>CM035849.1:4026035-4754639 GCA_020510985.1 Pholidichthys leucotaenia | reverse complement strand
TGCCCGCGGAAAGCCAGTCGGCGGGTCCGCGAATCGCTGTAGGGAGCCTCGCGGATCCCAACCGGTTAGACTCTCTCACTCAATTAAAGCTGCCCATCCGTTTTTGCCACAATCCCACTGGGCACCTCACCCATGCACTGGTGGATTCGGGCGCAGAGGGCAGCTTCATTTCACAAGGCCTGGCAACCCGATTGGGCATCCGCTGTCAGGCATTAAAACACCCCATCTCCCTGGTCCATCTCTCCCGTGCCTCCCTTGGGAGAGTTTCTCACCAAACCATGCCTGTCCCAGTCATCATCTCAGGGAACCACCGGGAGGAGATGGTATTTTACGTCCTGCCCAACTCTGTGTCGCCCGTCATCCTGGGGTATCCCTGGCTACGCCTCCACAACCCTGTCCTGGACTGGAGGTCCGCTGGGGTATCGGCATGGAGTACCTTCTGTATGGGCACCTGCCTTCAGTCCGCTGCCTGCTCCCCATCCGCGGCTCCCCCTGTGGCGGATACAGCACCTCCGGACCTGTCACTGGTGCCTCCAGAATTTCACGACCTGGGTATGGTATTTAGCAAATCGAAAGCTATGTCTCTTCCCCCGCATCGACCATATGACTGTGCCATCAACCTCCGCCAGGGGGCTCCCCTGCCATCTGGTCGGCTCTACAGCCTGTCGGCGCCGGAGAAGGAGACCATGAATACATACCTGAAGGAATCACTGAGCGCTGGGATTATTCGCCCATCGTCGTCACCCGTGGGGGCAGGGTTTTTCTTTGTCGGGAAAAAGGACGGATCCCTCCGCCCCTGCATAGACTACCGAGCACTAAATGACATCACTGAGAGGGACCGTTACACCCTGCCCCTCATGGACACTGCCTTTCACTCCCTCCAGGGGGCGACCTGGTTTACCAAGCTGGATTTACGCAGCGCTTACCACCTCGTCCGGATCCGGGAGGGAGATGAATGGAAGACAGCCTTCCGTACCCCGAACGGCCACTTTGAGTATCTCGTCATGCCGTTCGGGCTGACCAACGCTCCTGCCGTCTTTCAGCGCCTCATCAATGACGTCCTCCGGGATTTCATCGGCCTCTTCGTGTTCGTCTACCTGGACGACATTCTGATCTTCTCTCAGTCCAGAGACGAGCATCGGGTCCATGTGAGGCGGGTCCTTCAAAGACTGCTGGAGAATCGTTTGTACGTGAAGGCTGAGAAGTGCGAGTTTTACGCTAGGACCACATCCTTCCTGGGATTCATCATCGCCCAAGACCAGGTGCTCCCGGACCCAGAGAAGGTGAAGGCGGTGGTGGAGTGGCCTACTCCCGCATCTCGGAAGCAGGTGCAACAGTTTGTTGGCTTCGCCAATTTTTACCGCCGTTTTGTCCCGAATTTCAGCTGGATCGTCGGACCACTGACCCGCCTCACGTCCCCGAAGGTCCCGTTCCGGTGGACCGAAGAGGTCGATACTGCCTTTAAGGCGCTGAAGGCGGAGTTCTCCTCCCCCCGGGTCCTTCGCCAGGTCGACCCCGCGCTGCAGTGCATTGTGGAGGTGGACGCATCGGACACGGGAGTGGGAGCAGTGTTATCCCAGCAATCACCGGACGATGGCGCCAAGCGACCGTGCGCCTTCTTCTCCCGGCGCCTGTCCCCGGCGGAGAGGAACTATGATGTGGGGGACAGAGAGCTCCTGGCCATTAAACTCGCCCTACAGGAGTGGCGCCACTGGCTAGAGGGGGCGGACCTGCCGGTCTTGACGGACCATAAGAATTTAGAGTACCTACGATCTGCCAAGCGCCTGAATGCCCGCCAGGCGCGCTGGTCTCTGTTCTTCGCCAGGTTCCGGTTCTCTATCACCTTCAGGCCAGGCTCCAAGAACGGCCTGCCTGACGCCCTCTCTAGACAGTTCACCCCCGTGGGGGCTGAGGAGACGCCCCACACTATCCTGCCCAGGTCGTGCGTCGTGGGAGCTATCTCTTGGGACATTGTGGACAAGATCCGGAAGGCACAGGAGGTGGAACCTGATCCTGGCGGCGGACCGGAGGGAAGACTGTTCGTTCCGTCTACGGTCCGAGGAGAGGTCATCCACTGGCTCCACACCTCCCGGCTCACCTGTCATCCCGGCACCTCTCGGATGATCAGCCTCCTCCAACGGTCCTTTTGGTGGCCGGGCCTGCGGAGGGATGCAGCCCGCTACGCCCGGGCTTGTCCAATTTGTGCCACCAGCAAGTCGGGAAACGCCCCTCCAGCGGGTCTGCTCCAGCCTCTGCCCGTCCCTGGCAGGCCATGGTCGCACATCGCACTGGATTTCGTCACCGGGCTCCCAGCTTCCAACTCATTCGACACCATCCTGACCGTCGTGGACCGTTTCTCCAAGGCGGCACACTTCATCCCCCTGCGAGGTCTCCCTACCGCCCTGGAGACGGCGGGCTTCCTCGTCCAACACGTGGTCAGGCTGCATGGGATCCCGGTGGACGTGGTCTCGGACCGGGGTCCCCAATTTTCATCCGAAATCCTTTTGTAACGCCATCGGAGCCAAGGTGAGCCTCTCCTCCGGCCATCACCCCCAGTCTAACGGGCAGTGGGAGAGGACCAATCAGGAGCTGGAGGCTGCGCTCCGCTGTGTTGCAAGATCCAAGCCAACATCATGGAGCAACCATCTCGCCTGGGTGGAGTACGCCCACAACACCGCCCGCTCTTCTGCAACGGGGATGTCCCCCTTCAAGGCGTCCCTGGGTTACGACCCCCCGCTGCTTCCAGCGCAGGAGAGCGAGGTAACTGTTCCGTCAGTTAGGGCGCACGTGAGGCAGTTCCGCTCCACCTGGGCCGCCGCGCGTCATGCGCTTTTACGCACAGCGGAGCGCAACAAGACCGTGGCGGACCGGCGTAGAAGACCTGCCCCGGCGTACAGAGTTGGGCAACTTGTCTACGTTTCCACCCAGGACGTCACCCTAAAAGGCGAGAGGAGGAAGCTGGCACAGCGCTTCATGGGTCCCTTCCCCATCACCCGGATCATCAACCCGGTGGCTGTGCGCGTGGCTATTCCCCCCTCCCTCCGCATCCATTCCACCTTCCACGTATCAAAGGTGAAGCTGGCAGTCACCGACCCCCTTTGCCCTCCTCCTGCAGCGCAACCTGCGCCCCGGATGATTGGTGGCCACCCGGCCTGGTCCGTCTCCTCCATCCTGGACTCCCGGCGCCGGGGTCGTGGGTTGCAATACTTGGTGGACTGGGAGGGCTATGGGCCCGAGCATCGACAATGGGTGCCCCCGTCGTTTGTGTTGGACCCATCGCTCATCGCGGACTTCCACCGAGCGCACCCGGATAAGCCATCGCCAGGAGGCGCTGCTAGAGGGGGGAGTACTGTCATGCCGCGCCGTTCATCAGCGGCGCCACCTGCTCACACACCTGATCCTCATCAGCGGCGAGGGATAAAAGCCGCCTCGCCCGGAGGCTCGGCCTGAAGCCGTCAGACTTCGTTTCCTCACCGCTGTGAGCATACCTTTCTTCAGCATCGCTATTTTGGGTAAGAACCCTTACCTCCTTCTCCAGTCTGCTGCCCTGTGCACAGGTGGATTCCCCGGCGGCGGACATCTCCGTTCCATCGCCCATCCTTCGCCGCTGCACGGAGCTCTCCAGGTGGCTGTCTCCCGGGCTACGTTCCCCTTGCTATGCCAGCTATCCTGACAACTCAAGTAAGATCTTCTCTTGCCATAATTCATCCTGTGTTGGTGTATGCCCGTCACCCTCTCCCTGTGCTCTCTCCATAGGGTTGCTCGGCCGAACGATCATCTGCCTCTGTGCCTGAAGCAGACGCCACCACCAACACATCTGCATCCCGCAGACACGCACTCATTCACCCCTGCTGTTAATAAACTCTTTGAACTACTCTAAGCCTGTGTGTGCGTCTCCTGAGCCGTGCGTTATGTCAGTCAGTGGTTTCACTAAGCATTCAATGATAGTTTTGACTAAGAGCATGTCAATACCATCACAGTCCGTAGATGTTTTACTTTTAAACGATTTAACAATTTCAATGACCTCTCTCTCGTCTGTGTTCTTTATGAAAATGGAGTCTTTCATAGCAGTGTTTTTACTTATTGTATCACCTGTAGGCACCGTAGTGGGTATTTCTCGAGCCAAATTAGGACCAATGTTAACAAAAAAGTTACTAAATTCATCTGCCGGTGAAGCTGCATTCACACTGAGTCGTTTTATTTTTTTTTGAAAAATTGGTTGGGTAGCTTGTATTTCTGCTTTTATTTCCAAGAATACTGTTAAGTATTGTCCATGTATTTTTTTTTTCCACAATATCTTTATTGAACCTTTTTTTTTTTTTTTAACAAACATGATACAAACAATCAAACACTAACGCTAAAGTACTACAAAAAAAAAAAAAAAATGCACTAAAAACACCAACAACCACCAACAAAATCAAGTCTTCAACAATGCTCCTCAGTTTAGTCTAGACAATCCAATACATAAGTATACATATTATGTTCACCAGTTTGGAATTTACAAGGTCCACACACATCATTCACCTTCTTCTTCAAGAGTTATGTTTAAATTTTTTACATAATCAATAAAAGGTCTCCATATATTCTCAAACACAATTTCCTTTGATTTCAGTATATATGTTATTCTTTCTAATGGAAGGTTTGTTAACATCTGTCTTAACCACTGAGTCACATCTGGTCTATGAGTCTTTTTCCATAATAGTGCAATACATTTTTTAGCATTAAGCAAACTGAGGTCTATGAATGTTCTTTCACTTTTATTAAAATTATGCTTTTCTGGGTACAGACCCAACAAAAACAGTTTAGGATTCAATATGATTTGTTTTGAGATTATTTTTTCAATTGTTACCCTCACCTCTTCCCAAAACATTCTTATTAATCTACATTCCCATAAACAATGAAATAGGGTTCCTTTACTTTCCATGCATTTTGTGCATGTATCTGGTATATTTTTGTTATATCTATTTAACTCCTCTGGTGTAACATACATCCGCATTAACCATTTGAAATGTATCAATTTAAGGCGTGCATTTATTGATTTGGTTTGAGCTTCTGTACAAGCCAATTCCCATTGTTCCTCCGAAATTTCAATTTGCAGATCTTCTTTCCAGTAGTTTAATCTTTTCAGTGAATTGTCCATGTATTTTTAATATTGTCTCTGTTTTTCGGATTACTGGACTTAATGACTACAGACCTGTAGCGCTCACCTCTGTAGTCATGAAGTCCTTTGAGCGCCTGGTCCTGTCTCACCTCAAGTCCATCACCACACCCCTCCTAGACCCGCTGCAGTTTGCCTACCGTGCTAACAGGTCTGTGGACGATGTAGTCAACCTGGCCCTTCACTCCATCCTGCAGCACCTGGACTCCCCGGGAACCTACGCCAGGATTCTGTTTGTGGACTTCAGCTCCGCATTCAACACCATCCGCCCCGATCTGCTCCAGGACAAGCTGTCCCTGCTCAACGTGCCTGACTCCCTCTGCAGGTGGATCACCGACTTCCTGACGGACCGGAGACAGCATGTGCGGCTGGGGAAGTCTGTCTCAGACTCTGTTAGCATCAGCATTGGATCACCCCAGGGCTGTGTACTTTCCCCCCTACTCTTCTCCCTTTATACCAACTCCTGCACCTCCTCCCACCAGTCTGTTAAGCTGATTAAGTTTGCGGACAACACCACCCTCATCGGGCTCATCTCCAACGGCGACGAGTCCGCCTACAGGGAAGAGGTGGCCCAGCTGGTGTCCTGGTGCAGCCACAACAACCTGCAGCTGAATGCTCTGAAGACAGCAGAGATGATTGTGGACTTCAGGAAAGTCACATCCCCCCTGCCCCCCCTCACCATCTCAGGCTCTCCCATCACCTTTGCAGATTCCTTCCGCTTCTTGGGCACCACCATCACCCGTGACCTCAAATGGGAGCCAACCATCAGCTCCCTCATCAAAAAGGCCCAGCAGAGGATGTTCTTTCTGCGGCAGCTGAGGAAGCTCAAGCTACCCACCAAGATGTTAGTGCAGTTCTACACGGCCATCATCGAGTCCATCCTCACCTCCTCCATAACTGTGTGGTACGCAGGAGCCACTGCCAGGGACAGACTAAGGCTGCAGCGCGTCGTGCGCACTGCTGAGAAGGTGATAGGCTGCAAACTCCCATCTATCCAGGACCTGTACATCTCCAGGACCCGGAGGCGTGCTGGCCGGATCATAGCCGATCCTTCACATCCTGGTCACGTGCTGTTTGCCCCCCTCCCCTCAGGTAGAAGGCTTCGGTCCATTCGGACTAAAACCTCCCGGCACATGAACAGCTTCTTCCCCTCTGCCATCAGACTGCTGAACACTAAGTGACTTTTGACTCTCGTGCACTATGTACAGCAGCTCAACCAGACTCATGTCAATCATCACTGTTTTTCTGTTGCATTATTGACTGCACTATGTGGTACTTCACATTATCTGCTACATGCTAATTTTTTAAAACTGCCTTGACTAGTACTACTCATTATTACTAGTACAGTGATCCCTCGCTACTTCGCGTTTCACCTTTCGCGCCCTCAGTGCATCGCGGATTTTTCAAAAATATTCATCAAAAATTCAAAATTGAGAAAAAATGGCACGAAAGTTGCCCGGGCGCTAGCAGAAGGCAGGGAGACTACATTAATCAGGTATCAACACGGAGAGCCCGCACAACTCAAAATCCACCTCTCTGACCACCGCTCCACTCCTCTCCGCCCACCTCTTCACCGCTCGGGAATCTCGTAAGCTGATTGGCCGAGACGTTTTACCCAGCTTCTCTCCCTGCAGAGCGCCCATACCCAGTGAAGGAAGACCACATTCATTGTTCTTTATCGCTCGTGTTGCTTAGTGGCACTTTTCGCTGTTCTCTTGTGCCTTTTTGTGCAAAATAGTGCTTGTGACGTCCTTGGGGGGGGGGGGGTGACGCTACTTCGCGGTTTTTCACTTTTCGCGGTCGGTTCTGGTCCCCATTAAACGCGATAAGTGAGGGATCACTGTATTATTATTATTATTACTTATTATTACTTATTTTTCTACACTTATTGCACGTTTCTAGTCCTTTAGTTTTTTAGTTTATCCCTTTTTCTCATTATGTTTTTAATGTTGCAGCATGGCACCGAGACAAATTCCTAGTTTGTGTATCACATGAACAATGGCAATAAATCTGATTCTGATTCTGATTCTGATTCTCCAGTTCTTTACTGTAATAGTCTCTTTTACTACATCTTATTATACAGTATATGTTAACTTATTTTTGTATGTTTTATACCGCTGCTCTGCTTCTTTGGTCCTTTTCTTTAGAAAAGCTTTATATAATGAATTTTTCTTTTTACACGCCTTTTATAATCCTTTGGTTAACCATGGCTTATCAACAAATTTATGTTTCAGCTTTTTCTTTACTAATGGACAATTTTTTTCATAAAGAGTGGTTACAATGTTTATAAATGTATCATAGGCTTCATTTACATCTGATACATAGACTTCTGTCCAGTCCTGCTTCAGCAAGTCTTCTTTAAAAGAACTGATTGCATTTCGTGATTTGTATCTGAACGATTTTAAAAATTTTTTCTGTATTGGCCCCCGTGTGGCCATGGATAAGTGCAAAGGTTGGCAAGTGGTCACTTATATCATTTATCAATAATCCACTTTCTATTTTCTTATCAATAATATTAACAAACAGGTTGTCAATAAGTGTAGCAGTGTGAACTGTGATTCTACTGGGATGTGTTATTGTGGGATATAGACTCATGCTGTACATAGAGTTCATGAACTCTGTAACTACATTTTGTTGATGTGGATTAAGTAGATCAATATTGAAATCTCCACAAATTGCTACCATTTTCTTACTAGTAATATTATTGTACAGCTCGACTAACTTATCTCTGAATGTCTCAATGCAAGTTCCCGGCGTTCTATATATACAACTTATAATTAGATTTTTTGTTTTATCTTGGTCAATCTCAACAGTAACACATTCCAAGATCCCTGGTAGTGCAAAGGACATTCCATTTACAAGCTTACACCTATACAGGTCATCAATATACAGTGCAACACCACCACCCGTTTTTGAGATCTATTAATATGAAACATCTGATATCCCTCTATTGCCATCAGGGGAGCCTGTTCTTCATTAAGCCAAGTTTCAGAGACTGCTATAGCTGTAAATTTTCTGTCTAGCTGTTTTAAATAGTCCTGAATCTGTGGAAAGTTTTTGTTAAGACTTCTGCTGTTGAAGTGTATTATTGATAGTTTACCATCTAGTTGCACTTGACTTTTGAATTGCTTTTCATTGTAATATTCACAATGGTTATGAATATTATTGAAAAAGTGGTTATCAGGATCAATATCATTCTCCATCTCTTGTAGTTTATGTTCAGCATAATGGCATATTTTCAGAGTTTGAATTTCCTCACTCTGTGTCAGATGACTTCCTCCAACTGGGTATAATTGATGTCTACTCAAGTCAGTCATAAGTTTTTTTGTTTGTTTTGTTTAGTTTTTTTTTTTAAAGTACATTGACATGGTACGTCAAAAGAACTATTCTTGCCATGTATGTGGATATGGATTATCATTGTCTCTTAATTTTCTTAATCAGTGTTCATCTATATTTAAGTCAGTAAGATCTCTGATCATTATACTCTTTGCTTCCTCAGGTGTTCCATTTAGTTTGATCCAAACTCTACAATTTCTTGTCCATGCTGCCTGTATCTTATTTTGTCTTTTCAGCATCCGTGCTTGCCGTGCTATTTCAGCATTAGTTTTTGTTAGATGTTCATTTAGGTAAACTTCTGTTCCCCGTAGCTTTCTGGCCTGCCTCAGTATGTCATTCTTTACCCTTCTGTTCACAAAGCGCATCACAATTGATTTCTTTGTTTTATTATAGGTAATAGATTACCTAAACAGAGGAGCATTGTTGTTGACTTGTGTTTGTTAATGGCTGTTGTTGTTTTTATTACACATTTTGTTGTTGTTGTTGTTGTTGTTGTTGTTGTTATTGTTCTTTTTAATTTTTAAATTACTTTTGTGTTAGTGTCTGATTGTTTGTGCCATGTTTGTAAAAAAAAAGGTTCAATAAAAAATATTGTGGAAAAAAAAATGCGGCAGCACCAAGCACGTGGGACCACAGGGCACAGGCGGCCTGTGGAGACGTCACAGATTAGGGGGGCCCCCCGTCTTGCAGTACTCTGCTCTCCAGCCTTCACCCTGTTGGTCCAGACTGGAGTGTGCAAACGTCCGCATCGCTGATCTGTGCGGCGGCCATGGGCGTGTAATCTATCCCTACGTAGACTGGGGCCACTAATGCACACGAGAGGCAGTCTGCCACTACGTTGAGTTTACCGGCCACATGCTGAATGTCGGTCGTAAACTCCGAGATAGCGGCCAGCTGTCTCTGCTGCCAGGCCGACCATGGTTCCGAAACCTTGGCCATAGTGTACGTTAGCGGCTTGTGGTCCACATATGCAGTGAAGGTGCGCCCTTCCAGTCAGAACTGGAAGTGGTGTATGGCCAGGTGGAGAGCCAGCAACTCCCTGTCGAACGTGCTGTATTTACGCTTATTTGTTGTCGAGCAAAGACCTGCTAAAAAAGGCGAGCGGCTGCCAAGAATCGATGATGCACTGCTCCACGACCCCTATGGCCACGTCCAATGCGTTGGTAGTGAACGCTATCTGAGCCGCCGGGTCCGGGTGCACCAGTAGTGCGCCGTTCGCTAGAGCTGTTTTAACCTCGGAAAACACCTGCTCCTACTCAGGAATCCAGTCGACTCTGTCGGCCGGTTTCTGTTTCTTAAGTGCGGTGTACAATGGCTGCATGAGCTGGGCTGTGGGGGGGGGGACAATTGTAGAAGTTCACCATCCCCAAAAACTCCTGCAGCACCCTGACCGTCTGAAGCCGGGGAAAATCTGCCACTGCACGCACTTTGTCCTCTAAGGGTATCGCGCCCTCCAGTGAGATGCGGTGGCCCAAAAAATTGATTCCCGTCACCTCGAACTGGCACTTCGCCGGGTTGATTATTAACCCGTGCTCCTCCAACCTATGGAAAACTGTCTTGAGGTGGGCTATGTGTTTGTCCTCGGACGCGCTGGCCACCAGGATGTCGTCCAGGTAGACGAACACAAATGGCAGATCGCGCAGCACCGCAGCCATCATGCGTTGGAATGTCTGCGCTGCGCCTTTTAACCCGAAAGGCATGCGTAAGAACTCAAATAGACCAAACAGGGTTATTACTGCTGTTTTAGGTATGTCCTCCACGTGCACCAGGACCTGGCGGTAACTGTGGACCAGGTCTATCTTGGAAAAAATGCATGCTCCAGTGAGGTGGACGGAAAAATCCTGAATATGGGGGATTGGGTAGCGATCGTGCGCTGTGGCGTTGTTCAATCTGTGGAAATCTCTGCATGGTCACCACGATCCCTCGGCTTTAGGCACCATATGTAGTGGGGATGCCCATGGGCTGTTTGAGCACCTGATGATGTCCAGCCTTTCCAAGTTGGCAAACTCCTCGTGCACACTGGGCAGTTTAGCAGCGTCCAGGCACCGAGGTCGTGCGAAAACGGGCGGCCCCGTGGTGGTAATGAAATGCTCTACCCCGTGTTTAGTGACAGCCGCCGAAAACGTCGGAACCATGAGTGCTGGGAATTGGGTGAGTAGTGTGTGGAACTTACCCCCTGGAGCTGTGACGTTGGCTAGTGTTGTGGACCTGGCTCCTCTAGCTGTACAGGGCAGAGAATCAAAAGACATTGCGTTAATCAGGCATCTGTTAGCCACATCGACTAATACTCCGTGTGCACACAAAAAATCTGTGCCCAAAATGGGGAAGTTGCATACCGCTATGACAAATGTCCATTGGTATGTACAGCCGTGCAAGGATATGGTCAGTGTCCTCTCACCAAAAGTCTTAATGTCTGAGCTGTTTGCGGCCGCCAGCTCGGGGCTGCTACTTCCCGCCAGCCGGTCTGCATAGGACGGCAGGATGAGGCTCTTTTGGGAGCCAGAGTCCACGAGGAACCGTCTCCCTGAGCATGAGTCTGTCACATAGAGCAGCTTGTTTGTGTCACGGGCAGTCGCAGCTGCCAGCCTCGGCGTTTCCCAAGCGTTTGAATTGGCACGGTGGCATGCATCGGTGTGCGTCTTCTCCAAAACGGCAGTGGCAGAAGCAGAGCGTGTCTCTCCAGTGCTTCTTGGCCTCTGCTGCATCCATCGTCGTTGGCTCCCCGCCTCCGCTGGCCGTCTCGCTGGGTTCCGACGCCGCTGCATTCACAGTCAAGACTCTGGTGGTGAGGATAATCCGATCTGCCTCTTGTGCTAGCGCCCGGTAGTTGCGCGTGGCCAGCAGCGGCAAATTGGCAAGGACCACCCTGGCTGCTGTCAGGAGGTTCCAGAGGAAAAGGTGGGCAAAGACGAAATGTCCATCATCTGTGCCCATCAACGCCAACATCTTCTCCATTAATTCGGCCGCCGACCCGTCTCCCAACTCAGAGTGTGTCAGGAGCCTTTCCACTCTCTCGCAGTCTGAGAGCGTGTAGCGCCAGGTCAGCGCGGTTTTGAGAGCGTCGTATTTGTCGTGGGTTGGGGGCTGTTGGAGCAGGCTTGCCACCTGCTGTGTTGTGCATGCGTCCAGTGCTGCAACCACGTGGTAGTATTTGGTGTCATCCGCCGTCACTCGTCGGAGCGCAAATTGGGCCTCGGTGTGGAGGAACCAAGACTTTGGGTCATGTAGCCAAAAGTCTGGGAGTTTGACCGAAATGGCGCACGCGGTCCTGGCACCTCCAGTCTGGGTCGTCTCCGGGGTGTTCGCCTTGAGTTCCATTGTGCGTCAAGGGTCACCAGTGTGGAGAGAGGAATGATCAGGCGAGGCGATCGGGAGCAGAGCAGACTTTATTACTCTCTCTCTAACATTATCAAGAATAAGAAGCCTCAACTCAGGCCACGGGCACCTCTCATTTATACCAGAAAACTTGCCCGGTGACCTGTGGTGTTTGCGTTAACACACATACATCTACAATGACAATTCCCTTTGTTTTACAGACCGGAGGAGAATGCATATTCTCATGTGAAAACCATAGACTGCCTTGCATATCCCTTTCTCAGCTCTTATGCATCTCCTCCTGCCGTGCCATTCAGTCTGAGTAGAGAACGTACTGACTGGGTCCCCCACACCTCCACTAATTTAGATGAAATCTATTTAGCTTGAGGAAATCATCTTCTAATTTATAAAAAAAATCTCTTAGAAAAGCTAGAACAAGTTATTATTCTACATTAATAGAAGAGAACAAGAATAATCCCAGGTTTCTTTTCAGTACTGTAGCCAGGCTGACAAAGAGTCAGGACTCTTTTAATCCTAGCATCCCCTTAGAGCTTACTAGTCAGGACTTTATGAACTTTTTCAATAATAAAATTTCATCCATCAGAGATAAAATCAATCAGATTCTTCCCACAGTTAACTTAAATACAGTAACTACTACAACTCCTTCAACTGATTTCCACCGGAGTGGTGGCTCAGTTGGTAGAGCATCCGCCCCACACCCGGGAGGCAGGGGTTCAAATCCCGGCCAGGTCATGCTGAAGATCATATAAAAGCAGAACTTCCTGCCGTCCAGCTTGGTGCTCAGCAATAATGGAATGGAGGAGGGAAATCTGTGGTGGCGCCTTGCATGGCAGCGGCCCTCTGATTCTACATATGGGGTGTGTGTGAGATTAACACTGTAGATAGGAAAAACACAATTTCGTTCTACTGTACATGATTGGTTGAATGACAATAAAGGGTGATTTAATTTACTCCAATTGACCTTTTAGAGTTAGACAAAATAATTTCCTCATCCAAGCCTTCAACTTGTCTTTTAGACCCTATTCCTACCAGGTTATTTAAAGAAGTCTTCCCACTTATTGGTAGCTTTATTCTTCATATAATCAATTCTTCATTAACTTTAGGCCATGTACCGCAGGCTTTTAAAACGGCTGTAATTAAACCCTTACTCAAAAAGCCAACGCTAGATCCAGAAGCTTTAGCTAACTATAGACCAATCTCTAATCTCCCTTTCATTTCAAAAACCTTAGAAAGAGTTGTTGCTACGCAATTATTTGACCACCTGCAGGGAAATGGTTTATTTGAAGAATTTCAATCTGGGTTTAGAATCCATCATAGTGCTGAAACAGCCTTAGCGAAGGTCACTAATGTCACTGAACAGAACTCATGTCAGTCAAAACACTGTGTGGCAGCATGAGGGAAAAATACCGAGGTGTAGCCACACATGTGACTTACTTTATGCCTCACATCTTAGATAAGAACAAAGGGCAGAGTTTCCTTGGAGATAACAGGAAGCTGTGAAAGTTTAATCCTTGGTATGCAAGAGACGGCCTTGGGGGGATCCTTTGTGTGCCTAGAGACTGCTTCGAGGATCCTTTGTGGGCCAAAGACTGTGAGGGGGATGTTATGGGATTAAAGAGGAAGTGCATTGTTACTTGTGATTTGAAAGCAATGTGACTTGTGAGCTGTGAGAGAGTTTTTTTCTGTGATGTTCTCTTTTCTGCCATGCTCATGTGAGAGAATGTGTAATAAACTGTCTGAGACCAACTTGCCTCATCATTTACACATTCTACACTGGTGACCCAAGACGAAGCATGCAACACGCAGAGAATTCCCCGGGGCCAGCCTCATCGGGAGCCCCCAGCCAAGCGTATGCCGTTACGGTCCAGCTACCGGACTTTTGGCAGAACAACCCGTGCTCCTGGTTCCACTTGGTTGAGGCACAGTTCACCCTCCGGGGGATATCGGTAGATGACACGAAATTCTACCATGTGGTCGCAAAGCTCGATAACCACACGACTCAGCATGTGGAGAGCCTTCTGGAGCAGCCACCAGCCAGCGACAAATACGGCACGTTGAAGGCTGCACTCATCCAGCACTACACTCTCTCGGTTGAGGAGAGAACAGAGAGACTCCTGGAGCTGACCGAGTTGGAAGATGGCACGCCCATTGACCTGATGGAGAAGATGCTGAGGTTGAAAGGCTCGGGCGATGACCACTTCATCTTTACCCACCTTTTCCTCAGGACCCTACCGTCAGCGACGAGAGCGACCCTGGCCAGTTCGCCGTTGTTGGCCCAGCGGGACTTCCGCGCGCTGGCCCGGGAGGCGCATCGGATTGTCAACGCCAGCAGACAGCGTGCGGCCACGGCGGCAGCGACGGAGCTTGGCGCGACGGCCGGAGATGGCAGGGAGCCAGGGACAGCGGTAGCAGAACCACCAACGACGGCGGTGGCGGGGGCCAAGGAACGCGGAGGAGACACCCTTTGTTTCTACCACCGCCGCTTTGCTGAGAAGGCACGCAAATGTATACCACCGTGCCAGTTCAAGCGCTCGGGAAAACGCCAAGACCGGGGGTCCGTAGCAGCTGCGACCCTCGGGGAGAAGAACAAGCTGCTCTACTTGACTGATGCACGCTCAGGGAGGCATTTCCTCGTGGACACAGGCACCCAGTTGAGTTTCATCACGCTTTCCTACACTGACCGGCTGGCAGGTTCCAGGGGTCCCGAGATGGCAGCAGCAAACGGCTCGGAGATTAAGACCTTTGGTGAGAGGACTCTGCTTCTGTCTCTACACGGCTGTACATTTGAGTGGACTTTTGTCATAGCAGCATTGAATTTTAATATATTGGGGGCTGATTTTTTTGTGCTCACATGGTTTGTTGGTTGATGTCGCTAACAGGCTCCTGGTTAATGCACTTTATTTTGACTCTATTTCCTGTACAGCTCGAGCGGCCCGGCAAACAGCACAAGCCAACGTCACAACTGCAAGCGGTAAGTTCCCCACACTGCTCACTCAGTTCCCAGCACTCACGGTCCCCACATTTTCGGCAGCCGTCGCTAAACACGGGGTGGAACATTTTATTACCACCACCGGACTGCCCGTTTTTGCAAAAGCTCGGCGCTTGGACGCAGCTAAACTGGCCATAGCACGCGAGGAGTTCGCCAAACTGGAGAGGTTGGGCATCATCAGGCGTTCGAACAGCCCATGGGCTTCCCCGCTACACATGGTCCCGAAAGCTGACGGCTCATGGCGACCTTGCGGGGATTTCCGCAGGTTGAACAACGCCACAGCGTATGACCGCTACCCAATCCCACATATCCAAGATTATTCCGTTCATTTGGCAGGGGCGCGCATTTTTTCTAAGATAGACTTGGTCCGCGATTACCACCAAGTCCCGGTGCGTGCCGAGGACATACCCAAAACAGCGGTAATAACTCCGTTTGGTCTATTCGAGTTTTTGCGCATGCCATTCGGGCTTAAAGGGGCTGCACAGACGTTCCAACGCATGATGGACGCGGTGCTGCGCGATCTCCCTTTCATATTCGTCTACCTGGATGAAATCTTGGTAGCCAGCATGTCCGAAGACGAAGACGAAAACCACCTCACCGCGGTTTTCCGGAGGTTGGGAGAGCACGGGTTAATAATCAACCCAGCGAAGTGTCAGTTCGGTGTGACACAGATTGATTTTTTGGGGTATCGCGTCTCTCCCGAAGGAGCGGTTCCGCTGCCTGACAAAGTGCGCGTGGTAGCAGATTTTCCCCGGCCACAAACGGTCAGGGCATTACAGGAGTTTTTGGGGATGGTGAATTTTTATAACCGTTTCCTCCCCCGCACAGCGCAGCTCATGCAACCACTGTACGCCGCGCTCAAAAAACAAAAACCCGCGAATAAGATCGAATGGTCCCCGGAGCGAGAGCGAGCGTTCTCGGAAGTCAAGGCAGCCCTGGCGAATGCTGCGTTGTTGGCACATCCGGACCAAATGGCCTGCATAGCGCTCACTACTGACGCGTGAGATGTGGCCATAGGGGCGGTCGTGGAGCAGCATGTAGCCGGGGCTTGGCAGCCGCTCGCCTTTTTCAGCAGGACTTTGCGTGATAGTGAACGTAAATACAGCGCGTTCGACAGGGAGTTGCTGGCTCTCCACTTGGCCATTCGCCACTTCCAGTTCTGGCTGGAAGGACGCTGTTTCACCACGTTCGTTGACCACAAGCCACTAACATTCGCGATGGCCAAGGTTTTGGAACCGTGGTCAGGCCGGCAGCAGAGACAGCTGGCCGTGATCTCGGAGTTTACTACCGATATTCAGCATGTGGCAGGTAAACTGAATGTAGTGGCAGACTGCCTCTCGCGCGTCGTGGCGGCCCCGGTCCGTGTGGGGATAGATTACGCAGCCATGGCCGCAGAGCAGGTTAGTGACGCAGATGTGCGCGCGCTCCAGTCTGGACCAACAGGGTTAAGGCTGGAGAACAGGGTGCTGCAAGATGGTATGCCCCCCCAATCTGCGATGTCTCCACTGGGCGACCGTGTCCTGTGGTACCGGCTGCGTGGTGCCGCCACGTTTTTGACTCGATTCATTCTTTGGCGCACCCGGGAGTGCGCACGTCGGTCAAAATGGTAGGAGAGAAATTTGTGTGGCCGAGCCTTCGCAAACAAGTTAAGGAGTGGGCAGCAGCCTGCATGGCGTGTCAACGAGCCAAGGTACACAGACACACGAGAGCTCCCTTGGAGCCGTTTCACATCCCGGCTAGGAGGTTCGACCACGTTCACGTGGACCTTGTGGGCCCCCTTCCGCCATCACAGGGGTGCACACACCTTCTGACAATGGTGGACCCCACCACGCGCTGGCCGGAAGTGGTTCCACTGGCGTCAACCACAGCCGAGGAGGTGGCGCGCGCGTTTTTAACAGCATGGGTGGTTCGTTTTGGAGTCCCGTCGGACATTACGTCTGACAGAGGCCCTCAATTTGTTTCTGAACTTTGGTCAACAATGGCCCACAGCCTGGGTGTCACAATTCACCGCACAACCGCGTACAATCCGCAGGCTAATGGGTTATGGGTTAATGGGTTATTTGTGTATTTATAATATTTATGTTAAAGGTGAGTCAGGCTCTTATATTTGTGTATTTATAATATTTATAATATTTATAATTGTGTATTTATAATTTTTCTGCATTGATGTATGTGGTTATTGTGTATATTTTTATCTTGATTCTTTTTTCTAAAGCCCATCCAGGGACAAGAGTTGCAAATTAGCTAATAGCTATACACTCTATGTGCAACACATCAGATTGATTGTCTTTGATTAATTGTCTATGTTTATTGCACTGTCCCTGTCAAATAAACTAATCTACTACTACTACTATTATGCGAACATTTTCATAGGTCATTGAAAGCGGCTCCCAGGGCGTCACTGACGGATGCAAATTGGGTAGACAAGCTGCCGTCGGTTTTATTGGGGTTACGTTCTGCGCCTAAAGAGGACTTAGAAGCCTCCTCGGCTGAACTCGTTTTTGTGCAGCCACTTCGGCTGCCGGGGAGTTTCTCCCGGATAATCCTGCGCCGGACAGCTCCCTGTCTCAGCTGTTGCAGCGTAGCATAGAATCGAGCACGCTGCCCGGCCCCGTTCACCACAGTTTTCTGCGCGTTTTTGTGCCTAAAACTTTGAAAAACGCAGAGTTTGTTTTTGTCAGACACGATGCACATCGCCCCCCACTGCGACCACCTTATGATGGACCGTTCAGAGTGCTGGAAACAGGGGACAAGCATTTTTTGCTAGATTTGGGGGGTAGGAGGGAAAAGGTTGGCATAAACAGACTCAAACCTGCTTTTGTGGTGGTGGACGAGCAAGTGCTGTTGGCGAGGGCCCCTTGGCGTGGTAGACCCCCACGGGGAGATTCCCCAGAACACCCGCAGGGGCTGACAAAAGGTTTTCACCCCCAGACAGCAGCTCCCCAGCATGACAGCGCCGCGGAGGCTGTGAATCCTGGTTACAGCAGATACGGGAGAAGACTGAAGCCCAAGCAGCAGGGGGACTGATGTGTAATGATTCTATCACGACATGCAGACTGTTATTCTGTTGTTTGATCTAAAATGTTTGGGGGGGGGGTGTAGCCACACGTGACTTACTTTATGCCTCACATCTTAGATAAGAACAAAGGGCACAGTTTCCTTGGAGATAACAGGAAGCTGTGAAAGTTTAATCCTTGGTATGCAAGAGACGGCCTTGGGGGGATCCTTTGTGTGCCTAGAGACTGCTTTGAGGATCCTTTGTGTGCCAGACTGTGAGGGGGATGTTATGGGATTAAAGAGGAAGTGCATTGTTACTTGTGATTTGAATGCAATTTTCTGTGATGTTCTCTTTTCTGCCATGCTCATGTGAGAGAATGTGTAATAAACTGTCTGAGACCAACTTGCCTCATCATTTACACAGAGTATTCAGTCACCGCAGTACACAGAGTACCTGCTTGTGCTGTGGAGAGCTAATCTTATTCCATCATGATTAAGTGGCAAAAAATGGATTACCTCAAAGTCTAATCAGTTTATACATGTTTATACTTGTGGTGAAAATTTCACCAGAAAATTTGTTTGAATGTAGACAAGCTATGCCATCATTCTAAGTGTCTGGTGTTTTTTGTTTTGTTTTTTTACCTAGGGGTTGCTATAGCTATATGTGGCATAGTCATATAAATCTGTTCTAGGTAGGACAACTATCATACAGTATGTATGAAGAGTTTGTTTGCAAAAACTAATAAACGCCACTTCCAAGAAAGTTTCCCTCTGTACAACAACTGTTCACATTACTCACTTATAAAAGTTTAGATTGTTTTTTCTAAAAATCTGCTGTTATATATGTTAGATATGGAAAAGGCTGGTACTAGTAAGATGGCGACCGGGTTGGACGTGGGTTAGACCGGGGTGGCTAACTACTGGTTTCCAGTGGTGACGCCACACGGGGTATAAAGGAAGTGGGCGGAAGAGGCTCTGCCTCTTTCGTTGTGGGAGCCACCTGGCATGCAGGTGAGTGCCGTAAGCCTTTTGTACATAGTTGATATCCTGTATTAAAGCCCTGTTAACCGAGTCATTGTTATCTCATTATTCCTTATAATTATGGACACAACATTTAGCGATGATGTAAAAGCGGTAATGGAGAGTTCCACTGCCAGCTTTCGGCCATTTTTGGAGGCCCCGAGCGAGCTGCCCACGCCACGGCCTTGTTGGTTTGCTGCTTTCACCAACTATCTTGTTGTCTTAAACCTGGGCGAGATGGAGAAGCTCCAAGCGAGAGCTGTGTTGGTCCATAATTTGGGAATGGAAGGGCAGAGGATTCCAGGGAACGTTGGAGGTGCTAATAGCTTTGATGAGGTAGTGAAGCTAATGGCGTGTTACTTTAGAACACCGGAAAACATCATGGTTAGACGCATTCAGTTTTGACAGTGCTGCCAGTGGTTGGGAGAGCCAGTTAGAAGATTCTTGGTGGACCTCCGTGAGCTGGCGAGGGAATGCAGGTTTGGACCCCTGGAGGATGAGATGATTTGGAACCAGATGGCAGAGCACATCCGCTGTCTGGCGGCCCGGTCCAGGTTGTTAACACACCTGTGTTAGCAGCGGCTATCGAGCTTGCCCAACAGTTCGAGGCGGCAGAGACCATCGTGAGAGGCCTTACTGAAGGGGCTTCTCTGGACGGGGGTGAATCTTGCGCTGAGGCACTGATCCTGGACCCTTGTGATGGTGAATGCGGAGAGGATGATTTTTCCTCCGTGGTCAAGATAAGGTCCGTCCCAGATACGCCAAAATGTTATGGTTGCGGGTCCACTGAGCACCACTATAAGTCCAGGGTATGCCTGGCGAAAGGAAAGCGTTGTGGCAAATGCGGTGTGTTGAACCATTTTGCCAGGATGTGCGCTAACTTCGTATGCAGGAGCCGTAGGGGTGAACCAGGTGCTGCTCAGAAGACTCTGACAATCATGCATACCATCTCCCCGGAGACGACAGGGAGGATCGGTTGCACTGTCACGCTAGATGGCGTTGAGGTTCCGCTGTTGGTGGACACTGGAGTGGTGATTTCCGTCCTGAACCTGACGACCATGCAGAGACAGTTTCCCCACTGACAGATTAGGAGGCAATACGGAGAGTATTTTGGATATGGACGGAACAGGTTGACCATTTTGGGCTATGTGGATATCGAGGCCCAATATAAAGAGAGTGTGGCGCCCAGAGTCCGCATGAATGTTTCAGCGTCCGGAGTCAACGTTATGGGGTGTAACCTGTTTTACAGCCTTGGGTTCTCCATATCTAATGTGTCGGGTGAAGAATGGTCCGGATGTGGACTTTGGGACCAGTCTGTCCCAGTGGTGGAGGGTGCTGAGGTGTGGGATTCAGACTGGCTAGACAGAGTTTTAGACGGAGAGCACATTCGGCGCCACACAGAGCCATCTCGGGATGGACCCAACGCAGTCATGCAGGCTATCCTGAATGAGGGTGCCGGACGGCATGCCAGGGCCCCTGATGAGGATAAGGACGAGGTGCCCACGCCGGGAGAAAAAGAGGCGAGACTGCAGAGCGTAGTGGTAGTAAAGCACTTCCAGCGACGGCCTGCCAAGAGGAGACCGAAACAAGCCCGCGAGCTGGACAGTTCGGTGATGGGAGGCCTGTCGCAGGAATGGTGATCCGGATAAGAGGAAGAGGGCTCCTGACCAAGGTTGATGCTAGAGTACGATGGGGTCACAGTCCATGCGAGCAGCGGGACGACCAGAGGTGGTTCCAGGTGGAGCCCGACTGGATGGAGGCACACCGGTCTAGGTCCATCTATATCTGGAGACATCTGAGGGATCTGCGGCTGCCAGTGGCGGAGAGGAGACAGCGCAGCAGGAGCCCTGAGGTTAAGAGACAGAGGCGCCTGCAGAGGGATCCATCCAAGAACTGAGGGTTTTGTGTGTGTCTATTGTGTTTTGCCCTCGTCCTGTGTGTGTGTGTGTAGTCTTTGCCGTTTGGTGCCCTGGTAAATTTGCTTTAAAAAAAAAAAGGAGTACGAAAGGTATGTTGAAATGTTTTGTTGTGAACTTGAGGGTTTACGTGATCATTTTTAATAGCCAGAGGGGTGGTGGCTTGTTAGTTGGTAACAGTTTATGGTAAACTTGAGCCCGCCATGGTTTGTTTGGATAAACTTTATTGAAATCCCTGTGTAGTTTTACGCCATTAATGCCCTTTGTGGGGTGGGTGTTGGGGTGGGGGCCGCCAATAGCGCATTTTGTGTACTGTGGTTTTACATGTGGTGTTTGTACATTGCTGTTCATGGGGTTATTTTGGAGTTAGAAACACGGCTTTGCTTTATTTTACTGGACTGTTCTTTGTCTGGCAGCAGAATAACCTGCTTTGTTGGGGGAGCTGGCAGTCTACCCGGCCCCCCAGCCTCGGTTGTGTGAATGGATAGGAGTTTGTTTATTTTGTACATATTTTCTTCCCCTTTTAGAGCGTGAGTCGGGAAACAAATTAGGGTGGGTTGTCTGTACGCTTGACATTTTTTTAAAGGGGGGGGGGTGTTAGATATGGAAACGGCTGGTATTGATAAGAAGGCGGCCAGGTTGGGCGTAAGTTAGACCAGGGTGGCTAACTACCGGTTTCCTGTGGTGACGCCACTCGGGGTATAAAGGAGGTGGGCGGAAGAGGCTCTGCCTCTTTCGTGGTGGAGCCACCTGGCATACAGGCGAGTGCCGTAAGCCTTTTGTACATAGTTGATATCCTATAATAAAGCCCTGTTAACTGAGTTACTGTTATCTCGTTATTCCTATAATTATGGACACAACAATATACACTACAAAGTTTATGCTTTTTAGGAAGTTTATGTGTTTTTACAAAACCAGATAACTCCACACACGCCAAATCAGCGCTTGGTATTTGGGTGACGTGACTCAATAGTGCAGAGAGGATCAGCCAATCATGTGACTAGATGCTGAGACCAGCCCATCGCGTCTATCTGCTGCAGCAGCGTTCTGCAGAGGCCCCTAGTTGAGTCTGCTCTCTTTGCGTGATTTCCCTACCAGGTTTTTTTTTTTTACAATTTTGTTGCCTTTTATGTCAAATACGGATAATTTTGATGAAGCAGATGAACCAGTGATGCGTTCACCAGACAAACTAGTATGGTTTTTCTGGACATGTCTGTTTTGCAAAAGTATGTGTTGTGGACTTCTCTGTTTTCTGTTTATTTTTAGATGGGGTGGCATCGCTACCGTTTCCAGTAATGACGCCACCCGAGGTATTAAGGGCAAGGGCGGAAGAGGCTCGTCCACTTTCGCCGTGGATGCTCTGGCCTGCTGGCGAGCACTGAGAGTCTGAGGGTATTGTAAATAGTTCTGTTAATAAAGCTCCATTAACAGCCATGTTGCTCTGCTCATTATGGACCCAATTATGGACACAACAACACCCGTACACATCATACCTATCTTGGTGCCAATCCGACATTCCATTCCCAAGGTATCAAATAAACATGATGCAAATTTTCTGATGCAGAACTTTCTGCCTCCTATAGGTGGCGCTGTAGATTTCTATGAATATTGTTCTATAGAACTGTTTGGAATTGCACTGATATCCAGAATATTGAATTTGGATGAAATCCGACGATGCACACCAGAGTCATTGCCGTCAGAATGGTCATGGAATGGTCATGGTGGGATATCAAATTTTGCCACGCCCCTATGACCAAACCATCACGCTGTTGGAAAAGTTTTCATAACTTTTAATGGCACATGGGTATAGATGTTTGGCACGACAAATGAGCTCAATCAGACTAAAACCTTAGGACGAGTTTGATCAAATGCGCAAGGTGAAAATCAGGTCACTGCCACTTCCTGCCAAAATGGCTGACTTCCTGTTGGGAGTAGACCATCACTTCTATGGAATTTTTTTGCATGTCTTGACATGATAAATATCTCACCCGATTTTCATCTTTCTACATGAAAGTGTGTGCCACTCCCCATAGACTTCACATGTTAGATGTCACTATGGAGCCACTTTTGTGGGGTCATTCATATTTCCACCAAAATATTTTTTTTTTTGCCACTTTTGAGGTCCCTGCAAAAAACGGTGAGTTTTCATGCATGTTCACTACCCCAAAAATGAGATCTAAGATGGAGAAGAAGAAAAAAAAATTCTAACATATACAATAGGGTAATCACCTACTGACGTCGTCTGTGGCTCAGGCCTTAACTAAAGGCTCTGAATCGGTTCCTCACTTCCCATGTGTTCCTTGGTCTTTACCCACACATCACTACAGTCAGTGGTCTGGTACTAACATCTAAAGAAAAGGTACTCTGCTGTAACTAAATATTTTGTGAATTTTATGTTTTGCTGCATACAAACTGAAGCTGTCACAGGTGACTGCCACTCAGTGCTGTGTTGCTATGGTAACTGCCAAGAATTCTGCTGCAATGCATCAGCTCTTTTAGTTAACCTCTTGCACTCCATTGTACCACGGGCGGGCAAGTTTCTGTGTCCTAGAGCGCACGAGGGCGCACAAGAGCGCCCTCATGCGCTCTCGGACGCATGATGGAGATGCTGATGATGGTGATGTAGATGGTGATGGCGTCCAAGCGCGCACTGAAAATAAAAGCTGCAGACACAGCCGCGAACAGATCAGTTCATCTGATTGACCTCTCATTCGACTAATAAGAGCCTTGAATTGGGTTTCTGAAACCTTGAAGAACCAATGACTGAAAACCTAGCAAGCAGGACCTGCTACCAATGGCTGCGAATACGAGCCAATTGAAGCAGAGAAGTTTGACAGCTGACGTGCGTCTCCCTGCATAAAATCTCTTTTGCCTAAGCCGCTGAGTGACTGACATTGAGACCTGTGCGGAACGGTAGCATCAGCCAGTCTTGTTTGGAAAAATGGTTCGCCAAAACCACAAGCGTGGAAGCGGAGATGTTTGGACCGGGTCGGGTGACCAGAAGCACGAGTCCGTTAAAACTGGACCAGCTTCATGTTCATCTGACAATGAGGAACTTACTGCTGCTGTGGACAGGTAAGTGTTATAAGCTAAATTATTCTTTAGCGATGAAAATAGTAATAAAAATCACTTTTGACCGATCGGTAATTCCAACGGTGCGTCATGGCCACAAGTTTTTTGGTGTGCAGAGTTCCTCTGTAGCGGGGGGGGGGGGGGGGGAGGTTTTAACCTCTGCATTGCAGATAGATATTTTAGCATAATTTTTATTGCACTGTAGGCTATTTTTTCTTGTAAAAAAGGCCACACATTTTTACATGGCATGTTTTTGTGTGTGTGTGTGTGTGTGGGGGGTTGTTTGTTATCCATCCATCCATCTTCTACCGCTTTTCCAGAGGTCCGGGTCGCTGAGGCAGCAGTTCAAGCAGAGAAGCCCAGACTTCCCTCTCCCCAGCCACCTGCTCCAGCTCTTCAGAGAGGATACTAAGGCGTTCCCAGACCAGCTGGGAGACATAGTCTCTCCACCAAGTCCTGGGTCTGCCCCGGGGTCTCCTCCCAGTGGGTTGTTTGTTACCCTCTAGAAATGTAATAATGTTTTAGTATAATTTTTATTGCACTTTAGGCTATTTTTTCTTGTAAAAAAAAAACAAAACAAAAAACAGGAACTGTGCTGTGTATGTGAACTCTGTGAAAATAGGAGAATAGTGAAAAATAAAAATTGAACTTTGTAAATGACTTTATTTTCACATAATAGACAAACTTCAGATGAAGACTGTGGTGAGGAGTGGGTGCCAGACGAGCACTCTGCCAGCAAGCGCAGAAGAAGGGAGCTGCAGGCGAGCTCGTCAGAAGAGGAAACCCCGACCCCAAAAAGAGGGACACCACTGGGGAGAGGAAGAGGAAGGAGAGGAAGAGGGAGAGGAAGAGGAGGTAGCAGGAGAGGAAGAGGAGGCGAGAGTGGTGATGGCAGCCCTCAGCCTGGGACATCGGCCGGCCCTTCATCAGCTGAGGAGAGGTGGCATGATTCCGACACCCCTGACATCAATCCACCACAGCCCATTTTTCGTCCCAAAAATCCACCTGGACCTCAGCTCATTACAACAGCTTCATACACCCCCGTTCAGTTGTTTGAGTTATTTTTCACTCCATCTGTGCTAGACCACATTGTTGAGAACACCAACCTACATGGCTCTTCACACTACAACACACCCACCAGCCCCTGGATTGACCTCACACGCTCCGACCTGCTCTCATTTTTTGGCCTGATTATTTACATGGGTATAGTCAAGTGTAAATCCTTCAGTGATTACTGGCGAGGGGGACACCTGTACAGCCTTCCTTTCCCCGAGAGTGTAATGACCAGGACAAAGTTTCTCCTGATCAGCTGGGCCCTTCACCTCAGCAGCCCAGCAGCAGAAGAGGCCAATGAGCAGAAGAGAGGCACGGATATGCATGACCGCCTCAGCAAAATCTTGACACATTTTCTAGGAATCAGTATGATGAT
The DNA here is from genome assembly GCA_020510985.1 of Pholidichthys leucotaenia. Lineage (NCBI taxonomy): Eukaryota > Metazoa > Chordata > Actinopteri > Cichliformes > Pholidichthyidae > Pholidichthys > Pholidichthys leucotaenia. Next base: position 4,729,386 of record CM035849.1, on the reverse strand, counting down.
GAGTAGGATTAGAAAATTATATTTGATTGAGAGGATAATGCTGTCAACTTGTAAAATATCCCGTCGCCAAGTGCTTGCTCACAGGGGATCGCCTGATTGTTGGGGTCTTTCTGCAACTGTGGGGGTTCCCCCTACAGTTGATAGTGCTATGAGATGACTGCTGTTGTGAAATGGTGCCATATAAATAAAGTTGAACTGAATTGAATTGAATTTGTTGTTTGTAAATAGTATGTTTTGTATATTGACATTTTTGTTCAGTAAAGCGTGTTTAGAATTGAAACTTCATTTTCTCTGCGTCATTACTACTGACAGTGTTTCTGGATAGCTAACAAGATAGCCCTGAGTGTCACCTTTCATTAGAGCCCAAGATGAAGCTTCTATGTTGAAGCATTCAAAAGTTCTAGACGTTTTTCCAAAGGGTTGAAGAACAGCTTTCGATTTACTTTGGGCACGTTATTTTTTTGGCGTTTTTAGGAAAATTGACCGGAGTGCAAGGGGTTAAAGGGCCACCATCGAGGTCAGTGGGGGAGGGGCTAAAATGAGGAAATTTTGTGATCGACTATTTTTACAGAACATCAAGTCTGCTGCAGAGGAACGGGGGATTACAGGCAAGATCATTCTTCACTTTCATTGGGGGGGGGGGGGGTGTCCAAAATATGTGGTTATCATGGCAGTCAGTGGTCCAAGTCTTGTCATTAACAGGCCCAGCGTAACAAACATCACAGTCACAATACAGGGGATATGAATGAAAGTCAAAAATTCCAAAATACATGGAAAAATGCTTTCATACCAGCGTTGACGGCTGGGGACCGATCCCAGCCAAAATCACCCCAAAAATGCTCCGTCAGCTCCACAGACTCCCCCAGTCGGACACAAGGGTTAAGCAAATAAAAAACCATATGTGTTAATATTTTTATACATATATTAATAGCAATGAAAATGGAAAAATGTTAAAAAACGAAAAATATTGACAAAACAGAGGTATATCAAAATATTCACTAAAACACAATATGAATGAATCCATCCATCACAAAAATCAATACAAGTATAAAATATTTTAAAATTTAAAAATTATAAATATTTAACAAAATATTCAAATATACCACAAAACGTGAAAATATTAATAACAAAGCAAAGACTGACATTAAAGCAACAAAATTAGAAAAAGATTAAAAACAGAAAATAAAAATACTGAATAAAAAAATAAAGCTAAAGAAATCAAAGCTGTAATTATTAATTTTAATGTCATGCTTAAAGATCACACAGCAGCAGTTTTTTTTATAATAATAATTTCTTTATTTTGTGTAAAATAATGTGGCCATACAGTCTCTGAAAAACACAAAAATATTTACAACAAACTCATCGTTTCCTCGTTATCACAAACAAATCAAAATATCAAACACTAAAAAACTATGGACAACATTAATGTGAGAAAAATTAATAAAATACATCAATAAAAACAGGAAAAATGACAAATATGATCCCTGCTACACACGTCAGAAAACGACTGAAATTCTCCGCTTTACTCGATAAATAAAATAGTTTTCTCTCATCTGGTGCCTTTTTACCACAAATGTGCAAATTTAATCTCAGAAATTTGCAGGTTTTTGTAATAAATCTGACATTTATTTCCTCATAAATTTGACACTTTTCTCCTTTTTTCTTGTAAATCTTTAACAAAATATGAATCATTTTCTTATAAATGTGCAAAACTCATGAATTTTCAATTATTTCAGAATTTTTTGTTTTAAATTTGCCACATTATTCAACTAAATTTGATGTTTTTCTCTCATTGATGAACCACTAATCGGGTTATTTTGTGTGTTTTGGTTTCACTAATTTCCAGATTAATAAACGTCAGCGTTTTCCGTCCTGATTCCTGAGAAAACAGTCGTCCTGCTTTTCTCTCAACTGCATATGAACTCCGACTAAACTTGACGTCGTTGACCTTCTTCATGACAGCACAAATCCGGGAACAAACTTCCTGATTTTTGCACCAACTGCAGGGAAAACGCTTCAGACTCAAACAGCCAATCAGCTTTCACCAAATAAAATCCATCCTCCAGCAGCTTCAGACGTCCTTATATGGTCGTCTCCCCGTGGCCCCGCCCATCTGCTGACAGCTGATCAGAGGAAGGAGGCGGAGCTACAATGGCTGATTTTGGACTGAAAAAGCTGCTCTGCTTTTCCCTCAAACTAAAAGAATTTCCTCATGTAAATCTGGACCAAATTTGTGTTTTTCATCACATAATTCAGCCTTATTTTATTAATTCTACATTTCAGTTTTTCACAAAATTATTTTTGTGTAAATTTAATTTTGATCCTTTAAAATCTGTTTTATTCAGGCTTTTTTTTTACAATAAATTTGAGCTAATTATTCAACACATTTATGAGTTTTCTCTTGTAAAGTTGTAAAAAGAAGCAACAAACTTTTGAGTTTTTTTGTTAGAAAAAAATTGAAAAAAGGAATAAAAGTGACTTTGACTTTTACAGCCACATAAAACCAAACTGAATAAACGTGTTTTAAAGACAAAAAATAAACGCAAGATTTTTTTTCGAAAATTTATATGCAGATTTGTGGCTGTAAATTCACTCATTTTGTCCTTTTGCCCCGAAATGTTCCACTTTAGTTTTTAAATTTAAGGCAGCAACAACAAACCAAACAAACTCGTCAGCTTCCAGCGCCGACAAAAACAACATTAAACCAACAAATTGGTCGTCCAACATTAAAAAAATTACACTAAATTCCACCTGCTCCGATATTCAAAATCAAATCGTCCAACTTTCCTTTTCACGTTGTTTAGCTCAAATATTTCTGTCTTGCCCCTAAAACAGGAAACACTCACACTCAAAGTGGTTTTCAAAATAAAGGCACTGCCAACTACATTAAAGGGTTAAACTTATTTTGAAAAATTTTCCCCTTATTTCCAGGAAGGGACGATCAGAACATTTTTATTACTTCAAAAATATTCTGATCACAAAGTTATTAAAATACAAAATGTAATTTATTCTTAAAATAATTCTTATTTTTAGTGATTACAGGCACACTGAGGTCAGTTAAGAATGTTTTAAGTTTTTATTTTATCCATCAGCTGCAGGCTTTAATTTAAAGGGGTTTAGTTTTATTTTAATGAGTTTTTGTTTTATTTTGGGGAAGGTCTATGCCAAGGTACTGGAGAGGAGAGTCCGGCCGTTGGTCGAACCTCGGATTCAGGAGGAGCAATGTGGTTTTCGTCCTGGCCGTGGCACATCAGACCAGCTCTTTACCCTCTTGAGAATTCTCGAGGGTTCCTGGGAGTTTGCCCAACCAGTTTACATGTGTTTTGTGGACTTGGAGAAGGCTCGTGGGTTTTTGTGGGGGTGTGCTTCGGGAGTATGGGGTATCGGGCTTGTTGTTACGAGCTATTCGGTCTCTGTACGACCGTTGTGAGAGTTTGGTTCGTATTGCCAACACTCGGTCGGAGTCATTCCCAGTGAGAGTTGGACTCCGCCAGGGCTGCCCTTTGTCACCGATCCTATTCATAATTTTTATGGACAGGATTTCTAGGCGCAGCCAGGGAATGGAGGGTGTCATGCTTGGTGACCACAGGATCTCATCTCTGTTGTTTGCAGATGATGTTGTCCTGTTGGCTTCATCCAGCAATGACGGATCAGAGCAGCATCTGCAGTGATGCGGACGTTGTACTGGTCTGTTGTGGTGAAGAGGGAGCTGAGTTCTAAGGCAAAGCTGCTGATTTACCAGTCAATCTACGTTCCTACTTTCACCTATGGTCACAAGCTTTGGGTAATGACCGAAAGAACGAGATTGCGGATACAAGTGGCTGAAATGAGCTTTCTCCGTAGGATTGCTGGACTCACCCTCAGAGATAGGGTGAGGAGCTCAGTCATCCGGAGAGGCTCAGAGTAGAACCGCTGCTCCTCCACATTGAAAGGAGCCAGTTGAGGTGGTATGGGCATCTGATCAGGATGCCTCCTGGATGCCTCCCTCTTGAGGTGTCCCCCCCGTGGACGTGAACGCTAAGCGGCTGTGCTCAAACACCATCAAACGCTCCACACAGCAAAGACGTGCACCGCTCTGGACCATCAGGTGAAGAACGATGACGTGGAACGTACACGGGAGCAGCAACAATCGCTGGGAAGATGTGAGACACGGCCGAGGCGGTGGGGACGTGTCCACAGAGAAGAGGACGGTCCTGTGGCCGGGTCAGGAGGAGCACCACAGAAACAGTGGCCGGACCAGATCAAGGAGGACATCATGAGCCTGAGGACCCTGATGGAGACGAGAGGACACTCCAACCCTGCGAGGGACTGACGTGAGCGTGACAAGATGGCAGCGAATAATCTCAATATAGTCTTTTATTTACATAAATATAGATTCATTTGTATTAAATATGATATAAATACATATGTGAGATTTCCCTTATAATTATCTCACTGTTAAAGTCTGAATGTTTTTATTTTATCGAAATTAATAAATTCTTTCATAAATAAATTATGGTCAGATTTATTCAAGAAATAAACTGATTTCTTTATTAAATCAGGGAAGCTGATTATTTAAATTAAATATTCACTTCTGATTTGCATCACAAATATGCTGGAAACTTTCCATGTTCACAAAAATTGTGAGAAAATGTTCATTTATGTTCATAAAGGAGGATTTCTTCCTTGAAAATGAGAAAGTTTTATTATAAATTTGGCACTTTTAATTGGGTTTTCGTGTAAATTTAAAAGCATTATAAATTAAAAAGGTTTTTATCATATCATTTAAAATCAGACCGTATCAAAGCCAAAACAGAAAAATCATTTTTATTTATCTAAAAATTAAATGGGTTTATTGATCACAGTGAATTATGGAGAGTTTTTGCTGCCGTTTCACCAGTTGGATTTTTGCTGAATCGCGGCTGAATTATGGGTTTACTGGTTGTAGTGGATTATGTAGACTGTTTTTGCTGACTCATGGCTGAATTATTCTGTTTCACTGGTTTGATTTTTGCTGACTCATGGCTGAATTATACCGTTTCACCAGTAAAATTTTTTTGTCTTTTTTAGGACGTAAACGGGGCTGAATGAATGGACCAATAAAGTTTCCTGACTCATTTGTACAGAGCCTTGTTAGCGTCAAAGCTGCTGCACTCACATTCTGATGGCTGTTAAACTTCCTGTTAAAGTGTCTGACATTCAGGACGCCACTCCACTGGCCTGTGAACCAACCAAACATACGGCTTCTTTTTCTCTGGTGCAACATGGCAGCAGCGGCAGAATATTAAGGTTGGGGGGCAGAAAGCTTGCATAACAAAGCCGATATCACGCGTTTTTTTCATGCAGCAGTTAAGCTTCTTCAAAGCGTTTTTCAAAGCAAGAGAAGATTTTAAGCCCCGCCCTTCTTCAGTCCAGTCTGGCATCATTACTGCTGGGCTCACTTAAGGCGATCGGACCTGAAGGAGTCCTCCACCGCTGGGTCTGCAAGCATCAGGTCTCCCTCCAACATGTCCAGGGACAGCGGGTCCATCCTCAGACCATCGTCTAATGAGAATGGGTCCATCTCAAACCCGGGAACATGGGACAGGGCGTTGGCGATTTCTTTGGACAGACCTGTGGGAGAGTCACCTGAAGGGAGGACACAGAGGACTCTTTACGTCAGGTATGGTTAGCTTGTTACATAAGGTGTTGTTGTCACGTCAGGTGTTGCTACGTCAGGTCTCGTCAGGGTGTTGGGTCAGGTTGTGTTAGGTTGTTGGGTCAGTTATCGTCGGGTCAGGTTGTGTTAGGTTGTTGGGTCAGTTATCGTCGGATCGGGTTGTGTTAGGTTGTTGGGTCAGTTATCATCGGGTCAGGTTGTGTTAGGTTGTTGGGTCGGTTATCGTCGGATCGGGTTGTGTTAGGTTGTTGGGTCAGTTATCGTTGGGTCAGGTTGTGTTAGGTTGTTGAGTCAGTTATTGTCGGGTCAGGTTGTGTTAGGTTGTTGGGTCAGTTATCGTCGGATCGGGTTGTGTTAGGTTGTTGGGTCAGTTATCGTCGGATCGGGTTGTGTTAGGTTGTTGGGTCAGTTAGCGTTGGATCGGGTTGTGTTAGGTTGTTGGGTCAGTTATCATCGGGTCAGGTTGTGTTAGGTTGTTGGGTCAGTTATCATCGGGTCAGGTTGTGTTAGGTTGTTGGGTCAGTTATCGTCGGATCGGGTTGTGTTAGGTTGTTGGGTCAGTTAGCGTTGGATCGGGTTGTGTTAGGTTGTTGGGTCAGTTATCATCGGGTCAGGTTGTGTTAGGTTGTTGGGTCAGTTATCGTCGGATCGGGTTGTGTTAGGTTGTTGGGTCAGTTATCGTTGGGTCAGGTTGTGTTAGGTTGTTGAGTCAGTTAGCGTCGGATCGGGTTGTGTTAGGTTGTTGGGTCAGTTATCGTCGGATCGGGTTGTGTTAGGTTGTTGGGTCAGTTATCGTTGGGTCAGGTTGTGTTAGGTTGTTGAGTCAGTTATTGTCGGGTCAGGTTGTGTTAGGTTGTTGGGTCAGTTAGCGTCGGATCGGGTTGTGTTAGGTTGTTGGGTCAGTTATCGTCGGATCGGGTTGTGTTAGGTTGTTGGGTCAGTTATCGTCGGATCGGGTTGTGTTAGGTTGTTGAGTCAGTTATTGTCGGGTCAGGTTGTGTTAGGTTGTTGGGTCAGTTATCATTGGGTCAGGTTCTGTTAGGTTGTCATCATCCACATGTAAACATTTAAATTACAGCAGTGCTTGAAAGTTTGTGAACCCTTTAGAGTTTTCTACATGTCTGCATAAATATGACTTAAAACAACAGATTTTGACACAAGTCCTAAAAGTAGATAAAGAGAACCCAGTTAAATAAATGCAACCAAATATTTTATTTATTGAGGAAAATGATCCAATATCACATATCTGTGAGGGGCAAAAGTTTGTGAACCTCTAGGATCAGCAGGTAAATTGAAGGTGAAATCAGTCAGGTGTTTTTAGTCAATGGGATGACAATCAGGCGTGAGTAGACACCATGTTTTATTTAAAGAATCTTTCAGTCCAATCCAATTTTATTTATAAAGCACTTTAAAAACAACCACAGCTGACAGAAAGTGCTGTACATAAAAACATAAGACATAAAAACCATAAAATACAAGTAGAAAACACAATGCAGCACAAATAAATGGTAGTCATAGAATAAAAGCAACAGAAACAAGTAAAATCAGTGTCTTAAACTGGGTCAAAAGCCAGAGAATAAAAATGGGTTTTAAGACGAGTTTTAAAACTGGACATTGAAGAGGCCTGTCTGATGGACAAAGGCAGACTGTTCCACAGTTTAGGAGCAACAACAGAAAAAGCTCTGTCCCCTCTGAGTTTCCACTTTGATCTCGGTATCTCCAGGAGCAGCTGATCAGCTGACCTGAGAGACCGAGCAAGAGAGTAAAGATGAAGGAGGTCAGAGAGGTAAGGCGGGGCAAGGCCGGAGGGAAGACTGGCTGACTCCAAACTAAAGTGTGTTGCAGTAATCCAGCCGAGATGTGATGAAGGCATGGATTACTGTTTCAAAGTGCTGCTTTGAAAGGATTGGGTTAACCTTTGCCAGCTGTCTCAAATGAAAAAAGCTGGACTTGACTACTGCACCAATTTAAGGATATAGCGCTTCTCTAGTCTCAAAGACCACTCAAAGCGCTTCACTAGCACTAACCCTTTATTCTAAGGGCTTATAGCAGACAGATATCTAGGAACAATTTAGAACAACCAATTAACCTAACATGCATGTCTTTGGATTGTGGGAGGAAACCAGAGACCCCGGAGTAAACCCACGCAGCACAGGGAGAACATGCAAACTCCACACAGAAATGTTCCTACCCCTGCCAGCCTGGGGATTTGAACCTGGAACCTTCTAGCTGTTAGGCAACAGTGCTAACCACTGCACAACTGTGCTGCCCAATTTGACAGTTTAATCTAAAATCACTGTCCATCTTAAAACCCAGATTAGTAACAGTTGTCTTAAAAGGAACTCCAATTATATTGGCATGTTAGCTCTATATGCTTTATTTTGATGTTAGTAACATAACTATAATTTAATTTTTTTGAAAATAATTCCCAGTTTTATATATTTTTAAAAAACTTTATTACGATTTTTGTTTACGTCGCAATGCATTCTGGGTAGTGACGTAGAATGGTTGATATCGTCGAATGGTTGATATTGTCTGGCGATTTACATCGTAATAAAGTTTTTTAAAAATATATAAAACTGGGAATTATTTTCAAAAAATTATATTATAGTTATGTTACTAACATCAAAATAAAGCATATAGAGCTAACATGCCAATATAATCAGAGTTCCTTTTAACAAACTGTGGCAAGGGCCCCAAGTCAACAGGAGGGGAGTCATAGGAGCCACTGGGTCCAAAAACCATCACTTCAGTCTACAGACGGACGGACGGACGGATGTACTTTATTGATCCCAAACTGGGAAATTCCAGTGTAACAGCAGCATGAAAGTTTACAGCCAAACAACAGAAACACACACATGACAGACAAAGGGATTACCCATGGGAAGTAAAAACTAACACAACTATAGAACCTATATACATCATAGCTTAATATATGATGATGACCCATATAAACACATGAATCATCCCATTGCACAAAGAAGGACTATCAGGAGCAGAGTGAAATGTGAGGTACCAGTTAGTCTGTAAGGTGCAGTGTGGCAGCATAGCTATGACCAGAATACAACATCATAGTGAGTTATTGTGCAGTGAAATTGCATGTGGCAGGAAAGATTTCCTGTACCTGACCGTTCGACAACGAAGCTGTAGTAGTCTACTGGAGAAAGTGCTTCGCTGCCGATCTAGTGTGTGGTGGAGGGGGTGATCAGGATTGTCCATGATGGATCGCAGTTTATTTAATGTTCTCTTCTCCACCACTGTCTCAAAGGTCTCTGGTCTGAGACCAGTTACAGAGCCAGCCCTCTTGATAGCCTCGTCAAGTCTGTTGGTATCTCTGGCCCTGATACTGCTACCCCAACAGACCGCAGCAAAGAAGATGGCGCTGGCAACAACAGTCTGGTAGAAAAGCTCGAGCATCCTGCTGCACACGTTGAAGGATCTCAGTTTTCTCAGGAAGTAGAGTCTGCTCATCCCCTTCTTGTGTGCAGCATCAGTGTTGGACCTCCAGTCCAACCTGCTGCTGATCCTGACACCCAGATATCTGTAGTCCTCAACCACTCCCACATCCTCCCCCCTAATCTGCAGTGGCTGAGAAGGAGTCTTCCTCTTCCTGAAGTCAATCACCATCTCTCTGGTCTTGCTGACATTCAACCTCAGGTGATTCTGCTCCGTCCACTCCACAAATCTGTCTACCAGTGCCCTGTACTCCCCCTCCTCTCCTCCTCTTATACACCCCACAACAGCTGAGTCATCAGAGAATTTTTGCTGGTGGCATGACTCAGTGTTGTACTGAAAGTCAGTGGTGTACAAGGTAAACAGAAAAGGAGAGAGCACAGTCCCCTGTGGCGCTCCCGTATCACTAGCCACCACTCCAGACAAGGCACTGCCCAGCCTGACAAACTGTGGTCTGCCTGTCAGGTAGTCAGTAATCCAGGAGATCACAGAGCTGTCAACCCCCATCACCCGCAGCTTCTCGCCCAGCAGCAGTGGCTGGATGGTGTTAAAGGCACTGGAGAAATCAAAATAAGTGATTCTCACAGTATCTCCTCCACCATCCAGGTGCAGATGGGTTCTTTGCAGCAGGTAGATGACAGCATCTTCAACTCCTAAATGGGGCTGATATGCAAACTGCAGAGGGTCCAGCCACGTCTCCACCTGCGGCCTCAGGTGGGCTAAGACCAGTCTCTCCAGGACCTTCATCACATGAGATGTGAGGGCAACTGGTCAATAGTCATTCAGATCCGATGGAGATGACTTCTTGGGGACAGGAACCAGGCAGGATGTCTTCCACAGCACCGGTACTCTCTCCAGACTCAGGCTCAGTGGAGCTAGTTGGTTGGCACAGGTCCTCAGGATCCTAGCAGAGATGCCATCTGGGCCCGCAGCCTTCCACTGACACAGTCTCTCCAGCTGTTTCTCCACCTGGTCTGTAGTCACCGTGAAGTGAGGGAGGGTCCTGGTGCCCCCTGAGGAGGAGGAGGAGGAGGAGGGAGATGGAGAGAGGTTCTGCACGGGAGCGTGGGTAGGGAGGGGTGTGGGGGGGGTCTGGTTGTGTTGCTCGGGTGACAGACTGTGAGTTGAACCTATTAAAAAACAGATTCAGTTCCTCAGCTCTCTCCAGGCTCCCAGATGGCTGCCTGACTCTCCCCTTGTACCCAGTGATTTGTTTCATTCCCTCCCACACATCTTTAGTGTTATTTTGCCTGCTTATTTGCTTTTAGTGTTATTTTCATCATAATTTAAAAAGTTTAAAGCCATCCAAGCTTTAATGTCATCAAGACACGTAAGAAGTGGTTTAATTGAGAAGGCCTCCTTCTGCTTTAATGGTACATAAATCTGACTGCCATCAGTGTAACAGTGGAATGAGATACCATGCTTTCTAAGAATTGAACCCAGTGGAAGTAAGTACCATATTTTTTGGACTATAAGGAGCACTTAAAATCCTTTAATTTTCTCAAAAATCAACAGTGCGCTTTATAATCCGGTGCGCCTCATGTATTAATTCTGGTTGTGCTTACTGACCTCGAACCGATTTTATGTGGTACACGCCGCTCAAAAATCTGTCAAAAATGTTTTAGTACGACTTTGGTAAGCTACGAAGCCGAACCGCTTGATGGATTTTCGGAGCATTACGGTAGTCAGGAGCCTCGCGGAGTAATATGTGCTTCAACATAATGGCCGGATGGCTTTTTCCACAAATCTCCATCCCTATTGATCTGCCACTCCATGCGCGCCCATCTCACCGATACTGTCAAAACCCAAGTGAAGCAAACTAATTCGGAGCTTGCCATCATTCTGGGTGGATTAACCAAAGAACTCCAACCGCTATATTGGTGTCAACAGGTCGTTCAAAGTTAAACTGCTAGCGAGTTACGCCACTATCTGCCAATGGATCGTGGATCCAAACTGCTCCTGTTTAGCTGTAATTAATATTCAAAAATGATATTTTCGGGACGAAAGAATTCAAGCGTCCCGGCATTTGTTTGCATTGTTTACTTCTCGGGGCTGCCGCCGGAGAGTGGGCTGTATTGAGTACTGAGCGAGTATCCTGGCCACTATGGCAATGTAAACAGCCACGGACCAAAAAACGTACATTTGCTCATGGAACAGGTCATTCACACTCGCAGACAATCGCGCTATATGTGTCTATAATGACTATAGATAGGATTTTCTTTCCATGCACGCAAAAAAAAAAAATTAAAAAATTCCCAGATCCAACTACCTCGCGAGGTAGTCGATACCCAAAAGCTGATGGTGTACAGAACACGTATATTAGGATTTGTATGTGAAAATTCGGCATCAAAACTGCTCCCGTTTAGCTGTAATTAAATATTCAAAAATGATATTTTCAGGTTCAGGTTCCTTTATTTGTACCCATAGGTAGATTTGTTTTGCAGTCTGGTAACATCCATATTTACAAGCCACAATTACATTCAACATTGACACAAACACAGGCACATATGAAGCTGACTATCAACATGATAAAAGTACTCAAGGCTCCACCAATCAGGACATAAGACAAAGAGATGGGAGCAAAACCAGAGGTAAGAGAGAAGGGTCATATTAAAAGTTAAAAACTAGTTAAAGAGGTTAAAAACTCAAAGGTCTAAAACCCAATAAAATATTTAGAACCCAAGTGACATCCTACAAAAATAAATAAATATAAAATGGAGTTAATAAATCGGTAACTAAATTATGTGCAATATGTTGTTACATCTTGTTCAACTCTTTGACAGCAGCAGGAACAAAGCTGTTTTTGTAGCGCTGGGTTCTACTTTTTGGGACAGCAAACCTCCGTCTTGAGGGAAGAAGCTGAAAGTTGCAGTGCAAAGGGTGGGAGTCATCATTTAAAATGGAGGCAGCCATCCTCTGTACCTGTCTGGTGTACAGGGATGTCAGGCTCAGCTGTGACTCACCAAGCAAACGACTGGACCATCTAACTACCTGATCCAAGGATTTCCTCTGTTTCAGTTTTATCTGACCAAACCATGACACTAAAGAAAAGGATAAAACAGATTCAATAAAAGCCCAATAAAACATTGTCATTATGGTTCGGTCAACTTGGAAGCGTGCAAGTTTTCTCAAGCAATGCAAATGTTGCTGACCCTTTTTGCACACCCTTTCACAGTTCTCTTCAAACTTTAAATTACTATCAATAATTGTCCCAAGATATTTGTACGATTGTACACATTCGGTGGTCTGGCCTTTTAGTATGGTGACTTTGTGCCTGGGAGTTTTCCTCCTAAAGTCAATAATCATATCTTTAGTTTTTGTCGTATTCAGCTGCAGGTAGGAATCCTCACACCAGTGAACAAAATCATCAACTACTGGGCCGTGGCCACTCTCACCATCCTGGAGGAGACTGACAATAACTGAGTCATCAGCATACTTTATAATGTGTCTGTTGTCATGTCTGCTCCGACACATGTTTGTGTACAGGATGAAGAGTAGTGGTGACAACACACACCCCTGAGGAGAGCCAGTAGAAGAGCATTTTAGGTCCAACAGTGTACCATTGACCCTTACTCTCTGCGTCCTGTTGGTTAAGAAATCCAGAATCCAACCCACCAGATTATTGCTCAAATCAAATTGTTGCAGGAGCCTTTCAACTAAGATATGAGGTTGGATTGTATTAAAGGCGGAGGAAAAGTCCACAAATAAAAGCCTGGCGTGTGTCCCATTAAAATCCAGATGTTTAAAAAGCATGTTAAACAGAGTGACAGTGGCATCCTCCACTCCTCTGTGAGGCCTATAGGCAAACTGCAAAGGATCCAAAGCATGCTCAGTCTGCTTTAGGACCTCACATCTGACCAGTTTTTCAAAAATTTTCATTAAAATTGAAGTCAAAGCAACTGGTCTAAAGTCGTTTACCGTTTTAGGACAGCTGGATTTTGGAACGGGAACAACCACGGCATCTTTCCAGATCTTAGGCACATGTTGTGTCTGTAAGGACTTATTGAAAATGTAATGAAATACAGGACTCAGTTCATGTGCACAGGACTTTACCAAGCACCCACATATATTATCAGGGCCCTGACTTTTGTTCACTTTTACAGCACAGAACTCCCTTTTAACATCCTGCATCTCAATATTAAAGTGCTGGGATTTTTGGGACGAAAGAATTCAAGTGTTATCAGGGCCGCCGCCGGAGAGCGAGCCGTATCGAGTACCGAGCGAGTATCCTGGCCAATATGGCGATGAACAGCCACGGACTAAAAACGTTCCGCCTGCTCGTGGAACAGGTCATTCACACTCGCAGACAATCGCGCTATGTGTGTCTATAATGACCATAGATAGGATTTTCTTTCCATGCACGCAAAATTTTTTTTTTTCCCGGCTCCGACTACCTTGCTTTAATGCGCCTTATAATCCGGTGCGCCTTATGTATGAAATTAGACCATCAAATAGACCGTTCATTGATATTGTGCCTTATAATCTGGTGCGCCTTATAGTTCCAAAAATACGGTACAGGGAGAAAAGCAAGGGCAATAAAATTGAGCCCTCTGGGACTCCACGTGACAGGGAAGCCAAGGAAGATTCAAAACCAGCCAGACTTACAGACATGGTTCCATCTGCCAAATAGGACCTGAACCAACAGTACCAGAAATCCCCACTAGGTGCTGTAGATGGGATATTAAAATGTCATGGTCTACTGTATCAAAGGCGGCAGTTAAGTCAAGCAGGAAAACAATCACAAAATCACCAGTGTCCAATGCCAGGAGAATGTAATTAAAGACAGTTAAAAAAGCCGACTGTGCTATGGAGGGTTTTAAATCCAGACTGAAACACCTTCAGCACACCATTCTCATCCAAAAAAGCCTTTAACTGAAAATAAACAATTTTCTCCAATATTTTTGAGAGAAAAGGTAGCTTTGAAATAGGCCTAAAATTAGCCAGCACAGTTTGATCAAGACAGGTTTCTTTATCAAAGGTTTCACTACTGAATGTTTAAAATGTGCAGGAACCACACCAGAAGACAAACTGTTGTTTAAAATGGTTAAAACCGGCTGACCTGTGCTAGATAAAACCTCTTTAAAAAGTGAGGAGGGAGAGCATCACAAGAGGAACCTGAGGGCTTAATATGACCAACCACAATTGCAACAGGGTCACAGGCTCAAACTGACTGAAGACAGCAGAACAAGGGACAGAGAGGTCAGAGGCAGGAGCTGGGATGAGAGCCCTGATGGTGGTGACCTTATCAATAAAAAAACGCAAGAAGTCATTACACAATTCAGGAGATGCTTCTATACCAACAGTCGGTGAGGCATTAAGGACAGAGTCAATGGTCTTGAATAACACATGTGGGTTATGACGGTTGGACACAATATTAGACAGATGTTCCCTTTTATCCTGTTCAACAGCGCTCTGATAAAGATGCCAACAGTCCTTTAAAATTTGACGAGATACCTGCAGCTTGTCCTTCTTCCACCTACGTTCAGCTTTGTGGCACTACCTTCTGACTGTTTGAGTTCTGTCATCAGTCCAAGAGTAAGGTGTGCAACAGCCAGCGAGGTCACAAAGGACCCCAGGATAACTTCTAAATATCTGATGGCCTCTCTCACATTGGCTAGTGTTAATGTTCATGAGCCCACCATCAGGAGAACACTGAACAACAATGGTGTGATGGCAGGGTTGCAAGGAGAAAGCCACTGCTCTCCAAAAAGTCTGTTCTCCATTGCTGCTCATCTGTAGTTTGCTAAAGAGCACATAGACAAGCCTGAAGGCTGCTGGAAAAATGTTGCTGGAGCCCAATCCAGGGGTAATTATGTCCACAGTCTGTCCTACTTCACCATGGAGAGAGGCAGCGATACTTCTGAAGAAAAGTCACGTCACTCTTATTTCCAGGATCTCACAGGTTGGTTTGCTAGCCAGTCAATTGGAACTTCAGTTCTTCGTGTGGGTGTCTTCTTTCCTGGATAGTCCTTCTGGCCACTGTATCAGATCCAGAATAATCCTCCGGGGGGGGGGGGGGGGGGCTGACCTGCAGGCAGGTCATATGTCCATAATAAGTTTGCCACACATCAATATCACGAGGTTTCACTTTAAACATTTAAAGAGATTCAAAGATTTTATTTGTCAATACTTCTATACGTACAGGACATACAGGTGAACAGAAATGCCATCTCTCTCTCTTAGTAGTGTGCATAACATATAAGAAAAGAAGGAATAAGGATGAAAAAACAACAGCAGTCTATGTACAATAATGCTACCCCTAGTGCAAATAAAGGTAAAAAACACAGCAGTCCTATGGACAGTAATACCACAACACCCACAGTGTATTTTTTGAGTAGCATATATATATATATATATATATATATATATATATGCTAAAGCTAATAGCATAAGCCTATGGGATTTCCCCATTGTAATTTTTAGCATCACTGTACACAAGTATACAGCTGTGCTCATAAGTTTACATACCCTGGTGGAATTTTGGATTTTTTTGGCCATTTTTCAGATAATATGAATGATAATAGAAAAACCTTTTCTTTCACTCATAGTGGTTGGGTGAAGCCATTTATTATCAAACAACTGTGTTTGCGCTTTTTAAATCATAATGACAACAGAAACTACCCAAATGACCCTGATCAAAAGTTAACATACCCTGGAAGTTTTGGCCTGACAACATCCACACAGGCTGACCTCACCTCACCTGTCATTTGTTTCCTTGTAATCAGTGTGTGTGTATAAAAAGTCAGTGAGGTTCTGGGCTCCTGACAGACCCCTGAATGTTTCACCCAGTGCTGCACTGATGTTGCTGGATTCCAAGACATGGGGAAAGAAAAAGAATTATCAAAGGACCTGCGGGAGAAGATAGTTGGAATTTATAAAACAGGAAAAGGATATAGAAAGATATCCAAGGAACTGAGAATGCCAATCAGCAGTGTTCAAACTCTAATTAAGAATTGGAAAATGAGGGATTCTCTTGAAACCAAGCCATGGTCAGGTAGACCAACAAAACTTTCAGCCACAACTGCCAGGAAAATTGTTCAGGATGCAAAGAAAAAGCCTCAAATAACTTCAGCTGACATACAGGACTGTCCGGGAGAAAAAAGTGGCGTGGCTGTTTCAAGATGCACAATAAGGATAAGCTAAGATAAGCCTTTATTAGACCCACAATGGGGAAATTCCAGGATTGCAACAGCACAGGGATAGCAACACTATTATTTTCTTAGAAGATAAGAAAATAATAGCACTGAATATACATACACTACCGTTCAAAAGTTTGGGGTCACCCAGACAATTATTTTGTGTTTTCCATGAAAAGTCACACTTATTTACCACCATGAGTTGTAAAATGAATAGAAAATATAGTCAAGACATTGTCAAGGTTAGAAATAATGATTTGTATTTGAAATAATAATTTTTTCCTTCAAACTTTGCTTTTGTCAAAGAATCCTCCATTTGCAGCAATTACAGCATTGCAGACCTAACATGATTGCACAAGGGTTTTCTAATCATCCATTAGCCTTCTGACGCAATGAGCAAACACATTGTACCATTAGAACACTGGAGTGATAGTTGCTGGAAATGGGCCTCTATACACCTATGTAGATATTGCACCAAAAACCAGACATTTGCAGCTAGAATAGTCATTTACCACATTAGCAATGTATAGAGTCTATTTCTGATTAGTTTAAAGTTATCTTCATTGAAAAAAAGTGCTTTTCTTTCAAAAATAAGGAAATTTCTAAGTGACCCCAAACTTTTGAACGGTAGTGTAGGTACCCAAAAATATATAAATATATACACACAGTGCAGAGCATTGTTGCTAGATGGACTAAACAGCATAACCGTCTACTTAGTTATCCTAAATAGTATGAATATGTACCCATACATATTGTCACCCTCCATAGCGACTGATACAGTGGGGCAAAAAAGTATTAGTCAGCCACCAATTGTGCAAGTTCTCCCACTTAAAAGATGAGAGAGGTCTCCAGTTTTCATCATAGGTATACCTCAACTATGAGTGACAAAATGAGAAAAAAAAATCCAGAAAATCACAATGAAGGATTTTTAATGAATTAATTGGTAAATTCCTCGGTAAAATAAGTATTTGGTCAATAACAAAAGTTCATCTCAATACTTTGTTATATACCCTTTGTTGGCAATGACAGAGGTCAAACATTTTCTGTAAGTCTTCACAAGGTTTTCACACACTGTTGCTGGTATTTTGGCCCATTCCTCCATGCAGATCTCCTCTAGAGCAGTGATGTTTTGGGGCTGTCGCTGGGCAACACGGACTTTCGACTCCCTCCAAAGATTTTCTATTGGGTTGAGATCTGGAGACTGGCTAGGCCACTCCAGGACCTTGAAATGCTTCTTACGAAGCCAGTCCTTCGTTGCCCGGGCGGTGTGTTTGGGATCATTGTCATGCTGAAAGACCCAGCCACGTTTCATCTTCAATGCCCTTGCTGGTGGAAGGCGGTTTTCACTCAAAATCTCACCATACATGGCCCCATTCATTCTTTCCTTTACACGGATCAGTCGTCCTGGTCCCTTTGCAGAAAAACAGCCCCAAAGCATGAATGTTTCCACCCCCATGCTTCACAGTAGGTATGGTGTTCTTTCTCCTCCAAACACGACAAGTTGAGTTTTTACCAAAAAGTTCTATTTTGGTTTCATCTGACCATATGACATTCTCCCAATCCTCTTCTGGATCATCCAAATTGAGATTGAGATTCAACTTTATTGTCATTACACATGTATGTGTAATGACAAATGTATGTGTAATGACAAATGCTCTCTAGCAAACTTCAGATGGCCCTGGACATGTACTGGCTTAAGCAAGGGGACACGTCTGGCACTGCAGGATTTGAGTCTCTGGCAGCGTAGTGTGTTACTGATGGTAGCCTTTGTTACTTTGGTCCCAGGTGCAGCTGAACGCTCTGAAGACAGCGGAGATAAGATAAGATAAGATAAGATAAGATAAGCCTTTATTAGTCCCACAACGGGGAAATTCCAGGATTGCAACAGCACAGGGATAGCAACACTCAGAGCAACAATCAGAAGGCAAGAAAAAAACAAGCAAGCAAGAGCAGCTAATATACATATGTACGTATTACTATAAATATATATATATACACACACACACAGACACACAGTGCAGAGCATTGTAGCTGGATGGAATAAATATATGAATATATGAACACACAGTGCAGAGCATTGTAGCTAGATGGAATAAATATGTAAATATATAAACACCCACAGTACGGAGCATTGCAGCTAGGTGGAATAAATATGCAAGTATATAAACACACACAGTGCGGAGCAATGTAGCTAGATGGAATAATATGTAGATATATAAATATATAAACACACCCAGTGCTGAGCATTGTAGCTAGATGGAATAAATATGTAAATATATAAACACACACAGTGCAGAGCATTGTTGCTAGATGGAATGAAACAGCATAACCGTCTACTTAGTTATCCTACATGGTATGATTATGTGCCCATACATATTCTCACCCTCCATAGCGACCGGTATGTTCCTAGTTGTATGCCGGAGGGGACCATTGTGTAAGTCTATTGCATCTTTTGCATTCAAAAAACTATTAGTTTGTTACGTCTTTTTGCTATCTCTGCGAGCAGCCCTGCTTAGGTTGTACAGTCTGACAGCCGTTGGTAGGAAGGACCTACGAAACCTCTCGGTTGTGCACCTGGGATGATGTAGTCTGCTGCTAAATGAGCTCCTCAGTGCATTCAGTATGTCCTGCATAGGGTGGAACTCGGACTCCAGCAGAGATGACAGTTTAGCCACCGTCCTTCTCTCTCCTATCTCCTCCATCGGATCAAGGCGCTGCCCCAGGACAGAGCTAGCTTTCTTAATCAGTTTGTTCAGTCTCTTCCTATCGGCTGCAGTAATGCCACTGCCCCAGCAGACCACTCCAAAAGTGATGGCTGATGCCACCACCGTGTCATAGAATGACTTCAGCAGCGCCCCTTGTACACCAAAAGACCTGAGTCTCCTCAGCAGGAACAGCCTGCGCTGTCCCTTCTTGTAGAGTGCATCAGTATTGTGTGACCAGTCTAGTTTATTGTTCAGATGAATACCCAGGTACTTATAGGATGTCACCATCTCGATGTCTGTTCCCTGTATATTTACTGGTACTGTGAGGGGCTGCCCATGCCTGCGGCAGTCCACCACCAGCTCCTTAGTTTTCCTCGCGTTGATCTGGAGGCAGTTCCGATGGCACCAGTCCACGAAGTCCTGGATAAGCCCTCTGTACTCAGCTTCATCTCCATTGGAGATGAGGCCAACGATCGCAGAGTCATCAGAGAACTTCTGTAGATGGCAATGTGTTGTGTTGTGTGAGAAGTCCGCAGTATAAAGAGTGAACAGGAAGGGAGCCAGCACCGTTCCCTGGGGGGCCCCCGTGCTACTGATGATCGTGTCGGACACACAGTCCCGGGTTCTCACAAACTGAGGCCGGTTCGTGAGGTAGTCCAGGATCCATGATGACAGGTGCTGGTCCACCCCTGCGCGCAGCAGCTTGTCCTTCAGGATCATCGGTTGGATGGTGTTGAAAGCACTGGAGAAGTCAAAGAACATGATCCTCACCATATTCCCGGGCTTCTCCAGGTGGGACAGAGAACGGTGAAGGAGGAAGATCACCGCATCCTCCACCCCAATGCCATGCTGGTAGGCGAACTGGAGTGGATCCATCGCTGGTTCCACCAGGGGGCGGAGGTGAGCAAGGAGCAGTCTCTCCAGGGTCTTCATCAAGTGGGACGTCAAGGCCACCGGTCTGTAGCTGTTCAGGTCTTTGGGGTGGGAAGTTTTTGGTACAGGTACCACACAAGATGTTTTCCACAGCTGTGGTACCCTCCCCAGTTTCAGGCTCATGTTGAAGATATACGTCACAATCCCACACAGCTGGTCTGCACAGGACTTGAGGAGCTTTGCGCTGATGCCGTCCGGTCCCGGCGCCTTCCTCGCCTTGATCTTCCTCAGCTCCGTCCTCACCTGGTTCCTGGTCAGGGTCAGGATGGGGGGCTGTGTGTTGGGAGTGGGGGGGTGTTGGTGGAGTGGGGAGTGGGCAGCAGGACTTGATTTCTTTAGAGGCAGCAGTGGTTGTTGTGCAGTCAGGGGGGAGGGCGGTTGGTCAAATCTATTGAAAAACAGATTCAGGTTGTTCGCCCACTCCCTGCCCCCTGTGGCCTGGGGGGAGGTATTCTGGAGCCCCGAGATGGTTTTGAGGTTTCTCCAGACCCCGCTGATGTCGCTCTGTTGCAGCTTGTCCTCCATCTTCTTCCTGAAGCTGTCCTTGCCTTCTCTGATCTTTCTCCTCAGCTCCCTCTGTACGGACTTCAGCATCTCCCTGTTCCCTGACCTGAAGATCCTCTTCTTCTCTCTCAGAAGTGTTTTTATCTCAGGGTTGATCCAGGGTTTGTTGTTTGAGTGACGCCGTATGGTCTTGGTGGGAACGGATTTGTCCACACAGAAGCTGAGGTAGCCCGTGAAGGTGTGAATGAGGCCATCGATGTCCTCACCATGTGGATCGCAGAGCTGCTTCCAGGCAGTGGCTTCAAAACAGCCCTTTAGGGTGTCCATTGTCTCCTCAGACCATAACTCCACAGTGTGCATGGCCGGAGGTTGTCTGTGCACTAGGGGTTTGTACACCGGCCGGAGATGAACCAAGTTGTGATCCGATCTCCCGAGTGGGGGGAGTTGTGATGAGGTGTACGCCTCCTTAGTGTTTGCGTAGAATAAATCCAGTGTTTTATTGTCTCTAGTGTGGCATGTGACATACTGGGTGAACGTGGGTAGAATGGGAGACAGTGAAACATGGTTGAAATCGCCTGAGATGAGGAGAAGAGCATCTGGGTGTTCTGTCTGCAGCCTGCTGGTTACTGAATGGATGACGTCACGTGCTGTCCCAGCGTTCGCCGTCGGATTTGCATAAACAACAATGCAGATCACGTGTGAGTGTTCTCTCGGGAGATATGTAGGCCTCATGCTAACAGCTAGCAACTCAATGTCTTTGCTGCAGTGTCGTTGTTTAACAGTGATATGTCCCGGTCTGCACCAGTTGTTGTTAACATACATTATCACTCCACCGCCCCTAGCCTTGCCACTGTCTGGTGTTCGGTCAGCTCGTATCATGTGAAAACCCTCCAGCTCAATGTTAGCATCTGCTGCTAGTTCAGTTAGCCACGTCTCAGTAAACAAAAGGAGAGAGCACTCCCGGTATGTGCTATCATAACGGGAGATAGCCGCTAGCTCATCTAACTTTCCCAGTATCGACCGTACATTTCCCATGACAACAGATGGAAGGGAGGGTCTGTACCTTATATTTTTTGTCCTCCGCCTTACTCCAGCCCGGCAGCCGCGGCGTTTTCGCCTCAGTTCTCTCGGTATGTCGAGTTTTTCCAATGGGACCGGGTGGCGGTTGAATGCTAGCAGCTGTTCTCTGCTGTATCGTATCCTGCTATAGACAGTGGCTCCGTCCACCGGCTCAGGAGACATTTAGGACGATCTGTGTGTCCGTGATATAAGTGGGGTGAAAAAAAAAGACGGATCAAAAGAGAGAGGAAGGGAAAAAGACTCGGAATCGAGCCGCTGTTGCAAAAGGCAGCCGACTCGTGTGGTGCCGAGAGAAAAAAAAAAAAAAAAAAAAAAGATGATTGTGGACTTCAGGAAAGTCACAACCCCCCTGCCCCCCCCTCACCATCACAGGCTCTCCCATCACCATTGCAGATTCCTTCCGCTTCTTGGGCACCACCATCACCCGGGACCTCAAATGGGAGCCAACCATCAGCTCCCTCATCAAAAAGGCCCAGCAGAGGATGTTCTTTCTGCGGCAGCTGAGGAAGCTCAAGCTACCCACCAAGATGTTAGTGCAGTTCTACACAGCCATCATCGAGTCCGTCCTCACCTCCTCCATAACCGTGTGGTACGCAGGAGCCACTGCCAGGGACAGACTAAGGCTGCAGTGCGTCGTGCGCACTGCTGAGAAGATGATCGGCTGCAAGCTCCCATCTCTCCAGGACCTGTACATCTCCAGGACCCGGAGGCGTGCAGGCCGGATCATAGCCGATCCTTCACACCCTGGTCACGTACTGTTTGCCCCCCTCCCCTCAGGTAGAAGACTTCGGTCCATTCAGACTAAAACCTCCCGTCACATGAACAGCTTCTTCCCCTCTGCCATCAGACTGCTGAACACTAAGTGACTTATTGACTCTCGTGCACCATGTACAGCAGCTCAACCAGACTCATGTCAATCATCACTGTTTTTCTGTTGCATTATCGACTGCACTATGTGGTACTTCACATTATCTGCTACTTGCTAATTTATTTAAAACTGCTTTGACTAGTATTACTCATTATTATTATTATTCCACACTTATTGCATGTTTTTAGTTTTTTAGTTTATCTCTTTATCTTATCATGTTTTTAGTGTTGCAGCATTGCACTGAGACAAATTCCTAGTTTGTGTACTACATGAACAATGGCAATAAATCTGATTCTGATTCAGATTCAGCTCTCTGCAGGTCATTTACTAGGTCCCCCCGTGTGGTTCTGGGATTTTTGCTCACTGTTCTCGTGATCATTTTGACCCCACGGGGTGAGATCTTGCGTGGAGCCCCAGATCGAGGGAGATTATCAGTGGTCTTGTATGTCTTCCATTTTCTAATAATTGCTCCCACAGTTGATTTCTTCTCACCAAGCTGCTTACCTATTGCAGATTCAGTCTTCCCAGCCTGGTGCAGGTCTACAATTTTGTTTCTGGTGTCCTTTGACAGCTCTTTGGTCTTGGCCATAGTGGAGTTTGGAGTCTGACTGTTTGAGGTTGTGGACAGGTGTCTTTTATACTGATAACGAGTTCAAACAGGTGCCATTAATACAGGTAACGAGTGGAGGACAGAGGAGCCTCTTAAAGAAGAAGTTACAGGTCTGTCAGAGCCAGAAATCTTGCTTGTTTGTAGGTGACCAAATACTTATTTTACTGAGGAATTTACCAATTAATTCATTAAAAATCCTTCAATGTGATTTTCTGGATTTTTTTTTCTCATTTTGTCTCTCATAGTTGAGGTATACCTATGATGAAAATTGGAGACCTCTCTCATCTTTTAAGTGGGAGAACTTGCACAATTGGTGACTGACTAAATACTTTTTTGCCCCACTGTATTGTCCTAGTTGGATATTGGAGGGGACCATTTGTGTAAGTCTGTTCCGTCTTTTGCATTCAATACTATTAGGTTGTCACGTTTTTTTGCTATCTCTGCGAGCAGCCCTGCTAAGGTTATAAAGTCTTGACAGCTGTAGGTAGGAAGGACCTGCAAAACCTCTCAGTCGCGCACCTAGGATGATGTAGTCTACTGCTAAATGAGCTCCTCAGTGCGTTCAGTATGTCTTGCATAGGGTGGGACTCTGACTCCAGCAGAGATGACAGTTTAGCGACCATCCTTCTCTCTCTCCTATCTCCTCCACTGGGTCAAGGCGTTGCCCCAGGACAGAGCTAGCTTTCTTGATCAGTTTGTTCAGTCTCTTCCGATCGGCTGCTGTAATGCCGTTGCCCCAGCAGACCACTCCAAAAGTGATGGCTGATGCCACCACCGTGTCGTAGAATGTCTTCAAGAGCACCCCTTGTACACCAAAAGACCTGAGCCTCCTCAGTAGGAACAGCCTGCGCTGTCCCTTCTTGTAGAGTGCATCGGTATTGTGTGACCTGTCTAGTTTATTGTTCAGATGAACACCCAGGTACTTGTAGGATGTCACCATCTCAATGTCCGTTCCCTGTATGTTTACTGGTGCTGTGAGGGGTTGTCCTTGCCTGAGGCAGTCCACCACCAGCTCCTTAGTTTTCCTCGCGTTGATCTGAAGGCAGTTCCGATGGCACCAGTCCACAAAGTCCTGGATAAGTCCTCTGTACTCAGTTTCATCTGCGTTGGAGATGAGGCTGACAATCACAGAGTCGTCACAGAACTTCTGTAGATGGCTGCCGATGATCGTGTCGGACACACAATCCCGGGTTCTCACAAACTGTGGCCAGTTAGTGAGGTAGTCCAGGATCCATGATGACAGGTGCTGGTCCACCCCTGCGCACAGCAGCTTGTCCTTCAGGATCATCGGTTGGATGGTGTTGAAAGCACTGAAGAAGTCAAAGAACATGATCCTCACCGCATTCCCGGGCTTCTCCAGGTGGGACAGGGAACGGTGAAGGAGGAAGATCACTGCATCCTCCACCCCAATGCCATGCTGGTAGGCGAACTGGAGTGGATCCATCACTGGTCCCACCAGGGGGCGAAGGTGAGCAAAGAGCAGTCTCTCCAGGGTCTTCATCACGTCAGACGTCAGGGCCACTGGTCTGTAGCTGTTCAGGTCTTTGGGGTGGGAAGTCTTTAGTACAGGTACCACACAAAATGTTTTCCACAACTGTGGTACCCTCCCCAGCTTCAGGCTCAGGTTGAAGATGTACTCCACAATCCCACACAGCTGGTCTGCGCAGGACTTGAGGAGCTTCGCGCTGATGCCGTCCGGTTCCGAGGCCTTCCTCGCCTTGATCTTCCTCAGCTCCGTCCTCACCTGGGTCTTAGTGAGGGTCAGGTTCGAGTCAGACTCGATCTCTGTTTTTAAGAATAGGGCTAAAACCTACCTTTTTGATATAGCCTACAATTAGGGAGGGATCATGTGTTTCTGAACCCTCCCTTAGTTATGCTGCTAATAGGTTTAGTCAGCCGGGGGACCTCCAGTAATGCACTGGGCCTCACTCCTTTCTTCATTCTCAATGAAATGTTTTTTTTTTTGCTGGTCATTAACATCTGTTTGTTCTCTCCCATAGACTGAGTCCCCATCGTGCTGTTTGCTCTCTACATGTCTGTTCTTTTCATCTTCTCTGTCCCCTCACCCCCCAGCCAGTCACAGCAGATGACTGCCCCTCCCTGAGCCTGGTTCTGCTGGAGGTTTCTTCCTGTTAAAAGGGAGTTTTTCCTCTCCACCGTCGCCAAGTGCTGCTCACAGGGGATCGCCTGATTACTGGGGTCTTTCTGCAACTGTGGGGGTTCCCCCTACAGTCGATAGTGCTATGAGATGACTGTTGTTGTGAAATGGCACTATATAAATAAAGCTGAATTGAATTGGGAGTGGGGGGGTGTTGGTGGAGTGGGGTGTGGACAGCAGGTCTCGATGACTTAAAGAGGCAGCAGTGGTTGTTGTGCAGTCGGGAGGGAGGGCGGTTGGCCAAACCTATTAAAAAACAGGTTCAGATTGTTCGCCCACTCCCTGCCCCCCGTGGCCTGGGAGGAGGTATTCTGGAGCAACTCACCCTTGGCCAGGGAATCCTGGGTTCGATCCCAGCCCCCGACCAACAGTGATCTCTGTGGAGTTTGCATGTTCTCCCCGTGTCTGCTTGGGTTTACTCTGGGATTTCTCTGGTTTTCTCCCACATGCCAAAAACATGCAAGTTAGGTTAATTGGCATCAAACTGGGGATTCTAAATTGTCCTTAGGTCTGACTGTGAGAGTGAATGGTTGTCTGTCTCTCTGTGTTGGCCCTGCGATGGACTGGCGATCTGTCCAGGGTGGACCCTGCCTCTCACCCAAAGATGCTGGGATAGGCTCCAGCCCCCCGCGACCTGAAAAGGATTAAGAGGAAGATGATGGATGGATGGACTTCCTGTAGGTTTTTTTTTTTTTTTTAAGTTATTTCTAGCACAAAACTCATCCTTAGGCTGCTTGTCAATAAGAGGCTCAAATCATGAGTAAATTTAAAAAAAAAATCATGAGCAAATAAAGTTTAAAAACCCTTTCAGTTTGTGTCCCAGTCTCTCCATTTTTTCTTCACCAGTCCTTCTGAGCACCTTTATTTCATTTCAGTGAACCTGTAACCATGTGACTATGATCCTCAGGTCAGGAGCATTATACCAAATTAATCACACCTGTGGATGCACACCTTATAAATACCCCCTGCATCCACCCATTCTTCCACTCCTGGTCGGTAAGAACTTATACCAGTCTGTTTAACATTGTCTTTTCTGTGCTGTTTTGGGCTACCTTACCCCGGGTACCCCATTGCTGTGTCATACAATTGTTGCGTTTTCTGTTGAATGAGAGAAGGTTTGGAGCGGCTGTGTAGCGTAACGTGCACTGTCCGTACCTGCTTAGAGGTATGTAATAAACACTTGCCTTCTTTTCAGCCGGAACTGTTAACAGTTTAGCAGCGTGAGGTACAGTATGTGCTACGCTTACCTGCTTTAGGTTTGTGATGTATTTTTGTGCCTTCTCTTCAGGCAGAAAACTGTTTTAAGAGCTTAACAGCACACAATATGCTTTATCTGCTTGGGGTATGTGACATTTTGCCTTCTACAAGCAGGAATTGCTTAACAGTTTAACAGCACGGTACGATTTGCCATTAATTCTGCATTGCTCCCCTTTTTTTCGACTGACAGTAGTCTTCTTAAAAAAACAGACATCTTCTTTGTCAGGGTACTGGACGCTCCTGTGCTTAGTGCACTCTCGACACCTTTTGTGGGGGAGTGGTACTGCATACAGGTGGGAAATGAAATCTGATATTGCTATGCCGTCATCTGACTAGCGCACTTGTACCTCATGGAACAGCCCTTTGGCTTGTTTATAATAACAATAATAATAATATGATAACTGTCTTGTTTTCTCTCCTATTGTTCTCTTGGAAGAATAATGGCTTCTGCAGGGAGTGAAGAAGGGGGCAATAGCTCAGAAACTGGTATGCCACCAGCCCAGAGCTCCAAGCTGGAACTGGGAATGCCAGCAGGAAGCAGAAGTGGATTGAAGGAAGTGGGGTGAAGTCCACCCACATGATCCAGTGGGTGGACTTCATGCAGAGCCAATCTGAGGAAGTGCGTAAGACCATTGAACATGTGGCTGCAAATCAACATCGTCTTTGGGTATGCCACATCAGGCTCCTGTATGTGCCCTGGGACCACATCGTGATGCAGTATCTCTCGTGGCCTCTGATAACTTGGGTACAACCATCAGCTCTGGCTGTGGCTCCATTGGGTGAGCGGATGTCTTTCTGAGGATGATGATGAAGTTGACGGTGACTCTTGAATTGTGGTTCAACAGAATTATTTTAAAAAACAAGGCCTGGACAAAAATGATGGTACCCTTAACTTAATATTTTGTTGCACAACCTTTTGAGGCAATCACTGCAATCAAACGATTTCTGTAACTGTCAATGAGACTTCTGCACCTCTCAGCAGGTATTTTGGCCCACTCCTCATCAGCAAACTGCTCCAGTTGTCTCAGGTTTGAAGGGTGCCTTCTCCAGACGGCATGTTTCAGCTCTTTCCACAGATGTTCAATAGGATTTAGATCAGGGCTCATAGAAGGCCACTTTAGAAGAGTCCAATGTTTCGCTCTTAGCCATTCTTGGGTGTTTTTAGTTGTGTGTTTTGGGTCATTATCCTGTTGCAAGACCCATGACCTGCGACTGAGACCAAGCTGTCTGACACTGGGCAGCACATTTCTCTCTAGAATACCTTGATAGTCTTGAGATTTCATTGTACCCTGCACAGATTCAAGACACCCTGTGCCAGATGCAGCAAAGCAGCCCCAGAACATAACAGAACCTCCTCCATGTTTCACAGTAGGGACAGTGTTCTTTTCTTGTTATGCTTCATTTTTGCGTCTGTGAACATAGCGCTGATGTGCCTTGCCAAAAAGTTCCAGTTTTGTCTCGTCTGTCCATAGGACATTCTCCCAGAAACTTTGTGGCTTGTCAACATGCAGTTTGGCAAATTCCAGTCTGGCTTTTTTATGATTTGTTTTCAAAAGTGGTGTCCTCGGTCATCTCCCATGAAGTCCACTTTGGCTCAAATAACGACGGATGGTGTGATCTGACACTGATGTACCTTAACCTTGGAGTTCACCATGAATGTGTTTAGAGGTTGTTCTGGGCTCTTTTGTTACCATTCGTATTATCTGTCTCTTCCATTTTTCCTCTGCGGCCACGTCCATGGAGGTTGGCTACAGTCTCGTGGATCTTAAATTTCTGAATAATATGTGCAACTGTAGTCACAGGAACATCAGGCTGCTTGGGGATGGTCTTATAGCCTTTACCTTTAACATGCTTGTCTATAATTTTCTTTCTAATCTCCTGAGACAACTCTCTCCTTTGCTTCCTCTGGTCCATGTTTAGTGTGGTACACACCATGTCACCAAACAGCACAGTGACTACTTGTCACCCTTTAAATAAGCCGACTGACTGATTACAAGTTTGTAGACACCTGTGATGTTAATTAGAGGACACATCTTGGTTGAACATACCCCTGATTGATACACTGGAGTGTGGATACAGCCTACAATTCAAATCTCATTCCCCCCAGTTTCAAAGGGTTTTGGAAACACAAGTAAAGGAGGACTCTCTTCCGCAGTTCTGGGCAGCGAGGTCTCTGCCCTACTGGGAAAAAAAATGCAATACGGTCTCTGTCTCGAGGGAAAGAGAGGAGAGGCTTTTACTTGGCCTATTTTCTTGTTCCCAAGCAAACCGGGGGTTTCCCCCTGATTCTAGATCTGAGGCGGTTGAATGGGTATCTCAAGGTGCTTCCCTTCCAGATGCTCAGGCTGAGGACATTGTTTCAGGCCATAAGGCCAGGCGACTCACAACAGTGGACCTTTGCGATGCCTATTTCCATATTCCCATAAATCCATCCCAGAGGAAGTTCCTCAGGTTGTCCTTTCAAAGCAAAGCCTTCAAACCCAACATCCTGCCTTTCGATCTGTCCCTGTTGCCTCGGACATTCACCAAGTGCATGGACGCTGCACTCGCCCCACTGTGGCAGAGGGGCATTCGAGTTTTCAATTATCTGGACGATTAGCTGGTTTGTGCACCATCAAAAGCTGAAGTGAGGAGCCATATGGAGACCATATTGGCTCACCTGGCTGCACTCGGGTTTCATTTAAATGTGGAGAAAAGTTGCCTGGTTCCAACCAGGGATGTCGAGTACTTGGGGCTTACCCTGGACTCAGTTGCCACGCGGGCATCCCTGACTCCAAAGAGAAGGCATACCATCAGGGAATGCATCAAGAGCTGCATTTCACAAAGGACTGCATCAGTGCAGCAGTGCCAGAGGATCTTAGATCTCTTTGCTCCAGCTGCCTAGATGGTGCCACTGGGTCTTTTACACACTTGTCCCCTTCAATGGTGGTTTGCACTTCAGAAGGTGGTTTTGCCCAGAGACAAAAGGAGGAGGCTAGTTCTTTCTGAAGGAGCCTCATGGTTCTCAGGTGGTGGAGACACTCATCAGCAGTCCGAGATGGTGTTCCCCTGGGCCAAGAGAGCTGCAGGGTGACCATTACAACTGACGCCTCCCTAACAGGCTGGGGTGCAGTCTGGGAGGGAAGGTTTGTTTGGGGACACTGGGTTCCGGCTCAGCAGTCTTGGCATATAAATCATCTCGAGATGGAGGCAGTACCGTTGGCTCTGGGGCTTTTTGTTCCGGTCATTCAGGGCAGAAAAATTCTGGTGGGAACAGACAGCACAGCTGTGGTGTCGTATATTAACCAGCAGGGTGGTCTGAGGTCTCCCTGAGGTTTTCCTCCCTCCATGCGAGGGAACGCTGTCTGCTCTTTTAGGTTCAGACCAAGGGTATGTTCCTTTTCACTTGCCAGGGCCCCAGAACATAGCGGCACATCTGCTGTCACGAGGGGGTCCCCACCCTGGCTAGTGGCGACTGCATCCAGAGATAGTCAAGCAGATCTGGCTTTGGTTTGGCCAGGCGGAAGCAGACCTGTTTGTGATGGCAGAGAACACCCACTGTGCTCTTCGGGCCTCGATGCACAGCCTGCCAGGTCCACTAAGTACAGATGTGCTGAGTGTTGCCTGGCCTCCAGTGAAACTGCCTTTCCACCACTGCCTCCTCTGCCGGTTTTCCTTGCGAAAGTGACACTACTGTTTGTTCAAGTAATTTTGATAGCCCCGGATTGGCCACAAAGACCATGGATGGTGGAGAGCCACGAGATGTTGAAAGGTCATCCTTGGCCTCTCCCGGTCAGACGGAACATGCTCTCACAGGCACAGGGCAGGATTTGGCATCCAAATCCCCAGTTCCTGAGGCTTCATGTATGGCCCTTGAACGGGAGCAACTGTATAAACTTGGCTTAGAGGAGGAGGTTGTAGACACCGTGCAGCCTTCACAGGCACCATCTACCCAGCTGCAATACAGCATGAAGTGGAGAGTGTTTTCGAACTGGTGTCGGACCAAGGGGGAAAATCCCTTGACATGTCACACCTCTGTCATCTCGTCTTTCCTCCAGTACCTCTTCGCCCAAAGTCAAGCAGAGTCGACTATCGGGCTACCCGGCGGCAGTGTCAACTGTCTATGAGAGATGCGATGGCTTGTCTCCTGGGGCGCATCCCTTGGCTAAGCAATTTTTAAGAGATGCAAGATGGAGCTGTCCATCTCGGCATCCTTTGCTGCCCAGATAGTTCTAAGGGCTCTTTGCTTGCCCCCTTTTGAACCACTCCCCAGGAATGACCTTCATCTGATCTCTTGGAAGACTGCTTTTCTCTTGGCAATTATCTCAGCCAAGAGGTTCAGTGAACTGAATGCACGCTGTGGATGCAGCATGCTTTAGGTTTGATGGTGATTGGGTGGTCCGCCTGTGACCCAACGCAGCTTTTCAACCCAAGGTGCTGACTAGTGGGTTTGTTTCCTGCCCTCTTGTGCTCGAAGTCTTTTACCCTCCCCCACACACCTCTTCAGAGGCTGAGAGGCTCCATAGTTTGTGCCTGGTAAGGGCCCTTAAGGTTTATGTTGACCGTACGAGGTCTGTCCGCTCTTCAGACAAGCTGTTTGTGTCCTATGGGGAATCCACAATGGGCAGGCCTATCTCTAAGCAGCACCTGTCCCATTGGATAGTCGACCTGATTGCCTTTGCATATGTACAGGTTGGAGCGGAATCACCAGATAGGCTGGTGGCTCACTCAACACCTGGAATGATCGACTACACACTACATTCACCAACCAACCATAATGCTCTGCACTGTGTGTCTATATATATACATTTATAGTAATATGGACATATGTTTACTAGATGTTTTTTCTTGCCTTCTGATTGTTGCTCTGAGTGTTGCTATCCCTGTGCTGTTGCAATCCTGGAATTTTCCCATTGTGGGACTAATAAAGGCTTATCTTACCTTATCTTATCTTACATGGGCACTGTTTAGGCGTGCACCCCTGGAGGATGTATGCACAGCCGCTGGCTGGGCTTCTGATTGGGACATTGTGCTCCCTCGGTCTGTGAGTGACACCACCTCCATTCTCATCAGGACTCATTTGGTATACTGTTGGCACATGGTTACAAGTTCACTGAAATGAAATAAAACGTACGTTTACGTATGTAAACGCGGTTTTATGAATCAAAGTGAACCTGAAACCATTCATTGTCCTTTGTCAGTGGAGGCCGGCTCCTCTCAAATCATTAGAAAGAGGAAGAATGGGTGGATGCAAGGGATATATATGAGGTGTGCATCCACAGGTGTGATTAATTTGATATAATGCTCCTGACCCGAAGATCATAGTCATGTGGTTACAGGTTCACTTTCATTCATAAAACCACGTTTACATACGTAAATGTTCCATCTGCTGACTGTTAAAACACTTCTGTAGCTATACTACACTTCACACATCCTAAACTTTTGTAAACGGTTTTAAGTCCTTTACAAAACTGAACAGATCCAGTCTGGTCGTTCTTCTCTGATGATTCATAAGGACTGAACTTATTTAAAGTGGAAAACATTTTCAATAGAAACACCACATCACTTTTTTCACACTATTATATGAAGATCATCACAAGGCTCGTCTCCATGATGAGGGATGGACTCGTCCTTGGATTCTTCTTGTTAAAAAGAAAATGGACATTAATAGAAATAAAACATACTGCAACTGTGGTATTCACTAAAAGAAATAAATACTACAGGAATAAGTTAATATTGCAAATTAACTGTGTATAATATTTTAAAAGACAAAAGCAACCACATTATTGAAAATCTGATGTCATAAGTGGTGCAGGTGTAGTGTGGCTGACTACTGATGGGAGGGTCAGCGGTTCGAACCCAGGATCCCCCGGCCAAGGGTGAGGTGCTGTGCTGCCGCAGTGCTAACCACTCTGCCACTGCGCTGCCCCATCACATGTATTTTATTACATTACCTTTTGTGTTTTTGATTTTCAGATCATGACCAATCTGAAATATTTTTACTAAGAAGCAAACAGGTTAAATCAGGCCAGAATACCATGTTCAGGCTGTGGATCGACACTTAAATTTTCATTGATTTAAACTAACAGCTAATTTATATCTGTAGATGGCAGCCATGGGTAATTTTCTCATTTTCAGACATTTTATGTTATGTGTTGGTTTTTTTTTTTTTTAAATTTTTGCTCCTCTGGCTCAGGAAACATTTAACTTATTGATGTTCACTTTTTATTCATGTGACTTAGAAGAAAAACCTCAAACTTACGATAATCAAGTCTCTAATGCACATTAAAAATTATCCATCCATCCATCTTCTACCGCTTAATCCTTTTTGGGCCGCGGGGGGGCTGGAGCCTATCCCAGCATCTTTGGGTGAGAGGCAGGGTCCACCCTGGACAGTCCATCGCAGGGCCAACACAGAGAGACAGACAACCATTCACTCTCACAGTCACACCTAAGGACAATTTAGAATCCCCAGTTGATGCCAATTAACCTCACCTGCATGTCTTTGGCCTGTGGGAGGAAACCGGAGTACCCCGAGTAAACCCACGCAGACACGGGAAGAACATGCAAACTCCACACAGAAGGGTCACCGATGGTCTGGGGGTGGGATCGAACCCACGATGGTCAAGGGTGGAATCGATCCCATGACCTTCTTGCTGTGCTGCCACTGTGCTAACCACTGCGCCACCGTGCTGCCCCTATAATTAAAAATTATAACACTGCAAAATTCTGGACGCCTCCCACTCGAGGTGTTTCAGGCACGTCCCACTGGGAGGAGACCCCGGGGCAGACCCAGGACTCGGTGGAGAGACTACGTCTCCCAGCTGGTCTGGGAACGCCTTGGTATCCTCTCTGAACAGCTGGAGCAGGTGGCTGGGGAGAGGGAAGTCTGGGCTTCTCTGCTTGAACTGCTGCCTCCGCGACCCAGAGCTCCGGAAAAGCGGTAGAAGATGGATTGAACACTGCGAAATTATGGAGGGAAAAGGTGCATGCAAAAAAGAAAGATGGCTCTTTTTATGTGATTATCTAAAGTGCAGGATCCTCAGAAAATGTATATCGTGATATATATCGTTATTGTGACATGACTTCTATTGTGATATGAAATTTATGGCATATTGCACAGCCCTAATATGAGTCAAAGAAAAGTTTTCATATTATTCATCCATCCATCCATCTTCTTCCACTTAATCCTTTTCGGGTCGTGGGGGGGCTGGAGCCTATCCCAGCATCTTTGGGCGAGAGGCAGGGTCCACCCTGGACAGATCGCCAGTCCATCGCAGGGCCACACAGAGAGACAGACAACCATATTCTCTGAACAATATCCCCCAAAAATATCACAAATTCTGCCAGGGTATGTAAACTTATGAGCACAACTGTATACATGTCCTTCTCCTCATTTTACTCACTTCATCTCCTTTAACGTGGGTTCCATCTGGAATGGCTGAGTCAACGTCCTGACCTTAGTCCAGCTGAGATGCTGTGGAAGGAGCTGAAGCGAGCGGTTCATGGGAGGAAACCCACCAACATCGCAGAGGTGAAGCTGTTCTGTACGGAGGATTGGGCCAAAATTCCTCCAAGCTGATGTGCAGCACTGATGTACAGTTACTGCAAACATTTAGTTGTTGCTGCTAAAAGGAGTCACAGCACATACTGAAATCACAGGTTCACAAACTTCTGCCACTCACATATGCAATACTGGATCATTTTCCTCAATAAATAGATAAATGACAAAGTAAAACATTTTGTATTCTTTGTTTAACTGGGTTCTCTTTACCTACTTTGAGGACTGGTGTGAAAATGTGATGTTTTGAGGTCAAATTAGTGAGCAGCCATGGACAAACGAGGCCCAAGAGTGCTGAAGGGGATTCTGAGTTACTTCCTGGTTCTAAAAGGGCGGAGTCTCAGCTGTCCAATGACGTCTGACACGTGGAAAGGCCTGAAGAAGAACGTCGGCACCTCTCAGACGACTTCTCTGAGAAAATCAGCTTAAAAGTTTCCAAGGATTGTCACCGTCCAGGCAGCCAGGTGGGGGCGGGAACAAAAGCTGCTCATTAGCATGAAGCCAACCCCCGACAGCACCGAGCAAAAGGAGCTCTGGAAGCAGCCACGCGCTTCTACCTGGACGTGCTGCCAACTGGCCGAAAAGAAAAGACGTGTGAGTGGCCAAACAAAGTGGGTACGTAAAGCAGCTGTGGTAGCCACGCCCCCAAACCAGGAAGTGGTCTGGCTGATATTTCCCTCTGAAACTACTCTGTCAAGTACAAAGTTGAGGGTTTTAAAATCTCCCTCACTGTTACCTGAAGTCTGGAGCAGCTTCTTCACGATTTCAACCAGCAGATTTAGCAAGAACAAAAACCACAAATTAGAAAACAAAGTATTTCTGTGTTTTTTAGCAATCCTGTCAGGCCGACTTGTTGCTGGTTTACTCGTGGCTGGTCACATTTGTATGGAAATGCAGAAAGTGCTAAACACCAAAAGAGCTCTGTGATTGGCTCAGAATGACAGAGCTCTGTGATTGGCTGACCTGTGAGGATGATGTTGGGTACGGTTTGTCTCCCGTCTCCCCCGTAGTTCTGGTTCTGGTCCTGAAGGTCCAGGGGTCCCTGGATGTTAGAGGGGAAAGGGTTCTTCTGGCTGAGGCCTCCTCCGGGGCTCTCCACTGAGAACTGGACCAAGAGCAGGAGAACGTGGAGACAGCAGGAACACTTCATTACCTAGTTATCAACATTTCTGGAAATCTGATCATCTTCATGGGGAATCTGTTATTTTTTCACCTCATAAATTATATTTTTTCTCATTTTTTTTCTCCAGTAAATCTTCTACTTTAACAGAAATAATAAAATGATAATAAAGATCAAAGAGCATGGTGACACTGAGATGATCTGAATCAGATTGCGTCACATCTCTACAGCTGATGTACCACATTCAGCAGGTTAACCATCACGTGGAGCGGGGCAATGATCTGATTTAGTGACATTCTATGTGACAGATTTATTTAATTGCTAAAGTAGGAGCAGAAAACCCTTTTTCTTCTTCTGACTCAATCTCCCTGTATGGTGGTTTTGTTTGGACAGCCTCTGGCTGCTTTTTACATGAAAATGATGCACCATGCTAACTCCTGATTGGCTCTCCATGGCCAACATCATAAAACATAAAATAAGAAGCAAATTCTGGCTTTTTCTGACACTGTGGTGTGAAAATGTGGTGCACCAGTGAGGATAATCTACCTGTGGTTTTAATTTGTTCACGTTAGCTCACACCAGTCCGAAACAGAATGTTGGTCCTGCTGCAGTGACTGCAGTTAATATTTTCAGCTGACAGTGGAGCAGTTTGGACATGCCAGCCCCAAGTTCATTTATGAAGAGCGTTACCTTCCCTATGAACATCAGCTGTAAGGCTAAAGCTAGCTGTTGTAGATATTACTAGCTTTTGTGCCAACATATACACTGCCATTTCATTTTATAATAACAATAATGAATTAGGTTTATGTGGCACTTTACATGTCAAGTGACATCTCAAAGTGCTTTACACTGCTCCATTATTCAGTCACTGCACACAGACTTTGATCGTGCTAAGCTACTGCTGTAGCCACAGCTGCCCTGGGGCAGACTGACGGAAACGTGGCTGCCAATCCGTGCCAACGGCCTCTCCAACCACTACATATTAATATATGTTTACATATTTACTTAAATACATACATTATACCGATACTGTAGCTGCCACAGCGGGACTGCTGCTAAACAGAATTGGGTGTTTTTATTTATTAGGGGTCCAATGTGTGACATTGGTGGCAAAATTTAAAACTGATCAAATCTGTACATGAAATTGACTAATCACTATCCAATTGTGTCAGGTTTATGAAACTATTAACTATTTTCGTAACGGCATTGGCGTTCAGGAACTCTTGAGGATGAGCGCTCACTTCAACTACTTGTAAATGGAGACGTAAACGGGACACTCGGGCTTTTGTTTCCCCGTGTGCCAATGCACTTTGCAATGGCACACGTTTTACACAAAACAACTTCAACACTTGCAGTATTTTTCACGCATCAAAACTCATCAACAGCTACATTTTCATGACATGTTAAGATGTGATAACGTGTATACATACCTTCAAATTCTCCCTGTTTGTTGGATAAGACGTAAAATCACAAAAGGCGTAAATGCGGGACACGGAAGTTTGGACCTTCGATAACTTCAATATAAAGTGACCACGGTTAATCCTCTCCACATGGGTTGAGCACATCCGGGGTAGAGAAAATAAAAGTGCTTTCCCAGGGCGGTCACCTCGCCAGACGGGGCTGCGCGTGGCCGACCAAGACCGAAGACGTAAATTTTTTAAAGGACACCATATTCGATGTGTCATAAATGTTTGAGATTTTATTGAAATATTCTACATCTGAGCTTCACAAAGACTGATCTCCTTTTTACGTGTATGGTTTGGGATTTGAAAGGTGCAAAGTGAAAAGCATCAGCACTTCCTGTTTTCTGGTTACTTTACCAAATAACTTGCATGTTGCTGCGTAAATTCAGGGGCACGGAAATTTACGTCGTACGAGTAAATTTGCAGGGGTCGCCGTACAAAAACCATAGATCCGATCACATTGGGGAATGTTTTATTTTGAATTTGCATTACAACTCTGTTATCTCTTGCATAAATGAGTAGAAAGAGTTACTCAGAGATCACGTTACAGTACTTTGAAATTGATGCGATTTTCATGTCACACAAAAACTGGGAAAAATGAGGCGACATGACCAATAGTTTCAATTCTAACGGCAAAATCAATGATTTTTTTTAAAAATTGCAATGCAAGTCTGAAACTCTTTTATGTTCCCTTGCATATTATAAAAACGAAACCAACATCTGCAAATTACAGAAAAAGAGAGAGCGCTTGAAAGTCGGATACCCCTGATATAGTGCACTGGACCCCAAATAAAAAAAACCCACCCAATTTCATAATAGCTTAGTGTGAAATGACAATAAAGCTTCACTCATTCAAAACGCTGTTGTGGCTATTATTACCTATTCAGCTAATGCTAGCCATTGTGGCCATCACAGCTGTCGCGGCTCATGACCACAGACTGACAGTAGTAATGTATCATCACCTCCTGTTTTGCTGGCTGTCAATGTTAACTACACCTAGCTCTCCTCCTGACCATTACTGCCTTTAATTGCATTTTAATCTCTTTTTTCCATCTGCCGTCAGCTCTCACTTCTGTTTATCAAGCCTCTTACGCCTGTGTGGCCATCAGTGTCACCTAATCACCCTCTTTAGCCTTCTGTTCACCTTTCATCTGCGTTTGTGTTAGCTCTGGGTTAGCCACTAGCTATGGCTACTAGCTCTACTCCCTCTCCTCCTCTGGCGTGGTCTCTCTGTCAGATGTTTAGCCAAACCTCTAATAAATCTAATAAATATTGTCTTTTTGAGGCGCTCAAGGTGAGGTTGTATGATTTGGAATCCCGGCTCCACTGCATTGAAACACTGCCAGCGCCAATTAATGACAACTCCCCGTTAGCCGCAGCGGAGTGTTGTACCAGAGGGTGTGCTAGCAGTTCCTCTGCAACCTCTCCTGAGCAGCCAGGGGTGGGTGGGTAGGTAGATACAGTATCTCACAAAAGTGAGTACCCCCCTCACATTTTTGTAAATATTTTATTACATCTTTTCATGGGACAACACTGAAGATATGACACTTTGATCCAATGTAGTCAGTGTACAGCTTGTATAACAGTGTAAATTAGCTGTATCCTCAAAATAACAACACACAGCCAGTAATGTCTAAACCACTGGCAACAAAAGTGAGTACACCCCTAAGTGGAAAAAGTCCAAATTGTGCCCAAAGTGTCAATATTTTGTGTGTCCACCATTATTTTCCAGTGCTGCCTTAATTCTCTTGAGCATAGAGTTCACTAGAGCTTCACAGGTTGCCACTGGAATCCTCTTCCACTCCTCCATGACAACATCACGGAGCTGGTGGATGTTAAGAGACCTTGTGCTCCTCCACCTTCCATTTGAGGATGCCCCACAGATGCTCAATAGGGTTTAGGTCTGGAGACATGCTTGGCCAGTCCATCACCTTTACCCTCAGTTTCTTTAGCAAGGCAGTGGTCATCTCGAATGTGTGTTTGGGGTGGTTATCATGTTGGAATACTGGCCTGTGGCCCAGTTTCCGATCATGCTCTGCTTCAGTATGTCACAGGACATGTTGGCATTCATGGTTCCCTCAATGAACTGTAGCTCCCCAGTGCCAGCAGCACTCATGCAGCCCCAAACCACGATACTGCCACCACCATGCTTGACTGTAGGCAAGACACTTGTCTTTGTACTCCTCACCTGGTTACCGTGCCACACGCTTGACACCATCTGAAAAAAAATAAGTTTGTCTTGATCTCATCAGACCACAGGACATGGTTCCAGTAATCCATGTCCTTAGTCTGCTTGTATTCAGCAAACTGTTTGCAGGCTTTCTTGTGGATCATCTTTAAAGGGGCTTCCTTTTGGGACGACAGCAATGCAGACCAATTTGATGCAGTGTGTGGCATATGGACTGAGCACTGACAGGCTGACCCCCTACCCCTTTAACCTCTGCAGCAATGCTGACAGCACTCAAACGTCTATTTTCAAAAGACAACCTCTGTGATGCTGAGCACATGCACTCAACTTCTTTGGTCAACCATGGTGAGGACTGTTCTCAGTGGAACCTGTTCTGTTAAACCACTGTATGGTCTTGGCCACTGTATTCAACTTTATTTATATAGTGCCATTTCACAACAACAGTCATCTCATAGCAGTTTCAACTGTAGGGGAAACCCCCACAATTGCAGAAAGACCACAGCAACCAATTGTACTGCAGATCAGTTTCAAGGTGTTCGCAATCTTCTTATAGTCTCAGCCATCTTTATGTAGAGCAGAAATTCTTTTTTTCAGATCCTCAGAGTTCTTTGCCATGAGGTGCCATGTTGAACTTCCAGAGACCAGTATGAGAGAGTGTGAGAGTGATAACACCAAATTTAACACACCTGCTCCCCATTCACACCTGAGACCTTGGAACACTAATGAGTCACATGACACTGGGGAGGGAAAATGGGTAATTTTCAACTTTGGATGCGGATAACTTTCAGTTTGGATGCGGTTACTCTTTCTCTTAATAGCTCTGTGAGGAACCTTGGAATTATTTTTGATCAAGATCTGTCCTTCAATTCACATATTAAATTTGTTTCTAAGACTGCCTTCTATCATTTGCGTAATATTGCCAAGATTAGGAGCATCTTGTCTCAGAGTGATGCTGAGAAACTGATCCACACTTTTGTTAGCTCAAGATTAGATTATTGTAATTCTTTATTATCAGGCTGTCCTAAAACATCTTTAAAAAGTCTTCAGCTGATCCAAAATGCTGCAGCAAGAGTTTTAACAGGTACTAGAAAGAGAGATCATATCTCTCCGGTTCTGGCCTCCCTTCATTGGCTTCCCATAGAGTTTAGAATTAAGTGTAAAATCCTTCTTCTTACTTACAAAGCTCTAAACAATCAGGCTCCTTTTTATTTAAAAGATCTGATACTACCGTATTATCCTAGCAGAGCACTACGCTCCCAAAATGCAGGATTACTTGTAATACCTAGAATCTCCAAAAGTACAATGGGAGGCAGAGCCTTCAGTTATCAAGCTCCTCTCCTGTGGAAACAGCTGCCAATCTGGATTCGGGAGTCAGACTCGATCTCTGTTTTTAAAAATAGGGCTAAAACCTTCCTTTTTGATATAGCCTACAATTAGGGAGGGATCATGTGTTTTCTGAACCCTCCCTTAGTTATGCTGCTAATAGGTTTAGTCAGCCGGGGGACCTCCAGTAATGCACTGGGCCTCACTCCTTTCCTCACTCTCTATGAAATATTTTTTTTTTTTGCTGGTCATTAACATCTGTTTGTTCTCTCCCATAGACTGAGTCCCCATCGTGCTGTTTGCTCTCTACATGTCTGTTCTTTTCATCTTCTCTGTCCCCTCACCCCCCAGCCAGTCGCAGCAGATGACTGCCCCTCCCTGAGCCTGGTTCTGCTGGAGGTTTCTTCCGGTTAAAAGGGAGTTTTTCCTCTCCACCGTTGCCAAGTGCTTGCTCACAGGGGATCGCCTGATTGCTGGGGTCTTTCTGCAACTGTGGGGGTTCCCCCTACAGTTGATAGTGCTATGAGATGACTGTTGTTGTGAAATGGCGCTATATAAATAAAGTTGAATTGAATTAATTGGGCACAATTTGAACATTCTCACTTAGGGGTGTTCTCACTTTTGTTGCCAATGGTTTAGACATTAATGGCTGTGTGTTGAGTTATTTTGAGGAAACAGCAAATTTACACTGTTATACAAGCTGTACACTGACTACTTTGCATTGTATCAACGTGTCATATATTCAGTGTTGTCCTATGAAAAGATATACAGTAATAAAATATTTCCAAAAATATGAGGGGTGTACTCACTTTTGTGAGATACTGTAGGTAGACAGATGTACTTTATTGATTCCAAACTGGGAAACTGCAGTGGAACAGCAGCATGACAGATGACCAAAACAACAGAAACACCCAGCATAATAGACAATGCAGCACCTCTGAGAAGGAAGCATAGTCACCAGCCCCGGTTCACCACCAATCCGTTCATGTTTCTAATCATTTTTCCCCGCTCAGCAACACACCCGCTGAGGAAAAAACTCTGATCATTGGCAACTCTGTAGTCAGAAACGTGAACCTAGAGACTCCAGCAGCCATAGTCAAATGCATTCCTGGGGCCAGAGCAGGCGACATCGAGTCAAATTTGAAAATGCTGGCTAAAAGTAACTGTAAATACGCCACAATTGTCATTCACGCTGGCATTAATGACATCCGAGTCTGGCAGTCCAAAGTCACAAAACTTAGTGTGGAATCGGTGTGTGACTTTGCCAGAACGATGTCTGCCTCTGTAGTATTCTCTGGGCCCCTCCCCAATCTGACCAGTGATGACATGTTTAGCCGCTCGTCATCCTTGAACCGCTGGCTGTCTGTGGTGTCCTGCAAACAACGTGGGCTACATTGACAATTGGAGCTCATTTTGGGGAAAACCTGGTCTTATTAGACGAGACAGCGTCCATCCCACTTTGGATGGTGCTTCTCATTTATCTAACAATCTGGCATCATTTTTATCCAAAGTTCCAAAACCTTGACAAGTCAGAGTTGGGACCAGGAAGCAGAGTCGCAGTCTTACAGGCCTCTCTGCAGCTCCTCTTCATCCGCCACCCCTCAGCTTAGCCCCTGTCTTCCCCATCAGAGAATCGTTGACCCCTGTTACATGGTTGACACAACTAGAAAAGCACTCAGAGAGCACATATCTCCACCAAGCTCCTTCAGTCCTTCATGGATTACCTCCAAAATGTAATGGGCTTGTTTTGGAGGGTTCTTGCTAACACAGTGTGAGAAGATAAGAGCCTTGGTGGAGGTATGTGTTCTCGGATCATAATGTTATGGGCTCCTCTCTAGCCCAAGGACCACCTCTGGTAAAAATTTCATCCAAATCTATCCAGTAGTTTTTGTGTAATCCTGCTAACAGACAGACAAACAAACAAAGAGACGGACGGACGGACGGACAGACAAACCACCCCGATTATATAACCTCCTTGGCGGAGGTAATAAACTGATTACTGGCAATAAATTGATAATGGTCATAATCAGTTTTCTCGTTTCTACATGCACTGAATAAATGGATGACTGGAGGATAAACCATCCATCCATCTTCTTCCGCTTAATCCTTTTCGGGTCGTGGGGGGCTGGAGCCTATCCCAGCATCTTTGGGCGAGAGGCAGGGCCCACCCTGGACAGATCGCCAGCCCATCACAGGGCCAACACAGAGAGACAGACAACCATTCACTCTCACAGTCACACCTAAGGACAATTTAGAATCCCCAGTTTGATGCCAGTTAACATAACTTGCATGTTTTTGGCATGTGGGAGGAAACCAGAGTAACCCCGGAGTAAACCCACGCAGACACGGGGAGAACATGCAAACTCCACACAGATCACTGTTGGTCGGGGGCTGGGATCGAACCCAGGATCCCCCGGCCAAGGGTGAGTTGCTGTGCTGCCACAGTGCTAACCACTCCGCCACCGCGCCGCCCTGGGGGATAAACCACCTGAGTTAATGACCAGTTACATGGCCTTTATTGGATTAATCTGTTTACATGGCCACTTGAATAATCAGATAACTGCAGAAATCTTATCATAACTGGTTTATTAGTGTGCATGTGAACATGATCACTGTCTCTCCCTCTACAGTATCTGGAATAATCTCCCCCCTCACCTACGTGCTATCTCTGACCTGGCCCTTTTTAAATCAGAACTTAAAACATATTTGTTTAGGATGGCTTTTAACACCCAGTAGTGGTGATATTTGTCTTGGCATTTGTTTTTATTTTACTTTTATGTATTTATTCTTATTTCTT
Source organism: Pholidichthys leucotaenia (assembly GCA_020510985.1). NCBI lineage: Eukaryota > Metazoa > Chordata > Actinopteri > Cichliformes > Pholidichthyidae > Pholidichthys > Pholidichthys leucotaenia. The sequence goes on along the minus strand of CM035849.1, from coordinate 4,686,613 downwards.
TGTTATGTTATTTGTTTTTAATGCCGTTTAATTTTTTGTAAAGCACTTTGGTCACCTACGGGTTGTTTTAAAGGGCTATATAAATAAAGTACATTACATTACAGTAAATAAAAATATAATGTATAATATCCAGTTAAACTCGGGAGATTCCGCGGCCAGTCACATCTCTGCGTCTTAGTGCGTCTCAGTGCGCACTGAAAAAAACCCCAAAACCCCCCCAACCCTGTATTTCCAGTCTTCCAGTACAGACACAGCCCTAAACAGAAAGCCAAAGGAGTGTTTGATTGGTTTGGAATGAGACTGACATCTCATTCGACCAACAAGATCCTTGATTTGGGTTTTTAAATCTTGAATAACCAATGATGCCCATCAACGACCGCAAACACAACAAGCCAATTGAAGCTGAGTAATCCGACGATGGACGTGTCGTTTAGCCAATCAATTTCTGACTTCAATGACACCCTACATGCGTACATTCAGTGTTTATATTTCAGGTAAAATACCATGCGTTCCCGTGCGTAAAATGTCTTTTGACTCTGCCGCTGTGTGACGCGCAGTCCTTTGTGATACTGTGCAGAAGGGTCAGGGTAAGATTAGCCATTATTTTACTTGTTTTGAAAATTATTTTACTTGTTTTGGTTCACAAAATAAACCGAAAGGGCATGCATGAAAACGTAGATGCAAACGTAGAGCAATTATTTTTGATCAAGCTCTGTTTTTCAATTCACATATTAAATTTGTTTCTAAGACTGCCTTCTATCATTTGCGTAATATTGCCAAGATTAGGAGCATCTTGTCTCAAAGTGATGCTGAGAAACTGATCCACGCTTTTGTTAGCTCGAGATTAGATTATTGTAATTCTTTATTATCAGGTTGTCCTAAAACATCTTTAAAAAGTCTTCAGCTGATCCAAAATGCTGCAGCAAGAGTTTTAACAGGTACTAGAAAGAGAGATCATATCTCTCCGGTTCTGGCCTCCCTTCATTGGCTTCCCATAGAGTTTAGAATTAAGTTTAAAATCCTTCTTCTTACTTACAAAGCTCTAAACAATCAGGCTCCTTTTTATTTAAAAGATCTGATACTACCCTATTATCCTAAAAGAGCACTACGCTCCCAAAATGCAGGATTACTTGTCATACCTAGAATCTCCAAAAGTACAATAGGAAGCAGAGCCTTCAGTTATCAAGCTCCTCTCCTGTGGAAACAGCTGCCAAACTGGATTCCGGAGTCAGACTTGATCTCCGTTTTTAAGAATAGGGCTAAAACCTTCCTTTTTGATATAGCCTATAGTTAGAGAGGGATCTTGTGTTTCTGAACCCTCCCTTAGTTATTCTGCTAATAGGTTTAGTCAGCCGGGGGACCTCCAATAATGCACTGGGCTTCACTCCTTTCTTCACTCTCAATGAAATATTTTTTTTTTTGCTGGTCATTAACATTTGTTTGTTCCCTCCCATAGATTGAGTCCCCATCGTGCTGTTTGCTCTCTACATGTCTGTTCTTTTCATCTTCTCTGTCCCCTCACCCCCCAGCCAGTCGCAGCAGATGACTGCCCCTCCCTGAGCCTGGTTCTGCTGGAGGTTTCTTCCTGTTAAAAGGGAGTTTTTCCTCTCCACCGTCGCCAAGTGCTGCTCACAGGGGATCGCCTGATTGCTGGGGTCTTTCTGCAGCTGTGGGGGTTCCCCCTACAGTTGAAAGTGCTATGAGATGACTGTTGTTGTGAAATGGTGCTATATAAATAAAGTTGAATTGAATTGAATTGAATTAACCGGGTCGGGCGACGACGAATCACTAACAACGGAGGTTTCCATCAAGCAGACGATCGTCACATGCCAGTGGACAATACCAGAGGCAGTGCGGCTGTGGACAGCTAAGTCTTATAATCTAAGTTATTCTTTATCGATAAAAATAGTAATAAAAATAACTTTTGACCCATCGGAAATTACAAGAGCCCCACCTGGTGAAGTTTTTGTGTGCGCTGTGGGGGGGGGGGTATTTGTTACTGTGTATATTGCAGAAAAATTTAATAACTTTTTCGTATTATTTTTATTTCACTGTAGGCTATTTTTTCCTGTAAAAAAAGGAACTGTGCTGTGTATGTCTGGGTTATTATGCCTTTGTTTTACTGTGTAAACGTGATCTGGTGAAATGGAGCCCTGACCATGTGAGCACACTATTGTGAGCACCCCAGGTGGACCCCGGTATTCAATCTGTACATTTTCAATCCAGTGATTTACAAAGTGATTCATACTTTTCTAAAGCCTCATTCAGAACATTATAGTCCCACAGACTGGTTTTCATCTGGGGCAGCATTTATAAATCACTGGATGGAGAATGCACCTGTACATGTACAGACTGGATTCTGTGGTCCACTTGGGGTGCACACTTGGTCAGGGGTCCAGTTGACCTGTATCTGTGTAAACTGGTGAGATAGTGAACTTTGGAAAAATTGGAGGGGAGAGGGTTGTTTTTGTGTATAATTTAGTGAAATGTATTAATTTTTCACATAATTTTTCTTACACTGTAGGCTATTTTTGCCTGTAAAAAATACAAAACAAAACAGGAAGTGTGCTGTGTATGTCTGGGTTATGACCCCTTGGTTTTACTGTGCAAACTGCTGAGATAGTGAACTCTGGAACACAGTTTTCCAAACTGTGCCATTTGGCACAGTTTGGCACAGTTCAAGAAAGCCTTGTTACAACCTAAGAAAAAAGCTGTGTAATATATTCATTTTTTGTGGTATTGTTACAAAATTTTGACCTGAGGTTGAAAACACTTGGTTCTACATTTCTGTTGTGTTTTCCAGCAAGTTTCACACAGCTGTATGTTATTTGCAAGCATTTGTATCTAAAAAAAACACCCAGGCGAACTTTATTTTCTTCAAATTCAGTATGTTTAGATGACTGTTACTCAGTGGCAGGAGCACTTAGAGAGATTATGACTGTTTTGTCAAAAAAAATTCAGAGTGTTTTCTTTTAAATGAGACCAACCCCATGAAGATGCTGCAAAGGGTTGAAGAACAGCTTTTGATTTACTTTGGGTACATTATTTTTAGGCGTTTTTAGGGAAGTTGAACAGAGTGGAAGAGGATAAGCATGTATGCAGGGATGAGAATGGGGTTTGGGAAAAAAAGAGGAAACTAAGCCGGGGGTCTTGGGGGACACAGGCCGGATCCAAGGCGGAGCCTTGCTGGGGGGGTCTGGGGGGCAAGGCCCCCCCGAAGCTAACGAAATCTGGTGTTTTAGAATGCTCAAATGTGGTCTTATATTTAAAGTTAGAAGTAAGTTCAAATGCATTTATAGTTTACCTTTTTAATCTGCTGCTGCATCACATGTGTAAATTTATGATATCTGAATGGTATATTGATGTAATAATACTAAATTATATTTTACTACTATTTAATATGTTTAGAACTGACACAGAATTACATTTACATCGTTCTAGAACAGACAAAATAATTTAACCAAGTAAAATAAATTATAAATATTAACAAAATTCCATCACCAAGTCCATCACCCATTTATTAAAATATACTGATATTCTGCAAACATTTTGATTTATTAATGTGTGCATTTGTTAGTGTTACTAGGAATATAAAAAAAGTTGCATATTAGTATATTTTAATATTTGAAAGATAATCTAAGAAAGTAAGTAAAACCTAAAAGATGTTTAATATTTTTATGCAATGACCATAAAGAAATTATGTTTACTAATAAAAGCAAAGCTATCTTAGGAAAGGCAACCCATCACCACATGACAAAAAAAACTTACACATACATTATGTAACAAACAAAAAATGATAAATTATATTCAAAATTCTTAGATTGCATTTCAAATTGTGAGAAAATATGTAATAACATAACAATCGATAATCAGCATTCAAATGCAATTAGTGCTTCAAAACAGGCATGACATCACAACTTACACATGCTATTTCATAACAAATTCATTACGCAAAAATTCTCAAGCACATTACTTATAACGAGAAAAAAATCTTACCTCGGAATGTGTCTTCCGATCACTAATTGCTGTAATCGGGGCCGATTGTGATGAACTTTGATTGACTGGCATCGCGACCCAAAAAAGGATTAAGCGGAAGAAGATGGATGGATGGATGGATGAATTTGACCGTGTCCATCGATCATTTTGAATGCAGCACCAAGCGAGTAGTTCGATCTCCTTGTAGCCACAATTTTGAAATGTTTCTGTTTTGAACAGTGCTCAACTAAGGCAACACAACCACGAGATCCATAACTCAAGAAATCGTTGCAATAAACACACTGGGCTTTTCCTGGTACTGTACTTCACATTTCGCTATGAAGTCGGCCATTTTTACAACCACAACTTTGGTATTTTTACCGATCTTTACAGTCATTGACACAGTTTTTTCAAGCCATTCCCAACGAAACTTGTTCCTTATCCCTTTGTCAATTTCTAAAATTCTTGCTTTGTTGTCTTTCGTGAGTTTGAGGTTCACCATTTTCACGAAATCGGGAAAACTCGGTTGATTGAACTGTCCGCCATTTGCATTTCGCTCCACGTGTTGGATATGACAAAGGAAATCTAGCAAAATCGCCGATTGGTTGCTTCAGTAAGTATCAGCCAATCAGTGGCCTTGTTACATTACATTACTGATCTCGCTGGGTAGCGCGTTCTGCGTGGTGGATTTTAGCAGCCGATCGAAAATACGACTTGCCGCTCATAACATACCTCACCCCCCCCCCCCCCCTAAAATTTTCTCCTTGAATTTAGACGATTCAGGAGAATGACCCTAGACATGATCAAATCCACGGAATTCCGCGGATCCGCGGAGGATTCTCATCCCTGTGTATAAGCATCCCCAAGTGATTAAACAAAAAGTTGATAAAACCTTAATTAAATATGTCGCCTCTAAATCTAATGACTTGGCCTCTGTTCCTCCTCATAATTACCCTTGGTGGACCCTTGGTGAGCACACTAAATGTGACCACCCCAGGTGGACCCTGGTATTCAATCTGTACAAGTACATTTTCAATCCAATCATTTACAAAGTGATTCATAATTTTCTAAAGCCTCATTCAGAACATTATAGTCCCACAGACTGGTTTTCAACCAAGGTACCTTTGGTTCCTCCTCATAATTAGCCCTTGGTGGAGGGCTTTGTTTGCATAGCAAGATTGCACAACAAGAGCACTCTGAGGCGAGTGCAATATGCCCCGCCTCCATTTTCTTTGAAGATCCCAGTACTTACTGACAGAGCAGTTTTCAACTTTTCAATATAATTACTGTAGCAGAACCAAATTATGACAAACCATCATCCATGAATATACAACAAAGTACACAACCCATAACTATACGGAAAGATCCCAAGGTGAACCTGTGTAGCAAGTATGGTGACCCTAGAAAGTTTTACATGTTCTACAGTATGAGATCATAGGGAGTGCCAACCTTGACCTTTTGACCCCAAACCTGTAGTCAGACGTCATGGTCTCAGAGTGAATCTGTGTCCTAGGTTTGGAGACCCTAAGCTTTCTTTGTTGTTGAGATATAGTTTATAAGCCATTTTGACGCTGACCTTTGGTCTTCCGATCCCAAAACCACAGTCACACTTCAGGATCACAAGGTGAACCTGTGTATCAGGTTTGGTGACCCTAACTTTACTCGTTGTACAGTAATAAGGCATAGGGAATGTTAACCTTGACCTTTGACCCCAAACCCAAAGTCTGAGGTCAGGATGCCAAGGTAAACCTGTGTATCAGGCTTTGTGACCCTAGCTTTCCTTGTTGTTGAGATACAGTTTATAAGCCATTATGATGTTGACCTTTGGTCTTCCGATCCCAAAACCATAGTCAGACATCAGGGTCACAGGGTGAACCTGTGTACCAAGTTTTGTGACCCTAGCTTTACTCATTGTACAGTAATAAGGCATTGGGAATGATGTTAACCTTTGACCTTTTGACCCCAAACCCATAGTCAGAGGTCAGTGTCTCAAGGTGAACCTGTTTACCAGGTTTGGTGGCCCTAGCTTTACTTGTTTTAAAGTAATAGTAAATTTTGTATTTACCATAGTGGAACTGCAGTGCTATGACCCCTTCACCCCAAACCTATACTTAGGGTGTAAATCTTCCAAGATGTGTATTAGATACAACTACTGTATCGATTTGAAAAGCCTATATCATTTATATTTAGAAGATTCAGGGGAGAAAATATTACCTTTGTCCTCTGACTACAAAGTCATCCGATGAGAGTGAAATTGCAATATACACATCCTCAGAGTATCAAACCATAGTACCAGATTTCAAAGCAACTGGAACAAAACTGTAGGAGAAGTTGATTTCACAAAAGTGGGACAGACGGACGGACAGACGGATGGACCCACAACACAATCCTCCTTCAGCCTTCATCCAAAGGGCTCTTTGACCCCTTTGCGCTTCATCTGGTGGAGGATAAAAACTACTGGATGGATTTGGATGAGATGTTCACCAGAAGTGATTCTTAGGCCAGAGACAAACCCATTCTTTTAGGTCTGGAGACAGAGAGGAACTGAGGAGAATCCAGCGTGAACTGAGAGAGATGCTAAGGAGGTGTAAAGCCAATTACAGGAGGAAGTTAGAGGATAAGCTCCAGCAGAACAATATGAGGGATGTGTGGACTGGCAGAACAATATGAGGGATGTGTGGACTGGAATGAAACATCACTGGGTGTAAGGGCAGGAACAGAGACATCGGGGAGCCTTGAGAGAGCTGATGAGCTGAACCTTTTTGCTTTTTAATAGGTTCAATTCACTCTCTCTCACCCCACAACACAGCAAGACCCCCACACACCTCTCCCCCCTCACTCTCCTGTGCAGCACCTTTCTCTCTCTCCTCCTCACCCTCCTCTGAAGACATCAGCACCAACCCCCACATCATTGTGACTACAGACCAGGTTAAGAAACAGCTGGAGAGACTCTGCCAACGGAAGGCTGCGGGCCCTGATGGCATCTCCGCCAGGATCCTCAGAACCTGTGCCAACCAGCTATCTCCTATACTGAAACACCTGTACAACCTGAGCCTGAGTCTGGAGAAAGTACAGGTGCTGTGAAGACGTCCTGCCTGGTTCCTGTCCCCAAGAAGTCATCTCCATCGGACCTGAATGACTATCGACCAGTTGCCCTCACATCTCATGTGATGAAGGTCCTGGAGAGACTGGTCTTAGCCCACCTGAGGCCGCAGGTGAAGACGTGGCTGGGCCCTCTGCAATTTGAATATCAGCCCCATTTAGGAGTTGAAGACGCTGTCATCTACCTGCTGCAAAGAGCCCTTCTGCACCTGGATGGAGGAGGAGACACTGTGAGAATCATGTTCTTTGATTTCTCCAGTGCCTTTAACACCATCCAGCCACTGCTGCTGGGTGAGAAGCTGTGGGGGACGGATGTTGACAGCTCTGTGATCTCCTGGATTACTGACTACTTGACAGGCAGGCCACAGATTGTCCGGCTGAGCAGTGTCTTGTCTGATGTGCTGGTTAGTGATACAGGAGCTCCACAGGGGACTGTGCTTTCTCCTTTTCTCTTAACCTTATACACTACTTTCAGTACAACTCCGACTCATTCCACCTGCAGAAATTCTCTGATGACTCAGCTGTTGTTAGGTGTATGGGATGGGGGGAGTACAGGGCACTGGTTGACAGATTTGTGGAATGGACCTAGCAGAATCACCTGAGGGTGAATGTCAGCAAGACTAGAGAGATGGTGATTGACTTCAGGAAGAAGAGCACACCTTCACATCACGCCCCGTTGCAGATTAGGGAGGAGGATGTGGGGATAGTGGAGGACTACAAATACCTGGGTGTCATGATCAGCAATGGACTGGTCTGGAAATCTAACACCAATGCTGCGCACAAAAAGGGGACGAGCAGACTCTACTTTCTGAGAAAGACGCTTCAACGTGTGGAACAAGATGCTGGAACTTTTCCACCAGGCTGTTGTTGCCAGCACCATCTTCTTTGCTGCTGTATGTTGGGGTAGAAGTATCAGAGCCAGCGACACCAACAAACTTGAAAAGATTATCAAGAAGGCTGGCTCTGTGATTGGTCTCAGGCTGGAAACTTTTGTGACTGTGGTGGACAGGAGGACACTGAACAAACTGTTATCCATCATGGACAATCCTGATCACCCCCTCCACCACACACTGGACTGACAGCGGCGCACTTTTTCCAGCAGACTGCTACAGCTTCGCTGTCAAACGGTCAGGAACAGGAAATCTTTCCTGCCACATGCCATTTCACTGTACAATAACTCACTGTGATATTGAATTCTGGTCATAACTATGCTGCCATACTGCACCTTAGAGTCTAACTGGTACCTCACATTTCACCCTGCACCTGATAGTCCTGCATTGTACAGCTAGTACGATCCATTTATCTATATGGGTCACCATCTATTCATCTGCAGGCACCTCTGGGCAGTTTTCCTTTCCCTGGGTAATTTCTGTTTCTATTATGCTGTGTGTGTTTCTGTCGTTGTGGTTGTCTACTGTGTCATGCTGCTGTTACACTGTAATTTCCCAGTTTGGGGCAAAAAAGTGTTTGCCCCCTTCCTGAGTTCAGGTTCAGGTTACTTTATTTGTACCCGTAAGCAGATTTGTTTTGCAGTCTGGTAACATCCATATTTACAAGCCACAAATTACATTCAACATTGACACAAACACAGGCACACATGAAGCTGACTATAAACATGATAAAAATACTCAAGGCTCCATCAATCAGGGTATAAAAAGACAAAGAGATGGGAGAAAAACCAGAGGTAAGAGAGAAGGGTCATGTTAAAAGTTAAAAACTAGTTAAAGAGGTTAAAAACTCAAAGGTCTAAAACCCAATAAAAGATTTAGTACCCAAATAAAAATACTACAAAAATAAGTAAAATATAAAATGGAGTTAATAAATAGGTACCTAAATTATGTGCAATATAGTATTGTTACAGCTTGTTCAACCCTTTGACAGCAGCAGGAACAAAGCTGTTTTTGTAGCGCTGGGTTCTACTTTTTGGGACAGCAAACCTCCGTCTTGAGGGAAGAAGCTGAAAGTGGCAGTGCAAAGGGTGGGAGTCATCATTTAAAATGGAGGTAGCCATCCTCTGTACTTGTCTGGTGTACAGGGATGTCAGGCTCAGCTGTGACTCACCAAGCAAACGACTGGACCATCTAACTACCTGATCCAAGGATTTCCTCTGTTTCAGTTTTATCTGACCAAACCATGACACTAAAGAAAAGGATAAAACAGATTCAATAAAAGCCCGATAAAACATTGTCATTATGGTTCGGTCAATATGGAAGCGTGCAAGTTTTCTCAAGCAATGCAAATGTTGCTGACCCTTTTTGCACACCCTTTCACAGTTCTCTTCAAAGTTTAAATTACTATCAATAATCAATAATGATTTCTCATTTCTTTGGATGTTTGTCACACTTAAATGTTTCAGATCATCAAACAAATTTAAGTATTAGACAAAGATAACACAAGTAAACACAAAATGCAGTTTTTAAATGAAGGCGTTTATTAAAGGAGAAAAAAATCTAAACCTACATGGTCCTTTATGAAAAAGCGATTGCCCCCTAAACCTCATAATTGGTTGGGCCACCCTTAGCAGCAACAACTGCAATCAAGCGTCTGCGATAACTGGCAATGAGTCTTTTACAGTGCTGTGGAGGAATTTTGGCCCACTCATCTTTGCAGAATTGTTGTAATTCAGCCACATTGGAGGGTTTTCCAGCATGAACCGCCTTTTTAAGGTCATGCCACAGCATCTCAATCAGATTCAGGTCTGGACTTTGACTAGGCCACTCCAAAGTCTTCATTTTGTTTTTTCTTAAGCCATTCAGAGGTGGACTTGCTGGTGTGTTTTGGATTATCGTCCTGCTGCAGAACCCAAGTGTGCTTCAACCTGAGGTCATGAACAGATGGCCGGACATTCTCCTTCAGGATTTTTTGGTAGACAGCAGAATTCATGGTTCCATTTACCACAGCAAGTCTTCCAGGTCCTGAAGCAGCAAAACAGCCCCAGACCATCACACTACCACCACCATATTTTATTGTTGGTATGACGTTCCTTTTCTGAAATGCAGTGTTACTTTGACACCAGATGTAATGGGACACACACCTCCCAAAAAGTTCAACTTTTGCTTCTTTAGTCCACAGAGTATTTTCCCCAAAGTTTTGGGGATCATCAAGATGTTTTCTGGCAAAATTGGAAACGAGTCTTTATGTTCTTTTTGCTTAGCAGTGGTTTTCGTCTTGGAACTCTACCATGCAAACCATTTTTGCCCAGTCTCGTTCTAATGGTGGAATCATGAACACTGACCTTAACTGAGGTAAGTGAGGCCTGCAGTTCTTTGGATGTTGTTGTGGGGTCTTTTGTGACCTCTTGGATGAGTTGTCGCTGTGCTCTTGGGGTACTTTTGGTCCGCCGGCCACTCCTGGGAAGGTTCCAGGTTTTCGCCATTCACCACTGTGGTTCGCTGGAGTCCCAAAGCTTTAGAAATGGCTTTGTAACCTTTTCCAGACTGACAGATCTCAATTACTTTGTTTCTCATTTGCTCCTTTGTTGGTCCACTTCACTTTGTCAGGCAGGTCCTATTTAAGTGATTTCTTGATTGAGAACAGGTGTGGCAGTAATCAGGCCTGGGTGTGGCTACAGAAATTGAACTCAGTTTTCCAAAGATGTGATAAACCACAGTTATGTTTTAACGGGGGGGGGGGGGGGTGAGAATCATTTTTTCACTCAGGGCCATGTAGGTTTGGATTTATTTTACCCTCAATAATAAACACCTTCATTTAAAAACTGCATTTTGCATTTACTGGTGTTATCTTTGTGTAATATTTAAATTTGTTTGATGATCTGAAACATTTAAGTGTGACAAACATACAAAAAATGAGAAATCAGGAGGGGGCAAACACTTTTTCACACCACTATACCTCTGCCAAGGCGCTTATCTTCTCACAGTGTGTTAGCAACAATATTCCAAAACTAATGGACAGACTTTGATACAATTTTCACCAGAGTGGCTCTAGGCCTACACACAAACCCATTACATTTTGGAGGTGATCCATGAGGGACGGATGGAGCCTTGGTGGAGGTATGCGCTCTCTGAGTGATTTTCTAGTTTAAAAATTAAATGCAGTTTGCTAAACATTAGGTCTCTAACTCCCAAGTCTCTGCTAGTCCATGATCTGTTAAATGATCATCAGATTGATTTACTATCCCTTACTTGGTTAGAGACACACGAAGCAAGAACTTCCAGCTGAAGAAGCAGGTTTCAGAAAGGGCAGAGGGACCAGAAATTACGTTGCAAATCTCAGATTGTTGATGGACATCACAAGAGAGTATCAGAAAAATGTGTGCCTCTGTTGCATCGATTACAGCAAGGTGTTTGACTGCACTGATCACAACAAGCTGTGGCTGACTTTAAGAGGCATGGGAATACTGGAACACATAATTGTGCTGATGAAGAACTTGTATGAGAATCAAGAAGCCACTGTTCACACAGCACATGGAGACACTCTTTGGTTCAGTATTGGTAAAGGAGTTTGACAAGGTTGTCACCTGTCCCTGTACCTTTTCAACCTATATGCTGAGAGAATCATACGAACAGCTGACTTAGAGGAAGATGGTGCTGGAATCAGACTCAGCAGTCCAAGGCTGACAAACTTACAATATGCAGATGATACCACCATCCTTGCAGAGAACAGTCAAGACCTGAAGAGGATGATCACCAAGGTCAAGCAAGAAAATGTTCAAGCTGGATTGCACCTAAATATCAGAAAGACGAAAGTCATGATGACTGATGAAACAAGTGACTTTGAGGTGGACGGGGGAACACTTAAGTTATACAATTATTCAATTTCCTCGGCAGCTTGATTACCAAGGAGAAACGGAGATGGGCGCCGCCCTATGCGCCTTCATGGCGTGAAAAGAATTAACTAACTAACTTGATTACCAAGGACAGTACAACTTCTTCAGAGATCAAGAGAAGGCTTGGCCTGGCAAGAATAGCTATAATAAAGCTCAAATTCCTGATGAAAAGCAGTAGACTCAACAAAACGGCCAAGATCAAGATGGTGACTACGCTTGTGTTTCCCATGGCCACATATGGATGTGAGACTGGGACTATAAGGAAATAGGCCAAACGTTGTGTAGATGCATTTGAGCTATGGTGCTGGAGGAGAGCACTGAGGATTCCTTGGGCCAGAAAGGAAACCAACAAGTCTGTACTTGACAGAATAAGTTCTAAAACATCTTTTGAAGGTGAAACTCTGAAGAAGAGGCTCAAGTACTTTGGCCATATAATGAGGAAGGAGTCTGGAGAAAAGTCTCATGCTGGCCAGGTGCAATAGAAGACAACGAAAAGGAAGGCTGTGACAGAGATGGATGGAAGGCATTACTGAAGCCACGGGAATGTCACTCGTGCTCCTAAAGGAAAGGACGAGGGATCGAGAAGGATGGAGAAAGTTGGTGTGTGAAGTCACCAGGGGTCATACATGACTTGACGGGACTTGAGAGAGAGACTTGGTTAGGGCAAGAGGATTATGTTGGTTTGAATCAATCAACTCACTCTGGTTATTTAAACTGTCAAAATCCCAGAAGTTCTGGTTGTGGAGGAGGAGTAGCAACAATTTACCATTCCAATTTTTTTTAATCATCCTTTATTAGTCCCATAATGGGGAAATTACAGGGCATCCACCTGGATGGATGAGGCAGCCACGGTGCAGCGCCAATCCCGTCACCACTCACTCGCACATACATTCACACGTAGGGCCACTTTAGTTTCTGATTAACCTAACTTGCAAGTTCTTGGCCTGTGGGAGGAAACCGGAGTACTAATATAATGTCTGTCCAGATAAGCAACTGTTGAACGACTTTTTAAACCTCATTTGTTCTTTTAACCTGGAACAGTTTTTATCTGGTGGACCTACACATGAACACGGACACACATCAGACCTTGTTCTCTCTCATGGTTCATCTGTGTTTAACATGGAGATCTGTGATAATGTGTTCTCTGATCATATGCCGATTTTATTTGATGCTGCCTTCTCATGTACCAAAGTTCAAACCTGTGTTCTTACTTGGCGCCGTTGCATTTTCAACTCTTCCACTGCTGGTCAGTTTTCATCTGCTTTGACCAGCTCTGTGCTCCTCCTGACATTCTCTCTGATATGGAGGAGCTAAATTCCTGGTTTGGTTCCTCCTGCCAAACCATCCTGGACTCTGTGGCTCCATCAAAAATTAAGCAGCCCAGAGTCAAACTCGAGCCATGGTTCAATGACAGAACTCGAGCAGTCACAAGGGAGTGCCACAAAGGTGAGAGCAAATGGAAGAAGGACAAGCTGCAGGTATCTCGTCAAATTTTAAAGGACTGCTGGCATCGTTATCAGACCACTATTAGAGAGGCTAAAAGGGAACATTTGTCCAATATTATTGTGCCTAACCGTCATAACCCACATGTGTTATTCAAGACCACTGACTCTGTTCTTAATGCCTCACCAACTGTTGGTATAGAAGCATCTCCAGAATTGTGTAATGACTTTTGGCATTTTTTTTTTTTTATTCATAAGGTCACCACCATCAGGGCTCTCATCGCAGCTCCTGCCTCTGACCCCTCTGTCTCTGTCCCTTGTTCAACTGTCTTCAGTCAGTTTGAGCCTGTGACCCTGCTGCAATTAGAGGATGTGGTTGGTCATATTAAGCCCTCAGGTTCCTCTTGTGATGCTCTCCCTCCTCACTTTTTAAAGAGGTTTTATCTAGCACAGGTCAGTCGTTTTAACCATTTTAAACAACAGTTTATCTTCTGGTGTGGTTCCTGCACATTTTAAACATGCAGTAGTGAAACCTTTGATAAAGAAACCTAGTCTTGATCAAACTGTGTCGGCTAATTTTAGGCCTATTTCTAAGCTGCCTTTTCTCTCAAAAATATTGGAGAATATTGTTTATCTTCAGTTAAAGACTTTTTTAAAAAAAACAAAACAACTGAACGGAACAACATGTTCCGGTTCTGGTTCCGCCGGACCGGCGGCGCCACACGAGTCGGCTGCCTGTTGCAACAGCCTTTTTTTTATCTTCCTTCTTCTTTCTACACCTTTCACTCTGTATATATATCACGGACGCACGGATCGCCCCGGGGGTCTCCCGGGTCGGCGGACGGAGCCACGGTTTGCAGCGGGAGACGTTACAGCGGGGAGGAGCTAGTGCTAGCTAGCACTTGGCCGCCGCCCGGTGCTAATGGGAAACTCGACATACCGGGAGCTGTAGCGAAAACGAAGCGGGTGCCGGGCTGGAGTTTAGGCGGCGTGAAAGAAATATAAGACAGAATAATAAAGAGCGATGGCAAGAACCAAGCAGACCGCCCGTAAAATCTACTGGAGGAAGAAGCCCCCCAGGAGACAGCTAGCCACAGGGCTGCTCGGAGAGGCGCTCTGGCCACCGGCAGAGTGAAGAGGCCTCGCCGTCACAGGCCCGTGGCTCTGAGAGAGATCCGTCGCTACCAGAAATCCACGGAGCTGCTCATCCGTAAGCTGCCCGTCCAGCGCCTGGTGAGGGAGATCGCTCAGGACTTCAAGACCGTCCTGCGTTTCCTGAGTTTCGCCGTCATGGCTCTGCAGGAGACCAGCGAGACCCACCTGGTGGTCTCTTCTTCGCTAAGGGGGTCACCATCATGCCCAAAGACTTCCAGCTGGCCCGCTGCATCCGCGGAGAGAGAGCTTAGACTTTCTGCTGCACATTCACCAGCCATAATGCTCTGCACTGTGTGTCTATATATATACATTTATAGTAATATGGACATATGTTTACTAGATGTTGTTTTTTCTTGCCTTCTGATTGTTGCTCTGAGTGTTGCTATCCCTATGCTGTTGCAATCCTGGAATTTCCCCATTGTGGGACTAATAAAGGCTTATCTTATCTTATCTTAACTCACACCTGGTGGTAAACAGCCTGAATGTTTTATCCACCCAGGTGTCCATCAGACACAACACAGCAGAAATGATAAGTCCTGTTTTACACTGCTAAGAGAAAAGACCAACGTCACCGTGAGGAAGATCTGATCTGTAGTTCACTGAATGACCACAGGGGGCACTGAGTGCCAAGGTTACAGAGATCTGCTTTAACAGACTGAGACCTGTGGTTACCTGCTGGTTGTTCTTCCCACTGAGCTGCAGACTCAGATATGGATCATCCAGCAGTGAGGAGAGCAAAGCATCCTGGGAAATCAATCACACAGACATGACGGTTACAAACGGACAGGAGCGCCACCCTCTGATAACCACTGCTGCGTGTTACTGACGTTGTAGAGGTCTGAGCTGATGCTGTTGATCTGAGGGAGCCCTCCTCCTCTCTGCTGCTCATCCTGCTGACCTCCCTCCTGTTTGACTGGACACAGTAACGATGAAGATGAGGAGGAGGAGGAGGTGTGGCTGCAGTTCTCCATCAGGTTCTCATTCTTCACAGGTCCAGAGTTCAGCCGAGGGCCCATAGGCACCCCCTGCTGCTGCTGCAGAGAAACGTCATCGTCATTAACATTCACTTAGATCGAGGGGCTGAGTTATTATTTTAACAAGGGGGAGGGTTGGCACTTACAAAGTTAGCATGAGGCACTAATGCATAAACATAAATCAGCTGCAAATTTGCAAGAAAAAAGGTGTGAAGACATGATAAAAGATGCCAAATTAAAAATTTAAGATGTCACAAATTACACTAATTCCAGAGTAAAAATCTACTCTGAATCCAGATGAACGCTGCAAATTTATAAGAAAAAAAGTTGAAAATTTGCAAGAACTTTCTTCTTCTTCTCCTTCCAGCTGCTCCCTTCAGGGTCTCCACAGTGGATCATCTGCCTCCATCCCTTCATCTCCCTCTGTAGCACCAACCCTCTCCATGTCCTCCTTCACTACATCCATCAACCTTCTCAGTGGTCTTCCTCCTTTCCTCCTACCTGGCAGCTTCATCTTCAACATCCTTTGACCAGTATCTCCACTCTCCCTCCTCTACACATGTCCAAACCATCTCAGCCTTGACTCTCTTACTTTGTCTCCAAAACACTCAACCTGAGCTGTCCCTCTGATATACTCATTTCTAATCTTGTCCCTCCTAGTCACTCCCAGTGAAAATCTTGGCATCTTCAACTCTCCCACCTTCAGCTCCACCTCCTGTCTTTTTGTCAGCGCCACCATCTCCAAACCATACATCATAGCAAGTCTCACTACCGTCTTGTAAATCTTCTCTTTCACTCTTGCTGCTACCCTTCTGTCACAAATCACCCCAACACTTGTCTCCATCCACTCCACCCTGCCTGCACTCTCTTCTTCACCTCTCTTTTGCATTTCCCATTGTTTTGGATGATTGACCCCAGGTATTTAACTCTTTAACCGGCAGGATTTCATGGCCAGATCGCACCCCAAACGGCACCTGTCAGATGATGCTATATGATGTGCCCAAAAAACTCCCCAGTTGAGTTAAAGGGGACCTGTGGTGGTCGTCTAAACGCATTCAACTTGAAAACATTAGGCAAAGTATTCGTTATTTGGTTAAATAATTATTGCCAACCATATACCACCAGAGAAATATGCAAATACGACCGCAGGCATGGCCAGCCAATGAAAACTATGCGCGCAGCCATGACACATGCGGATGTGACGTCATTACGTTGCTACTGAAAAGTCAATACTCCGCCTGTATGAGCGACTAGGGTGCTTTTGTGAGTGTTTTTATTCTATTATGGCTGAATTGTCAGACTCTGAGGAAAAATTCATCCAACATGGCTACAGGTTTGAGCCAGAAAGGTCTTCTGAGGGTTAAAGTGACGAAGTGGTCCTCACACACAACGCAATTTGGTCTGAAAGGAAACGTCTGTGCCCTGTTCCGAGATTGCACAATCACTTTTCTGCTACGATCTTCCGACAAGGTGAGCTGGGTTTGGGTACACAAAAGAAGTGTTTATCTTTGTTTTTTCACTTATTATTGAGACATCCAAAGGCTTTACATTCCGCCATGTTGCGATATCCATATCGCATTGTATGTTTTTGTTGTTACAAGAGCGCCGAGTGTCTGCTGCTCTGTATATAGTTTTAGCGGCGAGGGAAGAGCTGAGCGCCGAATGATCGGCAGTCTGGCAGCCGTTACGACCTCAGATCAGACGAGACGACCCGCTGAATTTAAGCATTTATTTATTTATTTTCTACTCGTTTTAGTTCTGCATTTTATATGAACCCTGAGTTTGAAATAAACGTTTGAATTTGAATATCCTGAAAGCCACTGCTCATCTGGGCACTCCAGGCTCAGCCAATATTGATCCAGATCGCGGTATCCACGACACTACGTCACAGGAAGCGTCCTGGCAGGCCATGTAGCCACTAGTATGGCTGCGCCCATGTTTTGCTGACACAGATGAACCAGCACATCAGCAATGGATTTATATCACATTGCTTTGAACTTGAACTTAAACTTGAACTAGAACGTGAGACAGGGGCTCAATATATCTTTTTTTTCACGACCACCACAGGTACGCTTTAAGTTGTACAAAGGGATTCCACCTCACAAGGTGGCAGACACATATAACTTACTGCTCTTGCCTTGGAGGAATCATTGCGGACATAGAAGCATCCTTCCTTAAACCAGAGAGGAAGAAGTTTTTAGACAAACCCATATGCATGTTACCGATCAGATGTACTCAGTCGCGGGCAGAGGAGCATTTGCTCCCAAATTTGCCAACTACGATTCTAAAAAGAGATTATTTAGCTTATGAAGGTAAATGTTTACATTTACATTTTCATTTTGTTATAACAGAGGGTGCACAAAGCTGCCCGATGTTCACCTGCTGTCGCCTCCAGCGCCATGTGACTAGAGAGCAATCGCGCCGGTTTTGTGTCGTCATATCAGATAAATTGCGGCGGAATAAAAGCGAAATTGAGGTGGAATAATCATAACAGTTTGTGGATGTGAGGGGGGAAAATAAAATGACCAACAGAAGAGAAAATACCGACCAGGATGCCACAAAAAGACAAGCGAGCGAGCAGTCTTCGCCAGTGGCAAGTGATGAATGTTTACATTGTACTGCATTGTACTGATTTTCTAGTTCATATACTTTGAAGATAACAAAATGCCCAAAACAAGAAATGGTGACAAAAAGCAGAACCATCCTTTGTGTAAATATGTCCAAAGTCCACTTTTGACTTAAAGTTATGTAATTCGATATGGCTGCCGTGGCATTATGCAAATTAAATGCATAAATTTACTCCTATCTCAAACTTTGGATCATATTCAACATCTTTCTAATTGACAGTAAGCCATTATCTCTTGCCACTTTCAAGTTATAGCTTTGGAAATCTCTGACATCTGAACTGAATATTTTCTTGAAAAAAATCTTGACCACTAGAGGGCTATCTCGCAACTTGGCGCCTGGGTCGGTCAAGAGGTTAAACTCATCTACCTTCACTACCTCCACTCCTTCCATCTTCACCGTTAAACCTGCCTCCCTCTCATTCACACTCATGTATTCTGTCTTGCTTCTACTAACTTTCATTCCTCTTCTGTCCAGAGCATACCTCCACCTCTCCAGGTTCTCTTCCACCTGCTCCCTACTCTCACTATAGATCACAATGTCATCTGCAAACATCATGGTCCATGGAAACTCCTGCCTGACCTCGTCTGTCAGCCTGTCCATCACCATGGCAAACATGAAGTGGCTGAGAGCTGATCCCTGATGTAATCCCACCCCCACCTTGAATCCATCCGTCACTCCTACAGCACACCTCACCACCGTCTTGCTGTCCTCATACATGTCCTGCACCACTCTCACATACTTCTCTGCCACTCCTGACTTCCTCATACAGTAACACACTTCCTCTCTTGGTACCCTATCATCTGCTTTCTCTAGATCCACAAAGACAGAGCAACTCCTTCTGACCTTCTCTATACTTATCCATCAGCACTTTTAGAGCAAACATTGCATCTGTAGGACTCTTTCTTGGCATGAAACTGTACTGCTGCTCACTGATTGTCACCTCTCCTCTTAACCTGGCTTCGACAACTCTTTCCCATATCTTCACAGTGTGGCTGATCAACTTTATGCCTCTGTAGTTACTACAGCTCTGAGCATCACCTTTGTTCTTGAAAATTGGTACCAAAACACTTCTTCTCCACTTCTCAGGCATCCTTTCACTCTCCAAGATTGTGTTCAACAATCTGGTTAAAAAGTCCACTGCCATCTCTCCTAAACATCTCCATACCTCCACAGGTATGTCATCTGGACCAACCGCCTTTCCATTCTTCATCCTCTTCAAAGTTGCCCTCACTTCTGCCTTGATAATCCTCGGGACTTCCTTGTTCACCATCTTTCCTTCATCCATCCTCCTCTCTCTCATTTTCTTTATTCATCAGCTCTTCAAAGTTCTCCTTCCACCTTCTCAACACACACTCATACATTACCATTTCTGTCCTTAATCAACCTAACCTGCTGTACATCCTTTCCAGCTCCATCTCTCTGTCTAGCCAGTCAATACAAGTCCTTTTCTCCTTCATTAGTGTCCAGCTTCTCATACAACTCACTATATGCCTTTTCCTTTGCCACCTCTCTCTTTGCCATGTGCCTAGATTCCAAATACTCCTGTCTACTTTCTTCATCTCCCAGACTATTCCACTTTTTCTTTGCTAACCTCTTCCTTTGAATACTTCCCTGTACCTCCTCATTCCACCACCAAGTCTCCTTGTCTTCCTTCCTCTGTCCACTGGATACACCACATACCTTTTTACCCATTTTCCTCAATACTTTTGCTGTACTTTCCCAGTCATCTGGTAATTCTTCCCTACCACCCAGAGCCTTTACCAACTGCTTCCTGAACTCTGTGTGACCTTCTTCCTTCTGCAACTTCCCCCACTTAATCTTTGGCTCTGCCTTCACTGTTTTCCTCTTCTTGCTCTCCGAAGTCATCCTACAGGCTACCATCCAATGCTGTCAAGCTACATTCTCCGTTGCCACCACCTTGTATTCTCCTGTCTCTTTCAGATTTCTCCTTCTGCATAAGATGTAGTCCACCTGTGTGCACCTTCCTCCACTCTTGTAAGTCACTCTATCTTACTCTCTCTTCTTGAAGTATGTGTTCACCACAGCCATTTCCATCCTTTTAGCAAAATCCACAACCATCTGTCCTTCCACATTTCTCTCCTTAAGACCAGACCTACCCAGGACCTCCTCATCACCTCTGTTCCCTTCACCTACATGTCCATTAAAGTCCACTCCAATCACCCCCCCCCCCCCCCCCCCCGGGAACACGCTCTACCATCATCCAACTTACTCCAGAATTCTTCTTTCTCTTCTACCTGACATCCAACTTGTGGGGCAGACGCACTGACAACATTCAACATCACACCTTTGACTTCTAGCTTCAAACTCACGATTCTGTCTGACTCCCTCTTTACCTCCTGAACACTCTTCACATACTCTTCCTTCAAGATTACTCCTACTCCATTTCTCTTCCCATCTACACCATGGCAGAACAGTTTAAATCCACCTCCAATGCTCCTAGCCTTGCTTCCCTTCCATCTGGTTTCTAGAACACACAGTACAGTGATCCCTCACTACTTCGCGCTTCACCTTTCGCGCCCTCAGTGCATCGCGGATTTTTCAAAAATATTCATCAAAAATTCAAAATTGAGAAAAAATGGGCGGGTGCTAGCAGACGGCAGGGAGACTACATTACAACATCAGGTATCAACATGGAGAGCCGCACAACTCAAAATCCACCTCTGACCACCGCTCCACTCCTCTCCGCCCACCTCTTCACTGCTCGGGAATCTCGCAAGCTGATTGGCCGAGACGTTTTACCCAGCTTCTCTCCCATACCCAGCGAAGGAAGACCGCATTCATTGTTCTTTATCGCTAGTCTCGCCGCGTGGAACTTTTCGCTGTTCTCTTGTGCCTTTTTGTGCGAAATAGTCTTCCCGTCGAGCCACTACGCCGCCTCCTGCAGCTTCTCCAGCTCTATCGGAAGCTGCCCTCGATGATCCTGCGCCTCTAGCACCTGACGATGAGGCGTCACCTGAGGAGCAGTAAAGCTCTCATTAACCTGTGAAGTAAATCATCTTCATCTTGAGTTACGTATCTTGTTACAAGAATAAAAGAGTTCTAAAAACATATTTATGTACACTTTATTTACATCTACGTATGTATGTACACTTACACACACACGTATCATATGAGAGAGAGAGTGAGAGAATGAACGTACGTATTATTTATGGGTGACGTCATTAGGGGTGACGCTACTTCGCGGTTTTTGACTTTTCGCAGTCGGTTCTGGAACCCATTAACCGCGATAAGTGAGGGATCACTGTATATCTACCTTTCTTCTCTCCATCATATCAGCCAACTCTGCCATTATCAGTCATAGTCCCTACATTTAATGCCCCTATTCTCACCTACTCACTTCTACCTTTCCTCTTCTCTCTCTCCCACCTAACACACCTTCCCCTTCTCATCCTCCATCTTTGACTAACAGTAGCCCAATTTCCACCGGCACCCTGTCAGTTAACAGCACCAGTGGTGGTCGTTGTAAACCCGGGGCTCGACTGATCTGGTATGAAAGTCTCATTGGTCATGAGCTGCATGTTTGATTTGGCAAACATTTTACGTCAGATACCCTTCCTAACACAACCCTCCCCATTTACCCGGGCTTGGGACCCGCACTAGGAGAACACTGGCTTGTACACCCCTGTGGCTCGGTTTACAAATTTCCAAGAACAAAAGTTTAAAATCTACAAGAAAAAAGATCCAAATTTACAGGAAAAAAAGTTGCACATTTATACAAAAAAGTTGCAAATTTACAAGGAAAAGAGGTGCAAAATTAGAAGAAAAAATTTGAAAAAAATAATAGTAAGTTTTTACAAGGAAAAAAGCTGCATATTTACAGGAGGAAAAAAGTTCCAAATTTATGAGAAAAATGCTGCAAATCTAGGAGAAAAAACTCCAAATTTACAGCAAAAAAAAAAAAAAAAAAAAAATTGCAAATTTTCAAGTCAAAAGTTGCAATTTCAGACATTTTAAGGCCACTGGAACAGATTTCAGACCTCACTGTGACATCATTAATAATAATTATTAATGTGTCGGTATTTCATTTTTGCTGGTCAGTCTGGTCTTCCACAGATCAGTGTTGCCAAGTCTGCTTATTCTAAGCGGCTTTGGGCTTGTTTTTCTCTGAAGTCGCTTGCTGATGCCATCAGCCGCGGGGCGTGGGTTTTTGGACTTGTTTGTGAACATGTCGTTGCTGATTTGGGCTTGCTTTGCTGCCTGTGTGACAACTCTCCCAGCTCCCAGCCTAAGTCCCCCCCCCCCCACACACACTTTTGCATATGGGACCTGAAATCAAAAAATTCTCCATGGATCTTTTTGCAAATGCATGCTGGCTACATATTTCTAGAATTTTTTTGATTTTAATGTGTAAACTTGGATGGCAGCTTAAAGATGATTGTCCAGTACACGAGTATCCACTGGCACTTATACTCAGCTATGGATTACCATAAACATACAGCCATGTGAAAAAATTAGGACATCCCATTAAATAGCCAGTTCTTTATTAATAAATGTTCACATATCTATGTCCAACCTTGTTTTTGTTCTTATTTGCATTTTTTTTTAACATTTATTTTAGCCACTGTAAGAGGGAATGAATGTGGGGGGGTGTCCTAATTTATTCCTCACTATTTAGAATTACATTTTACAGAAAATATGAAAAAAGTCTTTAATTCATTGTTAACTGTTTAGTTGCCACCAGTTACACATACTGTATGTCAGTTTAAAAGATAATTTTCCACGTTGTTCAAGTTGTCGGCTGTCGTGTAAACTTTAGTTTTCGTTTAAAGGACTCGCAGCAACAGCTCCCATCATGCCACCTGACTAAACTGTCAGGGTGTTCCTGAGGCAGAATGTTCCGCTCTTTTCTGTTGATCAGAGTTTAAACAAAGTTTTTATGCTGACTGTGTTTACTATAAAGTCGCTGTTGCTTATACAGAATGCAGATGTATTTTCCCTTAATTAGAGTTCATAAAATTCCGTTATCCAATGCTGACTATCTTTACAGTTAATTCGCTGCAAGCAAAAATAAATCTATACATCAATACTGTTATCAAGCAGCCTCTCTTTTCCATAATGTGGTCGGTTGCCTGTTGGGGTTGTTTGGGTTTGTTTCCACAGAGCTGGTTGCTTGTTTCTCTTGCGAGATCTGGCAACACAGCCCAGGATTCATGTTGGTTCCAGATAGTTGATCACTAAAATACCTGAACTAGATCCTGACACCGCAACCATAACTGGAACCTGGACCGGTGAACGGAGCTGGTATTGAGGAGGAGGAAAAATGCACGTTTATGAGAAAAAGTCATCATGAATTTAAGAAACAAAAAGGTTAAAATTTGAGCAAAAACAGTCACAAATTAATGAGACAAGTCTACCAAACTCACAAAAGTAAAAAACTCAATGTGTCAGCGAGTGATTTAATGAGCAGGAGCCACCCTGGGTCCAAGTTCTCAGAGGTGCCAGATCTGAATGTGTGGGATAACGCACCGTCCCAAAGCTGTGCTGCAGCTGCTGGTTCCTCAGGTTCTGCTGATGGAGGCTGCTGGTTCTGGGCTGCTGGAGGCGCAGCAGCTGCTGGTGGAGGTTCTGACCCACAGGAGGAGGGGGCTGGGCCTGGCTGAGAGGGTAAGGGGGAAGTCTCTGGTCCAGAGGGAGGCTGCTGGTGTCCAGAGGAACGCCCTGAGGAGCAACCAGGGAGTTAGAAGAAGAAGAAGAAGCCAACTTTATTGGTATTCAGTCCTGTTTGGTGATTTTTCATCAGCTTTTAACACCATGTAACCTCATCTTTTAACAGAAAGATTAATTTATGATTTTAATTTATCTCACCAACTGGTGCTTTGGATTATGGCCTTTTTAACTGGTCAGACTCAAAGGGTACTTGTAAATGATCACCTTTCAGACTGAGCACTTCTACAGGGTCACCACAAGGGTGTGTCCTTTCACCACTTCTTATTATGTACACAGATCAATGTAGGAGCAATTATGAGAGCAGCTATATTGTCCAATTTTCTGATGACACAGCTTTGCCGTCCCTTCTACAAGGTCCACAATCAGAGCATGGCTTGGTTCTTAATGATCTCATCTCCTGATGTGACGACAACATTTTAGATTTAAATGCGTCTAAAATCAAGGAATTAATTCTTGATTTTAGAAAGAAAAAAGATGCTGTTCAGGAGACCAGAATTCACAATGGCAAAGTGGGAACAGTAAGGTCACACCAATACCTTGGTACATACTTTGATGACCAACTGAAGCTCAGTGGAAATACTGAGGTCACTGCAAAGAAAGGGCAACAGAGAATCCACCTTTTAAGGAAACTGAACTCCTTTTCAGTGAGTCCAATGATTCCCTGCTGTTTTTATCAGTCTTTGATTGAGAGTTTGCTTTGTTTTTCTTTTATCTGCTGGTTTAATGGTCTCACAGTTAAAGACAGAAATAGTCTGAACAATATGGTGAAGGTCTGTTCCAAGATTATCGGTGTGAGACAGATCTGAATTCCTTTTGTAACCAGCAGATCATTCACAAAGCAGAATGCATTTTATTTTCTCCTGATCATGTCCTCTCTGATGAATTCTCTCTTCTGCCATCAGGGCGCCGTTATGTTTCCCCTGCTAGCAAAATTCATCGGTATGCCAAGTCCTTTATTCCCTTAGCAATACAGCTACTAAATGCTTCTTAAGGTTGTTAAATGTCACACATAGGTTTTTTTTAACATATATTATTTATCATACAGGTTTCAGGTTTTTGTTTTTTTATCATGACCGCTCTTTTACTCTTTTAGTAACCCCCCAATCTTATCTTACTGTTGTATTTTTACTATTTATTATAGCACTCTCTCAGTTTCTTCCTGTATTGTCTATCATGTCTGCACAACTTGATGCATCAATGTACAAGTTGCTGTTTTAAATCAATTGCCCCTTGAGGGATAAATAAAGTTGTTTGAATTGAATTGAATACAGCCAATCATGTGCAGTAGAACCAAACTGTTTCTCCTGTCTACAATATTAATCCCATCTAATAATAATGGATTAGATTTACATGTCAAGTGACATCTCAAAGCATTTACAGTGAGTCCATGATTCATTCACCCCAGACAGACACTGGTAAGCTACCTCTGTAGCCACAGCTGCCCTGGGGCAGAGTGACAGAAACGTGGCTGCCATTCTGCACCAACGGCCTCTCCGACCGCTACTGAACATTTAGACCCAGTCATACCAGAGTCATGGACACTGGAGCAGAGGTGGGTGATGTCTCTTGCCCAGGGACACAACGGCAGGATGTCTGGGGAGAGCGGGATTCGAGCCACCAACCCTCTGGTTATTGGACGACCCGCTCTACCTCCTGAGCCGCTGCAGCCTCAAGAATCAGAGGGGCCGCTGCCATGCAAGGCGCCCCCACAAACAACTTTTCCTTCCCCCTTTCTATTATGCTGAGCACCAAGCTAGAAGGTGGAAGTACCACTTTCAGATGGTCTGTGGTGTGAACCCATGACCTCCTGTGGGGTGGACGCTCTACCTCCAGGCCACCACTCTGGCAGGAGTCAGGAGGTGGAACCTTTGTGAACCGACTGCTGTTTTATGTCCTGATCAGACGTCTCACCTGTGTGATGGAGGACAGGGTGGGGGACATGGTGGGGGAGAACTGCTTGGGGTGGTGTCTCCGTGACGACTCCCCACCCAGGGGCAGGATGAGCGGGGACAGCTGGGCCCGTCTCCGTGGTGACGTGCTGACGGGCGGGGCTGAATAGGAGGAGCTCGTACCACTGTAGCCATGGTTACCAGCGGATGGAGAGTGGAGGGAGGAGCCACTGACGGAGGAGTGCAGCGACTGGCCGCTGAGGGAGGATGGCAGGGAGGGGTTACTTAGTGACGACTGCAGGGAGGCGGAGCTTATAGAGCTGGGGAAGGAGTGGCTGCTCAGAGACAACTGGATGTTGGGGTTGCTTAGCGACGACTGCAGGGAGGGGTTACTGAGCGTGCTCTGTAAAGACGGCAGGAGATCTGAGGAGGAGAGGGAGGACCAGGGTTAGATGTGGAGATCAGTTCTCATAAATGTATGAAGACGTTAGCATATTTGCTGATGTAAATATGTCAGGATTTCATTGTTCACTGCTAAGGCAGGAAAAACTTCAGACTGCTGACTCCTGATTCCCTCAACTCACCCCACTGTTCTTCCCCTGACTACACATAACTCCTGAGTCTTCCTCAGAAGACCAGGGGAGCAGACCAACATCCTGGAGAGACCAGAGGATCAAAGCGGTACGACCAGGAGACCAGATGGAAACTTGAGGAGCAGACTAGCATCGTCAGGAAAACAAGAGCGCTCTGAGGCCAGTGCAGTATCCCCACCTCCGTTTTCTGTGAAGATCCCAATACTGACTGACAGAACAGTTTTCAACTTTTCAACGTAATTACTGTGGCAGAACCAGATTAGGATAAACCCTCATCCACCAATATACAACAGAGTATACAAGCATGGTTGTAGGGCAGGGTGGAAGTCATCCAAGACGTGTAGTAGATACAACTAGAAGAGAATAGAACACAGCAGAACAGAATAGGCTTTAATGTCATTGTAGAGTTTTACAGTGCAATGACATTGTGGCTGCTCCACCAGGCTACTGCGCAATAACGCAAGAGAGAGGAATTTGAATAAAACACCATTACAGAACACACGATTAAACATACAACTGAAATAAAAACAAGAACTAGTCCACAGGTATATACACAGGTACGGCAGTGGCTTCACAGGAGGAACTCTGTACATCAGAGTGTGGAACACATAATAGAGCAAAATGGCCCAAAGATTATGGAAAATATGTACAGCAGTGATTTCATGGATGGGTCAATATACATGAAAGTGAGGAGTGCAAAGACAGGTGAGTTCTAGTGACAATGAAAAAGGTCCTCAGTTCTGAGCATGTGAGCGTTCAGAGGGAGGGGGTGGGGCCTCTGACTGCTTGTCAGTCTGGAGGTGTGGGCCCTGATGGATCTGAACTGTCGTCCAGAGGGAAGCAGGTCAAACAGGTGGTGGGCGGGATGTGAGGGGTCTCCTGTGATGGCCTTGATCCTTCTAAGACGAGAGGATCTGGAGATGTCTTCCAAGGAGGGCAGAGGGCTGCCAAGGATTTTTGGAGCAGTGTTGATGACCCTCTGCACAGCCTCCCCGTTCTTGGCCGTGGAGCCGGCGTACCACACACCCAGACAGTAGGTGAGCACGCTCTCCACTTAACAGCGGTAGAAGGCCAGCAGTAGCTTCTGGTCCAGGTCGTTCTTCCTCGGGACACGGAGGAAGTGCAGCTGCTGCTGGGTTTTCTTCACCTGGGCCTTGGTGTTGACAGTCCAGGAGAGGTCGGAGGAGGTGTGGGTGCCCAGGAACCCGAAGGTGGGGGCGGTTTCCACGCGGTTGCCATTTATGAGGGGGGAGGGGGTCCTTCTGTTCTTCCTGAAGTCCTTTCAAGTCCTACTTTGGGCTTCTACCAGAGGGGGGTTATGTTATCGGTCCGTACATCCGTCCCACTTTCGTCAAATCAAATCTTCCTACAGTTTAGTTCTAATTGTTTTGAAACTTGCTACCATGGTTTGATACACTCTGATGATGCACATATTGCCATTTCACTCATCAGATGACCTTGAGGTCAAAGGTCAGATTTTTCCTTAAATCTTCTACACACAGTAACTACTGAAAGAAATGATGCCAGCTTTTCAAATCAATACACTAGTTGTATCTAATACACATCTTGGATGAGTTACACCCTGACCGAACTATGGGTTTGGGGTCAAAGGTCAAAGTAGGGATGTTAATGATTGGCTTTCGATTAATTGTTGATAAGAATTTAGTTGACTAAATTAAATTAGTTGTCAATTAATTGGTAACTCAGCAGTCCTATTCAATGGGAGCTTATTCTATGAAATGTAGTGGCTTCACCGTCCAGCCGGGGGCGCACGCAATCACCCACTGTCGCATTTCAACCAAAAAAGCAGAAGATGATGCTAAGCCCTTGCAGGTTCTGTCAGAGAGCCACAACGGCACATTCCAGTATCCACCCATCAAATCAACAGAGAAGCGAACCGGAATGCAACTACACAAGTGCAGAAACCTGGTTTACCAGCAGGCGGTACCAAAACCAACTCACCCCAGCCAGCTACACCAGAACCTGCTCATGCCTTAACAAGCTCGCTCCACCGCAGTGTTTCAACACTTCCCAACTGGGAAACTGGAGTTTTCCTGTGCATCCACTACATTTTTCAGCAAAGTGAGTCTGCTAAAATGAGTCTGGTAAGGATAATTCCACGGACGTGACATAGAAGCCATGATGGAGAAAAGGCTTAATTGGATCACGCAGGTCAGCTGCAGTGCACAGCGGCAGCAGGGGCGGGCAGCAGTGCAGCGTGGAGCAGGCAGGTGGTGGTGCGTGCTGGATCAGGAGCGTCCTGGTTGAAGAGGTGGTGGAGCAAGCAGGCACTGGGGCGAGTTGACCGGAAACCAAAAAGCTCCCCGCTGCCTCCCTTCAACCCGCCGCCAGATGGAAAAGCAGACCGCAGTCCAGTTCCCACTGAGGTACCAGACAACAGAGGAGCCCGGATGGTTCTGGGTTCGTCTGGATTTCTGAGGTACTGTGGTAAAGTTTAACCCGCCACAGATGAAGCAGCTCACTTTATTTTCCTGTTAAAACAGTCGACCAGTGCAGCTCAGTACATTAGAACATGAAAGTTCGTTTTATTCCAACTAAAAAAGATAAATTTATGATACTGGAAATAGTTTTTAAAATAAATAAGCAATCATAACGTGTAATTTATTGAGATGTACCAACACACAGAACACACTACACAGTACATGTGTTCAAGTACAAAAATACCACTGTCTGTAGTCAGAAAATGCAACTGGTCCAATAAATGAGGAAAATGATGTTCATGTTTTATTCACTATATGAAAAACAGCAACTTTTCACACGTTAAAGACAGACTGTGGTGTACTGAGGAAATTGAGATTCTCAGGAAAAACGCTGCTGTCAGTTAATTGTTAATTAATTGTTAACCGGAGTGGTGGCCTAGTTGATACAGCATCCCCCCACAAACCAGGAGGTTGGGGGTTCAAGCCCCAGCCAGGTCATACCACAGACCATTTCAAAATAGTACTTCCCACCTTCTAGCTTGATACTCAGCTAGTATAGAATGGGGGAAGGAAGAGTTGTGCGTGGTGGCGCCGTGCATGGCAGCGACTCCTCCTGATTCTAGACATGATTAACACTGGAGGCAGGAGAAACGTCATTTCGTTCTACTGTATGGAGCAGAGTCAATAAAAGCATTCCTACTTGGCTTGCCAAGTGGGTCGACCCTTTTGGTGACACAAGTGGAGTGCTGGACTCTGGAGCCACAGGTTGTGGGTTCGAACCCCCGGTTCGACGTCTCCAGCTGGGCCTTAACGGCCCGTCCACTTGACTACATGTACATGATTGGCTGTATGGATTGAATGACAATAAAATTGACTTCTTCTACTTCTAATCAATCGATAAGGGGAATCAATTATTAACTAGTGAATCAATTGATAACTTGCATCCCTAGTTCCAAGTTAGAGTCACCAAACCTGGTACACAGGTTCACTGTGAGATCATGACCTCTGACTATGGATTTGGGGTCAAAAGGTCAAAGGTCATGATCTCTTAAGCCCCTTTTCCGCTAGTACCTGCTCAGCCCGACTCGTCTCGGCTCTACTCGGCTCTACATGGTGTGGCTGGTCTTCCATTTCAACTGAGTACCACCTCAGGTGGGTGGGGTTGGCTTCAGTCCAGGAAGGCGGCCCGTTATGTTGTTGACATGCTGACGTTTTCACTGATAAATAATGTAAAAGATGCTGAAAATCACAAACCACTCCCCATCTTCTAGGCTTTTCATTCCAGCTCGCTCCACAACAGCAGGGCTGACGGGGCTTGAAAGTTCATAGTTGTCAAATTTGACCAAATATAGTTTATTTTTCAAGTGCAGGGATTATGGGTGGGTTCAAAAGATCGATACAACGATCTGGATCGATCCACGTTTGACTGAGCTGATATCGATCCACAAAATCCGCAGATCGATCTTTTAATATAATGCTTTTATGTCTGTGAACGTCTGCTGAGTCTGATCAGGTCAAAACCGAGTCAGTGAGCCGGAACAGCAGTGAAGAACCAGAAACACCTGGCACGCTAACAGAGCTAACAGCTAACAAGCTAACGAATATGCTGGTCCTTCTTCTGTGGTGTTGAAACGGTTCTCATCCGGCAAGAGTTCCCTGCGGTGCACGTCTTTACTTCCGTGTTTTCATGAGCGGAGTTGACGTGCGTGTTTCTTAATTTATCAAGAAAAGTCACCATAAAGACTGTCCTCAACAGTTTCCTAATATTTTTCATAAAGCGGGGATAAACGGTTTTGTACTACATGCAGCGCTGAGTTGGAATATAAAGTCTACGCCTGATAAACACTTGAAACAGAAAGCGCAGAGACTGGCTGAAACTGGTGAACAGAGACTTGGAGCTGCTGAGATTGTAAGTAAAATATCATTTGTTTGTTTGAACATTTGTGTCATAAATTAATAATTCATCCAGCATGATGGTGTTTTCTTTTACAAACTATGGATACAGAGTTACCTGCGAGTAAATGCAGAATAAAGGTTTATTTTATGAGATTATGAACTTCTAGCACTTCAGTGAGAGATTTTTGAAGATAATAAATCACAATAAAATGAAGATGGCAGAATAAATAAAGGCTGCAGTATGAGCCATTTTTACTCAATAGAACTGAACTGGACTGAACAAATCTTCAAGGAAATGAACTGAAACCCTTTTCAAACATTAAAAGTTAATTTGTAGTTAAAATATAAACAACAAAAAATTAAAGAAACTAAATTATTAAACCCTACTGTGGTGTGGGGATTTAAAAACATGATTAATTTCACTGTGAAACCTATTCTTTTCATCTCCCCTCTAGATGTGTGAAGACTGGGTTTCCACTCCCAGATCCATCCTGCACTGAGACCTTCAGAAGGTCAGAGGTCGTCAGTGGAGGAGCATCCCTGCTTCATGTGGATTTCTCTGTCCTCTCGGCGCCACACCAGTCGGCTGCCTTTTGCAACAGCGGCTCGATTCCGAGTTTTTTTTCCCTTCCTCTCTCTTTTGATCACTTTTTTTTTCACCCCACTTATATCACGGACACACAGATCGTCCCAAATGTCTCCTGAGCCGGTGGACAGAGCCACTGTTTATAGCAGGATACGATACAACAGGGAAGAGCTGCTAGCATTTAACCGCCACCCGGTCCCACTGGAAAAACTCGACATACCGAGAGAATTGAGGCGAAAGCGTCGCGGCTGCCGGGCTGGAGTAAGGCGGAGGACAAAAAATATAAGGTACAGACCCTCCCTTCCATCTGTTGTCATGGGAAATGTACGGTCGATACTGGGAAAGTTAGATGAGCTAGCGGCTATCTCCCGTTATGATAGCACTTACCGGGAGTGCTCTCTCCTTTTGTTTACTGAGACGTGGCTAACTGAACTAGCAGCAGATGCTAACATTGAGCTGGAGGGTTTTCACACAATACGAGCTGACCGAACACCAGAGAGTGGCAAAACTAGGGGCGGTGGAGTGATAATGTATATTAACAACAACTGGTGCAGACCGGGACATATCACTGTTAAACAACGACACTGCAGCAAAGACATTGAGTTGCTAGCTGTTAGCATGAGGCCTACATATCTCCCGAGAGAACACTCACACGTGATCTGCATTGTTGTTTATGCAAATCCGACGGCGAACGCTGGGACAGCGCGTGACGTCATCCATTCAGTAACCAGCAGGCTGCAGACAGAACACCCAGATGCTCTTCTCCTCATCTCAGGCGATTTCAACCATGTTTCACTGTCTCCCATTCTACCCACGTTCACCCAGTATGTCACATGCCACACTAGAGACAATAAAACACTGGATTTATTCTACGCAAACACTAAGGAGGCGTACACCTCATCACAACTCCCCCCACTCGGGAGATCGGATCACAACTTGGTTCATCTCCGGCCGGTGTACAAACCCCTAGTGCACAGACAACCTCCGGCCATGCACACTGTGGAGTTATGGTCTGAGGAGACAATGGACACTCTAAAGGACTGTTTTGAAGCCACCGCCTGGAAGCAGCTCTGCGATCCACATGGTGAGGACATCGATGGCCTCATTCACACCTTCACGGGCTACCTCAGCTTCTGTGTGGACAAATCCGTTCCCACCAAGACCATACGGCGTCACTCAAACAACAAACCCTGGATCAACCCTGAGATAAAAACACTTCTGAGAGAGAAGAAGAGGATCTTCAGGTCGGGGAACAGGGAGATGCTGAAGTCCGTACAGCGGAAGCTGAGGAGAAAGATCAGAGAAGGCAAGGACAGCTTCAGGAAGAAGATGGAGGACAAGCTGCAACAGAGCGACATCAGCGGGGTCTGGAGAAACCTCAAAACCATCTCGGGGCTCCAGAATACCTCCCCCCAGGCCACGGGGGGCAGGGAGTGGGCGAACAACCTGAATCTGTTTTTCAATAGATTTGACCAACCGCCCTCCCCCCTGTCTGCACAACAACCACTGCTGCCTCTAAGAAATCAAGTCCTGCTACCCACTCCCCACTCCACCGACACCCCCCCCACTCCCAACACACAGCCCCCCATCCTGACCCTGACCAAGACCCAGGTGAGGACGGAGCTGAGGAAGATCAAGGCGAGGAAGGCGTCGGGACCGGACGGCATCAGCGCAAAGCTCCTCAAGTCCTGTGCAGACCAGCTGTGTGGGATTGTGACGTACATCTTCAACCTGAGCCTGAAGCTGGGGAGGGTACCACAGCTGTGGAAAACATCTTGTGTGGTACCTGTACCAAAAACTTCCCACCCCAAAGACCTGAACAGCTACAGACCGGTGGCCTTGACGTCCCACTTGATGAAGACCCTGGAGAGACTGCTCCTTGCTCATCTCCGCCCCCTGGTGGAACCAGCGATGGATCCACTCCAGTTCGCCTACCAGCATGGCATTGGGGTGGAGGATGCGGTGATCTTCCTCCTTCACCGTTCTCTGTCCCACCTGGAGAAGCCCGGGAATATGGTGAGGATCATGTTCTTTGACTTCTCCAGTGCTTTCAACACCATCCAACCGATGATCCTGAAGGACAAGCTGCTGCGCGCAGGGGTGGACCAGCACCTGTCATCATGGATCCTGGACTACCTCACGAACCGGCCTCAGTTTGTGAGAACCCGGGACTGTGTTTCCGACACGATCATCAGTAGCACGGGGGCCCCCCAGGGAACGGTGCTGGCTCCCTTCCTGTTCACTCTTTATACTGCGGACTTCTCACACAACACAACACACTGCAATCTACAGAAGTTCTCTGATGACTCTGCAATCGTCGGCCTCATCTCCAACAGAGATGAAGCCGAGTACAGAGGGCTTATCCAGGACTTTGTGGACTGGTGCCATCGGAACTGCCTCCAGATCAACGCGAGGAAAACTAAGGAGCTGGTGGTGGACTGCCGCAGGCATGGGCAGCCCCTCACAGCACCAGTAAATATACAGGGAACAGACATCGAGATGGTGACATCCTATAAGTACCTGGGTATTCATCTGAACAATAAACTAGACTGGTCACACAATACTGACGCACTCTACAAGAAGGGACAGCGCAGGCTGTTCCTGCTGAGGAGACTCAGGTCTTTTGGTGTACAAGGGGCGCTGCTGAAGTCATTCTATGACACGGTGGTGGCATCAGCCATCACTTTTGGAGTGGTCTGCTGGGGCAGTGGCATTACTGCAGCCGATAGGAAGAGACTGAACAAACTGATTAAGAAAGCTAGCTCTGTCCTGGGGCAGCGCCTTGATCCGATGGAGGAGATAGGAGAGAGAAGGACGGTGGCTAAACTGTCATCTCTGCTGGAGTCCGAGTTCCACCCTATGCAGGACATACTGAATGCACTGAGGAGCTCATTTAGCAGCAGACTACATCATCCCAGGTGCACAACCGAGAGGTTTCGCAGGTCCTTCCTACCAACGGCTGTCAGACTGTACAACCTAAGCAGGGCTGCTCGCAGAGATAGCAAAAAGACGTAACAAACTAATAGTTTTTTTGAATGCAAAAGATGCAATAGACTTACACAATGGTCCCCTCCGGCATACAACTAGGAACATACCGGTCGCTATGGAGGGTGAGAATATGTATGGGCACATAATCATACCATGTAGGATAACTAAGTAGACGGTTATGCTGTTTCATCCCATCTAGCAACAATGCTCTGCACTGTGTGTGTTTATATATTTACATATTTATTCCATCTAGCTACAATGCTCCGCACTGTGTTTTTATACATCTACATATTATTCCATCTAGCTACATTGCTCCGCACTGTGTGTGTTTATATACTTGCATATTTATTCCACCTAGCTGCAATGCTCCGTACTGTGGGTGTTTATATATTTACATATTTATTCCATCTAGCTACAATGCTCTGCACTGTGTGTTCATATATTCATATATTTATTCCATCCAGCTACAATGCTCTGCACTGTGTGTCTGTGTGTGTGTGTGTGTGTATATATATATTTTATAGTAATATGTACATATGTATATTAGCTGCTCTTGCTTGCTTGTTTTTTTTCTTGCCTTCTGACTGTTGCTCTGAGTGTTGCTATCCCTGTGCTGTTGCAATCCTGGAATTTCCCCGTTGTGGGACTAATAAAGGCTTATCTTATCTTATCTTATCTTATCTTATTTCAGCACAGAAGAAGACCTCAACTTTTTCAGGGTCTTAGTTTTCAAATTCAAGGTCCAAGAAGGTGCTGCCAGAATTTTCTCCAGACTCCAATATGCATTCAGTGCAATTTAGTGGTTGTCATGACTAATTTGTTTATTTCTTTTTCAGTCTAAGTTCTCAGCAAGAATACAATGTTGGTCATTTTTGACAACAACTTTACTGAGCATTTAATTCTACATAAATCACTGTTTCACAGGAAATGTTTGGCAATCCCCAGTTTGATGCCAATTAACCAAACTGGGGATTCTAAATTGTCCTTAGGTCTGACTGTGAGAGTGAATGGTTGTCTGTCTCTCTGTGTTGACCCTGCGATGGACTGGCGATCTGTCCTGGGTGGACCCTGCCTCTCGCCCAAAGACGCTGGGATAGGCTCCAGCCCCCCGTGACCCAAAAAGGATTAAGCAGAAGAAGATGGATGGATGGATGGCAATCCTGTGCTTTTCTTGTGGCATTCCATAGAACAGCATCATTGTAAACTGTGAGAAAAGCAGCTACTTTAAAATCTGTACTTCCTCACACAACTGTCAGTGCAAAAAACCTCTAAAAATGTCACAACTTTTTGAAAAAGCTCCACAAATTCAGGCTTTTTGGGCCACAGCAAACACAGAAACAGCCATGAAATCCTGGAGAGACTGAAATCCAGTGAGATTATGTCTCCATGCTTCATGCAGGAACTAGTTCACTGACTCTGGGTTGTTAACTTGACTCTACACACCCTTTGCACTAAAGAAAGCACTTGTGAGCACTTTGTGAAATCTTAAGTTAAATAAGTGCATTATTGTAACTGATTTGGGGTCAGTTCTATATGTGATAATTTATGTATTAAAGTTAGAGTATTCTTGGTACAATTTGCAGCATTAGGTCTGGCAAGTAAAATGGCTGTTAAAATGGTAATTTCCCAGATCAAATTGGGATTGGATAGAATCGGAATTGAATCGATTCTGTAAATCAGGGATTGTTCCCAGCCCTAGCAGGGATCCAAGCGCTGCAGCACCGACAGAAGAACTGTGCACACCAACGGGGAGTCTGTGATAAAATAAGCACATTTAGTCATAACTGACCACTATATGACCTATTCAGCCCCGGTGCCGGTGGAGCGTTCTGAAGTGAAACACCAGCAGGTCTCCGAGCTGATGGCTGCTCACAGGGAAGATGGTGAGTGCATTGTGATGGTGTTGATCTGTGGGTAGCCATTTATTCTGTAGATTATCACAGAAATAATAAACTCACCATGAATTTATAAATGGTGGTTTTGAACCTTGTGAAGGAAGACAAAAGAAGAGGAAAACAGCAGCCTTGTGTGTAGCAGCATGGACTGTACGCACTCTGTTGGACAGAACAACATCACAACGGCCAGAAAGACAGGCCGCGCTTGTGGCCTTGGAAGTGAACAGGTACAATGTAGACATAGCTGCACTTAGTGAAACAAGATTGCCTGGATATGACAGCTTGGAAGACCATGGGTACA
This sequence comes from Pholidichthys leucotaenia, assembly GCA_020510985.1. Lineage (NCBI taxonomy): Eukaryota > Metazoa > Chordata > Actinopteri > Cichliformes > Pholidichthyidae > Pholidichthys > Pholidichthys leucotaenia. The sequence continues at coordinate 4,650,274 of CM035849.1, read as the reverse complement.
TCTTCTTTTGGAGTGGGAGATCAACTCAAGAAAGGAGAGAAGCAGGAGTGGGCTTTGCAGTTAGAAAGGAGATAGCAGCAATCCTTGATGAGGAACCGGTGACAATCAATGACAGGATAATGACTATAAGACTCCCACTACAGCAGAAGATGTATGCCACACTCATCAATGTATATGCCCCAACAATGACCAACACAGAGAAAGTGAAGGAAGAGTTCTACAGTGATTTACGTGAGACTATCAGGCTTGTATCGACTGATGACAGGCTGATACTCGTTGGACATTTTAATGCCAGAGTTGGTTCGGACACTGAGAAATGGAAAGGAGTGCTAGGCAGTCATGGCGTAGGCAAGTGCAATGCTAATGGAGAACTTCTACTTGCACTATGTTCAGAGTACAACCTTGTGATAACCAACACTCTATTTAAGCACAAGGACACACACAAGAAGACATGGATGCACCCAAGATCCAAGCACTGGCACTTGTTAGACTACATCATAGTCAGGCAGAGAGACATAAGGGATGTATTGGACACCAGAGCAATGAGAGGCGCGGACTGTGGTACTGATCACGTTATGCTGAGATCTAGATTAAGGATTTGGAGACGAAAACAGCACTGCAGGATGGGTGCGAAGCCACCACGGAAGCTAAACACTAGTGCACTGAAAGGTAAAAAGAAGAAGGAAGAACTTACACAGGAAATGGATGAAAACTTGAAAGACTGGGACAGCAAAAACTCAGAGAATGACACAGAAGAGAAATGGGCAACGCTGAAGGATACGGTGTATCAAACTGCGAGTGATGTATTAGGCCACCCTGAGAGGAAACATCAAGATTGGTTTGATGAGCATGATCAACACCTGAAGAAACTACTAGAAGCGAGGAATACAGCTAGGCAGGAACACCTACAGTGTAACACAAGGTCGAAGAAGAAGAAACACTCAAAGGCTCAGAGTGAGCTACAGAAGTACACCAGAGAGATGAAGTCCAACTGGTAGGATGAAAAAGCGGAGGAACTTCAAACTGCAGCAGACAGAAAGAACATGAAAACATTCTTCACAGGTCTGAGACAAATCTACAGCCCTAAACCAAGAGGACTGATCCAACTAAAGGCTATGGATGGTGAAACGGTTTTGCATGAGAAAGACAAGATCCTGGCGAGATTTGCAGACCACTTTGACCAACTACTAAACAACCCTGGAGATCTCACTGAAGAGGCTAAAGAAGCTCTAGTGCAGCGACCAGCTGTATCAAGTCTGGATGAACCACCAAATTTTGATGAACTAATGGCCGATATCAGGACAACACAGAATGGTAAAGCTCCAGGAAGGGATGGAATTCCAGCAGAAGTGTGGAAATTTGGTGGTGTTCAGCTGACCAACTGCCTGCACAAGCTCATCCAAGAGATATGGGATGCCCAGAAAGTACCTCAAGACTGGAAGGATACAAGTATTGTGCCTTTGTTCAAGAAAGGTGGCAGAAAAGATTGTGGAAATAACCGAAGTATATTACTGCTAGCCACTGTTGATAAGATTCTCTCACGTGTACTACTTAACAGACTCAATGAACACATCTCGCAGAATGTACTACCGGAAACCCAGTGCGGCTTTAGAAGTGGAAGAAGCACAATGGACATGATTTTCTGCTTGAAACAGGTTCAAGAAAAGTGTATTGAACAGAACATGCCACTCTATGTAGTTTTCATAGACTTCAGTAAAGCCTTCAATACTGTTTCGCGACAAGGACTTTGGCAGGTACTCAAGAAATATGGCTGTACAGAGAAGTTTGTCAGCCTGATCGAGGCACTCCATACAGGTATGCAAGCAAACGTGGCAATGAGTGGTTCAGTATCTAAAGACTTCAGTAAGCAACAGGGTGAAACAAGGGTGTGTGCTGGCACCTACCCTCTTCTCACTATATCTGCTAGCCATGCTTGAGGTGGCCTTCAAAAACACTTCAGAAGGAGAATACATTCAAATAAGGAAAGAAGCAGACTTGTTCAATGTGGCACGGTTTAAAGCCAAGAGTAAGACATCGACAAAGGTAGTAAGAGAAATGCTCTTTGCCGACGACAGTGCTCTAGTTGCACACAGTGTGGAAGATATGCAATCTTTTGTGGAGAAATTTACAAGAGCAGCTAGCCAATTCAGCCTCCAAATCAATGTCAAGAAGACAGAGTGCCTTAATCAACCACCAAAGTTCCAATTATCAACATCACTACCAGAAGAGATCAGCATTGGTACAAAGCCACTAGTCAAGTGCAAGACTTTCAAGTATCTAGGGAGTACTGTTTCAGAGAATGCTAGGCTAGAGGATGAACTATCTCTCAGAATGCGAAGAGCGAGCGCTGTGTTTGGAAACTTGAGGGAGGCACTGTGGAACAATCGACATGTGTCTATCTGTGTAAAATGCAAAGTGTACAGAGTGACAGTACTGGCTACTCTATTGTACGGTGCTGAAACTTGGAATGTCTACAGAGTGCAGGTGAAGAAACTCCACGCGTACATGGTGAGACACCTTCGAGCCATAATGAAAATCTCATGGAAAGACAAGATAACCAACACAGAAGTGTTGAAACGAGCTGGTCTACCATCAATGGAGGACATGCTAATACAGATGAACCTCAGATGGCTCGGACATGTTGAGAGGATGGACCACCAGCGTCTCCCTCGGTAGTTATTCTACTCACAGTTATCTGAGGGCAAACGCAATCAGGGTAGACCAAGGCTCAGATTTAAAGACACTGTAAAAAGAAACTTGAAGAAGTTGGACATAGACAGGAGTTCCTGGCAGTGGAAGGCTAAGGACAGAGCTGTGTGGAGGAATCTGATCAGACCTAAATGAAACAGTCATTGTCGCCCACGACAGACTGCTATGATGATGATGAAGATGTTGCTCTCACCCACTGATGTTACGCCCTGGCCAGTCAGTGGCCTGCAATCTGTTGCTGTCACATTTTCAGCTCCACTCAGCACAGCTGGAACCTCACTGAAGAAGGTGTCAAAAAAGTACCTGGGCCCAGGTACTGATGGAGAACCCTGCAGACCCAGTAGAGTGGAGGTGAGCAGGGGCTTTACTATAGAAGGTGTAAAGCTCTCGGGTCACCAGGTTCACCTCAGGATCCTGACCTACAACGATGGTTGGATACTCTGTTGTATATTGGTGGATGATGGTTTATCATAATCTGGTTCTGCCACAGTAATTATACTGAAAAAGATCTTCAAAGAAAATGGAGGCGGGGGAGACTGCACCTCAGAGCTTTCTTGTTTTTCACATGAGGGACTTTTTTCTCTTCATCTTGTTTTTCTTACAGATCCTGGCAGTAGATCTGCACTGGGGGACCCGTTTCTGCCCTGTTTTCACCTGAGGACAGCAGCCCCCACAGGTCTTCATGAAATGTCTGGGTTACTGTTTGGTCAGACTACTTCAGGGATTAAACAGCTGAACGGACTTCCTCACAACAGACCACTTCCGTGCATGTCTCTTTAACAGGTCATCAGCCTCAGTGCCCCCCCACCTCTCCCTTTTTAGTCTCGACTGAAGTCTGATGTTGATGCCATGCTGGCACCGTTGCTGGTCTAGCTCCTAGATCTGTAGCTAATGCAGCCCAAGCTAACTAACGTAAATCCATTTTAAAGAAAGAACGAAATAATTCATCAGTGGTGGACAGGAGTGTGGTTTCACGCCACAAACACCATGTCTAAGTGAACAGGACTGGCCCTGCTAATCAGCTGCTCCTACCTGTGTGATGGAGGCTGTAACTGCCGTCTCCTCCCTGGTTACTGATGGTGTTACTGCTGTTGATGCCCAGCTGGGTGAGGGTGGAGGTCAGGTTCCCTGTACTGCTGCCCCCACTCAGGTACCCTCCTCCTCCTCCTCCACCAGGCTCGTCCTGGTCCAGCGGCGTGGGCAGAGGCGAGGGGAAGTGGAGGCTGGACAGGTCGGGCAGAGAGCCGCCAGAGTTCAGGACAGAGGGGGGAAGGACACCACCGCTGTGAGACAGAGAGGACACCTGATCCACGGACGAAAACATGCTGGAGGACAGGGAGACAATGGAGGTGGGGCGGCAGGTCAGAGCGTGGAAAAGACTTCAGCAGTTAACTTTTAAACACCTGGAAACGTCACATCGATATTTAACCCTTTAATGGTGAAGTTATAGTCTGTTTTTGAATTTTAACATGAAGTAAAACAAGTGGAACAAACAGAAACCATCTGTCAGAAATCTGCCATGTTTTGTCACTGATTTACACATTTTGTTTTATTAACTTGTCAGTCCCCCATGTGGGGGACCCGGACCACCACGATCTGCTCATCTGGCCACGCTGCTGACCAGGGTCTGAGTGCCCCGCCTCCTAGGTCACAGGGTTACCTTTTAATAGTTTTCTATGTTGCTGGTCTATGATTGCTGACACTTTTCAATACTTATTAACAGATACCGGGGGGGGGGGGGTAACAAATGGTAAATGGCCTTCACTTATATAGCGCTTTTACTCTCATCTCTGGATGACCAAAGTGCTTTACAGATCCTGCTATCCACCCATTCACACACACATTCACACACTGATGGTGGCATGCTGCCAAACATGGCGCTGTCCACACCCACCAATGTCCAGACCCACCAGGAGCAACTGGGGGTGAAGTGTCTTGGCCAGGGACACAACAGCAGGATATCTGGGGACAGTGGGATTCGAACCGCCAACCATCCCGTTATTGGACAACTTGCTCTACCTCCCGAGCCACTGCCATCCCCAAACAAGGGGATGACACTCCCCCCCCCAAATTAACTCTGTACATACAGCATGCACATCTAAAGACAATGTGTCACAGCTGTGGACGGCTGGCTGGCTGCGTATGTGGACATAAACTTTATCCTCTATGGACTCAGGAGAAACGGTCATGAAGGACACTGGATGGTTGTGGAGGACATTGAAATGTCTGTGGAGAACACTGGATGGAGAAACGGTCATGGAGGACACTGGACAGAAAAGTTGTTGTGGAAGACACTGAAAAAGCTGTGGAGGACACTGGACAGAGAAAAGGTTGCGGAGGACACTGAAACGTTTGTGGAGGACACTGGATAGAGAAACGGCTGTGGAGAACACTGGACAGAGAAGTTGTTGTGGAAGACACTGAAAAAGCTGTGGAGGACACTGGACAGAGAAAAGGTTGTGGAGGACACTGGACAGAGAAACGGCTGTGGAGGACACTGGACAGAGAAGTTGTTGTGGAAGACACTGAAAAAGCTGTGGAGGACACTGGACAGAGAAAAGGTTGTGGAGGACACTGGACAGAGAAACGGCTGTGGAGGACACTGGACAGAGAAGTTGTTGTGGAAGACACTGAAAAAGCTGTGGAGGACACTGGACAGAAAAACAGTTGTGGAGGACACTGGATGGTTGTGGAGGACATTGAAACGTTTGTGGAGGACACTGGATAGAGAAACGGCTGTGGAGGACACTGGACAGAGAAGTTGTTGTGGAAGACACTGAAAAAGCTGTGGAGGACACTGGACAGAGAAAAGGTTGTGGAGGACACTGGACAGAGAAACGGCTGTGGAGGACACTGGACAGAGAAGTTGTTGTGGAAGACACTGAAAAAGCTGTGGAGGACACTGGACAGAAAAACAGTTGTGGAGGACACTGGATGGTTGTGGAGGACATTGAAACGTTTGTGGAGGACACTGGACGGCGAAACGGTCGTGGAGGACGGACAAATGGCTGTGGAGGACAGTGGACGGTTGTTTCCGCCCGTGGCCTACAGGTGAGACCCCGTCTTGTGAATGTGACTCTGTTCTCTGATTAATTTTTTTTTTGTAAATTTGTTGTTTGTTCTTACGACTAATTTTTCTCATCAATTTACTACTTTTTTCTGTAAATTAACATTGTTTTTGGCAGATTTGAGGATTTTTTTGTGTGTTTTTAACTCATAAATTTATCTTAAATGTACGACTAAGATAGTTTCTCTTCCATATCTACATCTGTGCCATTAACTCTGTCAGTTGTGGCCAACATAACCCTTTCATCCTGGTTTTGCCTGTCCTACGTTGTTCTTGTTCAGTGTTGATCTTGAGGGTTTTAAAGGCTAAACTGCAGTTTTTAAATGTTGCAGGTACATGGTCTCACCTGATCCCAGGAACCTCACAGGACTTGGGTCTGGACGACAATAACGGGATCTGACACAGAAGGAAAAAACAGTGAAACTCAGAATTTAGTGGGTTTAAACATCACATCTGAGGCTCAACAACCTCTCTGCCTCTACGAAAATGTGTGACCACAAACGTTCACTCATTTACCCACCAGAGCTGTGGTTTGACAGCAAGGAAATAAAGATCATGAGGGGAAAACACCAGCGTCACAACATCAACATTCAGGAGGACAAAGGCAAGTTAGAAATCAGCCTTTAAATTATGAGCAAATATTTGTTACTGTCATGAATTAGTTTATAGGCTAGTGGATTATTGGTTTCTTATAATATCTAATTTGTTGTAAAATTGTATTATTTGTCCTCATAAGAAAATGAAAAAAGATTAATGAAAAAAATTCATACATTTATGGGAAAAAAAGCGAAGTGGCAACAAAAAAAGAAATTTTGTTGGTTGAATCACATTTTTCCATTTCCATCATCCTGTCACAATCTCTAATTCACTCTGAATCAATTAAAAATGTAGTAATGGCCAGAAAAATGTGGACATCTGAGGGAACAAGTGTCACAAATTTGTGAGGAAAACAACATCAAAATTGAACGTGAGAAAAAAGGTTTGTAGTCCAGACTGGAAAAGTCTGCTGCTAATGACGACAGCAGGTCGGTTTAGTTTAGTGATGCTGATTTCATGGACTAAAATGGAGAAACTCGGTCTGACTTTAAACGCAGAACAAGCAGATGTGAAGTAACTGCTGATGAGAACCAGACGTGGGAACCACCACTTAAACCGTGAACAGACCGGCTGAATAGTAAGTGAGCGTGAACCTTTTTGCCGTCCCAGGCTTTGAGCAGTTTTCCTTCGTCCAAGACGTTTTCCTCGATGGGAGGGACCGGGTACGGGAACACTGAAGGACAAAAACAACAAGCAACTATGAACACGTCACGTCTTCTCTCAGCTCATGAATAAGTGCGCCCAGAATTTCCCCTGACGGAGAACGGGGTCGGGGTTCTGATGGGCCAGCACCACACCAGGTTATCATTAGTCCGACTAAAGCGGCTGAAGACACATCTGCACACTTTTCTGTCACTCTTTAGCTCAACAGTTCTGCCATTAATACTCACTTTTCTGATGGACTTTAACACTAAAATCTGGTTAAATCTCTGATATATAAATATTTACTGATGGGGAAATGTACGGTATTGCAGCAGCAGGCGGACGGCAACATAATATACATTTAATACAATTCAGCACAGCTACAATGTTAGTTGAAGGAACTGATTAAATGAGGAAAAGTATGAAGTGTGAGGAAGTGAAACTCACTTCGTCTGCTCTCCCCGTCATTCTGACCTGCAAACACACAGCACAGCGTGTCAGAGAGAAAACTGCAGGCTGTCTCTTCTTCTGTGGTTCGCTTCAGCATCACTCACCTCCACATCCACACTCCCCACCACTCACAACATCCACGCTCTCATTCATCCTCATTTATATATTTGCATATTTATTCCATCTAGCTACAATGCTCCGTACTGTGGGTGTTTATATATTTATATATCTACATATTATTCCATCTAGCTACATTGCTCCGCACTGTGTGTGTTTATATACTTGCATATTTATTCCACCTAGCTGCAATGCTCCGTACTGTGGGTGTTTATATATTTACATATTTATTCCATCTAGCTACAATGCTCTGCACTGTGTGTTCATATATTCATATATTTATTCCATCCAGCTACAATGCTCTGCACTGTGTGTCTGTGTGTGTGTGTATATATATATATTTTATAGTAATACGTACATATGTTTATTAGCTGCTCTTGCTTGCTTGTTTTTTTTCTTGCCTTCTGATTGTTGCTCTGAGTGTTGCTATCCCTGTGCTGTTGCAATCCTGGAATTTCCCCGTTGTGGGACTAATAAAGGCTTATCTTATCTTATCTTATCCACATTATTATTAAAGCAATGACTGTCACCTAATCCTCCCCATGTCCGTCTCCTCTGCACACAATCCTTCCCCTCTGCACATAACCCTCCCCACAAACCTCTGTCTCCTCCTTCACATGATCCTCCCCACCTCCGTCCCCTCTTCACATAATCCTCCCCACCTTCGTCCCCTCTTCACATTATCCTCCCCACCTCCGTCCCCTCTTCACCTAATCCTCCCCACCTCCGTCCCCTCTTCACATAATCCTCCCCACCTCCATCCCCTCTTCACCTAATCCTCCTCACCTCTGTCTCCTATTCACATAATCCTCCCCACCTCCATCTCCTATTCACATAATCCTCCCCATCTCCTCATCACCTTATCCTCCCCATCTCCATCCCCTCTTCACATAATCCTCCCCACCTCCGTCCCCTCTTCACATAATCCTCCCCACCTCCATCCCCTCTTCACATAATCCTCCCCACCTCCATCCCCTCTTCACATAATCCTCCTCACCTCCGTCTCCTATTCACCTAATCCTCCCCACCTCCATCTCCTCTTCACATAATCCTCCCCACCTCCGTCCCCTCTTCACCTAATCCTCCCCACCTCCGTCCCCTCTTCACCTAATCCTCCCCACCTCCGTCCCCTCTTCACATAATCCTCCCCACCTCCGTCCCCTCTTCACATAATCCTCCGTCTCCTATTCACATAATCCTCCCCACCTCCGTCCCCTCTTCACATAATCCTCCCCACCTCCGTCCCCTCTTCACCTAATCCTCCTCACCTCTGTCCCCTCTTCACCTAATCCTCCCCACCTCCGTCCCCTCTTCACATAATCCTCCTCACCTCTGTCCCCTCTTCACATAATCCTCCTCACCTCTGTCCCCTCTTCACCTTATTCTCCCCACCTCCGTCCCCTCTTCACATTATCCTCCCCACCTCCGTCCCCTCTTCACCTTATCCTCCCCACCTCCGTCCCCTCTTCACATTATCCTCCCCACCTCCGTCCCCTCTTCACATAATCCTCCCCACCTCCATCCCCTCTTCACCTAATCCTCCTCACCTCTGTCTCCTATTCACATAATCCTCCCCACCTCCATCTCCTATTCACATAATCCTCCCCATCTCCTCGTCACCTTATCCTCCCCATCTCCGGCCCCTCTTCACATAATCCTCCCCACCTCCGTCCCCTCTTCACATAATCCTCCTCACCTCCGTCTCCTATTCACATAATCCTCCCCACCTCCATCTCCTATTCACCTAATCCTCCCCACCTCCATCTCCTATTCACCTAATCCTCCCCACCTCCATCTCCTATTCACATAATCCTCCCCACCTCCGTCCCCTCTTCACATAATCCTCCTCACCTCTGTCTCCTATTCACATAATCCTCCCCACCTCCATCTCCTATTCACATAATCCTCCCCACCTCCGTCCCCTCTTCACATAATCCTCCTCACCTCTGTCTCCTATTCACATAATCCTCCCCACCTCCATCTCCTATTCACATAATCCTCCCCATCTCCTCGTCACCTTATCCTCCCCATCTCCGGCCCCTCTTCACATAATCCTCCCCACCTCCGTCCCCTCTTCACATAATCCTCCTCACCTCCGTCTCCTATTCACATAATCCTCCCCACCTCCATCTCCTATTCACCTAATCCTCCCCACCTCCATCTCCTATTCACCTAATCCTCCCCACCTCCATCTCCTATTCACATAATCCTCCCCACCTCCGTCCCCTCTTCACATAATCCTCCTCACCTCTGTCTCCTATTCACATAATCCTCCCCACCTCCGTCCCCTCTTCACATAATCCTCCTCACCTCTGTCTCCTATTCACATAATCCTCCCCACCTCCATCTCCTATTCACATAATCCTCCCCATCTCCTTGTCACCTTATCCTTCCCACCCCCATCTCCTCCTCACATCTGGTCTCCCTCCCAACATGTATCTCACACAGTCCTCCAAAACTACACCCTGGCAGATGTTTTCATGGTGTTTGTGTGTCTGCATTTCTAACGTTTTTGCCTTGTTTGTACATTGTTTTCCTTTATTATCATGTCTGTGTTTTTGTCTCCATTTTGTTTACCCATCTTGTTTTTGTCAGTATTTTCAGTGCCGCTCACCGGTGCATCTGGAACCCTGGGATGTCATGGTGGGGGTCCCCGTGGTAAAGGGATCTCCTGTGGGAGGGTTCATCACGCTGGTGTGGAGGGCCGAATCAGAGTTGGTCCTGAGGGGCGAGAGACATCGGCAGTGTTCAGGGACGAAGGGGAGAGAGAGAAACAACCAGAGCCGCAGGTTAGATGATAATCATGAAATTCACTGTTATGATTATATTATTATAGTCTGACCACAAACATCATTAAATCTACATTAGACCAGTTCTATGGGGGACCAACACTGCCAATACACAAAAACTGACTTGAATTAAGGTTAAGGTTTTTAAAACAAAACATAATTTCACTTTATTATGTGACGGGAAAACTAGTATTCATAATTTAACTCAAATAAATTAAATGTGGAAAATATGAAGCAGATGTATATTTATTTTTATTCTGAAGTAATAGTTATTTTAACCAAAGTATTGCTAACTTTGTATTAATTTAATTTAACCATGCTGAACACATTATCATGCGTACATCATCATTTTTGCTCTGACACGTTTGGTCCTCCATAGCTGTAACTCCTAACACTGAAGGCACAGCTGGCTCTGGTTCTAGTCAACAAAAACACCAAGATAAACGAGTCACTTTTTAACACAAACTTGAACTTTAAAGATCAGCAGAGGCAGGTGGAAGATAACCAAGACGAGAAGATCAACGCTAAGCAAGCTGAGGTTAACGAGCGGATCAATTAAAGATAAAGAGTAGAAGCTTGAGGAGGAAACAGGTGAGTGACAGGTGTTAATAATCATCAGAATCCCTTCTGTCCCCACAGACGGACGTCCACCGCGGGACGAAGGGAGAGGAGAAAGGAGGAGAAGGAGCGGTAGGAGGAGGATTCACCTGTTGAGTGCAGTGGTGGGAAGACGAAACAACTGGCTTTTATCCCCGGGGAAGTTTCCAGACCAATTCCTTTCAGACCGACAAAAACAAAACGTTATTTTAGCGCTGAAGAGGAGGAAACATCACGGAGGAGAAACTGAAGACAAAGAAGAGCAAAGGTAGGCGAAACTTAGAGAGCAAGATGAGGAAGCAGAGTCATGTGACCCAAGATTAAAGTGTGGATTTAGTGACTCCTGCTGGTCACTAAGTGAACTACAGCTACAGCGCCCTCTGCTGGTCAACATCCACACAGCAATAAAATCCTGCAGACGGGTTCACATCACCACTAAAACACCACCGCTCGTCTGTCGCACAGCTCACCCATACACAGAAATTCATCAACCCGTTAACGAGTTTTTACCGATTCATTTAGTCCCTGAAAGAACTTTCACACAGAAGCAGTTCTACCAATGATGTGGGTGTGGCCCTTTATCCTCAACCGACTTTGACTTTCACACAGACAACAGGTCGACCAAAAACATCTGCCTTTTTCTGCTCCTAAGGTGGTGAAGATTGAGATTATTAAAACACGGAACGACCAGTACAACACGGAACATTCCTAAATGCCTTACGTACGTGTTCTTAGGGCTCGCTAGCTAGCAGTTCAGCCTCCTGACATTCCCAAGTGCCTTACGTATGAAACATTACATATGGAACGTGCCTTACAGGAACACTAGCACTAGCTAGCAGTCTCAAGAGTTTTACTTACATGCTCTGTTGATATGCAACATTCCATACGGGACGCTAGCGGTCCTGCTAGCTAGCAGTCCAGCCTGCTAATGTGTACCTTACGCTAGAAAAACACTGGCATCACTGACAGTCTGTTCATAAAGGATTTTCTTCTAAAACTGGACCTACCGGAAAAAAACGGATATACTTTTTGTGATGTCATGGAAAAGCGGAGTAGAGCATCACAGGTAAAAGTTCAAGTGGGGACTTCCGGTTATGGCTGCCACGTAGGACGGACGTGTCTCGCTCTGCTCTGCTCCTGGAGAAAAAAAATCGGCAAATAACTCTCTCATTTGGGACAGAACGTATCCCAGCATTTGGGCGAGGATATGTCGGCGAAGCCTAAGGCTGGAAAACCAGGAAAAGGAAAAAGCGAGCCGCCGAAACAGTCCAAATTAACGGACTTTCAGGTCTGTGACGCAGCAAACAAAACTCCATATATGGCGGAGGAGGCTGGCGGCGGTGCGATGTTTGCGGGGAATGGCGCAGATGCGCTGATGGCTGCCATGAGTTCAATGAGAGCGGACTTTTCCTCTAGATTTGATGGGATTATGACAGCGTTGGAAGGAATAAGAAAGGAATTGGGTGACTGTGTAGAACGAACGGCGCAGATGGAGCTCCGTCTCGCTAGTGCTGAAGATGACGTCACCCGTCTTCAATTAAAGGTGCGCACTTTGGAAAAAAAAAATAAATCTCTGGAAGATAATATTTTGGATTTGGAATCTCGGTCGAGACAGAATAATTTGAGGCTGGTGGGTCTTCCAGAGGAATCAGAAGGTCGGGACGTATGTTCCTTTCTGGAAAAGTGGATTCCGGAGGTGCTGGGCAGCGAGGAGTTGCAATCAGCAGTGGTTATGGAAAAAGCACATCGTATTGGCCCACGGAGAGATAAGGGACCGCCGAGGACCTTAATTATGAAGTTTCTTAGCAACAGAGACAGGATGAAGATCTTCAACGCTGCACGAGCTAAAAAAGGAGAGATTAAACACCAGGACCAGCAGGTGCGGTTCTACCCAGATTTGGCCACAGGAATCCAGCAATTGAGGAAGCAGTTTGATCCCGTACGTAAGGAGCTGCGCAACCTTGGGATTCGTCATGGTGTAATCTATCCTGCGAGACTGCTGACCACGTATGAGGGCAGAACCCACATCTTCAAGACCCCAGAGGAGGCGCAGGAGTTCATCAAGAAGATCAAAGAAGAAGAAGAGACTGGTGGGAGCTAAGCATGAACAAAATATAAGGTAGAATAATTAAGCATTTGCACAGGCATCTGACTGACTTGAAGTAAATAGTAAGTTTACAAAATATAGATTGTATTATATATTAAAAAAACAAAACAAAAACAAAACAAACAAAAAAAAAAAACTATGATGTACAAAGTTGTTAAAAATTTTGGAGTTAAGTTGGAAAACTACAGAGGAGAGTTAATGTTACGTCATTAAAAGCAGTAGAGTTGGGGTGATTGGGAGGATGAAGAAGGAGTGGCTTAGGCTGTTCCCCGTGGGTGTGGAACGGTCGATGGCTATATCGGGAGACAGAATTTTTCTTTTGATTTTGGGGGGTTTGCCACAAGTGTGGGAAGGGGAAATTTGTTTGTGTGTAGTTTGTAGGATGAATGTTCAACCACTCATGTTTTTGCTTCTCTGTATGAGCATGTTTACACTGCAAGGTAATCCCAAACTCTCTATTGATCATGGACCAAAGTGTTAATCTTAATTTAACTTCATGGAATTGCAGAGGTCTACAAAATTTAAAAAAACTTAAACAAGTTATGAATAAAATAAAGGACATGGGTTCAAGAATTGTGTTTTTACAAGAAACTCATCTGATAGAGGAGGATGTTAAAAGAATTAGGAGTAGATGGCAGGGAAGTGTATTCACCTCTTCATTTTCATCCCGAGCCAGGGGAGTTATGACTCTCATACATAAATCAGTTCCTTTTCAAGTGAAAAATGTAATTGGAGACAAATTTGGAAGATATGTAATCATTCAAGGTTCTTTGCTATTAGAAAATATAAATCTTGTGAACTTATATGGTCCCAATATAGATGATCAGAAGTTCTTTGCTAATTTATTTCTCATCTTATCATCACTTACAGGGCAACATATAATAGCAGGGGATTTTAATTGTACATTGAATCCAGGTGTGGATAGATCAACAGGACTGGATTGTACGCACATTGGATGTAGGATGACTATTAATCATTTTATGAAAGAATTGAGATTGTTAGATATATGGAGAGAAATGAAACCACAAGTTAAAGCCTATTCTTGTTATTCCAGTACCTACAAGACATTCTCACGTATTGATTATTTTTTGATTTCCACAGAATTAAGGTCCAAGATTCAAAACTGCTTTTATGATAACATCGTGATTTCTGATCATGCACCCTGTTGTCTAATATATGTAGATAAAAAATTGACAAAGGAATCAGGTAGATGGCAATTTCAGCATAAATGGCTTCAGGATGAGGAATTTGTCAAGTATATAGAAAAACAGATAGACGAGTTCTTTGACATCAATACTACACAAACATCAGCATGTGTAAAGTGGGAGGCTTTCAAAGCTTTTATTAGGGGACATATTATTAGTTATACAGGATCAAAATCTAAGAAGACTCGAGAGGAGAGAGCTAAATTGGAACATAAAATAAAAAGTCTTCAGGAAAAAGTGTATGCAGGAAGTGACCCAAGGTTGGAGAATGAATTACTGATTTTGAGAGCTGAATACGACAAAAAATCAGCGAATAGAGCTGCCTCGAGTCTTCTAAGATTGAAACAATCTTTTTATGAACAAGGTGAAAAATCAGGAAAATTATTAGCATGGCAGATTAAACAATTGGAAATTAAAACACCAATTACCAGTATTATAAGTAACGGACAGGTAGTTATAGATCCTTTAGAAATTAATAGAGCCTTTAGAGATTACTATGAAAAATTATATGATACCAAAAATGAACCTGATTTAACAAAACTAAATGGGTTTTTGAACGAACTATCTATACCGTGTATTCCAAATGAAAACAGGGAGATATTGGAGTCTAAAATTAGTCAAGAAGAAGTTGGGCTAGCCATTGATAATATGAAATCAGGAAAAAGTGCAGGACCAGATGGTCTTCCAGTTGACCTTTATAAAAAATTTAAGAATAAATTAATAAAACCTTTTTTGGAAATGGTTTTAGAAGCATTTCAAAATAATAATTTACCATCATACATAAATAATGCCTTAATTATACTGCTGCCAAAACCAGGTAAGCCCTCTAATAAATGTGAAAATATGAGACCAATAAGCCTATTAAACGCCGACCTTAAGATAATCTGTAAAATTTTAGCAAGACGAATACAAGAAATTTTACCAAATATTATTAATCGAGATCAGAATGGCTTTATAAAGGGTAGACAAGGCTTCCATAATGTAAGAAGACTATTTAATATTATTTATTTTAATAAAGAAGCACCGGATACAGCTCTCCTATCATTGGACGCCGAAAAGGCCTTTGATAGAGTTGAATGGCCCTTTCTTTTTGAAGTCCTACAAAGGTTTGGACTTGGAAATAATTTCATAAAATGGGTTCAAATAATATACAATAATGCTACAGCAGAAATCCTAACAAATAACAATATTTCAAAACCAATAAAAATCAATAGAGGATGTCGACAAGGCTGTCCACTTTCACCTTTACTGTTTACTATGGCAATTGAACCTTTAGCGATAGCGATACGTTTACATTCACAAATATATGGAATTAAAGTTGGACCAACAGAACATAAAATCTCCCTGTACGCCGATGACATAATTTTGTTTATGTCGAATCTAAAAAAATCAATTCCAACCTTGTTGAATTTAATAAAGAATTTTGGGGAAATATCAGGATATAAAATAAATAAAACTAAATCTTCCATATTAATGCTAAATGAGACCCAGAGAAATTACCCAGCCCCTGAGGTAAATCAATTCAATGTTGTAAATCAGTTTAAATATTTAGGAATCCAAATTATGCCTAAGCTAGAATCAGTCGCCAGTGTCAACTATGAAGCCTTAATGTCAGATATCAATGAGTTAACTCAGAGATGGATGTCACTACCAATGTCGATGATCGGGAGAATCAATATACTTAAAAGTAATATTTTACCTAAAATACTTTATTTATTTCAATACATTCCCTTATCACCACCTTTAGATCTATTCTCAAGAATAAAAAAAAAGTTAGTGGAATTTATATGGAACAACAGGAGGGCTAGATTACGTTTGTCTTTATTATATTTACCATTTGATCGTGGAGGTCTGAAATGTCCAAATTTTATGTTGTATTATTGGTCGGCACAACTGAGGTCTATGACATATTATTTTTCATCAAATGATCTCCCTCACTGGACTGAAATGGAATCATACAATTTACCTTTACCTCTTCCCATATTCATATACTCAGATTCGGCAAAAAAATTACAAAAACAAGTTAAAAATCCATTTGTAAAGCATATGATCAAAATATGGTGTGAAGCTAAAAACTATTTAAAAGAACCACAGTTATTGTCACAATTTAGTCCAATATGGGGTAATCAATATTTTAAACCAGGGAGAGCGGACGCTGTATTTAAAGTATGGAATTTAAAAGGGATACAAAAGATTCAGGATTTATATTTGCCATGTGCAGATAACATAATGTCTTTTGAAGAGCTGAGGATCAAATTTAATCTCAATAGAACACATTTTTTTAAATATCTTCAACTTAGAAACTTTATTCGATCAAATCAAAATAAAGCTCTCGCCGGTTATGGCTGCCACGTAGGACGGACGTGTCTCGCTCTGCTCTGCTCCTGGAAAAAAAAAATCGGCAAATAACTCTCTCATTTGGGACAGAACGTATCCCAGCATTTGGGCGAGGATATGTCGGCGAAGCCTAAGGCTGGAAAACCAGGAAAAGGAAAAAGCGAGCCGCCGAAACAGTCCAAATTAACGGACTTTCAGGTCTGTGACGCAGCAAACAAAACTCCATATATGGCGGAGGAGGCTGGCAACGCTGCGATTTCTGCGGGGAATGGCGCAGATGCGCTGATGGCAGCCATGAGTTCAATGAGAGCGGACTTTTCCTCTAGATTTGATGGGATTATGACAGCGTTGGAAGGAATAAGAAAGGAATTGGGTGACTGTGTAGAACGAACGGCGCAGATGGAGCTCCGTCTCGCTAGTGCTGAAGATGACGTCACCCGTCTTCAATTAAAGGTGCGCACTTTGGAAAAAAAAAATAAATCTCTGGAAGATAATATTTTGGATTTGGAATCTCGGTCGAGACAGAATAATTTGAGGCTGGTGGGTCTTCCAGAGGAATCAGAAGGTCGGGACGTATGTTCCTTTCTGGAAAAGTGGATTCCGGAGGTGCTGGGCAGCGAGGAGTTGCAATCAGCAGTGGTTATGGAAAAAGCACATCGTATTGGCCCACGGAGAGATAAGGGACCGCCGAGGACCTTAATTATGAAGTTTCTTAGCAACAGAGACAGGATGAAGATCTTCAACGCTGCACGTGCTAAAGGAGAGATTAAACACCAGGACCAGCAGGTGCGGTTCTACCCAGATTTGGCCACAGGAATCCAGCAATTGAGGAAGCAGTTTGATCCCGTACGTAAGGAGCTGCGCAACCTTGGGATTCGTCATGGTGTAATCTATCCTGCGAGACTGCTGACCACGTATGAGGGCAGAACCCACATCTTCAAGACCCCAGAGGAGGCGCAGGAGTTCATCAAGAAGATCAAAGAAGAAGAAGAGACTGGTGGGAGCTAAGCATGAACAAAATATAAGGTAGAATAATTAAGCATTTGCACAGGCATCTGACTGACTTGAAGTAAATAGTAAGTTTACAAAATATAGATTGTATTATATATTAAAAAAACAAAACAAAAACAAAACAAACAAACAAAAAAAAAAACTATGATGTACAAAGTTGTTAAAAATTTTGGAGTTAAGTTGGAAAACTACAGAGGAGAGTTAATGTTACGTCATTAAAAGCAGTAGAGTTAGGGTGATTGGGAGGATGAAGAAGGAGTGGCTTAGGCTGTTCCCCGTGGGTGTGGAACGGTCGATGGCTATATCGGGAGACAGAATTTTTCTTTTGATTTTGGGGGGTTTGCCACAAGTGTGGGAAGGGGAAATTTGTTTGTGTGTAGTTTGTAGGATGAATGTTCAACCACTCATGTTTTTGCTTCTCTGTATGAGCATGTTTACACTGCAAGGTAATCCCAAACTCTCTATTGATCATGGACCAAAGTGTTAATCTTAATTTAACTTCATGGAATTGCAGAGGTCTACAAAATTTAAAAAAACTTAAACAAGTTATGAATAAAATAAAGGACATGGGTTCAAGAATTGTGTTTTTACAAGAAACTCATCTGATAGAGGAGGATGTTAAAAGAATTAGGAGTAGATGGCAGGGAAGTGTCTTCACCTCATCATTCTCATCCCGGGCCAGGGGAGTTATGACTCTCATACATAAATCAGTTCCTTTTCAAGTGAAAAATGTAATTGGAGACAAATTTGGAAGATATGTAATCATTCAAGGTTCTTTGCTATTAGAAAATATAAATCTTGTGAACTTATATGGTCCCAATATAGATGATCAGAAGTTCTTTGCTAATTTATTTCTCATCTTATCATCACTTACAGGGCAACATATAATAGCAGGGGATTTTAATTGTACATTGAATCCAGGTGTGGATAGATCAACAGGACTGGATTGTACGCACATTGGATGTAGGATGACTATTAATCATTTTATGAAAGAATTGAGATTGTTAGATATATGGAGAGAAATGAAACCACAAGTTAAAGCCTATTCTTGTTATTCCAGTACCTACAAGACATTCTCACGTATTGATTATTTTTTGATTTCCACAGAATTAAGGTCCAAGATTCAAAACTGCTTTTATGATAACATCGTGATCTCTGATCATGCACCCTGTTGTCTAATATATGTAGATAAAAAATTGACAAAGGAATCAGGTAGATGGCAATTTCAGCATAAATGGCTTCAGGATGAGGAATTTGTCAAGTATATAGAAAAACAGATAGACGAGTTCTTTGACATCAATACTACACAAACATCAGCATGTGTAAAGTGGGAGGCTTTCAAAGCTTTTATTAGGGGACATATTATTAGTTATACAGGATCAAAATCTAAGAAGACTCGAGAGGAGAGAGCTAAATTGGAACATAAAATAAAAAATCTTCAGGAAAAAGTGTATGCAGGAAGTGACCCAAGGTTGGAGAATGAATTACTGATTTTGAGAGCTGAATACGACAAAAAATCAGCGAATAGAGCTGCCTCGAGTCTTCTAAGATTGAAACAATCTTTTTATGAACAAGGTGAAAAATCAGGAAAATTATTAGCATGGCAGATTAAACAATTGGAAATTAAAACACCAATTACCAGTATTATAAGTAACGGACAGGTAGTTATAGATCCTTTAGAAATTAATAGAGCCTTTAGAGATTACTATGAAAAATTATATGATACCAAAAATGAACCTGATTTAACAAAACTAAATGGGTTTTTGAACGAACTATCTATACCGTGTATTCCAAATGAAAACAGGGAGATATTGGAGTCTAAAATTAGTCAAGAAGAAGTTGGGCTAGCCATTGATAATATGAAATCAGGAAAAAGTGCAGGACCAGATGGTCTTCCAGTTGACCTTTATAAAAAATTTAAGAATAAATTAATAAAACCTTTTTTGGAAATGGTTTTAGAAGCATTTCAAAATAATAATTTACCATCATACATAAATAATGCCTTAATTATACTGCTGCCAAAACCAGGTAAGCCCTCTAATAAATGTGAAAATATGAGACCAATAAGCCTATTAAACGCCGACCTTAAGATAATCTGTAAAATTTTAGCAAGACGAATACAAGAAATTTTACCAAATATTATTAATCGAGATCAGAATGGCTTTATAAAGGGTAGACAAGGCTTCCATAATGTAAGAAGACTATTTAATATTATTTATTTTAATAAAGAAGCACCGGATACAGCTCTCCTATCACTGGACGCCGAAAAGGCCTTTGATAGAGTTGAATGGCCCTTTCTTTTTGAAGTCCTACAAAGGTTTGGACTTGGAAATAATTTCATAAAATGGGTTCAAATAATATACAATAATGCTACAGCAGAAATCCTAACAAATAACAATATTTCAAAACCAATAAAAATCAATAGAGGATGTCGACAAGGCTGTCCACTTTCACCTTTACTGTTTACTATGGCAATTGAACCTTTAGCGATAGCGATACGTTTACATTCACAAATATATGGAATTAAAGTTGGACCAACAGAACATAAAATCTCCCTGTACGCCGATGATATAATTTTGTTTATGTCGAATCTAAAAAAATCAATTCCAACCTTGTTGAATTTAATAAAGAATTTTGGGGAAATATCAGGATATAAAATAAATAAAACTAAATCTTCAATATTAATGCTAAATGAGACCCAGAGAAATTACCCAGACCCTGAGGTAAATCAATTCAATGTTGTAAATCAGTTTAAATATTTAGGAATCCAAATTATGCCTAAGCTAGAATCAGTCGCCAGTGTCAACTATGAAGCCTTAATGTCAGATATCAATGAGTTAACTCAGAGATGGATGTCACTACCAATGTCGATGATCGGGAGAATCAATATACTTAAAAGTAATATTTTACCTAAAATACTTTATTTATTTCAATACATTCCCTTATCACCACCTTTAGATCTATTCTCAAGAATAAAAAAAAAGTTAGTGGAATTTATATGGAACAACAGGAGGGCTAGATTACGTTTGTCTTTATTATATTTACCATTTGATCGTGGAGGTCTGAAATGTCCAAATTTTATGTTGTATTATTGGTCGGCACAACTGAGGTCTATGACATATTATTTTTCATCAAATGATCTCCCTCACTGGACTGAAATGGAATCATACAATTTACCTTTACCTCTTCCCATATTCATATACTCAGATTCGGCAAAAAAATTACAAAAACAAGTTAAAAATCCATTTGTAAAGCATATGATCAAAATATGGTGTGAAGCTAAAAACTATTTAAAAGAACCACAGTTATTGTCACAATTTAGTCCAATATGGGGTAATCAATATTTTAAACCAGGGAGAGCGGACGCTGTATTTAAAGTATGGAATTTAAAAGGGATACAAAAGATTCAGGATTTATATTTGCCATGTGCAGATAACATAATGTCTTTTGAAGAGCTGAGGATCAAATTTAATCTCAATAGAACACATTTTTTTAAATATCTTCAACTTAGAAACTTTATTCGATCAAATCAAAATAAAGCTCTCACTCGACCTATTTATTCATCCTTGGAAAAAATGATGATGAAAGATAGTAAAAGAAAGGGTATTATTTCAGAGTTTTATAACTCATTGACACTATCTTCAAGTGAAAATTCACTGAAAAGATTAAACTACTGGAAAGAAGATCTGCAAACTGAAATTTCAGAGGAACAATGGGAATTGGCTTGTACAGAAGCTCAAACCAAATCAATAAATGCACGCCTTAAATTGATACATTTCAAATGGTTAATGCGGATGTATGTTACACCGGAGGAGTTAAATAGATATAACAAAAATATACCAGATACATGCACAAAATGCATGGAAAGTAAAGGAACCCTATTTCATTGTTTATGGGAATGTAGATTAATAAGAATGTTTTGGGAAGAGGTGAGGGTAACAATTGAAAAAATAATCTCAAAACAAATCATATTGAATCCTAAACTGTTTTTGTTGGGTCTGTACCCAGAAAAGCATAATTTTAATAAAAGTGAAAGAACATTCATAGACCTCAGTTTGCTTAATGCCAAAAAATGTATTGCACTATTATGGAAAAAGACTCATAGACCAGATGTGACTCAGTGGTTAAGACAGATGTTAACAAACCTTCCATTAGAAAGAATAACATATATACTGAAATCAAAGGAAATTGTGTTTGAGAATATATGGAGACCTTTTATTGATTATGTAAAAAATTTAAACATAACTCTTGAAGAAGAAGGTGAATGATGTGTGTGGACCTAGTAAATTCCAAACTGGTGAACATAATATGTATACTTATGTATTGGATTGTCTAGACTAAACAGAGGAGCATTGTTGAAGATTTGATTTTGTTGGTGGTTGTTGGTGTTTTTAGTGCATTTTTTTTTTTTTGTAGTACTTTAGTGTTAGTGTTTGATTGTATCATGTTTGTTAAAAAAAAAAAAGGTTCAATAAAGATATTGTGGAAAAAAAAAAAAAGTTCAAGTGGGGCCAGGATGCATGAAAGGACACACAGTGGGACTGAACAGGGAAACTGCCCGACCCGACAGGCTGGTGCAGGTTCCACAGCAGCCAGAGACGGTCACCCCCCCCACCTGCTCTCTTCCCACCAGCCTCCAGAGGACAGCTGTCATAAAAATTCACCGAGGCGCTGTCCCCAACCTTTTTTTTTTTTTGCTTCACAGACCGGTAACAAGTTTTCAAAAATTTGTGAGTGAAAAAATGAACACATACCACTGACTGATACCGATTTAACGCCGACTGACGAGTTGATTAACTGACCAGTAGTTGCAGCACTGGTGAGTTTATGAGGCTGTGTGTAGTTTCAGTGCGGTGTGTGTAATGTGTAGGTGAGCGTAGCGTCAGTGGAGCGGTGTGTGTCCCTGAAGAAAACCTGCTGCTGTTGTCAAAACAAACCCAGAGAGAATTCAGGCTGAACAGAGGAACCCCAAAACAACCATCAGGTTCTCGGAAACAGAAACGACTCAGAGCAGAGAGGCTACAGTCGGGTCCTGTTAGAGGGCCAGAGTCCTGGTAGACCACACAGACCCACCGTCTGGCCTTCAGATGTCACAGCATCTGACTCAAATTTTACCACTATCAACTTTTCAGCCCCCCTCATACTCATTTCTAATCTTGTTTTTGTCAGCGCCACCGTCTCCAAACCATGTATCATAACCGGTCTCGCTACTGTCTTGTAAACTTCCCTTTCTCTCTTGCTGCTACCCTTCTGTCACAAATCCCCCCCCCCCGACACTCGTCTCCAGCCACTCCACTCTGCCTGCACTCTCTTCTTCACCTCTCTTGTGCATTTTCCATTGCTTTGGATGGTTGACCCCAGGTATTTAAACTCATCTACTTTCACTACCTCCACTACTTGCATCTTCACCGTTACACCTGTCTCCCTCTCATTCACACTCATGTATTCTCTTGCTTCTACTGACTTTCACACCTCTGCTCTCAAGAGCATATCTCCACCTCTCCAGGTTCTCTTCCACCTGCTCCCTACTCTCACTACAATTTATCATATTAAACTGTTATTTTTTTCTAAAGTAAAGCTGATTAATTTATTACTGTCAGTGATATAAAAGCACCATAGTGTGATTAACCTTAAGTCCTAGAGACATGGATAAGCTGATATTATCGTTTTAACCCATAAGAACCCAGACCCCTATTCCTTCAAGGAAAATTATGGCACCATGGGTTCTTATTAAATTCATTTGCCGACTTACTAAAGGAAAGCTGATGTGGTGCTGTGAAATAAAACCCACTTGAGGTTATTTTTAAAGAAAACAGAGCAGTCCATTAAGCTGAGAGGACATCTGTAACAATTTGATAATGCTGATCTGAAAAATGTTCCATCATAGTTATTACTTTCTGGTTTATTTCTGAAGTCCACGGTGCTGATCTTGGAGGAACCCAAGGTCAGCAGTCTGGTGAAGATTCTCCAGTAAAAGGTGAAGCAAATACAATCATTAAAAAAGACAAAAACAAAGTTCCATCTCTGTCAAAAATGTTGGCAAAAAAAATCTCTCAACTGACACTGTCATGGTTGCTAGGCAACAGGTTAGGGCGTTGTCACGCAAACATACATCCTCCAAAGACTAGACCGTCTCCTTTAACAGCCATAAATCAGCCTTTAGACGCAGCCTACCGACCTTACAGTGCTCTGACCTCCTGGACCCCGGTCTACGAGGCTGCAACACCTGAACTAAGACACGGCAAGAGGGTCTCCATGGAGACAGACAGGAAGTAGACAGAGGCATCTCCATAGAAACAGACAGGAAGAATAAACTGAGGCATCTCCAAGGAGATGTACAAACCTCCTCCAGCTGGGGTCGGGTGGAGGTGATAGGTAGGCAGAGTTACAGAGGGGGGAGGAGGAGGAGGAGGAGGAGGAGTCCACCTGAGGAGGAGCAGCAGGTTAAGGAGCAAAAACAGAAACATGTCAATTAATAATGACACATCATCAGGAGCTTACAACACTGTCCACCCTCACATTAAAAAAACTGTAAATAGAACGGCAACAGTGGTAGAACGTGCTGAGTCAGCTGAAGG
Organism: Pholidichthys leucotaenia; assembly: GCA_020510985.1. NCBI lineage: Eukaryota > Metazoa > Chordata > Actinopteri > Cichliformes > Pholidichthyidae > Pholidichthys > Pholidichthys leucotaenia. Next base: position 4,626,068 of record CM035849.1, on the reverse strand, counting down.
ATACGGGACGGTTTCTGTATGGCCGGATCGGAGACATGAACCGACGATCTCTGTGGACACGTTCCACCAGACCATGGTGACGGGTGGAACGGCTGGACTCCAGAGAGGATGGGAAGGAAACCTGGGGGGACAGACACAGGAACGTCAGAGGAATAGTAGAGGAACGTCAGAAGGAAATCAGGGAAACGATAGAGGAACGTCAGAGGAATGGTAAAGGAAAGTCAGAAGGAAATCAGGGGAACGATAGAGGAACGACAGAGGGATGGTAGATGAACATCAGAAGGAAATCAGGGGAACGATAGAGGAACGACAGAGGGATGGTAGAGGAATGTCAGAAGGAAATCAGGGGAAAAACACAGGGATGACAGAGGGATGGTAAAGGAACGTCAGAAGGAAATCAGGGGAACGATAGAGGAACGACAGAGGGATGGTAGATGAACATCAGAAGGAAATCAGGGGAACGATAGAGGAACGACAGAGGGATGGTAAAGGAACGTCAGAAGGAAATCAGGGAAACAATAGAGGAACGTCAGAGGAATGGTAAAGGAAAGTCAGAAGGAAATCAGGGGAACGATAGAGGAACGACAGAGGGATGGTAGATGAACATCAGAAGGAAATCAGGGGAACGATAGAGGAACGACAGAGGGATGGTAAAGGAACGTCAGAAGGAAATCAGGGAAACAATAGAGGAACGTCAGAGGAATGGTAAAGAACGTCAAAAGGAAATCAGGGGAACGATAGAGGAATGACAGAGGGATGGTAGAGGAACGTCAGAAGGAAATCAGGGGAACGACAGAGGAACGTCTGAGGAATGGTAAAGAACGTCAAACGGAAATCAGGGGAACGATAGAGGAACATCAGAGGGATGGTAGATGAACATCAGAAGGAAATCAGGGGAACAATGCAGGGTTTCTGCTGGTAACATTTCTGCATTTCTTAATGTTCTATTCTGCCTCTGCAAAATTATGATCAAAAGTTTCAATATGAGGAAAAAAATTATTTTACCACAAACTAATATTTATTAGAAAAACAGTAATTTCATTATAAAAAGAAAGCAAAATCAGCCATAAAATAATCTTCAAATTAATGACAATAAAGTCTTGAACGTACTAACTAACTAACTAACCTGCACTTATATAGCGCTTTTCTAGTCACAAAGACCACTCAAAGCGCTTTCATTAATACTAACCCTCTATTCTAAGGGCCTATAGGAAACAGATATCTAGGGACAATTTAGAACAGCCAATTAACCTAACATGCATGTTTTTGGCATGTGGGAGGAAACCGGAGAAATCCCGGAGTAAACCCACGCAACACGGGGAGAACATGCAAACTCCACACAGATCACTGTTGGTCGGGGGCTGGGATCGAACCCACGATCCCACAATCCCCACAATCCCCCGGCCAAAGGTAAACTGTGCTGCCGCAGTGCTAACCACTGCACCACCGTGCAGCCCAGTACATGAAGAGTCATAATTTTACAAAAGGAAATTACAAATTTATGAGGAAAATAGTTGCAAATTTAAGTAAAAACAAATTTACAGAGAACAGCAGAAAACGGTGGAAGTACAAAATGGTTATAAATTTAGGAAAAACACCTCAGACTTTCAAGACTAAGTCATGACAGTATTTTTAAGTGGGCGCTTTAGTCCTCTACTTAACTAGTAATTTTGGGCGTCTACTCTTAATTATTAATTTCATAAGACAACACTGCTTTCACGAGTCCAGCTTCCAGCTACCAAACCCACCTCTGATCATATCATTTAAGCAGGCCTGAGCTAATTACTGCAGTATTAAGATTGAGTTTTCCCCCTTTGGGCGTCATGTGTTTTCTTATATCTACACATGCTTCACACACACACCCCCCACCGAAAAAAAAAATAAAAATATATATACGTATATACAGTATATATACACATGTTGCCACCACGCCATAGTCTTAATGCTGGAGGGAACACTGCAACAGAAGAGTGGAGGAGGACAAACAGCAGGACGTTAGAGAAAAATCAGGGGAACGACAGAGGAAAAATAGAGCGGTGTTAGAGAAAGAGAGGAACACTAAACATCAGATGAATGTTAGAGGAACATGCGAGGGGGGCTGAAAAGTTCATAGTGGTCAAATTTGACCAAATGTGGTTCACTTTTCAACCACAGGGATCCAAGCACTGCAACACCGAAGGAAGAAGTGTGTGGACCGAAGGGGAGACTATGTTGGAAAATAAACCACATTTGGCCACATCTGAACACTATGAACTTTTCAGCCCCCCCTCGTAGAGGAAAATCAGAGGAACAACAGAGTAATAACAGAGGAATGATGGAGGAACAACACAGGAACGCCACATACATATTAATATGTATTGTTCTTCAATCTGTCTTAGTGTCTACATGAACACAGAAAACTAGAATTCAGTTCTGTTCAAATTTATTTATATAGCACCAAATAGCCATGTTTTAATAGCCATGTTTTTAATAATGGATTGCATTTACATCGCACTTTTCCTGACACCCAAAGACACTTTACAATGAGTCCATTATTCATTCAGTCCACAGACAACGATGGTGGTAAGCTACCTTTATTTTGGAGAGATTAAAAGTAAAGATCAAAAAAGCAACAGAATAATGTAACAAAGGGGGAAAGAAAATCCAACAAGGTCAAATTAGACCAGAACTCCTCTGATTCTACAGTTCAACATAAGTTATCCGAAATGAGTGATGGCTGAAGCCGCAGCTCATATTGCCCACCCATATTCCATCCAAGAATTCAAAAGAAAAAACCCAACACAGCTCATCTCAAGGCACTTTCCAGAAGAGAGTGGGTTTAGGCCACGCTCTCAAATTTACAGAACCCAGCAGAGACCCCTAAGAGCAAGCACTGTGGCGACTCAGGTGAGGAAAAACTTCCCTTTAACGGGCAGAAACCTCGAGCGGAACCATAGCTCATAGAGGACGGCCTTCCACCTCGACCGGCTGGGTTAAAAAAAAAAAAAAAAAACGTAAAAAGTAGGAGGCCTGGCAGTAGCTACATTCAAAACAAACATAAACACAATTCAACATTAACATTCACAGCCAGACATTCTAGTATCAAGCCTGGTTGGGCTGCACATGTGGGTGAAGGCCTGGCAGCAGCAACATTTTTAACTATAGGCCTTATCAAAGAGAAAAGACTTCAACTTACTCTTGAATAAAGAGAACGTGTCTGCCTCCCAAACTGAACTGGGAAGATGGTTCCACAGGAGGGGAGCTTGATAACTGAAAGCTCTACCTCCTAGTCTACTTCTGGAGACCTTAGGGACCACCAGTAGTTTGGATTTTTGGGAGCGCAGAGCTCTTGTTGGATGATAGGGAACTATGAGTTCTTGCAGATAAGAAGGAGCCATGCCATTAAGGGCTTTATAAGTTAGGAGTAAAATCTTGAATTCAATTCTATATTTTATTGGGAGCCAATGTAAAGAAGCTAAAACTGGGGTAATGTGATCTCTTCTCCCTGTTCTCACCAGGATACGTGCAGCTGAATTCTGAGTCAGTTGGAGAAACTTTATGGACTTATTAGGACAACCTGATAAAAGTGAATTACAATAATCTAGCCTAGAGGTGATAAAGGTGTGGACAAGTTTCTCTGCATCCTGATGAGACAGGATGGACCTAATTTTACAAATATTACACAGATGGAAGAAGGCAGTCTTCATGGTTTGCTGTATATGAGAGTTGAAAAACACATCTTGGTCAAAGACAGCTCCAAGATTCCTAACAGAAAACACAGAAGCCAGTGCAATGCCATCTAGTGTTGTTATCTTACTAGAAAGAGTACGTCTAGCATGTTTGGGGCCAAGAACAATGACTTCAGTTTTATTTGTATTCAGCAATAGAAAGCTGTTGTTCATCCAGGTTTTAATATCCTTAAGACACTCCTGGAGTGAACCCAAATGGCTGGGATCATCTGGATTGATGGATAAATATAACTGAGTGTCATCAGCGTACCAATGAAAATGAACAGGATGCTTCCTCATAATGTCTCCCAAAGGCAGCATGTACAATATAAGCAGTATTGGTCCAAGTACCGATCCCTGTGGAACTCCATAGCTGACTGTGGTCTGGATAGAGGACTTGTTGTGGACATAGACAAACTGGGAACGGTCTGATAGATAAGACTGGAACCATCTTAGCATTGTTCCTTTCAAACCAATTTACTGTTCAAATCTCTCTAGCAGAATATCATGGCCAATGGTGTCAAAAGCAGCACTAAGGTCCAATAAGACAAGGACAGAGACAAGTCCTTTGTCAAATGCCACAAGGAAGTAATCAGTAACTTTCACCAAGGCTGTCTCTGTGTTGTGGTGTTTCCTAAAACCTGACTGAAATTTCTCAAATATAGAATTATTTTCTAAAGTGCACAGCTGATTGGCGACTACTTTTTTGAGGATCTTGGAAAGGTAGGGGAGGTTAGATATTGGTCTATAATCGGTCAAAATCCCAGAATCAAGCGAAGGTTTTTAAGCAGAGGTTTAGTTACTGCCACTTTAAAAGACTGCAGTTCATATGGTGTCAATAGGGACATATTAATTATGTTCAAAAACGGTGGACTAATCAAAGGTAGCAACTCCTTCAGGAGTCTAGCAGGGATTGGGTCTAAGAGACAGGTAGTTGGTTTAGAGGCTGAGACTATCAAGGCTAGATCAGAATGACTAATAAGAGAAAATTCAGAAAAGCAGAGTTCTGAGCCTGTGGACACAGCAGAGTTAGGCAGAGGCTTGGTATTTTTAAAGGGACTATTTTTTGGAATATTATTCCAGATACTGATAATTTGATCATTAAAAAAATTCAAAAAGTCATCAGCACTAAGAGGTGGAGGAATGTAGGGGTATATGGCATTGTGGCTCTTGGTTAACTGAGCCACACTGTTAAAGAGAAATCTGTGGTTGTTTTTATTTTCTTCTATCAAGGATGAATAGTACTGTTGCCTAGCACTATGATTCCAGTTTAACAAAAGTATTTTCTCATTTCTCTGAAACCAAAAGTTTAGAATAATGTGAAGGATTACAGATAATTAACAAAGAGTCAGGGGTCGACACCATGACAACAGAGTCAGGGGTCGTCACCATGACAACAGAGTCAGGGGTCGACACCATGACAACAGAGTCAGGAGTCGACACCATGACAACAGCTGAGGTCTCCAAAACAGAAGAAAAAAATAATAATTCCTAAACAACAAAGAGTTACATTTTCAGGAGCAATAGAAGCTAACAGGAAGTGACATCATCAGCATCAGTGGTACCTGGTAGTCCTGAGGATTCCTGCCGATCTGGTTAACATTGGGTAAGGATCCTCCATAGTATGGACCCTGAGTGCGGGCCAGACGGAGCTTCTGAGCCTGGAGCTGTCACATCATTGTCACAGAGACAGTAATTAATAATTAATCAGCTGGTTCATCACATAAATAAATACTAAACATGACAAATCTTATGTCTCTCTGATGGATAAAAACTAATAAAATAAACTGGAGTCAATATACTTATTAATTAGATTTAAATTATTTTAATCATGTTGGCCAGTGATACAGATCTGAGGTCACATGACCCAGGCTGGCAGGAAGCAGCCTGGTAACCATGGAGTTGGTGTTTTGGGCCATTAAAACAGTGATGGCTGTTATCACATTTAAATTATGAAGTAAACCACAGAGCAGATCATCACTTACTGTACGTTTGTGACTTTTAAATAATAAACTAACAGAAAAATCCCTTCCAAAAATGCATAAGAAAACAGCAGCAAGTAAACAATAAAGTCACAGTATTTTCCAAAAAATTCACAAACTTACATGAATCAATCTGTATCAATAGAAAAAAGTTCAAATTAACATGATCAAAGCTGAATATTTCAGAGGAAAAACCAGAAAAAAATGGTTTTTCCAGTTTAGAGCAGCTCTAAAACCACCTCTCAAACCAACCTGTTCTGCCCAAAATAGAATATTGTGGCTTTTTATCCACGAAAAACTTTCATTGCCTTAGAGTGGCTTGGAAAGAGTTTTTGTCTTTGACCTAATTAAGTATGTGTGGATCTATGAATATTCTAATTAGCCCCGCCCATACTCCCGCCCACCAGTAGCTGGAAGAAGATGAGGACTGTACAAGGCTCCGACAAGGCGATCTAACTTGGGGAAGTACCGTCGTACGTGAACCCACAGAAGACTTGCTGTTCGACCTGGCATGGGGGCTGGAAGGCTCCCCGCCAGCCTCCCATTACCCACACACCATGGATCGCTTTGCTTTCAGCTACTCCGAGGCAAACTGCTTGCCGGCCCTCAGTGAGGCGATCCGCGGTGAGTGGGTAACTAGAGACCGCTCCTTTGGGGGAAGAGGGAGGAGCCGAGGAGCGCTCATTTCTTTCAGAGCATTCTCCCGGGCTTGCTCCAGGGAGAGGCGAGGCGGCTGGCGGGGCGCACCGGCGGGCACTCCCAACAAAGCCAGGGGAGTCTTCCAGCTGGGCGGCGACTGCCTCTCCGCTCCACCGAGAATGATCCTTTTGCAGGCTCACCTACGACGACATTTGCCCAGCCGCTGTGCCACGCACACCAGGGCCGTCTTCCTGGGCATGCAGGCTGCAAACCCGTGTCCTCTCCGGTATTCTAGCAGGGACGCTGAGGACTTTCCAAACAAAGTTAATCACTGCTGTTGTCTTTGCTGTGGGTAAGACATAGAATTTAACCCTTTACCATTCCTGCCAATGTCCAGCCAACGTAAAACATCCCACCAGAGGGACACCAGAATGGCAAGAGGTTTTAAAAGAGGATTTCTTGCTCACACAGCCAAAAACTGAACATGTACGTGTGGCTGAAAAGTTCAGAGTGGTCACATTGACCAAATGTGGTTTATTTTTCAACATTAGCCCCAGTACCTACACTACCGTTCAAAAGTTTGGGGTCACTTAGAAATTTCCTTATTTTTGAAAGAAAAGCACTTTTTTTCAATGAAGATAACTTTAAACTAATCAGAAATACACTCTATACATTGCTAATGTGGTAAATGACTATTCTAGCTGCAAATGTCTGGTTTTTGGTGCAATATCTACATAGGTGTATAGAGGCCCATTTCCAGCAACTATCACTCCAGTGTTCTAATGGTACAATGTGTTTGCTCATTGCGTCAGAAGGCTAATGGATGATTAGAAAACCCTTGTGCAATCATGTTAGGTCTGCAATGCTGTAATTGCTGCAAATGGAGGATTCTTTGACGAAAGCAAAGTTTGAAGGAAAAAATTATTATTTCAAATACAAATCATTATTTCTAACCTTGTCAATGTCTTGACTATATTTTCTATTCATTTTACAACTCATGGTGGTAAATAAGTGTGACTTTTCATGGAAAACACAAAATAATTGTCTGGGTGACCCCAAACTTTTGAACGGTAGTGTACTTAGTCTGACTCACCTCGACTCTACTCGGTCTGTAAGGTTCTCCATCAGTACCAGTATCAGGTACTTTGACCTACTTCAGTGAGGTTTCACCTGTGCTGAGTCAAGCTGAAAATGTGATGTCAACAGATTGCAGGCCACTGATTGGCCAGAGCGTAACGTCAATGGATGAGAGCGACGTCTTCACAAGATTCAAAACCGCCATTTGTATATTTAGTTGTGAGTTTTTATTATTTCTGTGATAATCAACGAAATAAATGGCTACACACAAACCAACACCGTCACAAAACACTTGCCATCTTCCCCGTGAGCAGCCGTCAGCTCGGATACCTCCTGGTGTTTCATTTTGGAACGCTCCGCTGGGGCTGAAAAGTTCATACAGCGGTCAAATCGGACCAAATGTAGTTACTTTTCAACAGTCTCCCCGTCGGTCCACACAGTTCTTCCATCAGCATTGCAGCGCTTGGATCCCTGCTCTTGAAAAATAAACTGCATTTGGTCAAACTTGACAACCATGAACTCTTCGGCCCCGTCGGCCCTGCTGCGGCGGAGTGAGCTCAAATGAAAAGATACAGGAGCTGATGGCTGCTCAGGGGAGGATGGTGACTGTTTGGGGACTTTAAGCATCTTTTATGTAATTTATCAGTGAAAACACCAGCATGTAAACAACATCACGGATAACGGGCTGCCTTCCTGTACTGAAGCCAACCCCACCCACTTCAGGTGGTACTCAGCTGAAATGGAGAACCAACCACACCATGTCGAGGTGAGTAGAGTCGAGGTGAGGCGAGTCGGGCTGAGCAGGTACTAGTGGAACAGGGGCTATAGGGTCCCCTTTGGTCCACACACTTCTTCCATCGGTGCTGCAGGGCTTGGATCCCTGCGGTTGAGAAATAAACTACATTTGGTCACATTTGACCACTATGAACGTTTCAGCCCCCCCCCCCCCGTATAATCTGCCATCTTTCCCAGCTTGTAAAAAGCTGAGCTCCTGCTTGCTCCTCGGCTCCTCCCTCTTCCCCCAAGAGAGTCAGTACGGGTGTCAGCGCTTAGCTTGATTGGTTAATGTTATAACCAATCAGGCTAAGCAGGAATACTGATGTAGCTACAAACACTCTGTCCAAATCTGCCTTTTTTTGGGGGGGGGGGGGGGCTTAAAGCAGCCCTTCACAGCAGAAAAACACAGACTTGGGACTTTGGAATGAATTTGCTCTTGACTTGTCTTGTAAATCACAAGAAACACGTTCCAGACATGGTAACAACAGAAAAAACTGGACTTTGCCAGAGTGTCACTTTAAACTGAAAAAGTTACATTTCTAATAAAACTTACATCTGTGACAAACACTGACACTGATGCAGTTTAGTGAGGGAAACCGTCACAAATTTATTACACAAATTAACTCAATGATTAATAAAAATGGGTTGAAATCCTACATGAAAAAAAAATCAGTTACCAGAAAAATTGACCAACGTTTTGAGCAAAAAAGTCAAAACTTTGACTTAAACAAGTTAAAAGACTAAGTGGAAAACACTAAATTTCCCTTAAAAGAATCTCACATTTGCATGTTTTTGGCATGTGGGAGAAATGCCGGCGTAAACGCACGCAGACACGGGGAGAACATGCAAACTCCACACACATCACTGTTGGTCGGGGGTTGGGATGGAGCCAGGATCCCCCGGCCAAGGGGGAGTCTCTCTGTGTTGCCCTGCGATGGACTGGCGAGCTGTCCAGGGTGGACCCTGCCTCTCGCCCAAAGATGCTGGGATAGGCTCCAGCCCCCCCACGACCACAAAAGGATTAAGCGGAAGAAGATGGATGGATGGAATCTCACATCTGTAAGGGAAAAACTGCTTCAAACCAGCAATTAAAGCTGAATTTAGCAGAACATCAACACAGGTTTTACTACACTTTTGTTCTGAATTATTACTAATATTTCTATTAAAATTTAGTGTATTTACATTCTTGTTATTCATTTATTACTCTTGGCTTGTTTTCATGGGTGACTGTATGTTGTTGGATCTGTTCAGCACTTTGATCAACTGACTTTTCTATGATTTAGTGTTCACAAGGAAAACTGGATCCAGTGACTTACAGTGATTCTACTTTAGTTCTGTGCTTATTAAACGACAACTTTACTGACATTGATGTGAAGGCCGAATTTAGCAGAAAGACACGAGTCACAACATCCATGTTTTCCCTAAAGTGACAGAATTTTTAACCCAGTTCAGCAGAGCTAAATGGACGAGAAGAGCTAAACGGCAGAGCCACTTTCTGTAGTGCTAAAGCCGAATTTAGAAGAATGACAACAGCGGTCACAGGAAGCCTTTAAATGAAAAAAGTGTGACAAACTAAACAGCTTTTGTGTAAACAGTCACATTTTAATAGGAGCTCGGCGGCGACAGCGACATAAACAAGCCGCGTTAGCCTAGCAGCTAACGGCGCTGCCCAAGTGTCGGAAATTAACAACACCAACATCAGTTATAATTAAACACTAATTTAAAGCCACACTGCGTGTCCCGGTGAGCCGTTACCCCTCTCAACTGAACCAAACCAGGGCAAAGCCCCCACACACGCGCTCAGCACCAGACCGTATCCCCTGGAGCCCGGGCAGGCCTCTCCTGATCAGGCCGCTTTCCTGCGGCCGGCCCCCGCCTCAGACTCACCCTGGTGGAGCTGATGTCCATCATGACCTCCTGGAAGGCGGCGGTCTCCTCGGCCTGCCGCTGGGTGTGCAGGGCGATCTTCTCGCTGAACTTTCTGGGGTTGGACGCCCCGGGGCCGGGGCCGGGGCCGGGGCCGAGTCCGGGTCCGGGGCCGGGTCCAGGTCCCGGTCCACAACCACCTGGAGTCACCGCCGACATCTTCACTAGCGCACCGGAGGACAGGACGGCGTGACGTAGTGGAATTTTTTTTTTTTTTTTTTTTTTTTAGGGGAGGGAAGGGGGAGCGCTGCTGTTATAATAATAATAATAATAATAATAATAATAATAATAATAATAATTGTGTATAGGTTGGTTGGTGGAGTCAATCTCAGTACATTTTTCTTCTTCTTCTTCTTTTAGATTTGATTGGCGGTTGGCAACCAGCTTACAGGCGCATTACCGCCACGTACTTCACTCTAAATCATCACTCTATATCTCTCCAGTACATTTTTCTATAATTAATTGCAATTAATCACCAAATTTGCATACAAAATCTTTGAAAAAGAAAAATACTTGATCAACTTTTAATTGCATTTCCATTTATAATTTATATCAATTTGTAGTACAGTATTCTTTTTCAGTTCATTACAGACAGACAACCGTTTTCTCTGAGAAATTACCATTTTGAATAATGCTGTCGCATTTCCTGTTTTGTTTTGAAACGGTCAAAGAGGAAGTCAGTGATTATGCTTTGGTGAAACTTTCCTAATCATCTCAACTCTTAAAAAACAATCAACTCACGGAACAATTCTTAATTGATTTACAGAACTCCTGACCTTAATGGTGTGTTAGAAGCTTTTATTCATTTTATACTGAAGTGTTTTTTCTCTCCTAATCAATGACATTAGGCCAGGTGTGTGTGTGCGTGCGCGTGTGTGTAAAACCAGTCACCACCAACACCGCCTCAGGGAGTCGCCTGACTGCCTTGAGTTTTTTAATACGTTAATTGGCTCACATTAATTGAAAAAGTTTGCATATTAACATTCCAAGCCCTGCTTTTGAATACTAGTGCATAACCGTGCATGCCCGTAGAAACCAAGTATAAGCAAGAATTTCTGGATGCCCATAGAAAGTTACTGTTACCATGGCAACAGTAACCATGGTGAAACCTGCCTTTGATCTTTGACGTCGACACTCGTTCAGTGATGACTGCCTTTGATCTTTGATGATGTTTCTGCCTGGCAACTGTAACCATGGTGATGCCTTTCATTGATCTATGACATCACAGTAACCAAGTTCCAAGGTTGTCATAGCCAGGAGTGGCACTGGGGTTAAGCTCCCAGTGCTCATAAAATGCTCCTTATGGCGTGCGTCTCGAAAAGCCTCTGACAACTAAGTCCAACTCCTAGCCTGCCCGTGTGGTTTAGTCTCTAAGCCCGGCGGAACTGCTTTTACTAATAGGAGAAGGGGCGAGGGCAGATCTCTGGCGCCTTAAAACCAGATGCTTCGGGTAGATGGTGGCTCATCAACCTGGGAAGGTAGCCCATCTAGGGGAAGGTAAACCCTGATTTCAAACCTCCGCTGCCTTGCGGCACACCCGGTCATGGGAAAGGCTTCGGGAGTCAACCCTGAGGAAAAATCCGGAGTCGGAGCCCCTAAGGCACTTCTCTGTTGTGCTCAACATCGTTCTGGCAGCTCCTGCGACGGCGCTGGTGCCAAACTGTAGCAGCCCTGCTGTTCCTTTGGATTCATCAGTGACGTGGAGAGGGGAGACATGCTGCATGGGCAACATCTTGTCCTACATATCTTCCTGCCCAGGCTTGAATCCTACCAACGCCCAACGCTGGAAGGTAGAACACCGGTGCGCATCGGCCTGTTCAGCCACAGGCGGTGCTGTTCCAGCAGAGTAGACGTTTAGGATTCTCTTCCATGGTCATCATAGACCGACGGAGGCCGACAACGACAGTAACAATGGTGATGCCTGCCTTTGACGTCTCCCTGGCAACAGTAACCACGGTGATGCCTGCCATTGATCTATGATGTCACTCATTTGGTGATAATCACTCTATATTCATGAAAAATCTTGGCCCCCGAGCCCTAACCTGGTTGACACAATTCTACACAAGGATCACACAAACGAACTCGATCCCAAAGAAATGGCGGACAGCAAAGGTCATTGCCATCCCAAAACCTGGCAAAGACCACAAACTACCAGCAAGCTACCGCCCAATCTCCCTACTCAGCGTTCCTTACAAAATCATGGAGCGCCTAATACTGCAACGCATTTCCCCAGAAATAGAGGATATTCTAAGTGTGGATCAAGCAGGTTTCCGCAAGGACCGCAGTACAGGAGAACAAGTACTGGCCCTAACCACCTTCATTGAAAATGGCTTCGAGAGCAGACTGAAGACAGGGGCTGTGTTTATCGATCTTACAGCCGCCTATGATACGGTCTGGCACAAAGGCCTCCTCCTAAAACTTATAAAGGCGATCCCTGCTTGGGCAACAGCAATTATAAAAACCCTGCTGACCAACCGAAGGTTCAGAGTCCACCTCAGTCAGAACACAAGTGCATGGAGAATGCAGAAAAATGGACTCCCACAAGGCTCAGTTCTAGCTCCAACTCTGTTCAACCTCTACATAAACGACCTGCCTACTACAAAATCCCGCAAATTCATCTATGCAGACGACATCTGTTTGGCATTCCAAGCACCAGACTTTGAACCACTGGAACGGGTGCTCACGGAAGATCTTGCTAAACTGGACCAGTTCTGCAAAATCTGGCGCCTAAAACCAAGCCCAGCAAAAACCGTCTCCAGTGTATTTCATCTCCACAATGCAAAAGCTGCCAGAGAACTAAACATCCACCTGAGCGGACTCAAGCTTAAGCATGCCCCAAATCCAACTTATCTTGGAGTGACCCTTGATAGGACCTTATCCTTCAAGGAACATCTAAAGGGGACGGCTGCTAAGGTGAAAGTACGAAACAACCTGCTCTGCAAGCTCGCTGGTGCAAAATGGGGGGCGGCAGTCTCCACCCTGCGCACCTCAGCACTGGCCCTTTCATACTCTGTAGCAGAATATTGTGCCCCTGTCTGGTCCAGGTCATCTTACACACACCATGTAGACACCCAGCTCAACTCAACCATGAGAACTATAACTGGAACAATCCGCTCAACACCACTCCCCTGGCTCTCTGTACTGTCAAACATAGCCCCTCCACACATCCGGCGAGCAGCATTAACTCAAAGGATGCTCCAAAAAGTTAAAGATTTTCCTCACTTACCAATCCATGCAGATATCTACACCCCACCCACTGCCCGACTTTCATCCAGATGGCCGATTTGGAAAAACCCTCCCCCAGCTGACTTTACCATCCAGACAGCTTGGCAAGAGGAATGGGAGACTAAGGAGGTCCCAAACAAACAGCTGGTGATAAACCCCAACCAACAGGTCCCGGGCACCAACCTCCCAAGGAGACAGTGGTCTACACTCAATCGCTTCAGGACTGGACATGGCCCCTGCTTGGCCAGCCTTCACAGATGGGGCAGTAGCCCTAGCCCACTGTGCGCATGTGGAGAGGAGCAAACAATGGAACACATCATAGAGGCTTGCCCGCTCCAAAGACTGGAAGGAGGATTACACACCCTCCATACAGCAAACCAGGAGGCAACTGCTTGGCTTAAGGACTTTGCATTCACTAAATAAAATCACTCTATATATGATTCAAGAAATCTGTGTGTGTGTGTGTGTGTGTGTGTGTGTGTGTGTGTGTGTGTGTGTGATGATCATCGGACTTTGTGTTGCCATGATAACCATGTCAAAGATCAAAGGCAGGCATCACTGAACGAGTGGTGACGTCAAAGACCACAAGCAGGTTTCATTGGACTCGCTATGACATCATCAAAGATCAAAGGCATCATTTTTGATGCCGAAGTCATTGTTTTTTAACAAGGAAAAGTGTCCCATTTCAGTGATAAGTTCTAAACTAGTACTGGAAGTTGCACCCATAATTCACGCAAGGCATCATAGGGGTGAGGAATAAGGTGGATAAATCAGCTACTGACTTAGTTTGATTACATATAAAAATATTATAATCAGCTAGCATTGATGCCCGTTGAATATGGCATGCAGTGTTAAAGGTGGTGGGACTATAATAGACTCAAGATTCAAAGACTTTATTATCATGTGCACAGTTAAGAAATGCAACATTTTCTGAGCAATGAAATTCTTACTCTGCTCTCTGAATGAAAGGTAATAGATACACAGCAATACTAATAAGTTAATAACCCACCTAAAACTAATGGATACTAATAACACAGTTAGGCAATTTGGACAGTTAAAGCAGTTAAACTAGAGGAAACAAGAAGAATGAAATTTGAAATTCCCTGGGTGACTATAGTGGACTATAGTGGTATATTGACATCAGAGATTATATGAACCTGAGATGATATGAACCTGAAATGGCAAAAGCTTATGTACAGTGTGCAAATGAGCAGTATACAAATTACAAATTAGCACCCAGTGTGTGAATTTCTCTGTAATGATAATACCAGTAGACTGTACATGATAATTAGCAGCAGAGATGATATGGACATCAGACGGGGTGAGACTATGCACACTGTGCAGCGACCAATGTGCAAATTTACTAACCGGTGTGTGAGTTCCAATTTGCAAAACTATGTTGCTGAGTTTTGGGAGTTTGTTTGTTCAGGAGTCTGATGGCAGTGGGAAAGAAGGAGTTCTTCAGTCTTGTTGTCCTGCATTTCACACTTCTGTACCTCCGGCCTAAGGGTAGAAGTGTGAACATTCTATGCTGGGGGTGGGTGGGGTCCTGGAGGATGGCAGCAGCTCTCCTTTGGACTCTGCTGTGGTAGATGCTCTGCAGAGAGGGGAGTGGAGTCCTGATGATATTCTCCGCTGTCTTCACCGCTTTCTGCAGGCATTTGCGGTCCAGGGCAGTGGTGCTGCTGTACCACACAGTGATGCAGTTGGTCAAGATGCTCTCGATGATGCAGCTGTAGAAGTTGTTGAGGATCCTGGGGGACATGCCAAACTTCCTCAGCCTCCTCAAAAAGTACAGCCGCTGTTTAGCTCTCTTAACCAGCTCTGTGGTGTTGTGTGTCCATGTAAGGTCCTCGCTGATGTGGATGGCCAGGTATTTAAAGCTGCTCACACTCTCCACCTCAAGCGCCTGGATGAACAGCGGACAATGGGGTTTCCTCCTCCCCTTCCTCATGTCCACTATCATCTTCTTTGTCTTGTCTGTGTTGAGGGTGAGGTTGTTGTCCTCACACCATGACACCAGGCTGGCCACCTCCCTCCTGCAGGATGCTTTGCCATCACCAGTGATGCGTCCTATCACTGCTGTGTCATCTGCAAACTTTAAGATTATAATGTCCTTGTGAGAGGCAACACAGTCATGGGTGAAGAGGCTGTAGAGCATGGGGCTGAGAACACAACCCTGTGGGACACCTGTGTTTGTGATGATGCTGGCTGAGGTCCTGTTACCCATCCTGACAGACTGGAGCCTGCCAGTTAGAAAGTCCAGTAGCCAGTCCCAGAAGGTGGGGTGCAGGCCAAGTAAAAACAGTTTGTTGGTGAGTTTGTGGGGGATGACCATGTTGAATAGCAATAGCAAGCAAGTTTGGTCCACATACATACAGGCATACAGCGGTGTAGTAAAGTGATTTAAGAATAATAATATTGTGGTGGTATGGGTGGGGGATTCTCCACCCAGAGAAGGCAGCTGGGGAAAGGGGGAACAATGGACTGAAGGAGGAAGTGTCACCAGGGGGGTCTCAGATGGGACATTAAGGACTATTTGCCCCCCAGGGAGAGGAGGGAGTGCTGGAGCCGCTGAAAGAGGAATGGGTGTGAGAAGCGGGGCTGGTGGGATGTTATGTTAATGTGCCACACAGGTCTTTGTTCCAAACAATGTATTACGGTCGGAAGTTCATTGCCTCGCCTACTTCCTTTCTCCACAATGTTAACAACAATAATGATAGTAAGTTTGGTCCACATACATACAGACATACAGCAGTGTAGTAAAGTGAATAAGATACTTTAGATTGTCCACTAGGGGGCACTGCAAGCGTGTAATATAAGTGTGTTGCATTCACCTTACAAAAGCATTGAAGAAGAAAACCTGCTGTTGTTGTTGTTCTGCTAAGCTAAGAGCTAGTTATGTGTGTTCACTCAGGGCTCTGAAAATAAAAGCCTCTTCCAAAAGTAAAGAGCATCCTGCAAGTTACTCCATAAATGACGAGGATAAAGTACCAGTGAGTGTCCTGTCAAGATGAGAATGCAGAGACTGCATATATTGAGTAGAACTGTGCTGAAAAAAAACTGAAGGCTCCACGGAGACGACAAACAGAATGGCAGCGGCAATGGAAGGAAGCACTACTCCGTTTGATGGCCAAACCCAGATGTGTGAAGAATATTGTGAAGTCCTTCAACATTTTTTTGATGCTAATGATATGACAGAAGGAGCTCGTAAGAAAGCTGTTTTGCTCAGCTCACTTGGCAGTCACACATACAGCCTGATGAGAAGCCTTGTCAGCCCAGCTAAACCGGGGGATAAGAGTTTTGACGAGCTGGCGAAGCTGCTAAAAGACCACTTGAACTCCAAACCCAGCGAAATTGTGCAACTTTACAAATTTAATTCCAGAGGAAGAAAGTTTGGGGCATCTGTTATGGCATTAGTGGCGCTGCTGCGGAAGTTAGCACAAGACTGCAACTATGGCGACAAGTTTGCAGAGATGCTGAGAGGCAGACTTGTGTGCGGCATTGGAGATGTCCCCATACAACAGCGGTTACTGCCAGAGCCCAACCTCACCTTGGATAAGGCCTTGAAGCTGGCCCAAGTGACTAAACAGCCAGCAAAGATATGAAGGACTTACAGCAGGGGTGTCCAGTCATGTGCCATGGAGGGCCAAGACCCCGCAGGTTTTCTCTTCTCCCCAGTCTCTTCAGCAGGTGTTTTCACTTATCAGCAATCAGTGGGAAGAAGTTGAGTGGAATCTGCTGTTGAAGACACTGGTTGGAGGTGAAACCTGCAGGGTCTTGGTCCTTCATGGCACATGACTGGACACCCCTGAATTACAGTCTTTGGAGCCCATGCCCCCACAATTAAAAACGGCACAGTCAATGCACAAGATGTCCACAAAACAGAACCATAATAAGCACAAAAATAAGGCTTGCTACAGGTGTTTCAGTGAGCAGCACAGGGTTGGAGACTGTAGGTTTATTAATGAAACTTGTCATAAGTGTGGTAAAATTGGCCATATTCAGAAAATGTACAGATCTAAGCGCCCAGCAGGGGGAGCTAAAGATAAGGGGGGTGGAAGGCAGCAAACATTGAAGAAAGAAAAAACTCAGGGAGCAAATTATGTTAGTTGGGGAAAGGAAGAAAAGCAGGACACAGGCACAGACAAAGTCATGTTTACACTGTACAAAACTGAGGCTATGGAGATTCCAACAGAGGAACCATTTGTAGAAACACTGACAGTTAATGAGAAGAAAATGCAGTTTGAAGTAGACTTAGGGTGTGGTGTAACATTGATAAATCAGTCTGTATATAAATCTCTGAGGCAGGAAGAGGCACCAGAGCTACGACTATGCAGAGTGAGACTTACACCGGTCACACAGTAAATGTTGTGGGAGCAGCCAAGGTAAAGGTAGTGGGTAAAAATGTAACAAAATTTCTACCTGTGGTTGTAGTGTCAGAGACAGGGCCAAGTCTATTTGGCAGAGGTTGAATCAAAGAGCTAGGCTTACAGTGGAGACCAGAGCCCCAAATCCACCATGTTAGAGAGGAGATCTTAGAGGAAGTACTTAAAGAAAATGAGGAAGTTTTCAAGGAGGGTCTGGGCAAATTTAAGGGTCCTTCAGCTAAGATTTATGTTGACAGAGAAGCAACACCCCAATTTTTTAAAGCTAGACCTGTACCCTATGCAATGAGAGGCAGGACTGAAGCTGAACTCGATTGTCTCCTAGCTCAGGAAATAATTGAGCCGGTCAAATATGCTGAGTGGACAGTACCAGTGGTTCCTGTTCTTAAACCAGATGACTCTGTAAGACTGTGCAGCAACTACAAACTGAAAGTGAATCAAGTGTCAAAACTGGAACAGTACCCAGTCCCTAGGATTGATGATTTGTTTGCCCGTATGTCAGGTGGACAGAAATTTACAAAATTAAATCTAAGCCACACATATTATCAAATTCTTTTGGATGAAGAAGCAAAAAAGGATGTGACCATAAATATGCACAAAGTCTTGTTCACTTACAAGGTGCTACCATTTGGAGTATCCTCAAGCCCAGCGATCTTCCAGCGGACCATGGAGGGACTGCTGCAGAGCATCCGTCGTGTGGCCATTTTCTTGGATGATATTTTGTTAACAGGGAGAGATGACCAAGAGCATCTACAGACACTGGCCATAGCGTTGCAGCAGCTTAAGAATGCTGGTCTCAGGCTGAAGAGAACTAAGTGTTCTTTCATGAGTAAAGAAGTAATGTTTTTGGGTCACATGGTCGATGTAACTGGTTTACATCTAGTCAACGAGAAGGTGCAAGCAATCTGAGAAGCACCTATACCAACAACTGTGACAGAGCTAAAGGCCTATCTTGGACTGTTAAATTACTATAACAAGTTCTTGGCTAGTGTGTCTACTGGCCTTGCTCTAGTGCATAAGCTGTTACAAAAAGATACAAAGTGGCAGTGAGAAGAACAAAAAAACACATTTGAAAAGTCAAAAGAAATGATGCCGTCCACAGAAGTGTTGGTACATTATGACCCAACCAAAGACATTGCGCTCGCATGTGATGCATCACCGTTTGGAATCGGTGCTGTGTTATCACATTGCATGCCAGATGGAACAGACTGACCAGTGGGATTCACATCACAAACACTCAATGCTGCAGAGAGAAATTACTTGCAGTTGGACAAAGAAGGACTAATTGTGATGTTTGGAATAAAACACTTCCACAATTACATCTATGGGAGAAAGTTTACAATAGTGACTGATCATAAACCGTTATCACTTTTCAGTGACATGTGTGCTTTGCCACAAATGGCATCTCCAAGGATTCAGAGATGGACAGTAACTTTGAGAGCCTATGAATATACCATCCATCCATCCATCCATCCATCCATCCATCCATCTTCTACCGCTTTTCCGGAGGTCCGGGTAGTGGAGGCAGCAGTTCAAGAAGAGAAGCCCAGACTTCCCTCTCTCCAGCCACCTGATCCAGCTCTTCAGAGAGGAAACAAAGGTGTTTGCAGACCAACAGGGAGACATAATCTCTCCAGCAAGTCCTGGGTCTGCCCCGGGGTCTCCTCCCAATGGGGCATGCCCGAAACACCTCAAGTGGGAGGCGTCCAGGAGGCATCCTGATCAGATGCCCAAATCATCTCAACTGGCTCCTTTCAATGTGGAGGAGCAACGGTTCTACTCTGAACCTCTCCCGGATGACTGAGCTCTTCACCCTATCTCTAAGGGTGAGTCCAGCAATCCTATGAAGAAAGCTCATTTCAGCCGCTTGTATCTGCGATCTCATTCTTTTGGTCATTACCCAAAGCTTGTGACCATAGGTGAGAGTAGGAACGTAGATTGACCAGAAAATTGACAGCTGTGCCATAGAGCTTAGCTCCCTCTTCACCACAACAGCCTGGTTTAAATGTCTGCATCACTGCAGATGCTGCTCCGATCTGTCTACCAATATCTCGCTCCATTCTCCCCTCACTTATGAATAAGACCCCACAATACATAAACTCCTCCACTTGGGGCAGGAGCTCGTCTCCAACCCAGAGAGGACAATCCACCTTTTTACAGCCGAGGACCACGGACTCGGACTTAGAGGTGCTGATTCTCATCCCAGGCACTTCGCACTCAGGGGCAAACCGTCCCAGTAAGACCTGTAGGTCATTGCTGGATGAAGCCAACAGGACAACATCATCTGCAAACAACAGAGATGAGATCCTGTGGTCACCAAGCATGACACCCTCTGATCCTTGGCTGCACCAAGAAATCCTGTCCATAAAAATTATGAACAGGGTCGGTGACAAAGGGCAGCCCTGGCAGAGTCCAACTCTTACTGGGAATGAGTCCGACCGAGTGTTGGCAGTACAAACCAAACTCTCACAACGGTCATATAGAGACTGGATAGCTTGCAACAACAAGGCCAATACCCCATACTCCCGAAGCACCCCCCACAAAAAACCATGAGGGACGCAGTCAAATGCCTTCTCTAAGTCCACAAAACACATGTAAACTGGTTGGGCAAACTCCCATGAATCCTCAAGGATTCTCGAGAGGGTAAAGCGTTGGCCCGATGTGCCATGGCCAGGACGAAAACCACATTGCTCCTCTTGAATCTGATGTTCGACCAACGGCCGGAATCTCTTCTCCAGTACTTTGGCATAGACCTTCCCAAGAAAGCTGAGGAGTGTGATCCCGCTATAGTTGGAGCACACCCTCTGGTCCCCTTTCTTGAGGAGAGGAACCACCACCCCGGTTTGCCATGCCAAAGGCACTGTCCCCGACCTCCATGCAATGTTGCAGAGCTGTGTTAACCATGACAGCCCTACAACATCCAGGGCATTGAGGCACTCAGGGAAAATCTCGTCCACCCCCGAGGCCGGGCCACCAAGGAGCTTTTGAACCACCTTGGCAACCTTGGCCCCTGTGATGGGTGAGTCGTCTCCCTCGTCCACAAGCCCCGCTTCCTCTGTGGAAGCCATGTCAGTGGGATTGAGGAGATCCTTGAAGCATTCCTTCCACTGCCCGATGATATCCCCAGTCAAAGTTAGCAGCGCCCCATCCGCACCATACACAGTGTGGACAGGGAGCCGCTTCCCCTCCTGAGCCACTGGACAGTTTGCCAGAATCTCTTCGAGGCCAACCAAAAGTCTTGCTCCATGGCATTACCGAACTCCTCCCAAACCCGAGTTTTTGCTTCAGCAACCACCCGAGCTGCACTCCACTTGACCTGCCAGTACACCTCAGCTGCTTTGGGAGTCCCACAAGCCAACCAAGCTCGATAGGACTCCTTCTTCAGCTTAATGACCCGCCTCACCACTGGTATCCATCACTTGGTTTGGGGGTTGCCACTGCGAGATGCATCAACAACCTTGCGGCCACAGCTCTGGGCAGCCATTTCAACAATGGAGGTGGTGAACATGGCCCATTCAGACTCCATGTCTCCAGACTCCCTCAGAATGTGGTCAAGTTCTTCCGGAGGTGGGAGTTGAAAACCTCCCTGACAGAGGCCTCAGCCAGACATTACCAGCACACCCTCACTATACGTTTGGGTCTACCAGGTCTGAATGGCATCCTCCCCTACCATCGGCTCCAACTCACCACCAGGTGGTGATCAGTTGACAGCTCTGCACCTCTCTTTACCCGAGTGTCCAAAACATATGGTTGCAGGTCTGATGACACAATAACAAAATAGATCATTGACCTGCGACCTAGGGTGTCCTGGTGCCAGGTGCACATATGGACACCCTTATGCTTGAACATGGTGTTTGTTATGGACAAACTGTTGTTAGCATGGAAGTCCAATAACTGAACACCACTCGGGTTCAGATCAGGCAGCCCGTTCCTCCCAGTCACCCACCTCCAGGTTTCACTGTCATTGCCCAAGTGTGCATTGAAGTCCCCCGGTAGGACAATGGAGTCTCCAAGAGGAGCACCCTCCGGCACCCCAGTCAGAAACTCCAAAAAGGGTGGGTACTCTGAAACATCATTTGGTGCATAGGCACAAATGATGGTCAGGACCCGTTTCCCAACCCGAAGGTGCAGGGAAGCAACCCTTTCATCCATTGGGGAAAACTCCAATATAGAGGCAGCAAAGTGGGGGGATACAAGAATACCCACCTCTGCTTGTTGCTTCTTGCCCAGGGCAACTCCAGAGTAGGCCAAGCTCAAGCCCCTCTCCAGGAGACTGGTTCCAGAACCGGAGCTGTGTGTTGAGGCGAGGCCGACTATATCTAGCTGGCATCTCTCAACCTCATGCACCAGCTAAGGCTCCTTTCCCACCAGAGAGGCGACATTCCTCACCCCAAAAGTCAGTCTAGGAAGCCTGGGATCAGACCGTCAAGGTCTCTGCCTTCGACTGCCACCTGATCCACATAGCACCGGACCGCCATGGTCTCTCCTGCAGGTGGTGAGCCAACTGGAGGGTGGACCAATGTAACTCCTTCGGGTTGAGCCCAGCCAGGTCCCATGGGCAGAAACCCGGCCACCAGGCCCTAGCCATCGAGCCCCTCCCCCAGGCCTGGCTCCAGGGTGGGGCCCTGGCAACCCCATACCAGGCAGGGTACACTGAATCCTTGTTCTAACATTCATCATGAGAGTCTGTTGGATCGTTCTTAGTCTGGCCCTTCACCCAGGACCATTTTATCTCGGGTGACCCGACCAGAGGCAAATTGCCCCGGACAACATAACTCCTGGGATCACTGGGGCACACAAACCCCCACCATGATAAGGTGACGATCCATGAGGGGCTATGAATATACAATAATGTATATAGAAGGGAAGTATCATGGCAATGCAGATGCCCTAAGTTACTTACCCTTACCAGCAGAAGAAGACCAAGAGGTGACAGAAGAGAGGGTTCTCATGCTAGAAAGCTCTGACATTATCTTAGTGACAGTAGACCAAGTGAAAACACTGACACTGTGGAGGAACAAAATAAGTGCAGGCGTGACACGGCGAGCTGAAGGTTTAAGAGGTTTTATTCCTCCATCATCATTGAGACACACTGCAGCGCTGTGTGCTCTGTGTGCGCTGTGAGTGAGGCTCCCTAAGGCATGTAAAGTCAACACATTTATACAGACAAGAGAGAATGCATGGCACATTTACATATTGCTATACATAACAGTCAATACATATCAATTGCTTTGATTAACTGGCGCCAGACTTCTCTCCTTACTCCGGGGATGTATAACAATAGGACAAAAGAGAATGCAAGGCACATTTACATATTGATATCAGTCCATACATATCAATTGCGTGATTAACTGGTTGTCCCCCAAGGGGCTCTCTGTTTGTATGCAATCCCTGCTGAGCGTGAATATTATCAGTCTGCATTGTGCTGGGTGCCCACATGTGTGCTGGGTGCCCACAACACATAAAGACCCAATACTCTCAACAGTGAGTGAAATGGTGCACAGAGGTTGGCCCTCAGAACTGAAAGAAACTGATTTTGCACCTTATGCAACAAGCAAGCATGAACTCAGCACTCACAATGGATGTGTGTTGTGGGGTGCGAGGGTAGTTGTACCAAAGCCCAGCCAAGAAGATGTTTTGAGACAACTTCATCAGTATCATCTAGGAGTGTCCCGAATGAAAGCGTTGGACAGAAGCTATGTATGGTGGCCAAGGCTGGACAAGGAGATTGAGGACATGGTCAAGGCATGTATGGTGTCCCTACTCCAGCTCCATTACACCCGTTGGACTGGCCTGATAAACCCTGGAGTCGTATCCATGTAGATTAAGCAGGGCCATTTTTGAGAAAAATGATTTTGGTGCTGATCAATGCACATTCCAAATGGATGGATGTGTATCCTGTGAACAGTGCTACTTCAGCCACAACAATTGAGTGCCTGCGTACAAGTTTCAGTAATCAGGGACTGCTTGAATTGATAGTGTCTTGATAGTGTAAGATCTCCTGAGGAGAAATGGAATTTGTCATGTGACTTCTGCACTGAACCATGCCTCCAGCAATGGTTTGGCAGAGAGAGGGGTGCAAATATTTAAGAGAATTATGAAAAAATGTCCAGAAGGCCCGTTGTTAGCCATGGTAGCTATCGAGTGACTCCTCAGACTACTACAGGCCTTTCTCCAGCAGAATTGCTTCTAGGGAGGAAGCTATGGATGGTGCAGTGGCACAGTGGTTAGCACTGTGGCAGCACAGCAATTCACCCTTGGCCATGGGATCTTGGGTTCAATCCCACCCCCTGACCAACTGTGATCTGTGTGGAGTTTGCATGTTCTCCTCGTGTCTACGTGGGTTTACTCCAGGATTTCTCTGGTTTCCTCCCACAGGCCCAAAACATGCAGGCTAGGTTAATTGGAGACTCTAAAGTGGCCCTAGGTGTGAATGTGTGTGTGAACGGTGAAGAGATTGGCGCTGTACCGTGTCTGCTTCATCCATCCAGGTGGATGCCCTGAATTTCCCCTCTGGGGATCAATAAAGTACACAAAAAATTAAAAAGCTACATTGTACATTGGACTTAATGTACCCAGACCTGAACACAAAAGTGCAAATGAAACAAGAGAGACAGATCAGCGATCGTGATAAAAAGGCGAAAGGATGCTGGTTTACAGTCAGAGACTCAGTTTGGACACAGAACTTCAGCTTTGGACCTAAGTGTGTTCCTGAAATCATTGAGTCTGTGACTGGCCCAGTATCCTACAATGTGATGCTGGCTGATGGAAGGATGGTTAGGAGACACGTGGATCAGATTCACTCTCACCACCTGTCACCACAGAATAACACAGAGATGCGTCAGACAAAACACAACTCACTCAAGTCAGACCACTAAGAAAGAAGAGCCGTGGCTGGGCATTGAGGACGTTGTTGTCAGCAGCGAGACACAGGAGAAAATGGCAACTACAGAAGTTTCCACACAACCAGAGACACATAGACCACCAAGGTCTCCACCTTTAACTGCCACCTGATCCACACAGCACCGGACCCCTATGGTCTCTCCTGCAGGTGGTGAGCCCACTGGAGGGCAGACCCATGTAACTCCTTCGGGCTGAGCCTGGCCGGGTCCCATGGGTGGAAACTCGGCCACCAGACGTTAGCCATCGAGCCCTTCCCCCAGGCCTGGCTCCAGGGTGAGGTCCCGGTAACCCCATACCAGGCGGGGTACACTGGATCCCTGTTCTAGCATTCATCATGAGAGTCTATTGGATCATTCTTAGTCTGGCGCTTCACCCAGGACCAGTTTGTCTTGGGTGACCCTACCAGAGGCAAATTGCCCCAGAAAACATAGCTCCTGGGATCACTAGGGCACATAAATCTCCCACCACGATAAGGTGACGATCCATGAGGGGCATTCCTGTGATGTTGGGTTTTATTGTGAAGTGCAGTGTAGTGGTGGCCACTTCTCCTTCCGCCACTGCACTGCTCTAAAAATACCAACGGGCATCTCTATTTGTCAATACAGCCACCGGGTGGCTGTATTGTGTGTCCGAAGACAATAAAGCTGAGTTCAACTGTGCACCCTGTCTCATCATTGTATCCAGGTATTTTCAGACATAAAATTTTGGCGACGAGGACAAACTATGGAGGCGTGTATTACACCACTTCACTCCTTCCTGGAGCTCCTGGGTGAGCAACTTGTGCCCTGGCCAGAATGGTTTGCGGCGTTCCAAAATGACTTTGTTGCGCTCGACCTGGTTGAGCTAAATAAGCGTAGAGCACGTGCGCTCCTGGTACATAATTTGGGAATTGAGGGCCAAAGTATCCTGCGCACACTTGGGACTTTGAACTCATTTGAGGATGTGGTCGACTTGCTAGCAAGCCATTTTCATTCCCTGGATAGCGTGATTGTCTGGAGGATTCGGTTCCGGTAACGATATCAATGTGCGGGTGAGCCTGTCCACCAGTTTATCACCGACTTGAGGCTGCTAGCTAGCGAGTGTCGTTTTGGGCCATTGGAGGAAGAAATATTACGTGACCACCTGATGGAGCACACAAACAACGTTGCTTTATGAGCTAGATTACTCATGACTTCAAGTGACTTAATGTTAGCCAGGGCTGTCAAGCTAGCTATCCAAATGATGGAGACCACAGACAAGCTAGCTTCAGAGCTAAAGTGGCACCAGTCACAACGGCAGCTGGAGCCTACCGCCGCAGCATTAGTAGCGGACCCTGATAGCAAGGATAGCTTGGACGACGACAACGCGGAAACCAACAGAAGGTCTGCCCCAGCAAAACCCCTGTGCATGGGTTGTGCGTTGGCGAAGCACCAATTCGAGGCTAGGGAATGCCTGGCTAGTGGGAAGCATTGTGGCAAGTGTGGACGCTTGAACCATTATGCTAGAGTGTACTGTGTATCTGAGCCGGAGAGCCCATGGAAGAAATCATATCACCTGCTCCAGACAACTATTCACATGGTGTTCTCGAGTATCAATGGGTGCACATTCTGCACAGTAACACTGGTTGGCGTGGAGGTGCCGCTGTTGCTTGACACAGGGGTGGAGAGGTCATTGCTGAATTGGGCCACGGTGAGGAAGTTTTTTTCTCACTACAGGATAAAAGCTAACCCAGCGCTGCTTTATGGTTATGGAGGTCACAGGCTCTGCGCAATTGGAACGTTGGACTTGATGGTTTGGTACAAGTCTGTGATGATGGCTGACTTCATGTTTCACGTGGCAGCCCGGCGCGACAACATCATGAGCCGTGACTTGTTTTATGGACTGGGTTTCACCATTAAAGACAACGCTGGGAAAGACTGGTCTGACTGCGGCCAGCGGAACCCTCCCGTTCAGTTGGTGGAGGGTGACGTTGCGTGGGACAAAGGACTAACGGACACCATGGTGGTCAAGCAGGACTAGCCTCACCCAGCTTTGATGCAGGAGGGTCTCAGTGTTGGCACTCGGAAGACGGTAGAAAGGGGTACCGAGTGTGGCAGTGAGGCACCTGCGTTGGCGAGTGACGCCAATGTGCTAGCCCTCAATTCCTCCGGAGCTTGGCCGCAGAGGGATGGAGGATCGGCAACTACAATGGCGACTGCTACAATGGCTTTAGAAGAGGACGGGGCCAAACCGACAGGCACGGAGAGACTGCGTGCCAAGCAGCACCATATCAGGCTGAGCAGAACCCCGCTTAGGTTTATGGACTTGGTCCGGGTATGAGAAGTGGGACGTCCACAGCGAATATGGGTCAGAAGGCAGCCAGCAGAACACCTATGCATCGTGGCTAAGCTGGAAGCAGCTTACTTCCAGCTGTCGGATGGTTCGGCAAGGCATACTAATGAACTGCGGCGTGCCCGGGAAGAGGCTTCTGGTAGCGTGGCTGGACGAGAACAGCAGTCGGTGGTGATGAGAAGAGGCGCTTTTGTCCATGGGATCAGCCACTACTCTGAGGGCCTGCTGCTTCCAGAGGTGCGCCTGCTGAGGGGCTGCCCTGGGCTCCCCAAGCTGGTTCTACCCTTTTTAGCCGGAAGGACAGTAGTGTAAATATAATAAATAGTTATATTGTTCATATGTTTGTGCATGTAAAAAAACCAAAAACTAAAATGTTATTGTTCTGGGTGTGTTTATATTTTAGGAACACGGCAATGTTTTAAGTTATTAATGGACTTTTTGTTAAGCACAGGTGGCAGAATAATCCATCTTGCCGTGTGGGCATGACGGTAGTCCACCCGTCCTCCCTATTTAAGGTTCTGTTGTGTGATTGTGATAGGCCATTTAGTGATTTCAGTTTTTGTTTTGTTAGTGCATGATTCGCGTGCTAAATTGGGGAGGGTCTTAACTGTGTGTGTGGTTTTGGACTTTCTACGGGGGAATGTGATGTTAGGTTTTATTGTGAAGTGTGGTGTAGTGGTGGCCACTTCCTCTTCCGCCACTGCACCGCCCTATAAATACCAGTGGGCATCTCTATTCGGCCTCTTTGCCGATGCTCCTACCTGTTGGCTGCACTGTGTGTCCGAAGACAATAAAGCTGAGTTCGACTGTGCACCCAGTCTCATCATTGTATCCAGGTATTTGCAGACATAACAATTCCATCTTAATCAGTTACCCTACAGAACGCTCCATGGGATCCCATGAAATCGTTTTTCTATTGTTGGATCAGGAATTTTATAATATTGTGTTCTGAGTTTTGGACACCAACATTATGGAAAGGTGAAGCAAAAAAAAAAAAAAAAAAAAAACTAAACAAAAAACACACTGACAGTAAAGCTGGGAAATGTGTCATTTATAAATTATAGCACAACCCATCATAATAACAGTAGGTCAAAACAAAGGGAAAATTATGTAAAACAGCAATTAAATAGTAATAGTATGTAAGAACATGCATGATGGCCACCGATGTCACGGTTCTTAGATAGAATGATGCCTGTAAGCTTTGAAAGCCTCAGAGCTTCATTGAGGCTTCAGCTGGCCATCACTACTGTACAGCTGTAGCATTTACTGCTGTTAATAGCAGCCTAGCCTGTACATTTACTGCTGTTTACAGCCTGTTAATGCTGACTTTACTCCTGCTGCCATCAGCACAGACTCCGGTGCACACCGTTCCCTCACTTGCTGTCTTGCTCGACCACTCGCACGGAGCATCACCTAGGTTTTGATTAGCGCTCCCTCTGCTGGCGGACGCTATAATTGCATTTAAGAATGAAGTTTCAAACATGATTAAACGGGACATGAATAAATAAGATTTTTGGAAACAGACTAGTGGGGCACACTGAATGAGGGTGGAGCCACCAGTTGGCCATCCCTGGTCTCTTTGCACAATATGTGTGACAGAGATCATCCTGCGCAGTTCGCCCCACACGGGACACGAACCCGCGACCTCTCAGTCAACTACACAGTTCGAGCATGGGAGACACAGCACGATCGCGCTGAGCTAAAGGTCCGACCGATAGCTCAGCGCTACCGATACTGTATGAGGCTTTGGGAGGGAGGTTTTACTAACGTTCTACGCCGAACAGTACTAGTTGGCATCTGTTACATATGCTCCTGTGAAGACACAGACGATAAGCTCCAGAAAGGGGCGTTATCACAGCCCGCTCCTTTCTGGAGTCGGACCTCTCTGTGTTTTTTTCTCTGTGTTGTAGGTGGAGCTGCGAAGGACCACCCCTGGCTGAGAGGCGGGTATAGAGGGGTTGTACTGACGTCACATGGGTCTGTTATGTCCATAATGTAGGAAGGAAGAGTGAGTCTCACCTCGGTTAACAGGGGTTTATTATATACAATACACAAACTATGTACAGAGGCTTACGGCACTCTCCTGCTGGCCAGGTGGCTCCATGACAAAAGAGGCAGAGCCTCTTCCGCCCACTCTTTTATACCCTGGACGGCGTCACCACTGGAAACTTGTAGTAGCCACCCCGGTCTGTCCCATGACCAACGCGGCCACCATCTTTGTAATACCAGCCTATTTACATACATAACAGGGTCATGTGTCTTTTGTTTACTGTGTGGGAATGTGCAATGGATGAGGCAGGTTTGTCTCGAGGCAGCTTTATTACACATTCACCATCATCTCAAAGTAGAAAGCAAACAACTTAGAAAAACTCGCTCCATATATACCCCCGTCCCCCACAGTTCACAAGTCACATTCATTTACATCACAAGTAACAATGCATTTCCTGTTAAATCTCTTCAAGGGAACTCTGCACTCTGTTCAATCTAAGATGTGGAGTACACTGTAAAGCATTAAGTAAGACACATGTGTGGCTACTAGTGTGGCTACACGACCCCCCCCCCAAACATTTTAGAATGAACAAGAGAATAACTATGCATGCCGTGATAGAATCAATACACATCAGTCCACACGCTGTTTAGGCTTCAGTCTCCTGCCGTATCTGCTGTAACCAGGCTTCAACGTCTCCGCGGCGCTGTCATGCTGGGGAGCTGCCGTCTGGGGGTGAAAACCTTTTGTCAGTCCCTGCGGGTGTTCTGGGGAAATATTACTCTGTGAAGCTCCCCGTGGGGGTCTTCCTCGCCGCGGGGCCCTTGCCAACAGCACTTGCTTATCCGCCACCACAAAAGTGGGTTTGAGTCTGTTTATGCCAACTTTTTCTTTCCTACCCCCCAAATCTAGCAAAAAATGCTTGTCCCCTGTTTCCAACACTCTGAACGGTCCATCATAAGGTGGTCGCAGTGGGGGTCGATGTGCATCGTGTCTGACAAAAACAAACTCTGCGTTTTTCAAAGTTTTAGGCACAAAAACGCGCGGAAAACTGTGGTGAACGGGGCCGGGCAGTGTGCTTGATTCTATGCTACTCTGCAACAGCTGAGACAGGGAGCTGTCTGGCGCAGGGTTATCTGGGAGAAACTCCCCGGGCAGCCGAAGTGGTTGCGCAAAAACGAGTTCAGCCGGGGAGGCTTCTAAGTCCTCTTTAGGCGCAGAACGTAACCCCAATAAAATCCACGGTAGCTTGTCTACCCAATTTGCATCCGTCAGTGACGCCCTGAGAGCCGCTTTCAATGACCTATGAAAACGTTCGCATAACCCATTAGCCTGCGGATTGTACGCGGTTGTGCGGTGAATTGTGACACCCAGGTTGCGGGCCATTGTCGACCAAAGTTCGGACACAAATTGAGGGCCTCTGTCGGACGCAATGTCCGACGGGACTCCAAAACGCACCACCCATGCTGTTAAAAATGCGCGCGCCACCTCCTCAGCCGTGGTTGACGCCAGCGGAACCACTTCCGGCCAGCGCGTGGTGCGGTCCACCATTGTCAGAAGGTGTGTGCACCCCTGTGACGGCGGAAGGGGGCCCACGAGGTCCACATGAACGTGATCGAACCTCTTGGCCGGGATGTGAAACGGCTCCAAGGGAGCTCTTGTGTGCCTGTGTACTTTGGCCCGTTGACACACCGTGCAGGCTGCTGCCCACTCTTTAACTTGTTTGTGGAGGTTCGGCCACACAAATTTCTCTCCTACCATTTTGACCTACGCGCGCACCCCCGGGTGCGCCAAAGAATGAATCGAGTCAAAAACGCAGCGGCGCCACACGGCCGGTACTACCGGACACGGTCGTCCAGTGGAGACATCGCATATTAGGGGGGGCATACCGTCTTGCAGCACCCTGTTCTCCAGCCTTAACCCTGTTGGTCCAGACTGGAGCGTGCGCACATCCGCGTCACTAACCTGCTCCGCGGCCATGGCTGCGTAATCTATTTCTATGCTGACTGGGGCCGCCACGGTGTGCGAGAGGCAATCTGCCACTACATTCAATTTGCCCGCCACATGCTGAATATCAGTGGTAAACTCTGACATCGCGGCCAGCTGTCTCTGCTGCCGGCCTGACCACGGTTTGGAAACCTTGGCCATCACAAATGTTAGCGGCTTGTGGTCAACGAACACGGTGAAACAGCGTCCTTCCAGCCAGAACTGAAAGTGGCGGATGGCCAGATGGAGAGCCAGCAGCTTCCTGTCGAACGCGCTGTACTTACGTTCACTATCGCGCAAGCTCCTGCTGAAAAAGGCGAGGGGCTGCCAAACCCCGGCTACATGCTGCTCCACGACCACCCCTATGGCCACATCTGACGCGTCAGTAGTGAGCGCTATGCAGGCCGTTGGGTCTGGGTGTGCCAACAACGCAGCTTTTGCCAAGGCTGCTTTTACCTCCGAGAACGCTGGCTCCCGCTCCGGGGACCACTCGACCTTACTCGCGGGTTTCTGTTTTTTGAGTGTGGCATAAAGTGGTTGCATGAGTTGCGCTGCGCAAGGGAGGAAACGGTTATAAAAATTCACCATTCCCAAAAACTCCTGTAACGCCCTGACTGTCTGCGGCCGGGGGAAATTTGCTACCGTGCGCACTTTGTCAGGAAGCGGAACCGCTCCTTCGGGGGAGACGCGGTGTCCTAAAAAATCGATCTGCGCCACCCCGAACTGACACTTCGCTGGGTTGATTATTAACCCGTGATCTCCCAACCTTCTTGTTGGTCTTCGGATGCGCTGGCTACCAAAATATCGTCCAAGTAGACAAACACGAAAGGGAGATCGCGCAGCATCGCGTCCATCATGCGTTGGAACATCTGTGCAGCCCCTTTAAGCCCGAATGGCATGCGCAAAAACTCGAATAGGCCAAATGGAGTTATTACCGCTGTTTTGGGTATGTCCTCCGCGTGTACTGGGACTTGGTGGTAACCGCGGACCAAATCTATCTTAGAAAAAACACGCGCCCCTGCCAAATGAACGGAAAAATCTTGGATATGAGGAATTGGGTAGCGGTCATGCGCTGTGGCGTTATTTAACCTGCAGAAATCCCCGCAAGGTCGCCACAAGCCGTCAGCCTTCGGGACCATGTGTAGTGGGGAAGCCCACGGGCTGTTTGAATGCCTGATAATGCCCAGCCTCTCCAGGTTGGCGAACTCCTTGCGCGCTATGGCCAGTTTAGCTGCGTCCAAGCGCCGAGCTTTTGCAAAAACGGGCGGTCCGTTAGTGGTAATAAAATGTTCCACCCCATGTTTAGCGACGGTTGCCGAAAATGTGGGGACTGTGAGTGCTGGGAACTGAGTGAGCAGTGTGTGGAACTTACCGCTTGCAGCTGTGACGTTGGCTTGTGCTGTTGAATAGAATCAAAAGAAAGTGCATTAAGATAAGATAAGATAAGATAAGATAAGATAAGCCTTTATTAGTCCCACAACGGGGAAATTCCAGGATTGCAACAGCACAGGGATAGCAACACTCAGAGCAACAATCAGAAGGCAAGAAAAAACAAGCAAGCAAGAGCAGCTAATATACATATGTACATATTACTATAAAATATATATATACACACACACAGACACACAGTGCAGAGCATTGTAGCTGGATGGAATAAATATATGAATATATGAACACCCACAGTATGGAGCATTGCAGCTAGGTGGAATAAATATGCAAGTATATAAACACACACAGTGTGGAGCATTGTAGCTAGATGGAATAAATATGTAAATATATAAACACCCACAGTATGGAGCATTGCAGCTAGGTGGAATAAATATGCAAGTATATAAACACACACAGTGTGGAGCATTGTAGCTAGATGGAATAAATATGTAAATATATAAACACACACAGTGCAGAGCATTGTTGCTAGGTGGGATGAAACAGCATAACCGTCTACTTAGTTATCCTACATGGTATGATTATGTGCCCATACATATTCTCACCCTCCATAGCGACCGGTATGTTCCTAGTTGTATGCCGGAGAGGACCATTGTGTAAGTCTATTGCATCTTTTGCATTCAAAAAAAAAAAAAAAAAAAAAAAAAAAAAAAAAAAAAACTATTAGTTTGTTACGTCTTTTTGCTATCTCTGCGAGCAGCCCTGCTTAGGTTGTACAGTCTGACAGCCGTTGGTAGGAAGGACCTACGAAACCTCTCGGTTGTGCACCTGGGATGATGTAGTCTGCTGCTAAATGAGCTCCTCAGTGCATCCAGTATGTCCTGCATAGGGTGGAACTCGGACTCCAGCAGAGATGACAGTTTAGCCACCGTCCTTCTCTCTCCTATCTCCTCCATCGGATCAAGGCGTTGCCCCAGGACAGAGCTAGCTTTCTTAATCAGTTTGTTCAGTCTCTTCCTATCGGCTGCAGTAATGCCACTGCCCCAGCAGACCACTCCAAAAGTGATGGCTGATGCCACCACCGTGTCATAGAATGACTTCAGCAGCGCCCCTTGTACACCAAAAGACCTGAGTCTCCTCAGCAGGAACAGCCTGCGCTGTCCCTTCTTGTAGAGTGCGTCAGTATTGTGTGACCAGTCTAGTTTATTGTTCAGATGAATACCCAGGTACTTGTAGGATGTCACCATCTCGATGTCTGTTCCCTGTATATTTACTGGTGCTGTGAGGGGCTGCCCATGCCTGCGGCAGTCCACCACCAGCTCCTTAGTTTTCCTCGCGTTGATCTGGAGGCAGTTCCGATGGCACCAGTCCACAAAGTCCTGGATAAGCCCTCTGTACTCAGCTTCATCTCCGCTGGAGATGAGACCAACGATCGCAGAGTCATCAGAGAACTTCTGTAGATGGCAATGTGTTGTGTTGTGTGAGAAGTCCGCAGTATAAAGAGTGAACAAGAAGGGAGCCAGCACCGTTCCCTGGGGGGCCCCTGTGCTACTGATGATCGTGTCGGAAACACAGTCCCGGGTTCTCACAAACTGAGGCCGGTTCGTGAGGTAGTCCAGGATCCATGATGACAGGTGCTGGTCCACCCCTGCGCGCAGCAGCTTGTCCTTCAGGATCATCGGTTGGATGGTGTTGAAAGCACTGGAGAAGTCAAAGAACATGATCCTCACCATATTCCCGGGCTTCTCCAGGTGGGACAGAGAACGGTGAAGGAGGAAGATCACCACATCCTCCACCCCAATGCCATGCTGGTAGGCGAACTGGAGTGGATCCATCGCTGGTTCCACCAGGGGGCGGAGATGAGCAAGGAGCAGTCTCTCCAGGGTCTTCATCAAGTGGGACGTCAAGGCCACCGGTCTGAAGCTGTTCAGGTCTTTGGGGTGGGAAGTTTTTGGTACAGGTACCACACAAGATGTTTTCCACAGCTGTGGTACCCTCCCCAGTTTCAGGCTCATGTTGAAGATATACGTCACAATCCCACACAGCTGGTCTGCACAGGACTTGAGGAGCTTTGCGCTGATGCCGTCCGGTCCCGACGCCTTCCTCGCCTTGATCTTCCTCAGCTCCGTCCTCACCTGGGTCTTGGTCAGGGTCAGGATGGGGGGCTGTGTGTTGGGAGTGGGGGGGGTGTCGGTGGAGTGGGGAGTGGGTAGCAGGACTTGATTTCTTAGAGGCAGCAGTGGTTGTTGTGCAGACAGGGGGGAGGGCGGTTGGTCAAATCTATTGAAAAACAGATTCAGGTTGT
The DNA here is from genome assembly GCA_020510985.1 of Pholidichthys leucotaenia. Classification (NCBI taxonomy): domain Eukaryota; kingdom Metazoa; phylum Chordata; class Actinopteri; order Cichliformes; family Pholidichthyidae; genus Pholidichthys; species Pholidichthys leucotaenia. Next base: position 4,591,470 of record CM035849.1, on the reverse strand, counting down.
TCGCCCACTCCTTGCCCCCCGTGGCCTGGGGGGAGGTATTCTGGAGCCCCGAGATGGTTTTGAGGTTTCTCCAGACCCCGCTGATGTCGCTCTGTTGCAGCTTGTCCTCCATCTTCTTCCTGAAGCTGTCCTTGCCTTCTCTGATCTTTCTCCTCAGCTCCCTCTGTACGGACTTCAGCATCTCCCTGTTCCCCGACCTGAAGATTAACCAGGCGCCTGTTAGCGAAATCAACCAACAAACCATGTGAGCACAAAAAATCAGCCCCCGACATATTGAAATTCACTGCTGCTATAACAAAAGTCCACTCAAATGTAGAGACAGAAGTAGAGTCCTCTCACCAAAGGTCTTAATCTCCGAGCCGTTCGCTGCTGCCACCGCGGGACCTCTGGAACCTGCCAGCCTGTCCGTGTAGGAAGGTGTGATGAAACTCAACTGGGAGCCTGTGTCCACGAGGAAATTCCTCCCCGAGTGTGCGTCCAACAAGTAAAGCAGCTTGTTCTCCTCCCCGAGGGTCGCGGCTGCTACCGACCCCCGGTCTTGGCATTTCCCGAACGCTTGAACTGGCACGGTGGTACACATTTGCGTGCCCTCTCTGCGAAACGGCGGTGGTAGAAACAAAGGGTGTCTCCTCCGCGTTCCCTGGCCCCCGCCGCCGTCGTTGTCGGTGGTTCTGCTACTGCTGCCCATGGTCCCCCGCCATCTCTGGCCGTCACGCCGAGTTCCGCTGCTGCAGCCGTGGCCCCGCGTTGTCTGCTGGCGTTGACAATTCGATGCGCCTCCCGGGCCAGCGCGCGGTAGTCCCGCTGGGCCAACAACGGCAAACTGGCCAGGGTCGCTCTTGTCGCTGACGGTAGGGTCCTGAGGAAGAGGTGGGTAAAGATGAAGTGGTCATCGTCCGAGTCTTTCAACCTCACCATCTCCTCCATAAGGTCAACGGGCATGCCATCTCCCAATTCGGTCAGCGCCAGGAGCCTCTCTGCTCTCTCCTCCACCGAGAGAGTGAAGTGCTGGATGAGTGCAGCCTTCAACGCGCCGTATTTGTCGCTGGCTGGCGGCTGCTCCAGAAGGCTCTCCACATGCTGAGCCGTGTGGTTATCAAGTTTTGCGACCACATGGTAGAATTTTGTGTCATCTTCCGATATCCCCTGGAGGTTGAACTGTGCCTCAACCGAGTGGAACCAGGAGCGTGGATTGTTCTGCCAAAAGTCCAGTAGCTGGACCGTAGCGGCATTCGCTTGGCTGGGGGCTCCTGACGAGGCTGGCCCCGGGGAATTCTCCTCTTGCTGCATGCTACGTCTTGGGTCACCAGTGTGGGAATGTGCAATGGATGAGACAGGTTTGTCTCAAGGCAGCTTTATTACACATTCACCATCATCTCAAAGTAGAAAGCAAACAACTCAGAAAAACTCGCTCCATATATACCCCTGTCCCCCACAGTTCACAGTCGTCGGCCTCCGTCGGTCTATGATGACCATGGAAGAGAATCCTAAACGTCTACTCTGCTGGAACAGCATCGCCTGTGGCTGAACAGGCCGATGTGCACCGGTGTTCTACCTTCCAGCGTTGGGCGTTGGTAGGATTCAAGCCTGGGCCGGAAGATATGGAGGATAAGACGTTACCCATGCAGCATGTCCCCCCTCTCCATGTCACTGATGAATCCAAAGGAACAGCAGGGCTGCTATAGTTTGGCACCAGCGCCGTCGCAGGAGCTGCCAGAACGATGTTGAGCACAACAGAGAACTGACTTAGGGGCTCCGACTCCGGATTTTTCCTCAGGGTTGACTCCCGAAGCCTTTCCCGTGACCGGGTGTGCCGCAAGGCAGCGGAGGTTTGAAATCAGGGTTTACCTTCCCCAGTAAAAAAAAATCTGAACTGCTTTAAATTAATTAGATATTACATACCTTACGAAGCAGCTGCACTGTATATGCATTCTATGGTTTTTTTCTCATATATCATACTGTTTGACAGTCTGGGCTCAAGCAGCCCCTTCCACAATAAGACATATAGGTTCATTATATAATCAAACCCTAAAAATCTTGGACAAAAAGCCCATTAGGTGGCATCACTGTAATGTTTTAAAAAAATACAACCTTTTGAGTTCTGAGAGTTTCATTGACCTCTGTTTTCTGAAATTAACGTTCAAATGTTTCCATAAATCAGCACCCGAGCCACTTGCTGGTTTCGTCCAAAGACAGGACAGCAGCAGAGCCCCCAGGAGTTCTGTTAACAATAACTGTAAAATATTCCACCGCAGAACCACATTTGGACAAACAGCTTTCTCTATAAAGGGCAGTCACATCTGGAACACAATGCCAAATGAAATTAAAATAATAACGGACTTTAAAACATTCACTAAAAATGTTAAAAACTGGCTGAAAAATAAACACGAATGTACTCATGTATGAATTAATTGTCTGCAAAGTGAGAGTGAATGAAGGGAAGGAATAAATGTGTTTGTTTATAGTGAGTGACGAAGGGAGGGAGGCCTGAAATAGGCAAATGTGAGTTATGTTATATGTGTTAAATGTGAGTCAGGCTGTTATATTTGTGTATTTATAATATTTTATAATATATGTGTATTTATAATATTTATAATATTTATGTTAAATGTGAGTCAGGCTGTTATATTTGTGTATTTATAATATTTATAATATGTATAATTGTGTATTTATAATTTTTCTGCATTGATGTATGTGGTTATTGTGTATATTTTTATCTTGATTCTTTTTTCTAAAGCCCATCCAGGGACAAGAGTTGCAAATTAGCTAATAGCTATACACTCTATGTGCAACACATCAGATTGATTGTCTTTGATTAATTGTCTATGTTTATTGCACTGTCCCTGTCAAATAAACTAATCTACTACTACTACTAGATGGGCTACCTTCCCAGGTTGATGAGCCACCATCTACCCGAAGCATCTGGTTTTAAGGCGCCAGAGATCCGCCCTCGCCCCTTCTTCTATTAGTAAAAGCAGTTCCGCCGGGCTTAGAGACTAAACCACACGGGCAGGCTAGGAGTTGGACTTAGTTGTCAGAGGCTTTTCGAGACGCACACCGTAAGGAGCATTTTATGAGCACTGGGAGCTTAACCCCAGTACCGCTCCTGGCTATGACAACTTTGGAACTACAGTTCACAAGTCACATTCATTTACATCACAAGTAACAATGCATTTCCTCTTAAATCCTTTAGCATCCTCCCTCACAGACTTTGGCCCCCAAAGGCTCTTCCAAGCAGTCTCTCAGCACACAAAGGATTATGCTTTCAAAGCTTCCTGTTATCTCCAAGGGAACTCTGCACTCTGTTCAATCTAAGATGTGGAGTACACTGTAAGGCATTAAGTAAGACAGATGTGTGGCTACTAGTGTGGCTACAACTGTGCCATTTTGGACGGCAATGAACAGTCAAATCACCGACAGTAAGTGTGAGTGAGTGTAACCAGCGAGATAAATGGCTACACACAAATCAACACCGTGGTTCAACAATGAGGTGCAGACTTTTCTGTGCTTGGTAGCTGATGAAAGAAATCCAGAGGGAGCTGGATGGAGCGACCTGAAAAGAATTCATGGCCACAGCGAAGGCAGACATGAGGCAGAGTGGGATAGACCCGACCACGGCACCATCATTGTTGAAAACAGTGATAGAGGACTGTGAGTGATGTGATATTATGCATCTTTGCCGTTATTTACCCCAGTGGTGGAAAGCTCACTTGGAACAAACATCGTTGTCTCCTGTATGCAGACAATGAGCTAGCTAGTTAGCCATCAATGCTAACTCCGTGCTCTGCTTGTATTTTGCGCTTGTGTCGACAACATCTGATGAAATAAGCTAGTGTTAATCCTGGTTAAAAAGTTGTTTTTCACATGTGCTGTGCATGTACTTAAGTTGTGTGTGGATTTTCATTCTAGAGTCCTACCACAGGCTGAAGATCTGCTGAACCGGGACCAGCAGCACATCCAGTTGCTTCTCAGTGAGGCAAGAGAGCACGAAACAGGAACAGGTCAAGTGGACCCCTGACCAAGTGAGCACCCCAAGTGGACTCCGGGGTCAAGTCTGTACATGTACATTTTCAATCCAGTGATTTACAAACTGATTCAGAGCTTTCTAAAGCCTCATTCAGAACATTCTAGTCCCACATAGCTATTCTGTGGATTTTCATCTGGGGGCAGTCAGCGGTGACGAGCAGCAGCGGTGGAGAAGAAAAGTCTTTTGACAGCAGAAACAGAGACAAAACCTTCTACGGGTCAGCTTAGTTATCATCTTACATATATATATATATATATATATATATACAGTATACAGTATATATACAGTATATATATATATATATATATATATATATATATATATATATATATATATATATATATATATATATATATATATATATATATATATATATACTGTGTATATATATATATATATATATATATATGTGACCGGGAAAAGTCTTTCCAACAGTTTTACACAAATTCTTGTTTTTCTCCTTCGTCACGTTTACAAATCACTGGATTGAGAATGTACTTGTACATGTACAGATTGGATCCCGGGGTCCACTTGGGAGTGCTCACTTGGTCAGGGCTCCACTTGACCTGGATCCCATGAAACTCCCTTGTGAAGGGAGGAGATGGCTCAGAATGCTGCCTTCAATCAAGCATTCCTTGGTCTGCTGGGCCACCTTACCAAGGCCATGAGCCGGCGTGTGAGACCCATTCTGAGTTTTTTTTTTTGCAGTTTAAAGTCTGAATTTTGCACATTCTAAATAATCTGGATTTTGCTGCTGATTGTAATAAACAAGACACCCGTGGGAAAAGAGTCAACAGTACAAACATTTATCAGTGACGTTGAAAATAAAGGCTCATTTTTAAGAAAAAGTAACCAAAAACAATTATTTTATTGACTGAAGACTGTATTGTTGGATGTGCCAGTGCAGAAGACACTGAACACTGTAGTAATAGTACCAGGATATGGAGGAATTCTGGGCTATATTAGCATTTGGATTTCCTAATAATGAGTTAGGGTTTAATGGAATTTAACATGTTTTAACACAAACTACTTTATGGTTCATAATTCTGTTGACAGACTTACACCAAACCAAAAGTGATTTCTCAGACTGCTGGATTGTTCTTAGACAGCTTTTCCAATCTTTTAGCATTTAATTTATCTCACTAAATCTTGGTAACATCCATCCTCCACACATAAAACATAAACAAAAGTGGAGACAGATCTGCAAAAGGCACAAAAGTTTGTTGTCAAAATTCCTAATCCACAGTACATTATTCACACATACAATATATATTTGTACACCATCTACATGTGTATGTCCAGTAAATCCAAGTATTTTCCATGTAACCTTGTGACTGCATTATTTTAATTGCTTTTAATCCAAATTCACAAATTCACAAATTACAGGCCAGTCTCTTTACTCTCACAATTCTCCAAAATACTTGAAAAAATCTTCACTAAGAGACTGGATGATTTCATTGAAAAACACAACCTCCTTACAGACAGCCAGTATGGTTTTAGAGCAGATAAATCTACATCTTTGGCACTGATCGAACTCATAGAAGAAATTACTAGTTGTATAGATAAAAAAAAAGTTTGCTGTAGGAGTATTTATAGATGTAAAGAAAGCTTTTGACACCATTGACCACAGAATAATACTAAGGAAACTGGAAAGGTATGGGATAAGAGGGGTTGGACTGAGTTGGGTGGAAAGTTATTTAAGTAACAGACAACAATTTGTACAAATTGGTGAGCACAAATCACCCTTCATGGACATCACTTGTGGTGTGCCCCAGGGGTCAGTTTTGGGACCCAAACTCTTTATCATGTATATAAATGACATATGCCAAGTATCAAAAATTCTGAAATTTATTTTGTTTGCGGATGACACAAATATCCTTTGCACTGGTGAGAATTTGCAGCAGGTTTTAGAGGTGGTCACAACTGAAATGAAAAGGTTAACGCAGTGGTTTAACAAAAATAAATTATCACTAAATCTGAAAAAAACCCCAACCAAACAAACAAAGATTATGTTGTTTGGAAATTATAAAATAAATCATGAAATAATGGTAACAATAGATGATACCAGAATAGAAACAGTATAGGAAAATAAGTTTCTGGGGGTGACGCTAGACAGTAAAATCTGCTGGAAACCTCACATCAGTCACATTGGGGCCATCCATCCATCCATCCATCCATCCATCTTCTACCGCTTTTCCGGAGGTCCGGGTCGCGGAGGCAGCAGTTCAAGCAGAGAAGCCCAGACTTCCCTCTCCCCAGCCACCTGCTCCAGCTCTTCAGAGGGGATACCAAGGCATTCCCAGACCAGCTGGGAGACATAGTCTCTCCACAGAGTCCTGGGTCTGCCCGGGGTCTCCTCCCAGTGGGACGTGCCTGAAACACCTCAAGTGGGAGGCGTCCAGGAGGCATCCTAATCAGATGCCCATACCACCTCAACTGACTCCTTTCAATGTGGAGGAGCAGCGGTTCTACTCTGAGCCTCTCCCGGATGACTGAGCTCCTCACCCTATCTCTGAGGGTGAGTCCAGCAATCCTACGGAGAAAGCTCATTTCAGCCGCTTGTATCCGTGATCTCGTTCTTTCGGTCATTACCCAAAGCTCGTGACCATAGGTGAGAGTAGGAACGTAGATTGACTGGTAAATCAACAGCTTTGCCTTAGAACTAAGCACCACCAACCATCACCATCAACAACTACGAGCTGGAGGTCATGAATCAGTTCACGTACCTGGGGTCCACAATCAGCAACAACCTCTCCCTTGATATAGAGATCAACAAGAGGATTGGAAAATCAGCCTTCACACTCGCTCACCTCACCACACGAGTGTGGGAGAATCCCAAACTCTCTGTCAAGACGAAGATGGCAGTGTACAACGCCTGCGTCATCAGCACACTGCTCTATGGGAGTGAGACGTGGACAACATATGCCCGGCAGGAAAAGAGACTGAACTCCTTCCACTTGCGCTGCATTCGCCGTATCCTGGACATATCCTGGCAGGACAAAGTGCCCAACACAGAAGTTCTGTCCCGCGCTGGCCTTCCCTCCATGTTCACTCTACTCAGGCAGCGCAGGCTCCGCTGGCTAGGCCACGTTCACCGTATGGAGGATGGCAGAATCCCCAAAGACATCCTCTATGGAGAACTGGCGACTGGCAGGAGAGATGTTGGCCGCCCACAGCTGCGCTTTAGAGACGTCTGCAAGAGGGACATGAAGGCCCTGAAGATCAACACAGAGCGCTGGGAGGACCTTGCAACGGACCGCTCCAAATGGAGAGGCACCCTGACCAGACAGCTCAAGGCGGGTGAAGAGAGACTGACTGCTGCTGCAGATGAAAAAAGGACCCGCAGGAAGAACCGCCACAGACCCAGCAGCATGGAGACCACCCACAAGTGCGACCTGTGTGACAGGGACTGCCATTCGCGCATCAGCCTGTTCAGCCACAGGCGGTGCTGTTCCAGCAGAGTAGACATTTAGGATTCTCTTCCATGGTCATTGTAGACCGACGGAGGCCGCCGCCGCCGAGAGACCATACCAATTCGTTGTTTTTAAAGTCACATGTCATAAAGTTAATCGATTTAGTTAAATTTAAGACAGCATAAGTAATGTACAGGGCAATTAATAATCAACTCCCAACTAATATACAAAAAATATTTAAAAAAGAGACAATGATTATAATTTGAGAGGAGACTTAAATTTTACAAAACCTAAGGTACGAACAACTAAGAAAAGTCTGTACATATCTGTCTGTGGGGTGGATTTGTGGAACAGTCTGGAGCCGGAACTGAAACTATATACAAACAGAAATCAATTTAAAAAGAGGTACAAACATTATTTGCTGAAAGGATATATGTTAGAAGGGTAGTATTTATATGTACGATTCACTATGCTCACTCTGGGACACTCTGGAATGGTGGGTGGGACAGCACTGTGTATATCTGTGTTGTTTGGGGCTGAGTTTAGATGTATGGACTGTATGTATGTAGGGATGGATGGGTGTTAATGTTGATATGTATAAAATATAGTTAATTGTCTGCTTGTGGTCTTAAATGAGGTAATAGGTATATATTTCACATGGGCTGTATTTAGAGAAAAGAGGAGTTGGAGTAAATAAGTGTTCACTTCTTCCTTCTCCCTTTCGAGCACTGGACACTGTCACTTTATCACACTTGTCATTTGTTTTTTGTTTTTTTACTTTTTTGTTTGAAATAAAATATCTCTCTCTCTGTCTAATCCCAGATCAAGTTTGTTTTGGGTTGATTGCGCTCTGACAGCCCCGTACACTGTGGGGGTCACACACGACATGTTCCTCCCCACACTCTCAATTTTTTTTCCCGTATATTTTTCTCTTTGGCGTACAGAAATGGCAATACGCCCGTATTTGCTAAAATTGCATTTTCCCCGTATTAAAATACGGCGAAACCGTATCACTTGACAGGTATGTAATTACATGCAGAAACACCGCACAGGCCATCTTCACCAAAATCCAGCTCGACAAGCCACTTTTGCTTAGGTGGAAATGCAAATTGAACTATAAATCATGTGCTGATACATGTCATATTTTCCCATGTAAAGGTCTCCCACTTTTACTTACAAATTGATTTTTAATTTTTGGGAAAAGGGAATATAAATTTTGCGCTTGTTGGTAACAACAGTTGTGTGCAACAAAAACACAGTTGTGTATCCTTGTCCGATTTGTCTACTGTTATTAGTGCCAAATTTTTGCTAGATTCCTTCTTAATTTATTAAATTTTGACTGGTGATGCAACATTCAACTTACACGTACTTACCTTTATCAGTGTCTACAAGTTCAAGCACACCTGTACAACTGCTTATAACCTAAAAAATGTACCCGTTCAAGAGAAATGGATTCAGCATTGCAAATTTGTTTAAAATAAAAAAAACAAACCTACCAAGACATTACGTTTCGTTGTGTTGTTAAAAATTAAATTACCATTAGAAGGCTATACACCTGACCTGATGAACAGCAGCATGTGGAGTGAACAGAGAATGGAATGTGTATGTAATTATTGGCTTTTCTCATACGGTGTCATAACAGATAAACCAGACTTTTGATGCAAACAATACAATTTTATTCCAGAAGCAAAATTTACAAACAAAAAAACAGACTGGGCGATGGCATCTCTGCGAGCTCTTCCCTTCGTAACGCAGCGTCCTGCTCCAGGGCTTCACGCGCATCTGCCCGCACATCTGCGGCCACCTGTCGCAAATGCTGCATGTACTCCTGATTCTTGCTGCTGGTCATGTTGCCGTTCCAAGAGCCGCATCTCTTCGTCATGCATGTTGACCATCACTGATGTAAGGTCAGCGATGGGAGTTGTCTGTTTTCGTCTTGCCTAGATGGAAAGACAGAAAGGCATGGTCGTTAAAGCTGGATCACTACATATATTATGGAATTACACAGGTGAAAGTCTGTGGTGGAATGTCACTATTATATTATGCTTCATTGCTGTATACTGTATAAGCTGAACTGTCATGTTGCTGCCCCTCAGTAGAGCAGATTTTGCAACACGCAGGGTGCTGTCTTCGGCTGCAGCCCCCCTGCAAAACTAAAAAGGATTAAGATTAAGAATATGGATGGATGGATGGGTAATGTTTAAACTAGTTGCTTGTAGTGTGGCCGCAGAAATCTGAATGGGTTAATACAGTCAGCTGACGCGAAGCATTTCAATGAAGCATGTTGATTTCAACGGCAGTTCATGAGCTTTAGTTGTTTTTCTAAAACAGGAATTACAGCAATTCAATCACCACACCTAAAAATGGTTGTGGAACACCGATAAGTGAAGACCAAAGAATAACCTTTTTGTACATTTAAAAAGACATTTTCAATTAATTAATATGCAGCTACAGGAAACTGCATTAATCAATTTGGTACATAACTTGTTAGGCTCCAGCCCCCCCGCGATCTGTGAAGGATTAAGCGGTAGAAGATGGATGGATGGATGGATGGATGGATTTTCGACCCTGGTTTCCGCTGCTGGACCTGTTTCAACAAAAAAAAAAAAAAATCGTGGTTATTGTGCCTTACCGGCACTTGAACGTGATCCAGATGGAGCTGGTGATGTGGAGTCGATCCAGCTGGCGCTCAGCCAGACGCAGACGCAGACGCAGCGCCAGGAGAGTCCGCTGTGTCCATCATGTCCACTGAGGTGGACCCCTGTGATATGAACTGCGATTCTAGAAAGAAAATGCACGCAATTTAAAACTTAACACCAAAGTGCAACATGTACACAACACTCTCAAGTTTTTAACCGGAATGCAATAAGCGTAATTCAGCGTTTTGTTCGCGCTAATACTTAACACAAAGCAAGCGTGAATCTGCAGTTGGCTGCAAAACAATACGCAAGCCTCAGTAACAACCATTACCCACAATTTAACAACCTTCCTATTTCTTAAAAACAGTGAGCTTGGCACAGAAAGGATCAAGTGGTGAAAAGATGCGCAATATCAAAACAACACTCACCATCCACGGTTTCCAAGACCGTGACCGTGACAGTGACCGTGACAGTGATGTGTGGAGCCCAATGTCTCTCAGCGAACCACTTCCACTCCTTCCATCCACTGAACTTCGAGCAATGTGGTCCTTCACTGCTCGGTAATCGCTTTTCAGCTTTTTCAGCTTTTTCAGCTTCTCCCGACACTGTTTGGCAGTACGGATGTGCCCTTGGGAACCCATCTGCTCGGACACCTGCATTTCAAGTAGATCCGTCCAACTCGCGCTGGATGCGATCGTTGCCTAATATAGAAAGAAAATTGTGCACCTCCTAATATATAATATTAGGAGTATATTATTATATAAGTATATTATACAGTATATTAATATAATATACCGTATTAAAGGGGTGCACTGTGTTCACTGGCTGAACAATTACAAATGGCAGTCGTGGAGTAAATTCAGCAGAAAAAGTCGCTTTCGTGACGTTACGACCTGACCAATCAGTGGCGACCAGTCTCTTATGCCCCATTTCCACCAGTATCACCTTGGCTTTACTTTTTTTTACTTGTTTCTGTTTTTCACCATTTCCACCTCAGTGCTCACGGTCTAACGGTTATGATTTTCGTGCCTGTTAAGAGGCAGGGTACAGCTGAGCAAAAAGCGAGGTGTGATTTGACGTCAATCGACTGCTAACCGCTGATTGGTCAGGGCGTAACGTCACAAAACGCGCCCGTTTTGTTTTCTGTTGAAGCTACACGACCGCCATTTGTAACCGCGGAGACCGGCTTCACAATTGTGTTCTCATATTATAACAATGTCCACGCCGTCCACGTGCAAGTTTATTCCATGGACAAACGAGGAGGTGCGGACTTTTCTGTTCTTGGTAGCTGACGACCACATCCAGAGCGAGTTGGACGGTGCAACTCGCAACAAAAACATATACCAGGAGGTTTCCGACCAAATGGCAGCACAAGGTTACACCCGGACTGCCAAACAGTGTCGTTGTGATATCCTACCGTGTAGCAATGATCACACTTGAGTTATTTCTTTGGCTAACTCTGCCGTTTATTCTGCAACACACATAATATAGACTGAACATGGATTCTGCGCGGGGTTTTCACACTCTTGTTCTAATATGTCCCCTTAATAGTAGTGCTGAACAATACAGGTAGTTCCCCCTAGAGGCATGTGCCAGTAATGTTTTGAATTAGACTTGCAGTCTACCACATCCCTCCCCTCTAGATTAAACTACTTTTAATTACACTAGCCAATTATGCTAGACATCCTGGAACTCCCATTTAACCCTAAACAATCACAGTTACTTTTAACTTCTTAAACACATGTGCCATACACATAATTTCTTTCTCTCTTTTTTTTTTTTTTACATGTATAACACACATAACAGTCTAACTGGGGATTTGGTTTGACTACCGCATCCCAGTGAGGTTCCAGGACGCATTCTTGTCCTGTGGCTGGGGAACTCACTACTGACTAAGTATAGTCCTTCAAGTAGTCTGGAGCTTTCCTAGCTCGCTGAGATCTTCTCACGGCGGGTGAGCCAACTGCAGGTGAAGACTCAGACTGCTCCACGGTTTCGGCTGCTGCAGTGCTGCCCGTAGAATCTGCAGAGACGGTTACCTCAGGTTTCACCTGAAGTGGTGGTTCATTGATGCTCTCCTCAGGATGGGTGTCAGACAACACCTCGGGTGCCATCGGCAGGGGAATGGAGCTCCTACCACGAACTTGGTCGATGTGTCGCCTCACCACTTGTCCATGACCTAATGTCACCTTGAATGACACAGGGCCTGTCTTTTCTGTTATTTCTCCTGGTACCCAGGCTGGTCCTGAGCCAAAGTTGCGGGTGTAGACCACGTCTCCTTCTCTCAGTATTCTCTCTCTAGCATGCATGTCATGATAACCTTTTTGTTTCTCTTGTTTATCATGCACTTTGTTTCTGAAGTCTGGATGTATTAAGTCAAATGTTGACCTCAACTTCCTTCCACACAACAGCTCAGCTGGTGACTTGCCAGTTGTAGATTGGGGTGTTATTCGATAGCTGAACAGAGCTCTCGACATTCGGGTTTCAATAGAGTCTCCTGTCATCTTTGTCATGAGTGACTTGAACGTCTGCACGGCCCTCTCGGCTAAGCCGTTAGAAGAAGGATGGTATGGCGCAGTCGTGATGTGACGTATGCCATTCTTTTCAGAAAACTCTTGGAACTGTTCACTCGTAAAACATGTACCGTTATCTGATACTATGATTTCAGGTAGCCCATGTTGGCTGAAACTCTTTCTAAGACATTCAATGGTAACAGTAGAAGTAGAGCTACTCACAGAATATGCATCGATCCACTTTGAGTATGCGTCAACTATGATCAGGAACATTCTTCCCATCCATGGACCTGCGTAGTCAATGTGAATTCTTCTCCATGGTTTATCTGGAACTTCCCAGGGATGTAGTGGGGCTGCTGGAGGACTGTTCCTGTTCTCCTGGCATGCCGCACATGACTTCACAAGCGCCTCCACCTCTGCATCCATGTTGGGCCACCACATGTAACTCCTCGCCAACGCTTTCATGCGAGTGATGCCAGGGTGTGCTTGGTGTAGTTGTTGCAGTAAGGCATTCCTACCAGGTGGTGGAACAACCACGCGTCCTCCCCACAGGATACAACCTTCCTGGGTGCTGAGCTCATCCTGTCGTCGGGCATAGGGAATGAACTCAGGACTGTTCATCTTCGGCCATCCTCTCAAGATGTATTCTCGCACTCTTGCTAGAACAGGGTCTTTGTCTGTCCACTTCTTTATTTGTTGTGCGTTCACCAGGGGCACGCCGATATCTTCAAACAATAGCACTCTCTCCTCCTCCTCAGGCGTGCTGTCTCTTCCTCCATCCAAGGGTAGCCTACTCATCGCGTCAGCATTCGTATGGTCCCGTCCGGCTTTGTAAACGATGGTGTACTCATACGCTGCTAATGTAACGGCCCATCTCTGAATTCTCTGAGATGTCATCTGGGGTATGGCTCTCATTTCACTGAACAGTGAAATTAGTGGCTTGTGGTCAGTCACTATAGCGAACTGTCTCCCGTACAGGTATTTGTGGAATTTTTTTACACCAAATACTACTGCAAGGCCCTCCTTGTCTAGCTGGGAGTAGTTTTTCTCAGCTGCACTAAGAGTTCTTGAGACGAACCCTATGGGTCTCTCTGAGCCATCCTCCATACGATGAGAGAGTACAGCACCCACACCGTAGGGTGATGCGTCACACGCCAGGATGAGTGGTTTGTTTGAATCATAGTGCACTAACACACTACAGGATTGAAGTAGCGCTTTGGACTCTTCAAACGCCTTCTGCTGCTTGACCCCCCATGACCATTTTTCTTCCTTCTTAAGTAAGGTATGTAGTGGTGCCAGCAGCGTGGAGAGCTTTGGGAGGAACCTATGGTAATAGTTCAACAAGCCCAGGTAGGCTTTTAACTCAGTAACATTTTGTGGCTCAGGTGCCTCCGCAATGGCTTCCACTTTGTCTGTTAGAGGGTGTAGACCACTGGCGTTGATCTTGTGGCCTAGGAACACCACCTCTTTTCCCATGAACTCACACTTGCTTCTTTTCAACCTTAGACCGCTTTTCTCCAACCGTTGAAGCACTTCCTCCAGCGTTTTCAGATGTTCTTGTTCATTTGGTCCTGTACAAAGGATGTCATCCAAATAAATGGCAACATTCGGAATTCCACCTAGGATGCCCTCCATAGTTCTCTGGAATATAGCAGGACTGGAAGCTACTCCAAATGGTAAGCGTGTGTAGGTATATAAGCCTTTGTGTGTATTGATGGTTACATACTTTCTTGATTCTTCTTCCAAGACTACTTGTTGGTAGGCGTGACTCATGTCTAATTTCGTGAAGTGTCGGCCGCCATTCAGCTGTGCGAAGAGGTCCTCCACTTTAGGAATTGGATACTGATCCACCCGTGATGCTCGATTGACAGTGAGTTTGTAATCTCCACATATTCTAATGGAGCCATCCGGCTTTCTCACTGGGACTATGGGCGCCGCCCATTCTGCAACCTGCACTGGCTCAATGATCTTGTCATCCAGCAGCCTCTGTAGCTCGCTTTCAACCAGTGGCTTGACTGCATAGGGTACCGGTCGGGGTTTGCAGAATCGTGGTTGGGCCTCCTTGTCCACATTAATCTTTGCAGTGACACCTTTTAGCTGTCCTACGCCTTCTTTGAACACCTCAGCGTGTCTTTCGAGGATCTCCTCCAGCTGCAATTTGGGCTGAGATTCCACTTTATTCACCAACTGATCCATCATGGCCAGTTCTTGTAGCCAACTTCGCCCTAGTAGATTTGGTCCTTCGCTCCCAACTACTACTACAGGTAAGTCCTTTTCTTTGTTTTCGTGCTGCACCTTCACTTGTGCCATGCCTAGCACGTCTAGCTTCTCTCCTGTGTATGTTTTTACTTTTAATGAACAGGGATTTAATTCTGCTGTGTCTGTTTTCTTCCACAGTTGTGTATATTGCTGTTTACTTAATATGGTTACTCCACAGCCTGTATCAACTTCAAATGTTACTTTCATTCCATTAACATTCATGGTACGCGTGATGGGCGCTACCTTGGTCAGCTCCTCTGACGTGTTGTAAATTGTGTGAAAACCCATGTCTTCTGTATCACTTTCTCCCTCCCCTCTCAGTTGATTCGCTCGCTGTTCCTTTCCTGGGCCCTTGTTTTCATACTTTTGCCCATTAACTGTCGCTTTCAGCACCTGTGCGCTGTCCACCTTTATTCTACATGCTTTCTTAATGTGCCCTCGCTTGCCACAATTATGACACAGCTCAGTGGCAAATTTGCACTCGGCGGCATTGTGCTGGCCTTTGCAGCGATAACAACTGGGGAATTTGTGCTGAGTTTTGTCAGTCGACACTTTGTGGACACCTACTTGGGTCTTAGGCACACGAACATGCGTTGCTGTGTCCTCTGTTAGCTTCCCTTGCATTTCTCTCACATCTTTAGATGCTGTTTCCATCGCTTGGCATAATTCCAAAGCCTTTGCAAAAGTGAGTTTTGTTTCAGATAAAAGTCGCCGTTGCATTCGGTCATCATTCACTCCACACACAAGTCTGTCTCTTAACATTTCTTCCAATG
The DNA here is from genome assembly GCA_020510985.1 of Pholidichthys leucotaenia. Classification (NCBI taxonomy): domain Eukaryota; kingdom Metazoa; phylum Chordata; class Actinopteri; order Cichliformes; family Pholidichthyidae; genus Pholidichthys; species Pholidichthys leucotaenia. The sequence continues at coordinate 4,575,846 of CM035849.1, read as the reverse complement.
AGTCTTTGTAATCACAGTGCAGTGTTAATTTCCTCAATTCTGCCACATACTCTGCTATGGACTCAGTGTTCCTCCTTATGCGTGAATTAAATTTGAATCGTTGCACGATTTCACTCGGTTTGGGGCTGAAGTGCTTCTGAAGCTCAGCAGTAAGCTGGTCGTACGTTTTATCTTTCGGTAATGCAGGGCTTATTAAATTTCTCAACAAGCTGTAAGTAGTTGCACCAACTCCACTCAACAGTACAGCCTTCCTTTTGTCTGGCTCCTCAATGTCATTAGCTTCGAAGAAAAAGTCCAACATTTCACTATATTCTTCCCATGACTGAGTCGAGTTATCAAAAGGGGTTACCGTTCCGATTACAGCCGCCATTGCTCGTCGTGGTGGGGAAACCTCGTTTTTCCTCCTCTGAACTTGCACTCGAACTACTGGAGTCACTTGAGTTCGCCACACTTGCAATGTTCTCTGTTTCTCGCCGCTGATTTTTTTCTTTTAATCCTCGTCGCCAATTGTGTGATATCCTACCGTGTAGCAATGATCACACTTGAGTTATTTCTTTGGCTAACTCTGCCGTTTATTCTGCAACACACATAATATAGACTGAACATGGATTCTGCGCGGGGTTTTCACACTCTTGTTCTAATATGTCCCCTTAATAGTAGTGCTGAACAATACAGGTAGTTCCCCCTAGAGGCATGTGCCAGTAATGTTTTGAATTAGACTTGCAGTCTACCACAGTCGTGAAAAACTAAAAAAAATGAAGAGCGATTATGGGGCCATAAAGGACCACAACGGACGCAGTGGTGCGAGTAGGAAGGAGTGGAAATGGTACGAGCAGATGGACGCGATATACGGACATCGGCCTACTAGCAATGGCAGAGAATTTGGGCTCGACACGGCCAGGCAATTGGAAAACAGTGACAGTGAGTGTTGTTTTGTTATTGTCCGTCTTCTCGCCTTTCGCTCAAAAGCGCACTTTATAAAGAAAGTTGTTTGATTGTGGGCAATTGTTAGTGGTGGTGGCTAGCCCGCTAACAGCTAGCTACAGCTAGCTACCTTGCTGCTACCTCGCATCAAGCTGCGGAATCACGCTTTAATTTCAGTATTCACGTGAAAAAAACGCTGAAGTAAGCTTTCTGTAATCTGCTTAAAAAGTTTTTAGTTTGCAGTACATGTTGCACTTTGTTTGTGAGCTTTATTGTGTGTTTTTTCTTTCTAGACTCATTTTTCATATCCCAGCGGTGCACGTCAATGGACCGGCCTGAAACTCCGGCGTCTCTCGAGGGGAGCGCCCGAATCGGAGCCGACACCATTGTCTGCCACATCGGCAGGTCCATCACCATTCAGCATGTCCCGATCAAGTGCTGGTAAGGCACAACAAACTGAAAATTACCACCCGGTTGTTTTTATATGTGATTATTTTCTATAGACGCATAATAAGGAATTTAAAATGTCTTTGTACGTTTCTAAAAATACTAGATTCAGGGGTGTTCATAGCCACCCCGGCCCAGTTTTATTGGTGTGTTGGTGGTGGAAATACTGTTGTATTTTTTTTTTTTAAAAAAGGAGCACATGTACCGACTTCAAATCAACATGCTCGATTGAAATTCTTCACGTCAGCTAACACTATTAAGCCATTCTGATTTATGAGGACACAGTACAAACAAATTTTTTTGTCAAAATAACCCATGTTTTGATCCAGTGTTATCTAAATACAATGACTTCTGTCTTTCATATAGGCAAACGGAAAAGGTCCAGCAACATTGCAGACCTTGCATCAGTAATGGCTCAGAATCATGCAGAGGAAATGCGGATCCAAGAACGGATGCTCAAACAGCGTGAAAGGATGCTCGAACGGCAGCACGAACAGCGCGAAAGACACCATCAAATGCTGCAGGATCGGGAGGCTGCATTATGAAGGGATGAGCTGACAGAGAGGTCTTCGTTCCACGGAGCCTTCCTAAGCCATTTTTCAAGTCTTGTCGAAGCACTGAAAGGTCCCCACTTGTAAACCTTTTTTGGGAATATTTGTAATCTAATAAAATGTTAGTTTTTTGGATAAAAGTGTGGTTTGTCTGTTATAACTCTGGATGATAAAGGCTAATAATTACATACATATTCCATTGCCTCATTTGACCGTAATGCCGCTGTTCAGCCATAAAGGTGTTTTAATGGTAATGTAATTGTTATTATTAAATTGAATAAATATTAACACTGCTGTATCCATTGCTCTACATCGGGTACAGTTTTTAAGTAAAATTGTAATCAGTTGCACAGGTGTAATTTACATTCAGCAGTAGACACTGATAAAGGTAAAAGTCCAATTAGGTAAAAGGTAAGTCCATGTGAATTGAATGTTCTATCGGCATTCCAAATTCTGAGAATTTCAATACATTATAAGCAGTCTAGTATAATATAAAGCAAAAATACCCATACATGTAAACCCAAATATAACATTTTCGATGTTGTAAACGTTGACATGTATATGATAAACCTATGCTATTGTGATTCAATAGATCCATAGTGATCTTAAGATAAGATAAGATAAGATAAGATAAGCCTTTATTAGTCCCACAATGGGGAAATTCCAGGATTGCAACAGCATAGGGATAGCAACACTCAGAGCAATAATCAGAAGGCAAGAAAAAACAACATCTAGTAAACATATGTCCATATTACTATAAATATATACTGTATATATAGACACAGTGCAGAGCATTATGGTTGGTTGGTGAATGTGCAGTAGAAAGTCTAAGCTCTCTCTCCGCGGATGCAGCGGGCCAGCTGGAAGTCTTTGGGCATGATGGTGACCCCCTTAGCGAAGAAGAGACCACCAGGTGGGCCTCACTGGCCTCCTGCAGAGCCATGACGGCGAAGCTCAGGAAACGCAGGACGGTCTTGAAGTCCTGAGCGATCTCCCTCACCAGGCGCTGGACGGGCAGCTTACGGATGAGCAGCTCCGTGGATTTCTGGCAGCGACGGATCTCTCTCAGAGCCACGGGCCTGTGACGGTGAGGCCTCTTCACTCTGCCGGTGGCCGGAGCGCCTCTCCGAGCAGCCCTGGTGGCTAGCTGTCTCCTGGGGGGCTTCTTCCTCCAGTAGATTTTACGGGCGGTCTGCTTGGTTCTTGCCATCGCTCTTTATTATTCTGTCTTATATTTCTTGCATGCCTCCTAAACTCCAGCCCGGCACCCGCGTCGTTTTCGCTACAGCTCCCGGTATGTCGAGTTTCCCATTAGCTCCGGGCGGCGGCCAAGTGCTAGCTAGCACTAGCTCCTCCCCGCTGTAGCGTCTCCCGCTGCAAACCGTGGCTCCGTCCGCCGACCCGGGAGACCCCCGGGGCGATCTGTGCGTCCGTGATATATATACAGAGTGAAAGGTGTAGAAAGAAGAAGGAAGATTAAAAAAAAAGGCTGTTGCAACAGGCAGCCGACTCGTGTGGCGCCGCCGGTCCGGCGGAACCGGGGAAAAAAAAAAAAAAAAAAAAAAATGTGTGTAATGCCTAATGGTGTTGGGTGACTTTTTCAACTGTTTCGTCGTTGGCACTTTATAGGTATTGACCAATGCTTATTATTGTCGCCCCGTAGGCCTGGTTTATTTCCATTAGCCCCCCCCCCTTTACGGGGCATATGTATCCTATCTAAACATTGATTTCTATAGGTTACCTTGTGAAGGGTCAGGGTCTTCCTGGTCCAAACATCCAACTTATCTAGTTCCCCCTGTGGCCAGTCTATCACCCCAAATCCAAATGTGACAACTGGTACTGCCAACTGGTTTATTGCAGTGATCTTATTTTTAGGTGTTAAGTTTGATTTACAGATTTTCTTTAGGCAATGTTCGTATTCTTTTTTGATGATTTCCCTCATTTTCCTGTGTTCAATAGTTGTGTTTTCTTCTATGCCCAGGTATTTATATGCTGATTCATCTGCCAGGTCTTTGATGTGCTGACTGTCATCTATTTGGATGTTCTCTGATGCTGTTTTCTTTCTTTTTTTATTGTACATTTTGTGCATTTTTCGAGTCCAAATTCCATGCAGATGTCCTTTGAGAACATGTGAACGGTACTGACAAGTTGATTGTTTCTGTTCAGATTCTGCATAGAGCTTGAGGTCGTCCATGTAGAGCAGATGATTCACTCTCTTGTTCCCTTTTCTTGTTCTGCCTTTGCTTAAATCATACCCGATATCAAGATCTGATAAGAGTTTGCTTAAGGGGTCAATACGCAGACAGAAGAGCAATGGGGAGAGACTGTCCCCCTGGGATATTCCTCGTTGGATCCTGATGTCTCGGGTTGTTATTTGCCCTTCTTTATGGTTAAGTGTAATTGTGATTTTCCACTTAGCCATCTGGACCTCCAGAAAAGTTTTAACCTCTGGGTTGATGTTATACAGCTCCAGACATTGTATTATCCAGGAATGGGGGACGCTGTCGAATGCCTTTTTGTAATCTATCCACACCATGCTTAAGTTTCTCTCACGCCTCTTGCAATCTTCCAGGATGGTTTTGTTAATGAGCAGTTGTTCTTTGGCTCCCAGCTTATTTCTTATGCAACCTTTTTGCTGTGGTTGCAAGTAGTTTTTTGTATCCAGATGTTCATAGATGGCCTCAGTAATGAGTCCTGTCAGCCATTTGTATGTAGTGGGGAGGCAACAGATGGGTCTGTATTTATTGACTTGTTGGGTTTCAGGGCTCTTGGGCAGGAGTATGGTGTTTCCATATGTGAGCCACTCTGGTGCTTCTTCTTCTCCCCTAACAAGTCGGATAAATGCCTCTGCGTAGTGTTTCTGCAGTGCTGTCATCTTTTTGAGCCAGAAGTTTGGTATTTTATCTATTCCAGGGGATTTGAAGTTGAGACATTTCCTGATCTTTTATTGAGCAGTTTCTTCTGTGATTTTTAACGAGGGCATCTGTTGTTTTCCTTTATTTTTTTTACCAGCAATGGTTTGAATCCAATTATTACTTTGATGTTGTACTGGGTCCTCAAACAGGTTTCTCCAGAACGTTTCCAGCTGGGTTTTTTCAGGAGATGCCTCTACGTCTATGGTTTCTTCTGCAAGCCTCCTGTAGACTTATTTTGGGTTTTCTGCAAATAATTTATTGATCAGTTTTGAGTTCTCTATCCTTTGCCTATTTCTAATTTGGGCTGCTAGGGCCTTGACTTGTGCCTGGTGCTCTGCTATTTTTACTATAATTTGCTCTTTCATAATGTTATATATTTTTTGGATTCTGTTGATTACTCTTAGTAATTTAGTAGTGCAGTTTTGGTTATGCAAGTAATTAGTCATTTGAGAAATTTCAGCCCTAAATCGATTAATTTTTCCTTGAAGTTTATTTTTCCAAATAGGTGTGGAGATTTTTGTCTTGGTTTCCCATTCATTTTTTTCTTTATATTCTGGAGCTAGCTTACTCTGCATATACCACGCTTTGGCATCTTTGGCTTGAAAAAGAAAATTATAATTTGGTGTTGGGCAGTGTGACAATGTCACAGTATTTAATAGGATTAAAAAAAGTTTCATCATAAAATTTCTAGGTTCATTGGCAATTCCATCAAACCAAAAGTGAGTTGTGTAGCTGCAGCATTTTCTTTGGAGTCATTTTCTTTTTTTTAGTGTGTAATTAGACATCGACGAACAGATAACCCTTATAAATAACAATAGATTTGTAAATGATACTCAAATGATACACAATACAAAAAATGGGCCTAGATTTGGAATTGGCTTTTTTTTTATAATATTTTTAATTATTTTGTAAGGTGGTATTAGTTGATAGTACTGCAGCCTCACTTGATTACATAAGAAAACTATTAAAAGGAGGAGATTAGCTCCATGGTACAACTCCCAGACTGTGAGTTTCAAAAAAATAAAAATTTCTAGGTTCATTGGCAATTCCATCAAACCAACAGTGAGTAGTGTAGCTGCAGCATTTTCTTTGCAGTCATTTTCTACATTGTTTTAGCGTGTAATTAGCTGATTTTTATAATATTATAAATTATTTTGTAAGTTAACGGGGTTTAGGATTAAGCTTCTGCATTATTTTAAATTAGTCCGGTGTTTGAGCATTTAATTACCCGTACCTTAACAGTTTACTGTTTTGAACAACAGAGGCGACGTAGAGTAAAAGTGCACAACATTTTATTTACAAAAATTTTTTTTTTTTACATATGTATGCACATGAACACTGAACAAATGAAATGTCTAATTATTGCTACACAAGAGCTGCATCACAGCATCTCGTATATCTCCACCCTGCTCCTCTACTCCCTGTGACGCTGCCACCACCACTTCTTCATCTGCTGCATCATCCAATGTGGTGTCAAAGGCCTCTCCATGACTCTCACACAGATTATGCAGTGCACAACAAGTCAACACCATCGATTTAACCAGTGCGATGTTACAGTCATTCCTTTTCAGAAGGCAGCGCCACCTTCCCTTCAGCCTGCCGAAAGCATTCTCCACAACCACCCGTACTCGACTGATGGTCTGGTTGAACGTCTGTTGTTCTTCAGTCAGTCGTCCGGTGTCATGGAATGTTTTCAACAGCCAGTTTTGCGGGGGATAAGCAGAGTCTCCAAGGATGAAGTAGCCCACACTTACCGCACAAATGTTCCTGAGTTTAGGTGGGAAGAGGTTTCCCTGACTGGCTAAATCCCACAGTGTGGACAGTCTCAGCACCCTAGCATCGTGCATGCTCCCAGGCAGCCCTGCAAAAACATTCCAGAACAACCCCTTCCATCAACAACACCTTGAAGGAGCACAGAGTGCCAGCCTTTACGATTAAAGTAGTCGGTGTGATATTGTGTTGGTGCGATGATGGGTATGTGGGATCCATCAATGGCACCAACGCACATTGGTAGCCCCCACCGACTCTTGATGTAGGCCGACATTTCCCTGAACCACCCTTCATCAGGAAAACGGAGTTGTTCTGGAACCAGCAATGACTCTGCTGCTACACAAAAGTCCTGCACACACCTGCACACCGTTGTGTTGCTGACACCAAATAGATGTCCAATACTGCGGTACTCTGAACCGGTAGCAAGCTTCCACAGTGCAATGGCCCCTCTCTTCCTCAGAGGCACACACTGGCGGAATGTCGTATCTTGATGCTCCATGTACGGACGCAATTTGTGGCACAAGTATGTAAAAGTGTCCTCGGACATCCGGAAGTTCTGCAACCACTGCGTGCTTGAGAAGCTGGGAACAATATTCTCCCACCAATGCGAGCTACGGTTAATTGCCCAGGCCAATGGTCTGCAGCGTTTATTTTGCAAGAACTCACCCAACTGAAAGACAGACACAGCATACATATTAATACTGATAAACAGGTGACATCAAAATTAGATCAAAATTAGATTAGAGTATTTGTTTATTTGCCAGGGACAGTGCAATAAACACAGACAATTAATCAAATGACAATCAATGTGATGTGTTGCACAAAGAGTGTATAGATATTAGCTAATTTGCCAGTCTTGTCCCTGGATGGGCTTTAGAAAGGAGAAACAATTTGAAAGAAAAAAAGGAAAGGAAAAGATAAAAAAAAAAAAAAAAAAACGGAGGTCAATGAAACTCTCAAAACTCAATAGGTTGCATTTTTTTTAAAAAATATTACAGTGATGCCACAGAATGGGCTTTTATCCAAGATTTTTAGGGTTTGATTATATAATGAACCTATATGTCTTATTGTGGAAGGGGCTGCTTGAGCCCAGACTGTCAAACAGTATGATATATGAGAAAAAACCATAGAATGCATATACAGTACAGCTGCTTCGTAAGGTATGTAATATCTAATTTAAAGCAGTTCAGATTGTTTTTTAGTGTTTTTGAAATTTTCTTTATAGGAAGATTAAATTTGAGTTGAGGATCTAGTACAATGCCAAGGTATTTGAATTCCGTAACTAAACTGATGTCTTGATCATGTATTTTAACTTTAAAACGTTGCAGGTTACATTTTTTGATTTAAAAGCAATCTGTTTTGTTGAATCATAACGGAAATCATACCCACAGAATTACCCGAGAGAACAATCAGATATTTCAAATAATTGGTTTGAATATATAGGTGAAGGAGACATTCAGACAGCTGTTTTGCATGCAGGTGTAAATGCTGCACACAACAACGACATGACCAAATAATGACAATAGAAATCATTAGCTTACCAACATCTGCTCCCTCATGTGCCTCATGTGCCGGACATTGATCTCTGCTTCATATTCAGCTTCATATGCAGCTGCTTCATATTCCTCCGGGGCAACCGATACTATCCTCTCCTGCTCCAACGTGTGTGGTCTCAACCCACGTCGTCTTCTCCTGTAAAATTCTCTTGTCTCGTTAAAGACATTCATTGTATTAAAAACCCACAGAAGAACATTGACCACCGTGGAAATCCTCCGCTCGTAATCAGCCATTTTTTTTCCTTTGTTGTGGAGTATTGGGTTGCGTCCTTTACTACGTCAGCAGAGTGTGGCACCGCCTCAATCCCGCCCACCCCCAGCAATACTCGGCTTTCCGCGGTTGTGATGGAGCCACAGCCGCGGGAGAAACAAGTAGTAAACAAAAGAAAAGAGTAGAGCAGAACTATATAGTGGAAATGTGGCATTAAAGTCATATCACAGCCATACTCAGCCCTACTCAGCTCGGTTAGACCCTGCCCTGGATCAGGTACGAAAAAAGTACCTGCTAACCGGTGCTGGGGCTGATGGAAAAGCGCCTAAAGCGGGCTGAGTGGTGCGGTGTAGGGCTAAGTGAGGCTGGTGGAAAAGGGCCTTATTATGACTATAACTCACAAAAGATCACACACAGAAATGATCTGACAAACAAATAAACCAGTGGTTCTTAAACAGCGGCTAATATTGGATGTCCCATTCATTTTCAATTATTCTGTAATTGATATTCACACAATCAAATAAGCCTGTGATTGCCTACACAGAGGCTCCCCCTCTGTGTTCCACTGTCAAACCCAGCTTACATTTGGGCCTGGAAAGCCTGGCTGGGATCCCTGTTTCGGACAGGAAGACTTGCTTTCTACAGGCATGCCCTAGTCTATATATAAATGCAACAAATCTCTGTCTGTCTGTGTCTCTGTTCCTCAGACTGACCTCAGATGTTGTACGTGCTTCGCTGAGGTTGCGAGGGTTTGCATCCCCGAGTATGGAGTTGCTCAGTCAAAATATGTCATTTTTATCAGTAAAGGTTTAGCCACTGCTCCGTTTCCTCACGCTCTGGCCAATTGTGGGCGGGGTTTCGGATTGACTCGGTACTCATTGGATAATACGTGGTATTGTGACCAGTCACCAGAGCGCCCCATAAACAGAACACTGGAATGAAAAGCAACAAATTTGACCAGAAAAAGAGAGCACTGAAAATTTAATACTTTAAAATTTATACTGTAATGTTGCTGTGACTGATAGACATAGGGTGAGGAGCTCAGTCATCGTGGAGACGCTCAGAGTAGAACCGCTGCTCCGCCACACTGAAAGGAGCCAGTTGAGGTGTTTCGGGCACATCCCACTGGGAGGAGACCCAGGGGCAGACCCAGGACTCGCTGGAGAGACTATGTCTCCCAGCTGGTCTGGGAACGCCTTGGTATCCTCTCTGAAGAGCTGGGGAGAGAGAAGTCTGGGCTTCTCTGCTTGAACTGCTGCCTCCATGACCCACACCTCCAGAAAAGCGGTAGAAGATGGATGGATGGATGCCTGTTGCTGTGACTGTGTAGCTGTAAAGAATAATTCGGCACAAGTGGAGAACACGAGGTGTGCGGATGCACTGGGGGGTAGGGGGGCAGCAGCCGGAGCGCCTCACCGCAGTCCTTGACAGGGAGCCAAGCCCAGCCTGCCCGCCTCACTGGAGCCTCGGCTGCCGCTGCACCCGTGTGCCACCGCTGACCTTTGCGGCACCGCGGGTTCAACATGGCGTCTCGCCTGGTGCTGAAGTGCTCACGCGGCTATCTAAAAATGACGTTAATAACAATAATACCACCATGACTGTGGAGCAGAACGGCAGATCAACTGCATATCATATGCCGACACATATGCAGGCTTTGACTAAATGATGACTGTGACAAAAAACGCCCAAAATAATAAAATAAATCATTTTTATTTACAGACAAATGGGCAACACTGATGCAACAGCTGCAGCCAAACGGGTCATTCTTCCTCTTCTTGCTTGTGGACAAAGTTTAACAAACAGTAGAAGTTGTGAGAATTCACCCAGACGAGAAGCCATGGCGTTGTGGTTGATGTGGGCAGTTTCAGGTGAAGTCATGATTTTAAAAACTCATGCAAATTCTGTGGGAAGTACTTCACTGCTGGTTTTCATTTAACTAGGCACTTACTGTATAAAACCCACAAGAGAGGTGTTCTACTCCACTAACATCTCTACATTTCTCTTCTTCTTCCAGCTGCTCCCTTCAGGGTCTCCACAGTGGATCATCTCCTCCATCTTCCTCTGGAACACCAACCCTCTCCATGTCCTCCTTCACTACATCCATCAGTCTTCTCTGTGGTCTTCCTCTTTTCCTCCTGCCTGGCAGCTCCATCTTCAACATCTTTTGTCCAGTATCTCCACTATCTCTCCTCTGCACATATCCAAACCATCTCAGCCTTGCCTCTCTTACTTTGTCTCCAAACTGCTCAACCTGAGCTGTCCCTCTGATATACTCACTTCTAATCTTGTCCCTCCTAGTCACTCCCAATGAGAATCTTAGCATCTTCAACTCTGCCACCTCCAGCTCCACCTCCTGTCTTTTTGTCAGCGCCACCATCTCCAAACCATACATCATAGCAGGTCTCACTACCGTCTTGTAAATCTTCTGTTTCACATTTGCTGCTACCTTTCTGTCACAAATCACCCCTGACACTCGTCTCCACCCACTCCACCCTACCTGCACTATATTCTTCACCTCTCTAGTGCATTTCCTTGAGGCAGCTGGCCGCTGAGTGTCAATTTGGACTGTTGGAGGAAGAAATGGTTTACAACCAGTTGGCAGAACATACCAACTGTGCTGCGGTCCGGTCTAAGCTGCTCATATTTCCTGGTGAATTGACGCTGTCTGGAGACGTCGAGTTGGCTCTCCAGCTGGAAGCAGTGGATGAGCTGACTCGGGAGTGAAGCGAGCGTCTGTCATCGCGAGAGTTACGATCCCCCATGTCTACACAGGTAGTGGACCCGGACAGCAATGGGAGCGTCGAAGAGGACGCCGAGGGTGCAAACACTGTACGGATGAGGTCTGCCCCAGGGAAGCCCAGGTGTATGGGCTGCAGGTCCACAAAGCGCTGCTACAAGGCCAGAGAGTGTGCAGCAAGAGGAAAGCGCTGCAGCAGCTGTGGCCGTCTACATCACTTTGCGAGAGGGATGTAGACAGCAGAACAAGCGAGCCTGCGCAGAAATTCGACCCCTCCCGCCCCAACGGTAATACATACTGTGTCCCCAGTCCACCAGTGGGCGCACACATTGCATGGTAGAGTTGGACAGAGTACCAGTACTGATCGACACAGGGGCGAAGAGTTCTCTGCTGAACTGGGCTACAGTTAGATGATGTTTTCCTCACTACAGAATTGGAGGTGACTCGGCGTTGCTTTGTGGCTATGGAGGAGGACGTTTGGCCATGGTGGTACCGTCAGACTGACGGCTCGGTACATGTTGGCGAAGATGGCCGATGTGGAGTTCGTCGTGACGGCCTGTGACACAAACATGGGCTGTAACCTGTTCTGTGGCCTCAGGTTTTCCATCAGGAGTAGTGCTGGGGAAGAGTGGTCGAGATGTGGACTGTGGGACCGATTGGTTCTGAGAGTTTGGGACGACGCTGTGTGGGATGAACAATTGCTGGGCACTCCAGAAAGTGGACAGACCTTGTTGTGCTCAGGGTCACCGCAGGAGGGCCCCGGTGCCAGTGTCTGAGTCGCCCTTGACGAGGGTACCGGGTGGCACGGGGGAGAGTCTGCGGCAGCGAGCGATGCCCAAAAGATGGTCACAGGTGTTCCTGGAGCACGGCCATGGTGGGCCGGTGAACACGGGGCCACATTGGCAGGGTCCACAACAGATTTACAAGCAGTCGGGGCAGGACCAAGTGGTACTGGGAGAGCGAGTGCCAGGTGGAGACACCAAGGCCGAGCAGGGCCCCGCTTGGAGTCGTGGACTGGGTTTGGGCTTGGGTGGAGGCGAGGTCCAGGCGGGTGAGAGAAAAGCGGAAGATGGAGTGGTACCAGGGTCGGCTGCAGGTGACGGGCGAGCGGCACGATGGTCACCTTCTGCTATTGGATGTCTTGTGGCGTCATCCTAATGAGTTACGGCGTGCGCCGAAGAAGGCAGCTGGGCACGGCCCCAGACGATTGGAGTGTCCAGAGATGTGGAGGAGAAGGCACACCGGGATTGAGGGGACCAGCTGTGGCCCGGGAAGCGAGCTACCTCCAGTGGCGGACTGAATGGTGACGGGTCTGGGGGGCCGTGGGTCATCCTCACCGAGCCACGGATGTCTTTCTGTTGTTGGTTATTTGTTCCGAATCTGTATTTATAGTTCTGGCATTATTTTGTGTTATGTTAATCAGGAGACGAGGCATCAATTTTCTTTTGGTTTATAACTGGACTTTTATATATCATAGCTAGCAGAATAATCCGCCTCGCTGTGCGGGGTTAGGACGGCAGTCGACCCATCCCCCCTAACTTTAGTTATTTTGTGTGAATGCCATAGGCCGTTTTGTAACTTTTAGCACAGTTATGTTTAGCGGATGATTCGGGTTCCAGATTGGGGTGGGCTTTAATGGTACGTGTGTGTTTTGGACCTTTTTTATAGGAAGGGGGGGGATGTAATGTAGTTTTCTATTGTTCATATGTTGTATTTTGTTTGGAGCTCTTATTTGCGTGGCACAGGGTGGTGGCTCCATGTTCCGGTTCCGCCAACCCCGTGAGTATAAGAAGGGCTGCAGGTAGGGGGCGGTCTCTCCCACCTTTACCTCTGGCAGCAGCTGTGGGTGTAGTTGGGTGCACAGCGCCCTGTGTAATAAACTTGTGTTCCGTTCTACTGCTGGTCTCCTCCTTGGCTCCCAACTTCAGACAGAGTGATGCAGATTATCTTGCTGGGAACGGCTGCTGTTTGAACTGATGCAGTAGATACTTGGAGCCAGACAGGGTTTGCTAACTTGAGCTGTCTACTGTCACACCATGACGATTTAGGTAGCATTCATCAAACGTATAAAAATTGGTCTAAAATGCTGGGATACGCCGAAATGTTCACTTCTGGCCGTACACATCGTGTATCCAGAACAACTTGGACATATATATATATATATATAACATATTAGTAACTTATGTAGAATATTTCCACAACCTATAAGTAACTTAAACCAACTAATGCTTAGCATGATGCCGACATTCACAACTTGTGTGCAACAACAGTCTAACTTCTGCATAGCGCGGTCATGCCAAACTGCTGTTGCCTCCTGATCCATGGATCCTAGGTGTGCAGAGATCATCTCTGTTCAACCCAGGTGATTCTCCTTCCAGAGACCACGTGGGGGGGGGGGGTGACTGACCTGGCAGAGCTGTCAAATCTGTCAGGTCAGTCACATCTAAAACAGCTGATGTGACACGTCAGCAACATCAGATGACAGCTGTCACAACCTGGCTCAAAGACATGGGAACTGACGGTGATAAAGTTTTTCAATAAAGTGAAAAAAAACAACAGCAAAGTGTGATTTATCATGGAAAACAACTGCGCTTCGGGGGATCAGCTGACTGGATCCTCCTCCTCCGATGTTCTGACATTTTGGCATATCTACCAGAACAACACTGGGCAGCTGATGGTACAGACTGCAGTCAAATGGAAAAACCCCGACAGGTCCTGTTATACAAACAAATCTGTGTGTGTGTGTGTGTGTGTGTGTGTGTGTGTGTGCTGCAGGTAGGGCTCTGTATGTTTTTTTTTTTTTTTCCTGTGAACCAACGCTGCAAATACGCGATTTGCTCCACGAATGTGGGATGTATCAGCCATTGGAAAATTCAGAGGAGCTCAGTGAACTACGCCGTAGTGTGCCTCAGCATTCTTCAGTGTTCTTCAGCGTACTCTTAACTTAGACAAAACTTAGCCATAACTGAGTCCACTTACACCAGCGTGTACGTAATTTTTCATATGTTTTGGCTGCCTAAACCATCTAGGTGTGACAGGGCCTTAACCAAGGTAGCAGCCAGACTCCAGCCGCACACTTACAAGCAAGCTGTTAAAGCTTTGGGGAAACAAGTGGACCTGCAGCTCAACGAACAAGTGTGCAGGGAAATGGAGCTCCACAACGAAAAGGTAAAGATTTTTAAAACTATAATTTTATAGTTAAAGTAACCTTTAACTTGCTTTGTGTGGACGGCCCTGTAGGCTATTTTTATGGTGCTTGGTATGAATGGCGCTTAAATCAGGTAGATCACCACTTAAGGCCTCGTTGTAAAATACATGGTCCACCACTGGTTTCAACCCCAGCCTACATTTGGGCCTGGAAAGCCTGACTGGGATCCCCGTTTCAGACAGGAAGACCTGCTTTCTCCAGCATGCACTAGTACATACACATGTACATACACACGTACCCACACTGCAGAAGCCCTTTAAGAATAGATTCAGATTTATAAGAAAAAGGCGATGAATTTATATGTTCAAAGTTGCAAATTAAAAAAAAATCACCAGGAAAAAAGTCCCAAATTTAGATGAAAAAAAGACAAATTTACCCACTTGAAAAGGGTTTCAAGTTTACGACAAAGACACTTAATAATTCTGTATGAAAAAAGGTCAAATTTAAGACAAAAACTTAAAAGTTACAAGAAAAAAGTTATAAAGTCACGGGGAAAAGTTGCGGATTTATGAGGAACTATCTGTTTAAAGGCCAAATGTCACGTAATTTTTTTTTCTAAATGACAACGAATTTAGATAAAATACACATAGCTTAAACCAAATATTCATACCGGAGACCATATCACCCACCTGTATTTACATAATTGCACAAAATACACCAGGTGAAGGCCCCACCTTGCTTGCTGGCTTGTGACAGCCAGTCCAGACCACGCCCATGTTTTTGACATCACCAGTTGTACCCTGGCTGCCCTGCCTATCCACATTCACACTTATCAACATTGGACAATCATGACGGAAAGTGACAGCGATTGTGAACAAATTAGTTTAGTTTTGTCTTTTTTTTTTGTCAGTGGTTCAGACAGTGACAGAGGCATAGAACCTTACAGGTTCGAGCCGTCCGAGACGGAATCAGATGCTTTGTCTGATGACAACAGTTCCAACGATGACCAGAGAGCAGAACCAGTGGAAAATGTCATTGAACTGGACATTAATCGCCTCCAGAATTGCGAAGCCGAAGGGGGTCTGTCCAGGGCGCCCCATAAATATTGATTTTTCTGAAGCCATTATTATTACAGTGGAGGAGAGCCGCTGCTGTCAAGAAATTGACCAGATCAATATGAAAATGGAGGCGCATACCTGTCAAGTGAGACGTTTTCGCCGTATTTTAATACCGTAAAACGCGGCTATAAGGGACAGCGGAGTAATAATGGACATTTCTCTGGGAAATGTTTTCATACCTGTCAAGTGAGACGTTTTCGCCGTATTTTGGTGCCAAGCGCGGCTGTGGGGGACGGCGGAGTGGTGGGGGACACTTTTCTGGGAAATGTTTTAAATGTAGTTCGTGTTGTTATTGTCAAATATTTTAAGGAAAATACGGGGGAAAAAAAATTGAGTGTCTTGAGGAGCACATCCTGTGTGTGATCCCCCACAGCTGGTGCTGGCAGATGGCTCAGCCTGAGCTATTCGCACTACAGTGTGGACTCAATCAGTCTAATGGCCGCGGCGGGCAGATGGCTAAGCGGGAGCTATTATCACTACAATGAGAAGTGTGGACTCAGGCAGATCGCTTATAGCCGCGTTTTACGGTGTTGAAGTACGGCGAAAACGTCTCACTTGACAGGTATGAAAACATTTCCCAGAGAAGTGTCCCTTATTACCCAGCTGTCCCTGATAGTCCCGTTTTAAGGTATGGGTGAAATATCCAATTTTTTCTTTCTTGTTGCTCACTTCAACCTTCCAGTCTCCATATAAACAATCAATTGAAATACCCCAAGCATCAAACTAGGGTACAATCTATTTCGTCACTTCCGTCTTCTTCCCCAGGCGATTCCAGGGGCCGTGTCAGGCCAAGCGCGGCAGTTTTAAATTAACGAATATTCCGTTGTTACTGAAGCATATGCACCAAGACCCGAACGGATCGGTTCCCTTTTATATCTAGTTTCAAGATATTTAAAGTACCCTGTTATGTGACATTTGGCCTTTAAATAAATGTTTAAGAATCTGGACCGTCTGTATGGGACAAAGAGCCACTGTTTGGCCCCTGAGCCGCAGGTTGCAGCCCCAATCAGAAACACAGACACTGGTTTGGTGATTTTAGGATTATTCAATAATCATTCATAAGACTATCAAAGTATGATTCAGTCACAGAAACAGAGCTTTTAAATACAAAAATACAGAAACCTTTTCAGGTTCCATCAGTTCCGTGGAGGAAAAACAAGTTTTCAGTCATAAAGAGAAGTGAAATCAGGAGCATTCAGCCTCATTATTCATTTGGGTATTTTTGAAATGAATTAAGATCAACTCATCAGTCTACAGATGGCCAGAGAGGCAAATGAAATGAATCAAACAAAAATAAAATGGACTTTCTGTCTTCTGGAGATTTTCCAGCTTTAAGCTTTCAGAATCAGAATCAGAATCAGAATCAGAATCAGGTTTATTGCCATTGTTCATGTAGTACACAAACTAGGAATTTGTCTCGGTACAATGCTGCAACATTAAACATGATAGGATAAGAGAAATAAACTATACATGTAATAAAGTGTAGGATAAGATTAAGTGATACTGGTCAACAGTTAAAATATATATTAGCGAGCAGCAGATACTGTGGAGAACTATATAGTGCAGTCGGTAATGCAGGAAGAAAACAGTGATGATTGACATGAGTCTGGTTGAGCTGCTGTACATGGTGCACGAGAGTCAATAAGTCACTTAGTGTTCAGCAGTCTAATGGCAGAGGGGAAGAAGCTGTTCATGTGACGGGAGGTTTTAGTCTGGATGGACCGAAGTCTTCTACCAGAGGGGAGGGGGGCAAACAGTACGTGACCAGGGTGTGAGGGATCGGCTATGATCCGGCCAGCACGCCTCCGGGTCCTGGAGATGTACAGATCCTGGAGAGATGGGAGCTTGCAGCCGATCACCTTCTCAGCAGTGCGCACGACGCGCTGCAGCCTTAGTCTGTCCCTGGCAGTGGCTCCTGCGTACCACACGGTTATGGAGGTGGTGAGGATGGACTCGATGATGGCTGTGTAGAACTGCACTAACATCTTGGTGGGTAGCTTGAGCTTCCTCAGCTGCCGCAGGAAGAACATCCTCTGCTGGGCTTTTTTGATGAGTGAGCTGATGGTCAGCTCCCATTTGAGGTCCCTGGTGATGGTAGTGCCTAGGAAGCGGAAGGAATCAGCAGTGGTGATGGGAGAGCCTGAGAGGGTGAGGGGGGGCAGAGGAGTAGTGACTTTCCTGAAGTCTACAATCATCTCCACTGTCTTCAGAGCGTTCAGCTGCAGGTTGTTATTGCTGCACCAGGACGCCAGCTGGGCCACCTCTCTCCTGTAGGCGGACTCGTCGCCGTTGGAGATGAGCCCGATGAGGGTGGTGTCGTCCGCAAACTTGATCAACTTGACAGACTGGTGGCTGGAGGTGCAGGAGTTGGTGTAAAGGGAGAAGAGTAGGGGGGAAAGTACACAGCCCTGGGGTGATCCGGTGCTGATGCTAGTATAGTCTGAGACAGTCTTTCCCAGCCGCACATGCTGCCTCCGGTCCGTCAGGAAGTCGATGATCCACCTGCAGAGGGAGTCAGGCACGTTGAGCAGGGACAGCTTGTCCCGGAGCAGAGCGGGGCGGATGGTGTTGAATGCGGAGCTGAAGTCCACAAACAGGATCCTGGCGTAGGTTCCCGGGGAGTCCAGGTGCTGCAGGATGGAGTGGAGGGCCAGGTTGACTGCATCGTCTACAGACCTGTTGGCTCGGTAGGCAAACTGCAGCGGGTCCAGGAGAGGGGTGGTGATGGACTTGAGGTGGGACAGGACCAGGCGCTCAAAGGACTTCATGACTACAGAGGTGAGCGCTACAGGTCTGTAGTCATTAAGTCCAGTGATCCGTGGCTTCTTGGGGACAGGGATGATGGTGGAGGATTTGAGGCAGGATGGCACGTGGCATAACTTAAGGGAGGTGTTAAAAATGTCTGTGAATACAGGAGCCAGCTGTTTCGCACAGAGTCTCAGGGTGGAGGGAGACACACCGTCTGGGCCGGGGGCCTTGCGCGGGTTCAGTCTGGAGAACTGTTTGAGCACATCCTGCTCACTGAAGATAAGGGGAGGGGGGGAGGAGGGGGGGGTGCCTTAAATGAAGTAGCGAATGTGGAGGCTGTGGAGCTGGAGGGAGGGGGGGAGTTGGACACAGATGACGAGGTGTCAAAACGGGCATAGTGTTGGGACAGTCTTTGACAAAGGGCTTTGTCATCCTGACCTTTAGGAGCCTTAGGTCGATAGTTGGTGATTTGCCTCAGTCCTCTCCACACGGAAGCCGAATCATTAGCAGTGAACTGCTGCTGGAGTCTCTCTGAGTATAGAGATTTAGCCCTCTTCAGCTCTCTGTTAAACCGGTATTTAACCTCCCTGTAGCAGTCCCTGTCTCCACTTTTCAGCGCTGCTTCCTTCTCCTTCCTGATCTGTCTGAGCTTAGCTGTGAACCAGGGTTTGTCATTAGAGTAACTCACCCTGGTGCGTGATGGAAGAATGTTCTCTTCACAAAAGTGGATATATGAGTTCACAGTGTCCGTGTACTCATCCAGATCATGCGTGGCTCCTTTAAGCATGCCCCAGTCAGATATTTCCATGCAGATATTTCCTTTGAAGATATGATCATGTATGCAAATATACGGTTGGGTTTTTAAATTATCCATGGTTCTGCACCCCCACCTCTTAGACTTTTGTGTACCTGACTTCTGAACAAAATCCCAGAATAACAAAGATGTCCTCTAGGTGGCGTTGTTACGTCCACAAACCTGGCATGAAAGAGACGGACGAGGACGCTGCACTGGAACTGGGCTTTATTATGCAACTGCCAACAATGTACTACATGCGCTTACGTGCGGAGTTGTCCAAGCAACAGAGCCTCTAACGGTGGACACTCCCCTATATATGTCAGCGTGATGACGCAGCCAGATGGTGACGTCATCACACCGCATAGCACACCAAAACCCATCGCAACAGCATTGTTGCATCCCCCTACGTAAAATTGCTTTTGGACAATCAGCCTTCTCATACAAAGCTATAACGGAACGGAACAAGCTCCCCACTGCTTTGAAGACCAGAACAGATTAGAGAGACTTTTCCACAGAGACTAAAACTGGATTCTAAGTAATCAAGCCTGCCAGCATCGACTCTCTCCCAATAAATGGGATTTGAAATTGTACTCTTAAATTGTTTTTTATGTGTGCCGTTTCTTACCTTTTTACCTTTAAACTTCCTCCCTGCTGGTTTCAGGGTCAACAGTTTCTGAAACCCGACCTGAATTGTTCTCTATATGTGCTGTTTTTCTGAAGAAGGAACAGATCGTCACTTCCTTGTGGTAACGTATCGTCACTTCCTGTTTTGCTGTCTGCCTGTGTGGTTTGCTCTCCAGCTCTCGAGCCACTAGCTATGGCTACTAGCTCTCTTTCCTCTCCTCCTCTGGTGTGCTCTCTCTGTCAGATGTTTAGCTACACCTCTGCCTCTTTTAGTGATAACGGTAAATGTAATAAATGTTGTCTTTTTGAGGCGCTCGAGGCGAGGTTGTCTGATTTGGAATCCCGGCTCCGCTGCATTGAAACACCGTCTGCGCCAGTTAATCTCGACGGACGCCCATTAGCTGCAGCGGAGCTAGCTAGCTTAGGCCCCACTGTCAGCGGTCCCTCGGCTCTCCTCAGCAGCGAGGAGACTGGGTGGGTGACGGTGAGAAGGAAGCCTAGTCGCAAAGCCCCGGTTCACCACCAACCTGTTCACGTTTCTAATCGTTTTTCCCCGCTCAGCGACACACCCGCTGAGGAAAAAACTCTGATCATTGGCGACTCTGTAGTCAGAAACGTGAACCTAGAGACTCCAGCGGCCATAGTCACATGTATTCCTGGGGCCAGAGCAGGCGACATCGAGTCAAATTTGAAAATGCTGGCTAAAAGTAACTGTAAATATTCCACAATTGTTATTCACGCCGGCATTAATGACATCCGTCTCCGGCAGTCGGAAGTCACGAAACTTAATGTAGAATCGGTGTGTGAGTTTGCAAAAACGATGTCAGCCACTGTAGTATTCTCTGGGCCCCTCCCCAATCTGACCAGTGATGACATGTTTAGCCGCTCGTCATCCTTGAACCGCTGGCTGTCTGTGTGGTGTCCTAAAAATGACGTGGGCTACATTGACAATTGGAGCTCTTTTTGGGGAAAACCTGGTCTTATGAGACGAGACAGCATTCATCCCACTTTGGATGGTGCTTCTCATTTATCTAACAATCTGGCATCTTTTTTATCCAAATTTCCAAAACCCTGACTACTCAGAGTTGGGACCAGGAAGCAGAGTCACAGTCTTACACGCCTCTCTGCAGCTCCTCTTCATCCGCCACCCCTCAGCTTAGCCCCTGTCTTCCCCATCAGAGAATCGTTGTCTGCTCCCTCCAAAGTAAATAAAAATATAATGTATAAGCATCCCAAAGTGATAAAGCAAAATATTGGTAAAACTCAAATTAAACATAAAGCCTCTAAATTGAATAATTTGGCCTCTGTTCCTCCTCATAATTTAAAAATTAAATGTGGTTTATTAAATATTAGGTCTCTAACTCCCAAGTCTCTGTTAGTCCATGATCTGTTAATTGATCATCAGATTGATTTAATTTCCCTTACAGAGACTTGGTTAGGACAAGAGGATTATGTTGGTTTAAATGAATCAACTCCCTCTGGTTATTTAAACTGTCAAAATCCCAGAAGTTCTGGTCGTGGAGGAGGAGTAGCAGCAATTTACCATTCCAAATTACTAGTTAATGTAAAGCAAAAAACATGTTATAATTCCTTTGAGGGCCTGGTCCTCAGTGTTGGGCACTTTAGCAATTCCAGGTTAAACCCAATTTTATTTGCCATAGTTTATCGTCCCCCATCAACCTATTCAGAATTTTTATCCGAATTTCCTGATTTCTTAGCTGATTTAGTGCTGAAATCTGATAGAATAATTATAGTAGGGGACTTTAATATACATGTGGATGTAGATAGTGACTGCCTTAATGTGGCTTTTAATTCAATATTAGACTCGATTGGGTTTTCTCAGAAAGTAGGAAATTCTACTCATTACCTCCACCATACATTGGACCTTGTTCTGACATATGGCATAGAAATAGAAAATCTTGTAGTGTCTCCTCATAACCCTGTACTGTCAGACCATTGTCTGTTAACCTTTGATTTTACTATTTCTGACTATTTGGCTCCTAAAGAAAAATATTATTACAGTAGATGCCTCTCAGATGATGCTGTTTCCAAATTTATGCAGATTGTTTCCTCTATGCCATGTGTCAACACAACGGAAATAAGCTATAGACAGCTTGCTCCTTCTGTAATTGATAACATGGTGGATAGTGTTTCAGCTTCTCTGCATCAGGCTCTAGACTTGGTGGCCCCCTTAAAAAAGAAAAAGTCTAATCAGAGATTTTTAACTCCTTGGTTCAACACAGAAACTCGTAGCTTAAAACAGAAGACTCGTCAATTAGAAAGAAAATGGCGCTCTACTAATTTAGATGAAATCTATTTAGCTTGGAGAAATCATCTTTTAATTTATAAAAAATCTCTTAGAAAAGCTAGAACGAGTTATTACTCTGCATTAATAGAAGAGAACAAGAATAATCCCAGGTTTCTTTTCAGTACTGTAGCCAGGTTGACAAAGAGTCAGGACTCTGTCAATCCTAGCATCCCCTTAGAGCTTACTAGTCAGGACTTTATGAACTTTTTCAATAATAAAATTTCATCCATCAGAGATAAAATCAATCAGATTCTTCCCACAGTTAACTTAAATACTGTAACTACTACAACTCCTTCTATTGATGTCTGTCTTGATGAGTTTACTCCAATCGACCTTTGTGAGTTAGACAAAATAGTTTCCTCATCCAAACCTTCAACTTGTCTTTTAGACCCTATTCCTACCAGGTTATTTAAAGAAGTCTTCCCACTTATTGGTAGCTTTATTCTTCATATAATCAATTCTTCATTAACTTTAGGCCATGTACCGCAGGCTTTTAAAACGGCTGTAATTAAACCCTTACTCAAAAAGCCAACGCTAGATCCAGGAGCTTTAGCTAACTATAGACCAATCTCTAATCTCCCTTTCATTTCAAAAATCTTAGAAAGAGTTGTTGCTATGCAATTATTTGACCACCTGCAGGGAAATGGTTTATTTGAGGAGTTTCAATCTGGGTTTAGAATCCATCATAGCACTGAAACAGCCTTAGCGAAGGTCACTAACGACCTCCTCATTGCATCTGATAATGGACTAGTTTCTGTACTTGTCCTTTTAGATCTTAGTGCAGCTTTTGATACTATTGATCATAATATTCTACTTGATAGATTAGAACACTATGTTGGACTTAATGGAACTTCGTTGCAGTGGTTTAGATCTTATTTATCTGATAGGTTCCAGTTTGTTCATGTAAATGATGAGTTTTCTCTCAGCTCAAAGCTTAGTCATGGAGTTCCACAGGGATCTGTGCTTGGCCCTACTCTTTTTAGTTTATATATGCTTCCGTTAGGCAACATTATTAGAAAGCACTGTATACATTTTCACTGTTATGCAGATGACACACAATTATACCTGTCAATGAAGCCAGATGATACTAATCAATTAGCCAAGTTAGAAGCCTGTCTTAAGGAAATCAAAGCTTGGATGACTTGTAATTTCCTGCTATTAAATTCAGATAAGACTGAAGTCATTCTTGTTGGTCCAAAAAACCTTAGAAATTCCTTTCCAAATCAAACTTTCAGTTTGGATGCAGTTACTCTTTCTCTTAATAGCTCTGTGAGGAACCTTGGAGTTATTTTTGATCAGGATTTGTCCTTCAATTCACATATTAAATTTGTTTCTAAGACTGCCTTCTATCATTTGCGTAATATTGCCAAGATTAGGAGCATCTTGTCTCAGAGTGATGCTGAGAAGCTGATCCACGCTTTTGTTAGCTCGAGATTAGATTATTGTAATTCTTTATTATCAGGTTGTCCTAAAACATCTTTAAAAAGTCTTCAGCTGATCCAAAATGCTGCAGCAAGAGTTTTAACAGGTACTAGAAAGAGAGATCATATCTCTCCGGTTCTGGCCTCCCTTCATTGGCTTCCCATAGAGTTTAGAATTAAGTTTAAAATCCTTCTTCTTACTTACAAAGCTCTAAACAATCAGGCTCCTTTTTATTTAAAAGATCTGATACTACCGTATCATCCTAACAGAGCACTACGCTCCCAAAATGCAGGTTTACTTGTAATACCTAGAATCTCCAAAAGTACAATGGGAGGCAGAGCCTTCAGTTATCAAGCTCCTCTCCTGTGGAATCAGCTGCCAATCTGGATTCGGGAGTCAGACTCGATCTCTGTTTTTAAGAATAGGGCTAAAACCTACCTTTTTGATATAGCCTACAATTAGGGAGGGATCATGTGTTTTCTGAACCCTCCCTTAGTTATGCTGCTAATAGGTTTAGTCAGCCGGGGGACCTCCAGTAATGCACTGGGCCTCACTCCTTTCCTCACTCTCTATGAAATATTTTTTTTTTGCTGGTCATTAACATTTGTTTGTTCTCTCCCATAGATTGAGTCCCCATCGTGCTGTTTGCTCTCTACATGTCTGTTCTTTTCTTCTTCTCTATCCCCTCACCCCCCAGCCAGTCGCAGCAGATGACTGCCCCTCCCTGAGCCTGGTTCTGCTGGAGGTTTCTTCCTGTTAAAAGGGAGTTTTTCCTCTCCACCGTCGCCAAGTGCTTGCTCACAGGGGATCGCCTGATTGCTGGGGTCTTTCTGCAACTGTGGGGGTCCTCCCTACAGTTGATAGTGCTATGAGATGACTGTTGTTGTGAAATGGCGCTATATAAATAAAGTTGAATTGAATTGAATTGAATTAATATCTTCCTGTCTGCCTCAGGGACTACAGATGGAAATGAGTGAGAACGCTAGAATCTGCTGCAGAGCATCTTTACCCTGGGTTTAAGGGTTTTTCTGTACATGGTCCCTGACAAATAAACCAATAAACTAACTAACGAACTTAAAATAAATGGGAAAAAAGTTCAGAATGTATTGTCCAGTCTGTCTTAAATAGACAGAATGAATGACTTGGTTAAGGCGGCCCAGACACCTCACCAAGATGCAAACACAAACGCATGCTAATGTTAGCAATGGGATAGTAGTATTACCATTAGCGTTGATATTAACATTAGCATGCTAACATTAGACTTTGGGCAGCTTGGTGGCGCAGTGGTTAGCACTGTGGCAGCACAGTAAGGTCACGGGATCGATGCCACCCCTGACCATCGTGGGGGTGGTGGCTCGGGCCCTAATAAACGTAGTGGATACAATAGGGTTCTCGCCCACTGACGTTGTCAGTGGCTCGGGCCCTAATAATAACCAGACTGTCATAATTGTATTGACCATACATTGGGTCTGGGCAATTCCACCTTAAATCAACACCATGGTTTATTGAATCTTTCAGGTCGGTTTTCGTTTTTTTCCTCTTCTCTTCTCCATTACAGTTTACTGACAAAGTTCATAATTATTCAGCAATATTACACAACAGTGCAGTATTGTTCCATTTTTTTTTTTTACAGCTATCAGCTACAAATTCACATTGATGCAGCAAAGTTCAGCCTCCACCTCCTCCGCCGTCACCTCCCATTCTCGTCTTCCTTTAATGGCGTCCTATGCCCCGCCCTTCCTTAATTCTGATTGGCTGCTTAGAAAGGTCTGACATTGAAGAACGCAGCTGTACAGTAGTCTGACAAGTTAAACTTTTTTCAGCCTTGAGCACCGCAACAAAAAGCAGCCACCGCTCAAAGTGTCTCAGTGCCGAGTAAACGCCGGACTACATAGAGAATGAACAGAACATAGTCGCCCACAGCAGGAAAAACCAGTTTGGTGGACACGCCCCCAATACTTCTGCAGTGTTTGGCTTCCAGGCTGCCGAGGCACATGGCCCTGTGGCATGACCACGCACGTAACTGAGTGACACGTCTTAAAGGGGCAGTACATGAAAAACGCCAGATTAATATATAAAATAATACTCAACAAATTCTTACATTCACATCGTGACGCAAATCACCACCAAAATCTAATCGTCGGTTCCCCGTACCATTACACATCCTTCCTGAAAATTTCATCAAAATCCGTTCATAACTTTTTTTTTTTTAATTTAAGTTTTTGTAAAGGGTATACAGGTCATTACAGCATTGCATTGTTTACATTTTCATCGCACGTTCCCTTATTTTTTGCTATTTGACAACATTGGTAGGATAGTTATTACAACACCCCCCTTTTTTTTAAAGTGAAAGAAAAAGTGAAATTAAAGAGAATTAAATAAAAAAGACAAACAAACAGAACAGCAAAAAACAAACAAACAGAAAATTAAGTAATTAAAAGTAAAAGAGCCTCTGAGTAGCGTTGGAACAAAGAGCGGGACCATTATTGAAATGGTATTTGTCAAAGATTAGATCTAATGGAAGACACATATGCGATCCAGGGTTGCCAAAAGTTCAAGAACCCATCCATGTCCTGTCTCAGTGCGAATGTCAACTTTTCCATCGAGTAAATGTCTTGAATCACGTTAATCCAATCTTCAGGTGTAGGACAGTCCTTCAGCATCCATTTTTTAGTTAGGGCTTTTTTACTTGCCAATATTAAAACAGTGAATAAGTATTTATCTCCTCGTCTTTCCAGTGAGTCCGGTAGTAAACCCAAATACAAAGTTACAAAAGAAAAGGGAACTGTAATTTTGAATATTTTCCCCAATATTGTCTGTACATTGGTCCAATATTGGTGGATAACTGGGCATGACCAAAACACATGAAAATGATTTGCAGTCTTTTCACCACACAAGCGCCAACAGTTCAACCCCTTATGGGTAAATTTGTTTTGTGCAGGTGTTCTGAAAAATCTTACCAAGTTTTTCCATCCAAATTCTCTCCACTGCAGGGATGAGGTACTTTTCCATTGCTGTTTATTTAGCTTTTCCCATATTTCCAATTGTAAAGTGAAATTCCCCTCTTTTCCCCATCTCTCTTTTATATATGATGTGTTGTCTCCTTTTAAGTCTTGAAGACCTTGGTATATTTTAGAAATGTATCTGATCCCTGGGATCCCTTTATATGCCATTAAGAAGACCTTCAGAACACCTGACTGGGCCCTTTCCAAAACCTCCTTTTTAAGTATATTGTTTATGTGGTGTCTAAGCTGAAAGAACCTGTAAAGATCTTGATTTATTAGACCTTGTTTTTTCAAATCTTCAAAACTTCTTAAAGTTTGCCCCTTAAAAAAATCGTAATATTTTATCAGCCCTTTCTCTTTCCACTCTTTAAATCCAGTGTCTGTTTTATTGGGGGTAAAGTCTTGATCACAGGCAATCCATTGCAGAAGTCAATAGGGCTCTTTAGCTTGATTCTCTCTGACTATCTTAAACCAAATTTTTAGCGGGGTCTCTATCCACGGGTTAGTGTTATTCAAGAGTTTAGGTAAGGCATTGTTCCCTATTATCGCCTGTAGGGGGATGTCACTTGTTATTTGGCATTCCATCTCCTTCCATTGTGCAGTGTAGACTGGGTTACATATCTCTACTAAAGTTTTAATTTGTGCGGCTTTAAAATAGTCCCTGATATTTGGCAGCGCGAGCCCACCTTTGTCTTTGTTTAGCTGTAGGGTTCTATATCTGATTCTAGGTCTCTTGCCCTGCCATATGAATCTTGAGATCCTTCTGTCCAGCTCCAGCCATGTTTTTTTGGGAGGTTCTACCGGTATTGTTTGGAAAAGGTATAGAAGACGTGGAAGTATATTCATTTTGACTGCTTCAATTCTTTGTGCAGTACCTAAGAATGGTATCATATTCCATCTTGCTAGGTCAGATTTTATTTTTGTCACCAGTGGATCATAGTTTAGTGTTATAATTTTGTCGAGTTGTTTCGGGATATTGACCCCCAGATATTTCATAGATTCCAACTCCCAGTTAGTTTTGAGTTCACTTAGTGAATAATGATTTGGGTCATAGTTGAATGTTAAAACTTGGGTTTTATGCATGTTTAATTTGTACCCCGATAAATCTCCATAGTCTGAAAAAACTGAGATTAGTCCTGGTAAAGAAGTGTCTGGTTGCCCTAGGTATATTAAAATGTCATCAGCAAAGAGTGCTATTTTATGTTCCTTCTGACCAAGTGTAATACCTTGAATTTTTTGATTTTGTCTTATCCATTGGCTCAGAGGTTCTATGAAGATTGCAAAGAGCAGTGGAGACAGGGGGCAGCCTTGACGACATCCTCTTTCCAGCTCAAAAGATGATGATAAATTACCGTTAATCCTTATTTTAGCTGTTGGTTTTTTATATAATGCCTGTATAGTTCTAATGAAGTTGTTATGAAAGTTGAAACTGGATAAGATTCTATATAGGAAAGACCAGTCAACCGAATCGAATGCTTTTTCAGCGTCTAATCCCAATATGACTGCATTTAAGTTATATTTTTTTATATGATAAATTATGTGTAAAGTGCGTCTAATGTTGTCTTGTGTCTGTCTTTGTCTTATAAAACCTGTTTGGTCTAAGTGAATTAAGTCTGTCAGTATGTTTTCTAACCTTTTGGCAAGGATAATGGTAAAAAGCTTATAGTCCTGATTTAATACACTGATTGGTCTGTAGTTGGAGCATTCTAGTTTATCCTTTTCAGGTTTAGGTATAACTGCAATGACCCCTTCTCTCCAGGAGGGGGGGATTTCCCCTGTGTGGAGGACAGTTAAATGTTTTCAAGAGGAGAGGAGATAGTTGCTGTTTAAAGGTTTTGTACCATTCTGCTGTATAGCCATCTGCTCCTGGGGATTTGTTAGCTTTAAGTTTCATAATTGCTTTTTCCAATTCTTTAGGTTGTATTTCTGATGGTGGTGTTTTATTTTGTGATTCCGTAAGTTGGGGAAGGTGTAATGTGTTTAGGAATGTCTCGGATGCGTTTTTATGTTTTTTGTGGGAGTATAAGTTCTTGTAGTAATTCTCGAAGCTTTTAAGAATATCCTGAAGTCCATATAGATCGGACTGTGGTCAGAGAGATCCATCAGTCCTATTTTACATGTTTTTACTCTTCCAATGTCTCTATTAAACATAAAAAAGTAATCAATCCTTGAGTAAGATGAATGTGGCATTGAATAAAAAGTATAATCTTTTACATTGGGGTTGAATTCCCTCCATATGTCACAGATTCCCATTTCGTTTAGTAGCAGCCGAGTTTTCCTATTTTTTTTTTTTTAATTTAAGTTTTTGTAAAGGGTATACAGGTCGTTACAGCAATGCAGTGTTTACATTTTCATCACATGTTCCCTTATTTTCTGATATCTGACAACATTGGAAGATTAATTCTTACAACACCCCCCTTTTTTTTTTTTAAAGTGAAAGAAAAAGTGAAATTAAAGAGAAAAAAAAACAAAAAACAAATAACAAAAAAACCCCAAACAAACCAGTAAAAAACAAACAAAAAGAAAAAGTAAGTAAATAAAGATAAAAGAGCATCTGAGTAGCATTGGAACAAAGAGCGGAACCATTATTGAAATGGTATTTGTCAAAGATTAGATCTAATGGAAGACACATATGCGGTCCAGGGTTGCCAAAAGTTCATGAACCCATCCATGTCCTGTCTCAGTGCGAATGTCAACTTTTCCATCGAGTAAATGTCTTGGATCACGTTAGTCCAATCTTCAGGTGTAGGACAGTCCTTCAACATCCATTTTTTAGTTAGAGCTTTTTTGCTTGCCAATATTAAAACATTGAATAAGTATTTTTCTCCTCGTCTTTCCAGTGAGTCCGGTAGTAAACCCAAATACAAAGTTACAAAAGAAAAGGGAACTGTAATTTTGAATATTTTCCCCAATATTGTCTGTACCTTGGTCCAATATTGGTGGATAACTGGGCATGACCAAAACACATGAAAATGATTTGCAGTCTTTTCACCACACAAGCGCCAACAGTTCAATCCCTTATGAGTAAATTTGTTTTGTGCAGGTGTTCTGAAAAATCTTGCCAAGTTTTTCCATCCAAATTCTCTCCACTGCAGGGATGAGGTACTTTTCCATTGCTGTTTATTTAGCTTTTCCCATATTTCCAGTTGTAAAGTGAAATTCCCCTCTTTTTCCCATCTCTCTTTTATATAAGATGTGTTGTCTCCTTTTAAGTCTTGAAGACCTTGGTATATTTTAGAAATGTATCTGATCCCTGGGATCCCTTTATATGCCATTAAGAAGACCTTCAGAACACCTGACTGGGCCCTTTCCAAAACCTCCTTTTTAAGTATATTGTTTATGTGGTGTCTAAGCTGGAAGAACCTGTAAAGGTCTTGATTTATTAGGCCTTGTTTTTTCAAATCTTCAAAACTTCTTAAGATTTGCCCTTTAAAAAAAATCGTAATATTTTATCAGCCCTTTCTCCTTCCACTTTTTAAATCTGGTGTCTGTTTTATTAGGAGTAAAGTCCTGATCATAGGCGATCCATTGCAGAAGTCGATAGGGCTCTTTAGTTTGATTCTCTCTGACTATCTTAAACCAAATTTTTAGCGGGGTCTCTATCCACGGGTTAGTGTTATTCAAAAGCTTAGGTAAGGCATTGTTCCCTATTATCGCCTGTAGGGGGATGTCACTTGTTATTTGGCATTCGATCTCCTTCCATTGTGCAGTGTAGACTGGGTTACATATCTCTACTAAAGTTTTAATTTGTGCGGCTTTAAAGTAGTCCCTGATATTTGGCAGCGCGAGCCCACCTTTGTCTTTGTTTAGCTGTAGGGTTCTATATCTGATTCTAGGTCTCTTGCCCTGCCATATGAATCTTGAGATCCTTCTGTCCAGCTCCTGCCATGTTTTTTTGGGAGGTTCTACCGGTATTGTTTGGAAAAGGTATAGAAGACGTGGAAGTATATTCATTTTGACTGCTTCAATTCTTTGTGCAGTACCCAAGAATGGTATCATATTCCATCTTGCTAGGTCAGATTTTATTTTTGTCACCAGTGGATCATAGTTTAGTGATATAATTTTGTTGAGTTGTTTCGGGATATTGACCCCCAGATATTTCATAGATTCCGACTCCCAGTTAGTTTTGAGTTCACTTAGTGAATAATGATTTGGGTCATAGTTGAATGTTAAAACTTGGGTTTTATGCATATTTAATTTGTACCCCGATAAATCTCCATACTCTGAAAAAACTGAGGTTAGTTCTGGTAAAGAAGTGTCCGGCTGCCCTAGGTATATTAAAATGTCATCAGCAAAGAGTGCTATTTTATGTTCCTTCTGACCAAGTGTAATACCTTGAATTTTTTGGTTTTGTCTTATCCATTGGCTCAGAGGTTCTATGAAGATTGCAAAGAGCAGTGGAGACAGGGGGCAGCCTTGACGACATCCTCTTTCCAGCTCAAAAGATGATGATAAATTACCGTTAATCCTTATTTTAGCTGTTGGTTTTTTATATAATGCCTGTATAGTTCTAATGAAGTTGTTATGAAAGTTGAAACTGGATAAGATTCTATATAGGAAAGACCAGTCAACCGAATCGAATGCTTTTTCAGCGTCTAATCCCAATATGACTGCATTTAAGTTATATTTTTTTATATGATAAATTATGTGTAAAGTGCGTCTAATGTTGTCTTGTGTCTGTCTTTGTCTTATAAAACCTGTTTGGTCTAAGTGAATTAAGTCTGTCAGTATGTTTTCTAACCTTTTGGCAAGGATAATGGTAAAAAGCTTATAGTCCTGATTTAATACACTGATTGGTCTGTAGTTGGAGCATTCTAGTTTATCCTTTTCAGGTTTAGGTATAACTGCAATGACCCCTTCTCTCCAGGAGGGGGGGATTTCCCCTGTGTGGAGGACAGTTAAATGTTTTCAAGAGGAGAGGAGATAGTTGCTGTTTAAAGGTTTTGTACCATTCTGCTGTATAGCCATCTGCTCCTGGGGATTTGTTAGCTTTAAGTTTCATAATTGCTTTTTCCAATTCTTTAGGTTGTATTTCTGATGGTGGTGTTTTATTTTGTGATTCCGTAAGTTGGGGAAGGTGTAATGTGTTTAGGAATATCTCGGATGCGTTTTTATGTTTTTTGTGGGAGTATAAGTTCTTATAGTAATTCTCGAAGCTTTTAAGAATATCCTGAAGTCCATATAGATCGGACTGTGGTCAGAGAGATCCATCAGTCCTATTTTACATGTTTTTACTCTTCCAATGTCTCTATTAAACATAAAAAAGTAATCAATCCTTGAGTAAGATGAATGTGGCATTGAATAAAAAGTATAATCTTTTACATTGGGGTTGAATTCCCTCCATATGTCACAGATTCCCATTTCGTTTAGTAGCATCCGAGTTTTCCTATTTTGAGTGTTATTTTGATGTGAAGAATTACCTGTTGCATCCCAGTATGGATTCAGTCAGATTGAAGTCTCCACCACATATCACTAAACCTTGGGCTTTAGTTATCTTTAGGTCGAATACATTTTTATAAAATTTCCATTTAGCCCCTGGTGGTGCATATACATTCAGCAGGGTGATATCTTCTCCCTCTAGCCGCCCAACTACCAAACTTTTTTTTAAATTTAATTTTGGTTGATATCAATGTCACTACTCCTCCCTGATTTATATGAAGATGAAGAGATCATTTTAAACCCTTGTCTATTGAGTTTAGTGTGTTCCACGTCTGTTAGGTGGGTTTCTTGTAAAAATATTATTTCTGCTTTGTCTTTTTTCATTTTGCGTAGAATCTTGGATCTTTTAACTGGATTCAGGATCCCTTTTACATTATATGAGGCTATTTTGGTTACACCCTGTTTCTCCATTGTATTTTCTTATTTAGTATAACAGTGTGGTGGCCCTCTTTTTTGCTACTCAGAAACTGAAAGAACATTAAGAACATAAAAAACATTAAGAACATAGTGTACGAGACTTTAAAACAAAAAACTGTCAAAAAAACTTCCTGAGCTGGGGTCTCTTTAAAGACCCTGTAAGAGCCCTGATGGAGTGTAGGCTCTGAGGGAAATTCCTCAAACTGTTACGTGTTGAGGGCCCTCTCTTACCCCTGTAAGTTGTCCCATGTTTTTAACGTGAATTTCAGATCCCAATCCGAATTTGTAATGATTTTTTTTTTTTTTTTTTATGCCTATACCCTATGAGATTGTGTGCACCCCCCCACCCCCATCACAGCAAACCTTCACTCTAATACAGTATTTGTTAGTGTGGGGAGAACATGTGGGTCATTGTCACATTTCTATTTTAACAAGATTTTTTTTTTTCCCCTTTAAATTAAGAAGACATTTGTTTCTAATGCTATAACTGCTCCATGAAAGGTTTTACCACATGCTGATTCTGCATCTCCTTTAATGTTTGTTACCTTGTAGGAGGGGGGATGGAAGTGCAGAATGACTGAAAAAAAAAAACAAAAAACAAAAAGGTCGCTATTCCTTCCTGGAACTGGAAAGCTTATCTTTGTAGCTCTGGGGCTGGGTTTCCCGCTGCTGGCCCGTGGATTTAGAAGGTCTTTGAGTGGACCAGGATTGAGCTCTGACCTTCTTGCTCAGATTCGCTGCGGGTTTAAACACCGATACCGGGAGCCCTCTTCTTGCCATGTCAATTGTTGCTTCTTCCGCTGAATTATAGAGACATGACTCTTCACCGTAAAAGACCCTTAACTTCGCCGGAAATGGCGTCTGAAAGCGTAGATTCTTTTCCCGTAGAACCTTTTTGGCGTCGTTATATTCCCGTCGCTTTTTAAGAACCTCAGGGGCGTAATCGTGCTCCACGAAGACTTTTCTTTCTTGATGCATAAATCCTTTTTTCTGCCAAGCCCGTCTTACAACCTCTTGTTTTATTTTGAAATCGGAGAATCTTACCACCACTGAATGCGGGGGCGCCTCTGCCGCTGGCTTTGCGGCTAATGTACAATGGGCCTTTTCTATTTTCAAATCGGTGGTTTGTGGAATATCCAACTTCTCTTTCAATAAGGATTCCACGCATTCCGCCACTGTGTTGAAACTATCTTCAGCTCCTTCTTTCAGACCGTGAATTCTGATGTTGTCTCGTCTCTGTCTTCCTTCTTGGTTGGTTAGCTTAGCCTCTAGCCTTGACTGCTTTCTGTGTAAATCCAGCATAGAATCTTCAAGCACTTTTATTCTTTCTTCAGCTTCCAAGATTCGGTTTTCGGCCTGGTCCATTCTGCTGTTCGTCCTTTTTAGTTCCTCTCTGAATTCATGAAATTCGGCCCGAAATCGTCGTAATTCATCAAATAGCGATTTCAAGCTAACCTTTTTGTTAGCTAGGCCCAGCTCTTCGTCTCCTGAATGGAGGTCCTCCGGTTCGGATTCTGCGGCCGCTGCGCGTCCTGACCTGGGGAATGTCAGTTTCTTCTGTTTTTGGTTAGGCATGGTGTTTTTGTCTTTTGATTTTTATTCTTCCAAAAATCCGTTAAGTCTGATTTTGAAGATGTTTTCCTTGGATTGGATCTGGGAGCTTCAGCGTTAAGTTGCTATCACCATGGCGTCCAGACCGGAAGTCCATCCGTTCACAACTTTTTTGAGTAATGTTGCTAACAAACCAACCAACCAACCAACGCCACTAAAATCATTACCTCTGTCCTCCCTTGCAGAGGTAAAAAAAAAGAATAGCTCAAGGTCAGGTTGTGGGTGCTGTTTTACTGAATCTAAAAAAAGCTTCTGATGCAGTGAATCAACACATTTTAGTTACAAAAAATATCTAGATGAATTTTTCTAATCGGACTATGCAATGTTTTCATCTCATCTGTGTGACAGACAACAGTGTGTAATGGTGACTAATGAAAGATCTTCTTTCTTAGCCTCTTAGAATTCTAGTTTTCCACTCACAGAACGTTTCACACTGGCTGGAAATTGGCAGGAAGGGTAAGGAGCTAGCTTGGTGCGCAGCAAAAACAGGATGGAGGAAGGAAAGTTGGTGACCCAGCCACAGGGGGAGCACAAGCCGGTGTCCTCCCTGTGCCGATCCCAAGCCCGGATGAATGGGCAGGGTTGCATCAGGAAGGGCGTCTGGCATAAAACTCAGCCTCAACCTATATGGATAAGGTAGATGTATCGTATCTGCTGCAGCAAGCACAGAAGGTGGGGCTAGTTAGAAGAAGAATTAGAAATGAGTGGGGGAGATAACAATTAGTGTGAAACACTGAGGTCAGGCACATCCTCATTTGTCAGATGGACACACACACACACACGCGCGCTCAGCTGCTGCTATTCAGGGTCTCCACAGCCAATCATGGTTCGTCATGTTTGATTTGATCAGGACTTTACACCAGATGCCCTTCCTGATGCAGTTTACCTGGTCTTGGGACCAGCATAAGGAGTACACTGGTCTTGTGCTTCCCCCTCTGGCTGGGTAAGCAACATTCCCCATTCAATTCATGCGGAACATCAAGCTAGAAAAAGTACCAGTTTATAGTCTTTGTTCTGACCTAGCGTGGGCTTGAACCCACAGTCTCCCTGCTGTGGGGCAGATGCTCTACCACTAGACCACCGCTCCAGTTGGGAAAGCCATGCTGGCGCCACATTCAACGATGCCAAGACCGTCTCTGTACACCAGCCCCTGCAGTGCCGGTGACGGAGATACAAGGCTGAGAAACAAGATCATGAGCTGAGAGAGAGAGAGGTGACATGAGGAAGAGGTGCAGTCTGTGTCCAACATGTGCATGAGAAAAACACCTCTGAAGTTGGACTTGGGCCACTCCACCAAGTTTAGAAGCTTGACTTTGTTATCAGTTTCCAGGTTTTTCTGTTATCAACCAAAAACACATGTGATAGGCTGATGAACACTGGAATGTTCTTGTTCTTAGTTGGTCTTTACTGTATTGGTGTTGGAATATTGTAAAACTGTCAAGTGTAGTTTTCTGATAATTTTCTTTGTACACAAATAAAACATTGCCGGTCATTAACACTCTAAATGGTTTCAACAAATGTCCTTGGTAACTTTGACCCACAGTAGTCTGTGATAGACTTTACACCACATTTCATCGGATTATTTCTTATAGTCAAAATGATGTAGAAATGATGATTTTTAGAACTCAGATTCAAGATGTATAAGTTCAGATCACTGAGACATACAGGCCAGAAACACCAAATAGAAGTTCAAAACTTGGAGTGTTCACAAGAACTTAAGTCAAAGAGAAAATCCAACACAAGTAGAGACAGTCTATGTATTATTAGGGTTTTTATGCTGAGTCTTAATGGAACGGTCAGTTTTGACCGGGAACACAAAATTGTTTAACATCAAATGAACACAGCATGAATGTTAAAAAAAATTAAGTTAACACTTTTGCAGTCAAAAAAAAAAAAAAAAAAAATCAAAATCCTAGATGATACTTCAGGTTTAAAGGCCCTGAACAGCTTAAACAGTTCTGGTTCCTTGGAGTTCAAAAACCAAACGTGATAATGGCCAGAAATGTTTCAAGTTTAAAGAGATCACTGACTGAGAAATGGTGTGTTTGTAGGTTTTAACCATCTGAAATATGTCTACTGGTCACATAATTATCGACACAATATCAAACCAGTTACTGCTCTTGAAAAGCCTTTATGTCATGCTTCTCTCCAAGAAAGGTTTTTGACTCTTCTGGGGTTAATCCTGTACATCAGGAATTCAGAAATATCACTAGTCACTAGCTTTGATACCCACCCACTGCTCTATTATTGGCCCGTCTAGCTGTCTGTCGCATGCAGATGGAAGGGGAGCCAACAGCTAAGCCCAAGCCAACACTGGTACCAGGAGTCTTGCACCAAGCACAGTTTATATTGTTGTTTTCTTCAGATCTCAGTCACCGTAATAGCCATCCCTGTTCCCCTGGTTCACCAGTCCACGATATACCTCGTGTCACTCTGCCCATCTCCTCATAATTTTGCTGTGATTCCACAGCAAACCACCAGATCTGTGCCACTGATCCGAGCTGCTGAGTCGACCACAGCAACCAACGCGTACCGCCCAGCATGCTAGTGTAACGGATGCCAACTAGTGCTGTTCGGCGTAGAACGTTAGTAAACCTCCCTCCCAAGGCCTCATACAGTATCGGTAGCGCTGAGCTATCGGTCGGACCTTTAGCTCAGCACGATCGTGCTGTGCGTGTCTCTGACCAGTTAACTGTGAGGTCGCGGGTTCGCGTCCTGTGTAGGGCGAACTGCGCTGATGACCTCAGTTAGTTAAAAGTGGTGCTGTGAGCCCCAGATGGTAGCGCTGAGCTACCGGTCGGACCTTTAGCTCAGCGCGATCGTGCTGTGTCTCCCATGCTCGAACTGTGTAGTTGACTGAGAGGTCGCGGGTTCGTGTCCCGTGTGGGGCGAACTGCGCAGGATGATCTCTGTCACACTGGTGCCGTGAACCCGGCATGGGAGTGAGGTTTAAGGGGGAGAGTGTAACGGATGCCAACTAGTGCTGTTCGGCGTAGAACGTTAGTAAACCTCCCTCCCAAGGCCTCATACAGTATCGGTAGCGCTGAGCTATCGGTCGGACCTTTAGCTCAGCGCGATCGTGCTGTGTCTCCCATGCTCGAACTGTGTTAGTTGACTGAGAGGTCGCGGGTTCGTGTCCCGTGTGGGGCGAACTGCGCAGGATGATCTCTGTCACACTAGCGCCAACAGCCCACTGCAGAACCACGGTGAAACCACTAAAAAACAAGCCAGAACGATGCGAGATACGCCATCGACTATGGATCAGAGAAGCAGCGCCGCTCATCCAGGCTAGGAGGAAGCTAAAAGCTAAAGGCTAGAAGCTAGTCAGCAGTGCTGCCAACTCCTCAATAAGGAAAGTAGCTGTTGGCCGTGCTAAAAGTCGCAAGAGGTTGCAAAATGAAATCACCGCCTGATCTGCATAACTGGCCCTGTGTATGTAATTGTAATGGATGCTGTAGGAGAAAGGAATAACATTGTGGGAAAGACAAAAAGTGAGTAAAAACACCCCAAATATGTTTAGAAATTCAAATGAACTTCTGTCCAATCTTGGTTTTTTTATTGTC
The DNA here is from genome assembly GCA_020510985.1 of Pholidichthys leucotaenia. Lineage (NCBI taxonomy): Eukaryota > Metazoa > Chordata > Actinopteri > Cichliformes > Pholidichthyidae > Pholidichthys > Pholidichthys leucotaenia. The sequence continues at coordinate 4,538,536 of CM035849.1, read as the reverse complement.
ACAATTCCAACCCTCTTCCTTTATCCATTCTTGGGACTGGGAAAAGTGACCGACCAAAGAGAGGTACTCCGGCGGAGTTACTTCGGTTTTTTTAAAGGAACTTCTACAACATTCATGATCAGCCAGTGGCGGCTTTGCACATGTGCCACTGATTTGCAGTCTGGATGCAGATGGTGAACACTTCCTGCTCCGCCTGCGAGGACTGGGCCACCTGTCAGTGCTTCGGGACAGGGAGGGGCCCACGGCAGCACTCACCACTTGTTAAGAGGATGTACTTTCATGCCAGAGTCTCCAAAAGTCTCCTATTATACCAGAAATTTGTCACTGGTCACTTTTTGGAAAAAAAAAACATTGCTAGCGGGGTCTGAATACTCACTAAATATAGCAACAAAGTTGCTAAATTGGCAACACTGGTTATTTTATCATTCATACATGGATAAGTACCTGTAGCAGTAAAACGGGGCTGAGTTCCCACATTCCTTGAACGCATCACAGGATGGGGAGAGGCTCATTGGAGCACCCGCTGCTTGGTGAGGACAGACTGCAATTGTGCTTTCACGTCAGACTCTCCAAAACACCAGCAAAGTCTCTAGATTTGTTGCTAGTCACTTCTGGCAAAAAAAGTCACCAAGAGGATTTGAAAAGTCGCCAGGTTTAGCGAGAACGTCGCCAAGATGGCAACACTGCTGGTCAGCTATTTGCTGACGACGAAATTGAACAGATGAAGGATGTTTGTTAAAGCGAACGGCTTGAAGTTTGAGTGTTTCAAGAAAGGCAGTAACAATACTAAACAAATTCACTTCAATAATTAAAGAGAATGAAGGAAATATGTGAGAAACATTTGATTACGACGTGTGTGAGCTGTTACTGAAAACATTAAACGTCAGAAACTTTAAACGTGGGAAATGTTGAAAACATTTAAGACATTCAAAATTTTTAAGTTCCCCTTTTATAACTTTAGACATTAAACTTTACAAACATCAACATTCAAAAAGTTGCAGCTTTAAAGCTTTTTTCCATCTTTTAAAGTTTCTGTAATTTAAAACATATAAAAATATTCATACATCTGTGGATAGAAAAACATTAACCGTTCTTTAAATTCTCAAACATTAAGGCGTGTTGCCGTGGTTACAGTTTGATGAAGAGCACGGTGGTTACCACAGCGAAGCCCACCAGCAGCATGGCCACTTTGGGGATCCGGTTTTTGGCGGGGGCGAGTTCGTGGGGCAGGATCTCCATGAAGGTGATGTAGACAAACGTTCCCGCCGCCAAACCCTCCAGTGTGCAGCGGGCCAGCCGGTGCTGCGGCGACGTCTTGGCATCGCTGAGGCCGACGCCCAGCCCAATGCCCAGCGGGGTCATGGCGGCAAACAGCAGCAAGCAGCCGACCACGACAGAGCGCCGCAGCCGGGCCCCGGTCAACTTGGCGCTCAGGCTGAAGGCGATGACGCTCTTGTGGATGATCAATGCCACGCAGATCTCCAAGACCTCCTTGGGGTCCTCCAGCAGACCTGCTGCCAGACCCTCAAAGATGGAATGCAGCGACAGCGAAAAGACCAGGATGAAGGCGCGCAGGGCCGACTGGGAGTCAGAGTCCACGTAGACGTGACCGTGAGAGTCCTCAGAGCTGCGGCGGCGACGACGGTGGTGATGGTGGTCAGTCTGGATGCTAGGGTCCACCAGGAGAGCCCGGCGCTCCTCCATTTGAGGCTGAGACCGGTCCTTGAAGGCCAGGACCACCTGCTCCAGGACCAGGACCAGGAAAAAGCCCATGGCCATGATGAACTCCGGGAGAGGGAACTGGAGCTGAGACAGGAGGAGAAGAAAGGGTTAAATATCGAAACCATAAACGTTGCCATGTAGGTTTACGTTGAAGTTTCCACCATCACTACAGTCGCCTTAGTCCAGCGAGCTAGCTGACTGACCTAGCATGGCTGCAGCTAACGAAGCTTTTAGCTAACACTTAATCTACGGGTTAGTTTTTACGAAGCTTTTGGATATTTGTGCTCAACAATTTATGTTGGGATTCTTCTAGTTTTTGTTTTTTGTCATTATTATTGTTTTGTGATTTTTTATTCATTATGTGTTTTTGCAGTGATTTTATTGATGTTTGTGTTGTCACCATTATTGTTTCAGTTTTCCATAATTTTTCTGTCTTTTTACCACAGTTTTCCTGTATTTCCATGATTTTTATCATTTAATTAATTAATTTAATTAATCATTTTTAACATGACTTTTTCTTATTTTTTTCCATGGTCATACGTTGTTTTTCTACTGTGATTATTGTCAGTATTTTTCCATCTTTTTACCATTATTTTTAGCTTTTTCAATAATGTTTGGTCATCATTAATTGCATCTTTTCCCCATGACTTTTCATCATTATCTTAGTGTTTTTTCCTTAGTTTTACTAAGATTTTTTTCCTACTGTGATTATTGTCAGTAATTTTCTGTCTTTACCATGATTTTTTTAAGGTTTTTACCCTATGATGTTTCTGTGTTTACCACAATTTTTCCTATTTTTTTTTTATTTTTATCATTATTTGTGTTTAATTATTTTTTAAATCTTTTCACCATATTTTTTTAAAATATTTTTACTATGATCTTTTGTTGCTGTGATTAACTGCATTACTGTCTGTCTTTTGCCATGATTTTTCAGCTTTTTAAAAAGGATGTTTCTGTTTTATCATGGTTTTTTCCTGTATTTTTTACCATGTTTTTTCATTATTATTTTACTGTAATTTTTCCTTATTTTTTACGATCATTTTTTCTACCGTGATTATTTTTAGCATTCTTCCTGTCTTTTTACCATTTTTTTTTTAGCTTTTTAATAATTTTTTTCATCATCAGTTTTGTGTTTTTTTCTGTTTTTAGCACAAATTTTTTCATTTTCACCCATGCTTTTTAGGATTATTTTTGAGTTTTTTTCTTATTTTTTTACTATGATCATTTTTTCTGTGGTTATTTTCTGTATTTTTCTGTCTTTGTACCATGTTTTTGAGCTTTTTAATAATGGTTTTGAATCTTTGAATCTTTATTTCGGATAGTACAGGTTAAAAGAAACTGAATAATATAACAAAGGGGGAAAGAAAATCCAACAAGGTCAAATTAGACAATAACTCCTCTGATTATCCAGTTCAACATAAGTTATCCGAAATGGATGATGGCTGAAGCCGCAGCTTATATTGCCCACCCATATTCCATCTAAGAATTCAAAAGAAAAACAAAACAAGAGCGATTACAATTCAGAACAAAGCTAAGACAAAATGTGACAAAAACTAAGCAACAACACAACGCAGGCTGGATATGACAATCCTTATGTGAGTTTACATGTCATCTTGTATATATGTTTGGAGTATTTCTTCCTTTAGTTTTTGTTTAAATTGTCCAAGCGTTGTACATGATTTTAATTCAGGTCCAAAATCGTTCCATAATCTGACTCCTTGCACTGAAACACAGTGTTGCTTGGTGGTAGTTCTCACTGAAGGTTTTTGAAATATACATGTTCCTCTGAAATGATATTGTTTCTCCCTTATTTGGAACAACTTTTGGATATTTGCGGGCAGTGATAGATTCTTCACTTTAAACATTATTACTGCAGTTTTAAAGTCAACCAGATCTTTCAACTTGAGAGCTTTTAGTTTAAGAAAAAGTGGGTTTGTTGGTTCCCTGTAAGCAGCTTTGTTTATTATTCTAATAGCTCTCTTCTGAAGCATAAAGACTGGATATATGTTTGTTTTATATGTACAGTGGGGTAAAAAAGTATTTAGTCATCCACCAATTGTGCAAGTTCTCCCACTTAAAAGATGAGAGAAGTCTCCAATTTTCATCATAGGTATACCTCAACTATGAGAGACAAAATAAGAAAAAAAAAATCCAGAAAATCATACTGAAGGATTTTTAATGAATTAATTGGTAAATTCCTCGGTAAAATAAGTATTTGGTCAATAACAAAAGTTCATCTCAATACTTTGTTATATACCCTTTGTTGGCAATGACAGAGGTCAAACGTTTTCTGTAAGTCTTCACAAGGTTTTCACACACTGTTGCTGGTATTTTGGCCCATTCCTCCATGCAGATCTCCTCTAGAGCAGTGATGTTTTGGGGCTGTCGCTGGGCAACACGGACTTTCAACTCCCTCCAAAGATTTTCTATGGGGTTGAGATCTGGAGACTGGCTAGGCCACTCCAGGACCTTGAAATGCTTCTTACGAAGCCACTCCTTCGTTGCGTGGCGGTGTGTTTGGGATCATTGTCATGCTGAAAGATCCAGCCATGTTTCATCTTCAATGCCCTTGCTGATGGAAGGAGGTTTTCACTCAAAATCTCACGATACATGGCCCCATTCATTCTTTCCTTTACACGGATCAGTCGTCCTGGTCCCTTTGCAGAAAAACAGCCCCAAAGAATGATGTTTCCACCCCCATGCTTCACAGTAGGTATGGTGTTCTTTCTCCTCCAAACACGACAAGTTGAGTTTTTACCAAAAAGTTCTATTTTGGTTTCATCTGACCATATGACATTCTCCCAAACCTCTTCTGGATCATCCAAATGCTCTCTAGCAAACTTCAGACGAGCCTGGACATGTACTGGCTTAAGCAGGGGGACACGTCTGGCACTGCAGGATTTGAGTCCCTGGCGGCGTAGTGTGTTTCTGATGTAGCCTTTGTTACTTTGGTCCCAGCTCTCTGCAGGTCATTCACTAGGTCCTGTCACGCCGCGCCATTCATCAGCGGCGCCACCTGCTCACGCACCTGACAATCATCAGCGGCGAGGGATAAAGGCAGTCTCGCCCGGAGGCTCGGCCTGAAGCCGTCAGACTTCGTCCCTCACCGTTGTGAGCATACTTCCCTTCAGCGTCACCATTTTGGTAAGAAGATCGCTTACCTCTTTTCTTCAGTCTTCTCCCCTGTGCACAGGTGGATTCCCCAGCGGCGGACATCTCCACTCCATCGCCCAATCCTCGCTGCTGTACAGAGCTCTCCAGGTGGCTGTCTTCCGGGCTTCGCCCCCTTGTTGTGCCAGCTGTCCTGACCCACCAAGTAAGTCCTTCTCTCGCCATAAATCCCTCCTGTGTTGGTGTATGCCCGTCACCCTCTCCCTGTGCTCTCTCCATAGGGTTGCTCGGCTGTACGGTCACCTGCCTCTGTGCCTGAAGCAGACGCCACCACCAACACATCTGCATCCCGCAGACACACACTCATTCACTCCTGCTGTTAATAAACTCTTTGAACTACTCTAAGCCTGTGTGTGTGCGTCTCCTGAGCCGTGCGTTATGTCAGTACGGCTTCAGCAGAGCGGCTCGGCGGACGGCGGGCTCGCACACCGGTTTTCCACTCTCGAGGCTAGAGTGGATCAAATAGCTTATCAACAACAGGTGATCTTTAATCAATTATTGAATTTAACTAACCGGTTGGGCCGCTTGGATCCTCAACAGCCGTTCCCCCCGGCTCGTCAGGGTGGCGCGGCTCCTGCTGTTCCAGCGGCCGTCCAGCCGGCTCCGGTGGCACCGGTTCGGCTCACACCGATTCCGACCCCCGCCCGCTTTAGCGGTAAGCTCGGCGGAGCGCGGGGGTTCATTATGCAGTGTGAGTCCGTGTTCCACCGTGTGCCCGGAGATTTTCCCTCGGATCACAGTCGGATTGGTTACATAGGGAATCTTCTGGAGGGGCGTGCGTTAACTTGGACCTACGCCGTAATGGCGAGGCCCAGTTATGCCACCCTCACCTATGACCAGTTCGTGAGGCGCTTTCTGGAGGTCTTTGACCATTCTCAAACCGAGACGGTCCAGGTCGATCGGCTCCTCGCTCTCCAGCAGGGAGGCCGGTCGGCAGCGGACTACTCGGTCGACTTCCGGGTAGCGGCGGAGGAATTGGGATGGGAGGAACGCTCCCTCTGTGGCCTGTTCCTCCGCAGCCTCAATGGTGATCTGAGGGATGAACTGGCTGGACGGGATATCCCTGGGACGCTAGCGGAGCTGACATCCTTAGCGATAAGTTTGGATAACAGGCTGCGCGAGCGCTCCTCGGGGCGGAAGTCTTCTTCTTCTCGCCCTCGTGGAGTCTCGCCGCACCTGTTCCAAGCTCGCCCCCTGGCGGCGCCGCCAGCATTGTGCCCCGAGGAGTCGGAGCCGATGGTGACGGGCTGGACCAAGCTTTCCCCTGCGGAGAAACAACGCCGCCGTGAGTTGGGCCTCTGCATGTATTGCGGAGGTGACCAACACACTGTGGAGCGTTGCCCGCGGAAAGCCAGTCGGCGGGGTCCGCGAATCGCTGTAGGGAGCCTCGCGGATCCCAACCGGTTAGACTCTCTCACTCAATTAAAGCTGCCCATCCGTTTTTGCCACAATCCCACTGGGCACCTCACCCACGCACTGGTGGATTCGGGCGCAGAGGGCAGCTTCATTTCACAAGGCCTGGCAACCCGATTGGGCATCCGCTGTCAGGCATTAAAACACCCCATCTCCCAGGTCCATCTCTCCCGTGCCTCCCTTGGGAGAGTTTCTCACCAAACCATGCCTGTCCCAGTCATCATCTCAGGGAACCACCGGGAGGAGATGGTATTTTACGTCCTGCCCAACTCTGTGTCGCCCGTCATCCTGGGGTATCCCTGGCTACGCCTCCACAACCCTGTCCTGGACTGGAGGTCCGCTGGGGTATCGGCATGGAGTACCTTCTGTATGGGCACCTGCCTTCAGTCCGCTGCCTGCTCCCCATCCGCGGCTCCCCCTGTGGCGGATACAGCACCTCCGGACCTGTCACTGGTGCCTCCAGAATTTCACGACCTGGGTATGGTATTTAGCAAATCGAAAGCTATGTCTCTTCCCCCGCATCGACCATATGACTGTGCCATCAACCTCCGCCAGGGGGCTCCCCTGCCATCTGGTCGGCTCTACAGCCTGTCGGCGCCGGAGAAGGAGACCATGAATACATACCTGAAGGAATCTCTGAGCGCTGGGATTATTCGCCCATCGTCGTCACCCGTGGGGGCAGGGTTTTTCTTTGTCGGGAAAAAGGACGGATCCCTCCGCCCCTGCATAGACTACCGAGCGCTGAATGACATCACTGAGAGGGACCGTTACACCCTGCCCCTCATGGACACTGCCTTTCACTCCCTCCAGGGGGCGACCTGGTTTACCAAGCTGGATTTACGCAGCGCTTACCACCTCGTCCGGATCCGGGAGGGAGATGAATGGAAGACAGCCTTCCGTACCCCGAACGGCCACTTTGAGTATCTCGTCATGCCGTTCGGGCTGACCAACGCTCCTGCCGTCTTTCAGCGCCTCATTAATGACGTCCTCCGGGATTTCATCGGCCTTTTTGTGTTCGTCTACCTGGATGACATCCTTATCTTCTCCAGGTCCAGGGACGAGCACCAGGTCCATGTGAGGCGGGTCCTCCAAAGACTGCTGGAGAATCGTCTGTACGTGAAGGCTGAGAAATGCGAATTCTACGCTAGGACCACATCCTTCCTGGGATTCATCATCGCTCAAGATCAGGTGCTCCCAGACCCAGAGAAGGTGAAGGCGGTGGTGGAGTGGCCTACTCCCGCATCCCGGAAGCAGGTGCAACAGTTTGTTGGCTTCGCCAATTTTTACCGCCGCTTTGTCCCAAATTTCAGCTCGATCGTCGGACCGCTGACCCGCCTCACGTCCCCGAAGGTCCCGTTCCGGTGGACTGAAGAGGTCGCTGCTGCCTTTAGGGCGCTGAAGGCGGAGTTCTCCTCCTCCCGGGTCCTTCGCCAGGTCGACCCCGCGCTGCAGTGCATTGTGGAGGTGGACGCATCGGACACGGGAGTGGGAGCAGTGTTATCCCAGCGGTCACCTGACGATGGCGCCAAACGGCCGTGCGCCTTCTTCTCCCGGCGCCTGTCCCCGGCGGAGAGGAACTACGATGTGGGGGACAGAGAGCTCCTGGCCATTAAACTCGCCTTACAGGAGTGGCGCCACTGGCTAGAGGGGGCGGACCTGCCGTTTGTGGTCCTGACGGACCACAAGAACTTAGAGTATTTACGATCTGCCAAGCGCCTGAATGCCCGCCAGGCGCGCTGGTCTTTGTTCTTCGCCAGGTTCCGCTTCTCGATCACCTTCAGGCCGGGCTCCAAAAACGGCCTGCCTGACGCCCTCTCTAGGCAGTTCACCCCCGTGGAGGCTGAGGAGACGCCCCACACTATCCTGCCCAGGTCGTGCGTCCTCGGTGCCATCTCTTGGGACATTGAAGACAAGATCCGGAAGGCGCAGGAGGTGGAACCTGATCCTGGCGGCGGACCGGAGGGAAGACTGTTCGTCCCATCTGCGGTCCGAGGAGAGGTCATCCACTGGCTCCACACCTCCCGGCTCACCTGTCATCCCGGCACCTCTCGGATGATCAGCCTCCTCCAACGGTCCTTTTGGTGGCCAGGCCTGCGGAGGGATGCAGCCCGCTACGCCCGGGCTTGCCCAATCTGTGCCACCAGCAAGTCGGGAAATGCCCCCCCAGCGGGTCTGCTCCAGCCTCTGCCCGTCCCCGGCAGGCCCTGGTCGCACATCGCACTGGACTTCGTCACCGGACTCCCCGTTTCCAACTCCTTTGACACCGTCCTGACCATTGTGGACCGTTTCTCCAAGGCTGCGCACTTCATTCCCCTGCGAGGTCTCCCTACTGCCCTGGAGACGGCGGGCCTCCTCGTCCAACACGTGGTCAGGCTGCACGGGATTCCGGTGGACGTGGTCTCGGACCGGGGTCCCCAATTTTCATCCGAGGTTTGGAGATCCTTTTGTAACGCCATCGGAGCCAAGGTGAGCCTCTCCTCCGGCCATCACCCCCAGTCTAACGGGCAGTGTGAGAGGACCAATCAGGAGCTGGAGGCTGCGCTCCGCTGTGTTACTAGATCCAAGCCGACGTCCTGGAGCAACCATCTCGCCTGGGTGGAGTATGCCCACAACACCGCCCGCTCTTCTGCAACGGGGATGTCCCCCTTCAAGGCGTCCCTGGGTTACGACCCCCCGCTGTTTCCAGCGCAGGAGAACGAGGTGACTGTCCCCTCTGTTAGGGCGCACCTTAGGCAGTTCCGCTCCACCTGGGCTGCCGCGCGTCATGCGCTTTTACGCACGGCGGAGCGCAACAGGACCGTGGCGGACCGGCGCAGAAGACCTGCCCCGGCGTACAGAGTTGGGCAACTCGTGTATGTGTCTACCCAGGACGTCACATTAAAAGGCGAGAGGAGGAAGCTGGCACAGCGATTCATGGGTCCCTTTCCCATCACCCGGATCATCAACCCGGTGGCTGTGCGCGTGGCTATTCCCCCCTCCCTCCGCATCCATTCCACTTTCCATGTGTCGAAGGTGAAACTGGCAGTCACTGACCCCCTTTGCCCTCCTCCTGCAGCGCAACCCGCGCCCCGGATGATTGGTGGCCATCCGGCCTGGTCCGTCTCCTCCATCCTGGACTCCCGGCGCCGAGGTCGTGGGTTGCAATACCTGGTGGACTGGGAGGGCTATGGGCCCGAGCATCGACAATGGGTGCCCCCGTCGTTTGTGTTGGACCCATCGCTCATCGCGGACTTCCACCGAGCGCACCCGGATAAGCCATCGCCAGGAGGCGCTGCTAGAGGGGGGAGTACTGTCACGCCGCGCCATTCATCAGCGGCGCCACCTGCTCACGCACCTGACAATCATCAGCGGCGAGGGATAAAGGCAGTCTCGCCCGGAGGCTCGGCCTGAAGCCGTCAGACTTCGTCCCTCACCGTTGTGAGCATACTTCCCTTCAGCGTCACCATTTTGGTAAGAAGATCGCTTACCTCTTTTCTTCAGTCTTCTCCCCTGTGCACAGGTGGATTCCCCAGCGGCGGACATCTCCACTCCATCGCCCAATCCTCGCTGCTGTACAGAGCTCTCCAGGTGGCTGTCTTCCGGGCTTCGCCCCCTTGTTGTGCCAGCTGTCCTGACCCACCAAGTAAGTCCTTCTCTCGCCATAAATCCCTCCTGTGTTGGTGTATGCCCGTCACCCTCTCCCTGTGCTCTCTCCATAGGGTTGCTCGGCTGTACGGTCACCTGCCTCTGTGCCTGGAGCAGACACCATCACCAACACATTTACATCCCGCAGACACGCACTCATTCACTCCTGCTGTTAATAAACTCTTTGAACTACTCTAAGCCTGTGTGTGTGCGTCTCCTGAGCCGTGCGTTATGTCAGGTCCCCCCATGTGGCTCTGGGATTTTTGCTCACCGTTCTCGTGATAATTTTGACCCCACGGGGTGAGATCTTGTGTGGAGCCCCAGATCGAGGGAGATTATCAGTGGTCTTGTATGTCTTCCATTTTCTAATAATTGCTCCCACAGTTGATTTCTTCACACCAAGCTGCTTACCTATTGCAGATTCAGTCTTCCCAGCCTGGTGCAGGTCTACAATTTTGTTTCTGGTGTCCTTTGACAGCTCTTTGGTCTTGGCCATAGTGGAGTTTGGAGTCTGACTGTTTGAGATTGTGGACAGGTGTCTTTTATACTGATAACGAGTTCAAACAGGTGCCATTAATACAGGTAACGAGTGGAGGACAGAGGAGCCTCTTAAAGAAGAAGTTACAGGTCTGTGAGAGCCAGAAATCTTGCTTGTTTGTAGGTGACCAAATACTTATTTTACCGAGGAATTTACCAATTAATTCATTAAAAATCCTTCAATGGGATTTCTGGATTTTTTTCTTCTCATTTTGTCTCTCATAGTTGAGGTATACCTATGATGAAAATTGGAGACCTCTCTCATCTTTTAAGTGGGAGAACAATTGGTGGCTGACTAAATACTTTTTTGCCCCACTGTATCTCCCCATACTTCAGTACAATATGTCATGTATGGGAGTATTAATGAATGATACAAGGTGTATAGTGTGGGTTGATTCAGCAAATATTTCACTCTGTGTAATATTGCAATTGATTTGGATATTTTACCTTTAATATAATTAATATGTGACTTCCAGCACAGTTTATTATCAATTATTACTCCAAGAAATTTAGTTTCAGATACCCTTTCACTCTCTACACCATTTACACTGAGTTTAGATACTGAGTTGTTGTGATGGTTGTTAAAGACTATAAATTTTGTCTTACTTAAATTGAGCGTTAATTTGTTTGAATCAAACCACAGTTTAAGCTTTCCTAATTCCTTTTCGAGTGTATCCAAAAGTTGTTACAAATTGCTTCCACTGCATAATAGATTAGTGTCATCGGCAAACAATATTAAGTCCATTTTTTCTGAAACTTTACATATATCATTTATATACATATTGAATAACAATGGCCCCAAAACTGAACCCTGTGGGACTCCACAAGTAACCTTCAGTAACAGTGAGTTTTTGTTACCAACACATACATACTGATATCTATTCTTGAAGTAACTACATAACCAGGACAGTGCTACCCCTCTAATACCACAATTTTGTAGTTTCTTTAATAATAAATTATGATCCACTGTATCAAATGCTTTTTTAAGATCCAGGAATACCCCAACTGAATACTCTTTATTTTCAATGGCAGTTGATATTTTTTCTATAAATTCCATTAGAGCAAATGCAGTTGTCCTCTTGTGTCTGAACCCATATTGCTGCTCACACAATAAATTATTCTTCATTATAAAGTTGTCAATTCTCTCATAGAATATTTTTTCAAGTATCTTGGAAAATCCGAGTCCTCCAAGTCCGAGTCCATGGTCCTCAGCTGGAAAAAGGTGGATTGTCCTCTCCGGGTTGGGGACAGGCTCCTGCCCCAAGTGGAGGAGTTTAAGTATCTTGGGGTCTTGTTCACGAGTGAGGGGAAAATGGAGCGAGAGATCGACAGACGGATTGGAGCAGCATCTGCAGTGATGCGGACGTTGTACCGGTCTGTTGTGGTGAAGAGGGAGCTTAGTTCTAGGGCAAAGCTGTCGATTTACCAGTCAATCTACGTTCCTACTCTCACCTATGGTCACGAGCTTTGGGTAATGACCGAAAGAACGAGATCGCGGATACAAGCGGCTGAAATGAGCTTTCTCCGTAGGATTGCTGGACTCACCCTCAGAGATAGGGTGAGGAGCTCAGTCATCCGGGAGAGGCTCAGAGTAGAACCGCTGCTCCTCCACATTGAAAGGAGTCAGTTGAGGTGGTATGGGCATCTGATTAGGATGCCTCCTGGACGCCTCCCACTTGAGGTGTTTCAGGCACGTCCCACTGGGAGGAGACCCCGGGGCAGACCCAGGACTCTGTGGAGAGACTATGTCTCCCAGCTGGTCTGGGAACGCCTTGGTATCCTCTCTGAAGAGCTGGAGCAGGTGGCTGGGGAGAGGGAAGTCTGGGCTTCTCTGCTTGAACTGCTGCCTCCGCGACCTGGACCTCCGGAAAAGCGGTAGAAGATGGATGGATGGATGGATGGATCTTGGAAAATTGCGGCAATAGTGAAATTGGTCTGTAGTTTGAGAGTTCCCCTCTGTCACCCGTCTTGTATATCGGAATTACTTTAGCTATTTTCATTGCATTGGGAAATATACCTGTTTGGAGAGACAGGTTACAGATATACGTCAGTGGTTTCACTAAGCATTCAATAACAGTTTTGACTAAGAGCATGTCAATACCATCACAGTCCGTAGATGTTTTACTTTTAAACGATTTAACAATTTCAATGACCTCTCTCTCGTCTGTGTTCTTTATGAAAATGGAGTCTTTTATAGCAGTGTTATTGCATATTGTATCACCTGTAGGCACCGTAGTGGGTATTTCTCGAGCCAAATTAGGACCAATGTTAACAAAAAAGTTATTAAATTCATCTGCAGGTGAAGCTACATTCACACTCTGAGTCGTTTTATTATTTTTTGAAAAATTGGTTGGGTAGCTTGTATTTCTGCTTTTATTTCCAAGAATATTGTTAAGTATTGTCCATGTATTTTTAATATTGTCTCTGTTTTTCTCCAGTTCTTTACTGTAATAGTCTCTTTTACTACATCTTATTATATATGTTAACTTATTTTTGTATGTTTTATACCGCTGCTCTGCTTCTTTTGTCCTTTTCTTTAGGAAAGCTTTATATAATAAATTTTTCTTTTTACAAGCCTTTTGTAGTCCTTTGGTTAACATGGCTTATCGGCAAATTTATGTTTAAGCTTTTTCTTTACTAATGGACAATTTTTTTCATAAAGAGTGGTTACAATGTTTATAAATGTGTCATAGGCTTCATTTACATCTGATACATAGACTTCTGTCCAGTCCTGCTTCAGCAAGTCTTCTTTAAAAGAACTGATTGCATTTGGTGATTTGTATCTGAACGATTTTGAATTTTTTTCTGTATTGGCCCCCGTGTAGCCATGGATAAATGCAAAGGTTGGCAAGTGGTCACTTATATCATTTATCAATAATCCACTTTCTATTTTCTTATCAATAATATCAACAAACAGGTTGTCAATAAGTGTAGCAGTGTGAACTGTGATTCTACTGGGATGTGTTATTGTGGGATATAGACTCATGCTGTACATAGAATTCATGAACTCTGTAATTACATTTTGCTGATGTGGATTTAGTAAATCAATATTGAAATCTCCAGAAATTACAACCATTTTCTTACTAGTAATATTATTGTACAGCTCGACTAATTTATCTCTGAATGTCTCAATGCAAGTTCCCGGTGTTCTATATATACAACTTATAATTAGATTTTTTGTTTTATCTTGGTCAATCTCAACAGTAACACATTCCAAGATCCCTGGTAGTGCTGAGGACATTCCATTTACAAGCTTACACCTATACAGGTCATCAATATACAGTGCAACACCACCACCCTTTTTTTGAGATCTGTTCATATGAAACATCTGATATCCCTATCATAATTAATTGTGGTTTTCTCCCATGTTTTTTTCTGTTTTCACCATGATTTTCCATTTTTTTCCCTGATTCAGTGTTTCCTCTGGCCTTGGCATGGTGGCAATATACAGTGGTGTGAAAAAGTGTTTGCCCCCTTCCTGATTTCTCATTTTTTTTGAATATTTGTCACATTTAAATGTTTCAGATCATCAAACGAAATTAAATATTAGACAAAGATAACACAAGTAAACACAAAATGCAGTTTTTAAACGAGGGTCTGCTGTGGAGGAATTCTGACCCACTCATCTTTGCAGAATTGACGTAATTCAGCCACATTGGAGGGTTTTCCCCCATGAACCGCCTTTTTAAGGTCATGCCACAGCATCTCAATCAGATTCAGGTCAGGACTTTAGGCCACTCCAAAGTCTTCATTTTGTTTTCTTAAGCCATTCAGAGGTGGACTTGCTGGTGTGTTTTGGATCATTGTCCTGCTACAGAACCCAAGTGCGCTTCAGCTTGAGGTCACCAACAGATGGCCGGACATTCTCCTTCAGGATTTTTTGGTAGACAGCAGAATTCATGGTTCCATTTACCACAGCAAGTCTTCCAGGTCCTGAAGCAGCAAAACAGCCCCAGACCATCACACTACCACCACCATATTTTACTGCTGGTATGATGTTCCTTTTCTGAAATGCTGTGTTACTTTTACGCCGGATGTCATAGGACACACACCTTCCAAAGAGTTCAACTTTTGTCTCGTCAGTCCACAGAGTATTTTCCCAAAAGTCTTGGGGATCATCAAGATGTTTTCTGGCAAAGCTGACACAAGCCTTTATGTTTTTTTTTGCTCAGCAGTGGTTTTCGTCTTGGAACTGTGCCATGCAGTCCATTTTTGCCCAGTCTCTTTCTTATGGTGGAGTCATGGACACTGACCTTAACTGAGGCAAGTGAGACCTGCAGTTCTTTGGATGTTGTTGTGGCGTCTTTTGTGACCTCTTGGATGAGTTGTCACTGCGTTCTTGGGGAAATTTTGGTCGGCTGACCACTCCTGGGAAGGTTTGCCACTGTTCCATGTTTTTGCCATTTGTGGATAATGGCTCTCACTGTGGTTTGCTGGAGTCCCAAAGCTTCAGAAATGGCTTTATAACCTTTTCCAGACTGATGGATCTCAGTTACTTTCTCATTTGTTCCTGAATATTTTTGGATTGCAGCATGATGTCTAGCTTTTCTTTTGGTCTACTTGACTTTGTCAGACAGGTCTGATTTAAGTGATTTCTTGATTATGAACAGGTGTGGCAGTAATCAGGCCTGGGTGTGGCTAGAAAAATTAAACTCAGCTTTCCAAAGATGTGATAAACCACAGTTAATTTAGGATTTAACGGGTGTGTGTGTGTGGGGGGGATCACTTTTTCACACAGGGCTATGTAGATTTGGATTTATTTTTTTTTTACCCTTAATAATAAACACCTTCATTTAAAAACTGCATTTTGTGTTTACTTGTGTTACCTTTGTCTCAAATTTGTTTGATGGTCTGAAACATTTAAGTGTGACAAATATTCAAAAAAAATGAGAAATCAGGAAGGGGGCAAACACTTTTTCACACCACTGCATTTGTTTATTTATTTTTTTTTATTTTGTACAATAACGTTGCATATGGAACCTACAGTTTGAAGTATTGTACAACCAAGGCTTGAATGCTGGAATACTGGGCCAGCTGGGGTCCCACCCAGACGTCCTGTGTTTGGACGTTTTCCTGGTGTCGTCCTTCTCTCCTCCCTCTGCTCTCACCTCTCCTGGACCCTCTGCCTGAACACTTTCCTGTCCTTGGCTCCTCTCTTCTGTCTCATCTTTCCCTCTCTGAGCTCTGTCTATTCAGCTTCTGTCTCTGTCTATGGTGGGATACAAACAGGTTAGAAGATATCAAGTGTCACGTTTTGTCCTGCAGGATTTTTTTGTCATGGTTTACATAAATGACAAAAATTGTGTATTTTTTTTGTATTTTTATTCTAGTGGTTCTTTTTTTTTCATTGAGAGAGTAGAAAAGGGAAAAAAAACCCCCACTCATAATAGTAATTTCCTCAACCATCCATCCATCCATCTTCTACTGCTTTTCCGGAGCTCTGGGTCACGGAGGCAGCAGTTCAAGCAGAGAAGCCCCGACTTCCCTCTCCCCAGCCACCTGCTCCAGCTCTTCAGAGAGGACACCAAGGTGTTCCCAGACCAGCTGGGAGACATAGTCCTGGGTCTGCCCCTGGGTCTCCTCCCAGTGGGACGTGCCAGAAACACCTCAAGTGGGAGGCGTCCAGGAGGCATCCTGATCAGATGCCCAAACCACCTCAACTGGCTCCTTTCAGTGTGGAGGAGCAGCGGTTCTACTCTGAGCCTCTCCCGGATGACTGAGCTCCTCACCCTATCTCTGAGGGTGAGTCCAGCAATCCTACGGAGAAAGCTCATTTCAGCCGCTTGTATCCGCGATCTCGTTCTTTTGGTCATTACCCAATAATCCCCTCATGGATCGTCACCTTATCGTGGTGGGGGGTTTGCATGCCCCAGTTATCCTAGGAGCTACGTTGTCTGGGGCAATTTGCCTCTGGTAGGGTCACCTGAGACAAACTGGTCCTGGGTGAAGGGCCAGACTAAGAATGATCCAACGGACTCTCATGATAAATACATCCACAAGACCCTCCAGTGGGCTCACCACCTGCAGGAGGGACCATGGGGGTCCGGTGCTATGTGGATCGGGTGGCGGTCAGAGGTGGAGACCTTGGCGGTCTGATCTCAAGCTTCCTAAACTGGCTTTTGGTACGTGGAATGTACTCATGCATACTTAAATTCTATGATCAGGTGGATATAGTAGCCAGAAATTCTACTCATGTAAAAGCAGTGCTGTGAAATTAATAATTAAAAGTAGACAATCAAAACTTTCTAGTTAAGGGTACAAACAGCAGCCACTTAAAACTTGAGTAATGACTTCAGTCTTGAAGGTTTGAGGTTTTTCTCAAAAAATTATAACAATTTTCTGATAGTCTTCTACTTTTCTCTGTAAATTTATCTGAATTTCATTTTCCTCAAATTTGTAATTTCCATCCATCCATCCATCCATCTTCTGCCGCTTAATCCTTTTCGGGTTGCAGGGGTGGGGGGTGGGGGGGTGGGGGCTGGAGCCTATCCCAGCATCTTTGGGTGAGAGGCAGGGTCCACCCTGGACAGATCGCCAGTCCATCACAGGGCAACACAGAGAGACAGACAACCATTCACTCTTACAGTCAGACCTAAGAACAATCTAGAATCCCCAGTTTGATGCCAGTTAACCTAACCTGCATGTTTTTGGCATGTGGGAGGAAACCGGAGAACTCCCGGAGTAAACCCACGCAGACACGGGGAGAACATGCAAACTCCACACAGATCACTGTTGGTTGGGGGCTGGGATCGAACCCAGGATCCCCCGGCCAAGGGTGAGTTGCTGTGCTGCCGCAGTGCTAACCACTCCGCCACCGTGCCGCCCCAAATTTCTAATTTCCTCTTGTAAAATTGACTTTTCTTGTATATTTGAGACTTTATTATAAATTTGTGGATTATTTTATGACTAATTTTTGTCTATTTTTTTAAAAATAAAATTACTGGTTTTTTTTTTTTAGATAAATTTGAAACAGACTGTGGTATTTTTTTTTTACTTTTTCCTTATAACAATTTATGTATTTGACCATAATTTTGCAGCCAGAACAGAGCAATAATTTAACTCTGATTTCAGAGAAAAAATATTCATAAAATTGTATTTAATGAAATAAATTAAATGACCAAAGATGGCGTTATTTCTGTTATAATATTTCTATATATTTACAGTTTTTCAGAACTCTCCTCCCCACCCAGACAGCAGGAAAAACCTCCTTTATTTTGAAATCCAAATGTTGGCGCGTTTGGTTTGTCTGAAGGCTGCTGACAGATTAAAGTCATTGACTTGGTGAATTTCTGTCATCTTAACCTGCCAGGTACATAATAATGAACATAAATGAGTTAATATTGTCGTGGCTGGTGAAGTAAATCCTCAGTGATTCATCAGTCACTCTTGTCTTTCCCTGCATATGAATCCTAACCACGCCTGTTAGCTAAGTGACTCTTCATTATCGTTCCTGTTACCAGCAGGTTAAAACCACCATAAACGCCTCCACTGCTTACATACCTCTTCTGATTTTTTGTCTGCGTTTAAAGTCCTTTAATGAGCTCATGCGTCTCTCGGACAGTGACGCTACAGACACAGCCTGCTGACTGGAACGGTCACGCAGGCGGGGCGGTTCTGAACTTGTGCTTGGGCAGCGTCATTCCTTCATATTCTTTATTAAATTTAAATTTCCTTGGGTGGCGTCATAATTTGAAGGGTGGTGGTCCACCGTGCAGAAATGCTACCAGAGGACACCCTGCTGATTTTTCATCACTATTTTGCTGTTTGTTTGTTTTTTTGTTTTTTTAACTACCATCATTTTTTTCTACTGTGATTATTTTTGGTATTTTTCTGTGTTATAACTATTTTTTTTTGCTTTTTTAAATAATGTTTTTCCATAATTGTGTTTTTTCCATGATTTTTCAGCCTTATTTCTGTGTTTTCCCGTGTCTGTCTGTGGCGTGAATGAATGATGGACTCACTGTAAACTGCTTTGAGTATCGTGAAAGGCGCTATATAAAAGCAATCCATTATTATTATTATTATTATTAAGCTTTTTTAAAATAATAATGCTTCATCATTAATTTTGTTTTCCTCATGATTTTTCACTGTTTTACCAGGATAATTTTCATTGTTTTTCCATGATTTTTCATCATTATTTTTCTGTTTTTAACATGATTTTTTCTTAATTTTCACTTTTTTCTCCTGTGATTGTTTTAATCTTCTGTCTTTTCACCATTATTTTCTCAGCTTTTTTCCCTGTGATTGTTCTCTCTCTTCACCAGTTTTTTTCAGTTTCCCCCATGATTTCCCCCGTGTTCTTCTCAGATTTTTCAACATTAATTGTACCGTGATTCCTGCATCGCTGAAAGCCTCCCTGATCTCCTGCAGGTAATCGGGCAGCAGGTCCAGCAGGCAGGTGGCCAAAAAAACTCCTCCGGCAAAGCAGCTGATCAGACTGAGCAACAGGCCACGGAAACCTGAAAAATGAAACAAAAATGAACAGATTTCACGGCCACCGGTGTTCATGTCCAACAGAAGAAGAGCACTCTGAGGCGAGTGCAACGACCCCCGCCTCGGTTTTCCTTGAAGATCCTGACGGAAAACAGTTTTCACTTTTCAACAGAATAACTGTGGCAGAACCAGATTATGATAAATCCTCATCCATGGACACACAACCACAGCTGTAGGTCAGCATCTGAGGTGAACCTGTGGAACAAGTATGGTGACCCTAGAGAGCTTCACACGTTCTATAGTAAGAGATCATAGGGAGTGTCAACCTTGAACTTTGACCCCAATCCTGCAGTCAGAGGTCGTGGTGTCAGAGTGAACCTGTGTGCCAGGTCTGGTGGCCCTGGTGTTTTATAGTAACAGTTACCATAGTGCAACTGCCATGCTAACTTTGAACCTTTGAGCCCTTTGTGGCGTTCTAAAACCACAGGTTTGGTCAGCGTCGGTGTGATGACGCGGCCACTTGGTGACATCATCACACCGAACATACAAAGGTAAGGTGAGTCAGTCTAGCAGTTTGTCCCTGACAGCCGTCGTTTGACTAGTGTATGGAAATTTTGCTGGAAGACACTTGGAAAAAGAGGTGGTGCGAGACAAGCTGGCGGAGCTCACTACAAACAGGAAGCTGCAGGAGAAATAGTTGACGGTGCCGGACACCCGGACGCTGGCTGAAGCACTGGACATAGTGTCCCAGCTACAGCTAGAAGAAGTTGCCCAGTTAGCATCGCAGCTAGCGGGCCCCGGCCTGCGCTCCTCACAGTCAGCTCCGCTGGTACAGATGGTGGCCCGGTTGCTGAACCCGCCAACCCCACACCTTCTCGGGAGGGCCCTGAGGTGGACACCGCGGGACAGCAGGGCGCTACAGCGCACCGACCCAGCAGTAAACTCAGCTTGGACGATGATGTCTTGAGTCCGCTGCATGCAGACGTGGATGCAGCCACTCCTCGTCTCGCATCACATGCCGAACAGAGCCCAGCAGAACCGGAGCATCCACGGGAGCCCCAGTCCGCAGCCACACGGGACCCGGAGCCAGTCCCTGTGCACCACGAGCGTTCTCAAGCTGCAGCCTCATCACAGGAGCAAGAGTGTGACTTCGCAGACATGGGTACAGGTAAAGAGCACAGCTCAGACAGCGAGCACAGCGCGGAGAGAAAGCACAGACCGGACTCGCCTCAGGTCCTCTGCCCAGCATGAGCCTCAGGGAGCCGCTGCAGAAGAGGGAGCCTGTGTCTCTCAGGAATCCCGGGACACGACAGGCCAGCACAGGTTCTATCAGCACCAACAGCAACACACGGCCACAATCACACTTCTTAGGAGAGGGGGAGAAGAGGCCAGACCCCTTCCAAATCCATTTCCGGCATCGCCTCCAGGAGACGCCAATGAGCTGCCGGATGAAGAGTCCGTGACCCAACAGGATGCAGCAGAATCTCCACAACCCGGTGGACGCCCCACAGCAGACGTGAGAGCCACACCATCACAACTACGATGCTGAGTGCAGCTGAACAGAGCGCCATTCGCAGTGATGGACTGGGTTCGGGTCCACAGATCTGAACACCCGGACCCGCAGTCGGCCTCAACATTGTCACCACACTGACACCCATGAAGATCGCCGCGCAGCTGAGACCAGCCACCGCCCAGATGGCTGATAGTTCGAGATGGCGAGCCAGCCGTCTGTGGAAGGTAAGAGCAGCTGCCGTGGATCAAGACGCAGCATTGGAGCCGACCCAGCTGGTGTGGGATCCTGGCTGGGACGTTGCTGACAAGAGAGCCGTGGCTCCAGCGGGATGATGCCCAGGTCCATTGCAGCCGGCGCCTCCAGGGGCGCGTCCACCATGGGCGCAGCTGCTAACAGAAGTGGCATAATAAACCACTCAGCCGCGCTGGTCTGTGCGGTAGCCCACCCGCTGGCTCTAGCTAGTTCTGGGGTTTAACAATTACCAAATCGGGGAGGGTAAATTGATTGTGTTTTTCGGTCTTTCCAAGGGGGGTGAATGTGGTTTTCTGAAACCACAGGTTTGGCCAGCGTCAGCGTGATGAAGCGGCTGCTCATCACCAAACACATACATGTAGGGACGGCCATTTTACAGCCTCTCTTTGGCGCTCGACCTCCCAAACAACAACGCCTCCGTACCACCATAATTAGCTCTTTGTCATAAAGTTGGTGTTCCCAGCAAACCCCACTCTCCGCTGGTCATTCTACGTTTTCCACACATAACAACCGTGGCTCCAAAGCCACAGCTAGGTGAGGGTGTAAGTCCTCCAAGATGTGTTCTAGACACAACTCAGAATCAGAATCAGAATCAGATTTGTTGCCATTGTTCATGTAGTACACAAACTAGGAATTTGTCTCGGTGCAATGCTGCAACATTAAACATGATAAAATAAAAGAAATAAACTATACATGCAATAAAGTGTAGAATAAGAGTGAGTAATACTGGTCAGCAGTTAAAATATATTAGCCAGCAGCAGATACTGTGGAGAACTATATAGTGCAGTCGGTAATGCAGGAAGAAAACAGTGATGATTGACATGAGTCTGGTTGAGCTGCTGTACATGGTGGACGAGAGTCAATAAGTCACTTAGTGTTCAGCAGTCTGATGGCAGAGGGGAAGAAGCTGTTCATGTGACGGGAGGTTTTAGTCTGGATGGACCGAAGTCTTCTACCTGAGGGGAGGGGGGCAAACAGTACGTGACCAGGGTGTGAGGGATCGGCTATGATCCGGCCAGCACGCCTCCGGGTCCTGGAGATGTACAGATCCTGGAGAGATGGGAGCTTGCAGCCGATCACCTTCTCAGCAGTGCGCACGACGCGCTGCAGCCTTAGTCTGTCCCTGGCAGTGGCTCCTGCGTACCACACTGTTATGGAGGTGGTGAGGATGGACTCGATGATGGCTGTGTAGAACTGCACTAACATCTTGGTGGGTAGCTTGAGCTTCCTCAGCTGCCGCAGGAAGAACATCCTCTGCTGGGCCTTTTTGATGAGGGAGCTGATGGTCGGCTCCCACTTGAGGTCCCTGGTGATGGTGGTGCCTAGGAAGCCGAAGGAATCAGCAGTGGTGATGGGAGAGCCTGTGAGGGTGAGGGGGGGCAGAGGGGTTGTGACTTTCCTGAAGTCCACAATCATCTCCACTGTCTTCAGAGCGTTCAGCTGCAGGTTGTTGTTGTTGCACCAGGACACCAGCTGGGCCACCTCACTCCTGTAGGCGGACTCGTCGCCGTTGGAGATGAGCCCGATGAGGGTGGTGTCGTCCGCAAACTTGATCAACTTGACAGACTGGTGGCTGGAGGTGCAGGAGTTGGTATAAAGGGAGAAGAGTAGGGGGGAAACTACACAGCCCTGGGGTGATCCGGTGCTGATGCTAGCAGAGTCTGAGACAGTCTTTCCCAGCCGCACATCCTGCCTCCGGTCCGTCAGGAAGTCGGTGATCCACCTGCAGAGGGAGTCAGGCACGTTGAGCAGGGACAGCTTGTCCCGGAGCAGAGTGGGGCGGATGGTGTTGAATGCGGAGCTGAAGTCCACAAACAGAATCCTGGCGTAGGTTCCCGGGGAGTCCAGGTGCTGCAGGATGGAGTGGAGGGCCAGGTTGACTGCGTCGTCTACAGACCTGTTGGCTCGGTAGGCAAACTGCAGCGGGTCCAGGAGAGGGGTCGTGATGGACTTGAGGTGGGGCAGGACCAGGCGCTCAAAGGACTTCATGACTACAGAGGTGAGCGCTACAGGTCTGTAGTCATTACGTCCAGTGATCCGTGGCTTCTTGGGGACAGGGATGATGGTGGAGGATTTGAGGCAGGACGGCACGTGGCATAACTTAAGGGAGGTGTTAAAAATGTCTGTGAAGACAGGAGCCAGCTCTTTCGCACAGTGTCTCAGGGTGGAGGGAGAACGCCGTCTGGACCGGGGGCCTTGCGCGGGTTCAGTCTGGAGAACTGTCTGAGCACGTCCTGCTCACTGATGACAAGGGCAGGGGGGGGAGGAGGGGGGGCGCCTTTAATGAAGTAGGGACCGTGGAGGCTGTGGAGCTGGAGGGAGTGGGGGAGTTGGACACAGATGACGAGGTGTCAAAACGGGCATAGTGTTGGGACAGTCTTTGACAAAGGGCTTTGTCATCCTGACCTTTAGGAGCCTGAGGCCGATAGTTGGTGATTTGCCTCAGTCCTCTCCACACAGAAGCCGAGTCATTAGCAGTGAACTGCTGCTGGAGTCTCTCAGAATACACAGATTTAGCCCTCTTCAGCTCTCTGTTAAACTGATATTTAACCTCCCTGTAGCAGCCCCTGTCTCCACTTTTCAGTGCTGCTTCCTTCTCCTTCCTGATCTGTCTGAGCTTAGCAGTGAACCAGGGCTTATCATTAGAGTACCTCACCCTGGTGCGCGATGGAAGAATGCTCTCCTCACAAAAGTGGATATAAGAGTTCGCAGTGTCTGTGTATTCATCCAGATCATGCGTGGCTCCTTTAAACATGCCCCAGTCAGATATTTCCATGCACGTTTCCAGCTTCTCCTCAGCTTCATTGGTCCGTTTCTTCGTAGTGCTCACAACAGGTTTAGTGAGCTTCAATCTCTGTCTGTATGTGGGAATGAGGTGAACCATCACGTGATCAGATAGTCCGAGCGCAGCGCGGGGAACAGCGCGATATGCGTCTTTCACTGTGGTGTAACAGTGATCCAGCGTGTTTATTCCTCTGGTGGGGCATTTAATAAACTGTTTGTAGCGGGGGAGATCGTGGCTCAGATTGCTCTGGTTAAAGTCGCCAGCCACAATAACCAGAGAGTCTGGAAAAATCCGCTCCGTGTGTTGGATGTGATCCTTGAGCACGCGCTGAGCTTCGCGCGTGTCCGCGTCGGGAGGGACGTACACAGCGACGAGGATGAATGAGGCGAACTCCCGCGGGGAATAAAATGGCTTGCAGTTAATACAAAGAAATTCCAGGGCGGGAGAACAGTGTTTGGAAATCACCGTTACATCAGAGCACCAGCTGCTGTTGATGTAAAAGCAGACTCCGCCTCCTGTGGTCTGCTGTCTCCATCTGACTAGTCCACGTCATTTCTTCCAGTAGTTATTGTGTTCAGAAGATTTAGGATTTTTGTGTATAGGTCTATGAAGTGAGGTGAGACAGGAGGTCAGAGGTCAGGGGCTACAATTCCAGCAAAAATCATCCCATCAGAACCAAACTGCAATATCCGCATCATCAGAGTATATCAATCCATGATACCAAGTTTCAGAACAATCGGACCAAAACTGCAGGAGGACAGACAGACGGACCCAGAACCTAATCCCCGTTTGGTCTACGGCTGGTGGGGGAGAAAAATGTCTGGGGTAATTTTAGAGTTTATACAAGTTATTAAATGTTATTTATTTAATTAAACTTGCAGTTTTTACATCAGTTTTCAGCCTTTTTCATGTAAATGTGTAACTTTTTCCTGAAGAATTTGTGAATTTGTGTCTTTTTTCCACTTTAATTTTTGCTTTTCTGTCAAATGTGCGGCTGTTTGGACTGGGGCGGATTTTGGCTGGTTTGACTGCTAGTTTTTATGAGTGGGTGATGGTGCGGAACAGAAACAGGAAGTGAAGCTGACGGATAAAAACAGAACAGGAATCCCCTCTGAGCAGCTGAACAGTAAAACAGAGACTCGTCAGCTAGAGTCCGTCAGAACGGAGCGGCGCCCGCCACTGAACACCTGCGCTCCTCAGTACCAGCAGCACACACACGCCACACCGACCTCGGCCCAGCTGGCACAGCTTCCATGGGCAACACATCTGATCCAGGTTGCTCATTGGCCAGACATTGGCTAGACATAACACCGACGTCTGGCCAACGTCTGGCCAACGAGCAACCTGGATCAGATGTGTCCCCATGGAAACCTGCCAACATTGGCCCGATACGTGTGCTGCTGGGGATCCTTTTTTTTTTTTTTTTTTTGAAACAAGCTGCTGATTTATCAGTTTTTCTGCAAAAAAGTTTCAAAAACATTTGTTACTTTTTACTTGTAAATTTACACCGTTTTTCTTGTACAATTTTTTCTTCTTAAATATGTGGCTTTTCTCAGAAATTTGAGACTTTTGTTGTAAATGAAATTTTTACATGAAACTTTGGGATTTTTTTCTCAGAATCTGGCAACTTCTTTCTCTTAAATTTGAAAATTTTTAAGGTTTTAATTCTTCTCTTAAAATCTGCATCATTTTCTTATCAACATGGAACTATTTTCTTACAAATTTAATTTCAAAGATTTGTCAGTACTTCTACACGTACAGGACATACAGGAGAACTGAAACACCATTTCTCTCTTAGTGGTGCGCAATATATAAGAAGAGAAGGAATAAGGATGAAAAACAACAGCAGTCTATGTACAGTCATGCCACTGTAGTGCAATAAAGATGAACACTAAAACCCAGCAGTCCTATATACAGAAAAAGGAGAGCAGTAATACTCGTAGTTGCAGTTGGCTGTGGTAGTGTAGGTGCAGACAGTGACAGACAGGACTGCACATGATCAGTATTGCAACAACAGACAGCAGCAGGTAAGTGCAGAGACATACAGCAGCAGATGTATTACTGTTGGTGTGCCAGTCTTTCTGTGCCAACAGCTGAGGTAGTTATAGTGTGGGTGAGTGTGTTACGGTCTGGGGGTGGTGGTGGACAGAGTTCAGGGTTCTGATGGCCTGATGAACAAAGCTGTTTAGCAGTCTTGTGGAGCAGGCCCGGAGGCTCCAGTACCTTTTCCTTGAGGGCAGGGGGCTGAAGAGCGAGTGTGAGGGGTGGGAGGTGTCGCCTGCAATGTTGATGGCTCTGTGGGTGAGGCGGTGAGATAGATGTCTGGGGGGGGGGGCAGAGGGGCACTGATGATTTTGCTGGCTGCTTTCACTGTGCGTTGTAGTGTCTTCCAGCAGGAGACGGTGCAGCTTCCATACCACACCGTGATGCAGCTGGTGGGGATGCTCTCAATGGCGCCCCGGTAGAATGAGCACATGGTGGGGGGTGGGACTCGTGCTCTCCTCAGTTTGTGGAGGAAATGGAGGTGAGTTTGAGCCTTCTTGGCCAGTGATGTGGAGTTGCTGGACCAGGAGAGGTCCTCAGAGATGTGCACCCCCAGGAACTTGGTGCTGCTCACCCTCTTCATAGCTGCACCATCGATGATCCGAGGGGGGTGCTGTGTGTGACCCCTCCTGAAGTTGACCATGAGGTGAAGGGGTTAACATCAGGAAGCGGTGTGATGACGCAGCCGGCTGGTGCAGTCATCCCGCCGCATATAAGCAAGTGAGACCCGGCCATCTTGGTGTCTCAGCATCACTGCAGTTAGGAGCCGAGCGCTCAGTCACATGCTCTGTATTATTATTACTACCGTAATGTAATAAAGTTCCAGTTCCAGTGCTGCATCCTCGTCCATCTCTTCACTGCCAGGTTTGTGGACATAACAGACCACAATCTCCTTGGTTTTTCCCACGTTCAGGAAGAGGTTACTTTCTTTACACCACTGGATGAGAAATGATTTTTGTGATGAACTTTCTAATAAATTTGCAACTTTTTTCTCATAATTTAGCATCCTTTTTCCTTATAAATTTATTTTTTTTGTTGTTGTAAATTTATTTTTTTCCTCATAAGTTTGCAGTTTGATACTCAACATACATACATTTGGGCCATTTTTTTTTTTGAGTTTTTCTTCTGAATTCTGCAGCTTCTCACAAATTTAAGACTTCTTGTAATTGTAATTTTTCAATAAAAATTCAAGATTTTTTAAATTTTAAATTATCAACTTTTTTATCTTGCAAACATCCAACTTTTTTCTTGTAAATTTATTTATTTTTTTGTCATAAACTTCAACATTTGCGCCATTTCCATTTGTAAACCGAGTCACAGGGGGTGTGCAAGCCAGTGCTCTTCTAGTGCCAGTCCCAAGCCCGGGTAAATGAGGATGGTTGTGTTAGGAAGGGTATCCGACGTAAAACCTTTGCCAAATCAAACATGTGGATTATGACCAATGAGACTTTCATACTGGATCAGTCGAGGCCTGGGTTAACAATGACCACCACCAGTGCTGTTAAGAGCTGTTAGGAGGTAAAGAGGGAGTCAGACAGAATCATGAGTTTGAAGCTAGAAGTCAAAGGTGTGATGTTGAATGTTGTCAGTGCGTCTGCCCCACAAGTTGGATGTCAGGTAGAAGAGAAAGAGGAATTCTGGAGTAAGATGGATGAAGTGGAAGAGAGTGTTCCCAGGGGGAGAGAGTGGTGACTGGAGCGGACTTTCATGGACATATAGGTGAAGGGAACAGAGGTGATGAGGAGGTCCTGGGTAGGTATGGTCTTAAGGAGAGAAATGTGGAAGGACAGATAGTTGTGGATTTTGCTAAAAGGATGGAAATGGCTGTGGTGAACACATACTTCAAGAAGAAAGACGAACATAGGATGACTTACAAGAGTGGAGGAAGGTGCACACAGGTGGACTACATCTTATGCAGAAGGAGAAATCTGAAAGAGATAGGAGACTGGGAGGTGGTGGCAGGGGAGAATGTAGCTAGACAGCATCAGATGGTAGCCTGTAGGATGACTTTGGAGAGCAAGAAGAAGAAAACAGTGAAGGCAGAGCCAAAGATTAAGTGGGGGAAGTTACAGAAGGAAGAAGGTCGCACAGAGTTCAGGAAGGAGTTGATACTGACTGGCGCCTAGCGGCTGCCCCGGCCTTGGATGCGCTCTGCAGAGCGTGCCCAAATGCCAAGTCACGTTTCGTTACCTTGTATTACTCATACATGTGTAATGACAATAAAGTTGAATCTCATCTCATACAGGCTCTGGGTGGTAGGAAAGAATTACCAGATGACTGGGAAAGTACAGCAAAAGTAGTGAGGGAAATGGGTAGAAAGGTCTGTGGTGTATCCAGTGGACAGAGGAAGGAAGACAAGGAGACTTGGTGGTGGAATGAGGAGGTACAGGAAAGTATTCAGAGGAAGAGGTTAGCAAAGAAAAAGTGGGATAGTCAGGGAGATGAAGAAAGTAGACAGGAGTATTTGGAATCTAGGCACATGGCAAAGAGAGAGGTGGCAAAGGCAAAGGCATATAGTGAGTTGTATGAGAGGCTGGACACTGAGGAAGCAGAAAAGGAATCGATTGGCTAGACAGAGAGATGGAGCTGGAAAGGATGTACAGCAGGTTAGGTTGATTAAGGACAGAAATGGTAATGAACTAGCAAATGACGAGAGTGTGTTAAGAAGGTGGAAGGAGAACTTTGAAGAGGTGATGAATAAAGAAAATGAGAGAGAGGAGGATGGATGAAGGAAAGATGGTGAACAAGGAAGTCCTGAGGATTAGCAAGGCAGAATTGAGGGCAGCTTTGAAGAGGATGAAGAAGATTCAAAGATTTTATTTGTCAATACTACTATATGTACAGGACATACAGAAGAACTGAAATGGTGTTTCTCTCTCTCTTCAGTGCTCTATACAATATAAAAAAGAAAAGGAATAAGGCTGGAAAAACAACAACAGCAGTCTGTGTACAGTAATGCTACCTGTAGCGCAAATGGTGACAAACGATAGACCTCCATAGTGAAAATAAAGGTAAACGATAAGACCCAGCAATCTTATATACAGAAAACTAGCACAGTAATACTTGTAGTAACAATTTCAACATGGTAGTGAAGGTGCAGACAGTAACAGACAGGACTGCACATGATCAGTATTGCAATGACAGACAGCAGCAGATATGGCATTTGTGCAAATGGTTGCAGTAAAGTGCAGAGACATATAGCAGCAGATGTATTATTGTTGATGTGCCAGTCTTTCTGTGCCAAGAGCTGAGGTAGTTATTGTGCGGGTGATTGTGTTACGGTCTGGGGTAGGAGTGGACAGAATTCAGGGTCCTGTTCATCTTTGTTTGTGTTGAACACCTTTGTTCATGGTGCTGACAAAAAGACCGGAGGTGGAGCTGGGCGTGGCAGGGATGAAGATGCTAAGATTTTCACTGGGAGTGACTAGGAGGGACAAGACTAGAAATGAGTATATCAGAGGGGCAGCTCAGGTTGAGCGGTTTGGAGACAAAGTAAGAGAAGCTGAGATGGTCTGGACATGTGCAGAGGAGGGATAGTGGAGACAATGGACAAAGGAGACATTGGACAAAAGATGTTGAAGATGTAGCTGCCAGGCAGGAGGAAAAGAGGAAGACCACAGAGAAGATTGATGGATGTATTGAAGGAGAACATGGAGAGGGTTGGTGTTACAGAGGAAGATGGAGGGATGGGTGACATGGAGGCAGATGGTCCACTGTGGAGACCCTTGAAGGGAGCAGGAGGAGGAGGAGGAGGAAGAAATTTCAATTTTGATTTTTAGCTCATAAATTTGCAACTTTTTTCTCATAAATTTGTCTTTTTCTTGTAAATCACAGAGTTCTCATAAATCTGGACTTTTTAAAATAACTTTGTTCGCCATATTGACATGAATCCGGTTTGGTCCCGGAGCTGCAGGGTTGTTTTTTTTCCAGTTTTAACAGTTTATTCACACACACACACGTCACACATTATGAACAGCATGAATGAATTACAACATGAATTATCAACAGCATGATTAGCAGTATACAATAGGCTTTTTTCCACATTGATTTGGAGCGTTAACGGGTCGTCCCAAATAAGCTATTGAAAGCTTTTAGTAGGGAGCCCATTTCTACAGTAAAAAAAAAGGTTGCGGACCTGTGTCCTGGTCTTACCTGGGTCCAAGCTGCAACGGCCCGTTCCCCTCACGATGCAGAGGGGAGCAAAGCCGAACAGCAGCGTGACGGACAGCAACACTGCCAGAGCTCCCAGCTTTACCTCCAGGGCGGGGACGGAGGAGGCGGACAAGATGGCCGACATGGTTTTGCCTCCACACGGCCCATCAGGATCCAAAAGAGAGACAAAACAGAAACATCACAATTATTCACGAGGAAATAACACTGGGACCTGCAGTTCCCCTGCTGTCCACCAGAGGGCATCTATATAACTGTAACAATCCACTGATGCTAATACTGACATTTACGTGATCCTTTCAGTCCTGATTAATCAGAACATAAGGCTCATTTACCTGATTAATTCTCACTAAGAACAGGACATGTAGTGACTGTTAAAAAGTCCAAAAACCCAGATTATTTCCCCGGTTTCATTCTTCTGCACATGTATGTGGAGCAGTTGAAACTGGAAAAGCTCTCCACAACCCCCACCCAGTTCCTGTGTTGGTGTCCACCTTTGTCTCGCCATAAAGGAGCCGTTCTGATCCTGCTCTGGTTAGAACAGAAGACACCACCACCTCCGTTGCACCTCCACCCATTTTTTTTTTTGTAACTTAAGATTTTTATTCATTTTTCATTATATATATTGCGTTCAGATCACAGTCTACATTTAAAAAAACAAAGGGGCTAGAGTAAAAAAGAAAAAGAAAAAAAAAAAAAGAAAAAAAAAAGGGGGGCGGGGACAAATGTTGGAGCATCAAGTTTTTAGTTTCCATCTCTTAATTCTTCTGGTTTTTCCAGCGTCTTTGGTTATTCTTTCAATATCTGTCTCGTTGTTGCACTTTGTAGTGTGTCCATTTCCGCCATTTTTTTTTCCCACAGTCCTTCTTGCATTCTTTGTCGATATGTTAGTTTTTCCATCATACGTATGTCCTCAATAATGTCAGTCCATTGCTCTTGGTCAGGAAGAACTTCTGATCGCCATTTTTTTGTGATTGTTTTTTTACATGCAATCAACAAGATTTTAACTAGATATCTGTCCTCAGCCTGTATAACATTGTCTCTTTTAAGATCACATAAGTACATCAGGTTACAGTTCATTGGTATATTATATCCTAATATCCTCTGTATTGTCACATGTATAGATTTCCAGAATGATGAGATTTTGCAGCATTTCCAAAACATATGTGAGTGGTCTGCATTTTGAGCCCCACATCCCCTCCAGCATAAAGATTGGGTATTTGTATATTTTCCTTGAATCTGTGGTGTAATGAAAAAGCAAATCAGGTTTTTCCATCCAGATTCCCTCCATGTCCTTGAATTTGTTGATGTGTGTTGTGTTTTCCATATTTCCTGCCAGCTTTCTTCTGTTATGTTTAAATTTAGCTCTTTCTCCCATTTCTCCTTTATATAGTTACTTGAATGATTGTTTGCCATAAGTTTCTGATATAGCTTTGAAATAATTCTTGTTTTATTTCCTGTATATGAGCTTAAAATGAATTGTATAATCTCGCTCACATCTGTTTGGAGGTTATGCCTAATCTTCTTCATATAATAGTCTCTCATCTGCAGATATCTGAAGAATTCCGATCTTTCTAGTTTAAATTTTCTCCTGATGTTTACAAAGCTCCCGAGATCTTTTTTTCCGATATTGCCCCATGCTGTGATTTCCTTGTTCACCAGATTTTTGTATCCCCTATCTTGTTTTGCCGGTTCAAACTGACTGTCAAATGCTACCCATTTCAATAGTTTTATGTCTTCCTTTATATTATACTTTTGTACTATTTTATACCACAGTTCTAAAGTAAATTTAGTGATTGGGTCTATTTGTTTGATTTGCTTATATGCATCTTTATCTCCTATTATGCTTTGTACTGGGAGTCCCTCAGTTTCCTTTTCCATTTCTTTCCATTTTGCCTCATATCCTTCGTCGCACCAACATATGATATATCTTATTTGTGCTGAGTAGTAATATTCCTTTAGACTCGGTAGGCCCATGCCTCCTTTCTCTTTTGGTAACTGGAGAGTTTTATATTTCACTCTTGGTTTTTTACCTCCCCAAACAAATCTCGATATCATCCTGTCCCACTTTGAGAA
Source organism: Pholidichthys leucotaenia (assembly GCA_020510985.1). NCBI lineage: Eukaryota > Metazoa > Chordata > Actinopteri > Cichliformes > Pholidichthyidae > Pholidichthys > Pholidichthys leucotaenia. The sequence continues at coordinate 4,506,797 of CM035849.1, read as the reverse complement.
CTGGGCACCTGGAATCTCTGTTGGTATAGCCTGGAAGAGGTAAAGTAATCCAGGTTGTATGCTGATTTTGACTGTCTCAATTTTTGAATTCAGATCCATATTTAAGATTGACCATCTATCAATATCTTTTTTTATTTCTTGTTCCAACCTATCATAGTTTGCTTTATATATTTTGCTTAGGTCTTTAGGTATGTTCACTCCAAGGTATTTTATTTCTTTTTGTTTCCAGTTTAGTTTGATCTTATCAGTTATCTGGTTTAGAGGGTTATAGTGGAATGTCAGTATTTGTGTTTTTGTTATGTTTATCTTGTATCCTGATAATTTTCCAAAATTTTCTATCAAGTTCATCATTTCCATTATTGATTCATCTGGTTGTTCAAGGTAAACTATAATATCGTCTGCAAATAGCCCAATCTTGTGTTCCGCCCCCTTTATTGTTACACCTTTTAATTTCTTATTTTGTCGTATCGCTTGAGCCAGTGGCTCTATGAACAGAGCAAACAAGGTGGGCGATAAGCAGCATCCCTGCCTGGTTGATCTTTGTATATTTACTTTGTCTGTTAAGCTACCGTTTATCTTGATTCTTGCCACAGGTTCTTGATACAGCGTCCTTATGCATTGTACTGATTTTTCGTTAAATCCAAAGCGCTCCAGCACACTATATAGGAATTTCCAGGTAACCCTGTCAAATGCTTTTTCTGCGTCTAAACTCATTATTACTGCGCTTTTCTTTTCTTTATGTATTTGATTAATTATATGTATTGTTCTCCTGATATTGTCATGTGTTTGGCGTCCCTCTATGAAACCAGTTTGATCATCTTCTATCAATTCCGTCGAGAATGTCTTTATTCGTTTACATATAATTGTTGTATGTATTTTATAATCCACATTTAATAAAGAGATTGGTCTATAGTTTCCGCATTGTTCTTTATCTTTCCCTGGTTTTAAAATAACTGAAATAATGGCTTCGTTCCATGATGGAGGTATTTTGTTGTTGTTCAGCGTCCAATTAAATGACTTTAGGAGTTGTGGCGTGAGTTCTTCTATAAACAGTTTATAAAACTCAGATGGGTACCCATCACTACCTGGTGATTTACCGTTTTTAAGTGACTTAATCACATCTCTAATCTCTTGTGTTGTTATTTCTGCTGTTAGTTTTTCATTTTGTTGATTTCCTATTGATGGCAAGTCCAATGTGCATAGAAATTTTTTAATATCTTTAGTATTTGTTTCTTCAGGTTGCGAGTATAGTTCTTGGTAGAAATTATGGAAAATTTCTTCGATGTTTTCTGGGTTAACTGTGGTTTTATTTGTGGTGGGGTCTTTAATCTTGTATACATTATTCATTGTTTGTTGTTTTCTTAACCGTTTTGCCAGCAGTTTTGTGGCTTTTGGTCCTGTTTCATAATATTTTTGTTTTAGATATCTATTTTTCCTTTCAATTTCATCCATTTGTGTTTCTTTTATCTTTGTTTTTTCTTCTTTAATTTCTTGATATATTTTTGGGTCATTTGTGCTTTGATGTTTATGTTCTAATTCCCTCAGTCTCTCACATCTTTGTTCATACGCTTCCAGTTTAGACTTATTTGCTTTTCCTGTTTCAACAATTAATTTACCTCTTAACACGGCTTTTAGTGCGTCCCATAGTATTGTTGGGTCCACTTCTTCATTGTCATTCTCTTGGATATATTCATTTATGTTTACTTTTATTCTTTCTTTCTTTCATTTTCTCATCATTTAACAGTCCTACATTAAGTTTCCATGTTGTTTGTCGTTTTCTATTGTTTAAATATATTTCCATGTATATAGGATTATGATCTGATATTTCTGCCCCTCCAATCCAACAATTTCTCACCCTGTGTCTGTCACCTTCATTCATAAGGAAGTAATCTATTCTAGAGTGTACTTTATGGGTTGCTGAATAATGTGTAGAGTCTTTTTCGAGTGGGTGTAGGTCCCTCCATATGTCTACCATACCCATTTCTGCCAGTGAGGTTCTTATGAACTTTGTTACATGTTTTTTTGTCTTCTTAACACTTGTTGTATCAATTTCATGATCCATGACAGCATTTAAGTCTCCTCCACAAATTAGGACTCCTTCACTGTGTGTTGCTATGAGATCAAACAGATGTTGAAAAAAACCCTTGTCACTTTCTGGTGGGGCATAGATGTTCACTAATGTGATCTGCATTCCATCTATGCTACCCTTTATTATTACATACCTGCCTTCTTTATCCTGGATTTCCTGTTCACATTCAAATTGTATTTTATTTGAAATTAGTATCATAACCCCCCTTTTAGCTCCTCCCTTAAATGAACTGTAGTAGGAGTTCTTAGAGCCAAATCTCTTTAGTTTCTCATGTTCTGTCTTGCTCAAATGTGTCTCTTGCATAAATATAATTTCAGCTTTTTCCTTCTTGAATTTTCTTATTATTCTTTCCCTTTTAACAGGTGAGTTCAGACCATTCACGTTTAGTGTCATTATCTTAAGATTTTTACCCATATTCATGTTTTTCCATTTTTTTAACTTGTGCTCCTAGCCCCTTTAACAACAAAAATAACACATATTTATATAAAAACACATTAAAAAATCTCGACCTCCGTACTTTGGGCCTTTCTTCTGCCCACTGGTCCCTGTTGGTGGGTGGAGGGATTGTCCTCACCGAGTGTAGGGCCCTCCCTAGACCTGTATTTACTATCCAAGAAATAGTCATTAGTCTAGAAATGTCCAACAAATATCACTTAAACCTCTCCTAGCCATCTGTTTCTCTTTTACCTTGTCTTCTTGGCCTTCATTTCTTCTGTGTTTTTCTTAATCTTTGTTATAATCTAGGCTTTCAGTTGAAAGCCTTGTAGTCTTTCCTGGGCCCGCTGCTCCACGTCTCCCCCCGTCTTTTGCCGTTCACTCGCCTCCACTCCGGCTGTCGTGATGCGTTCAGGGCCTCCGCTGCTCCTACCGTTTCCTCCGGCACGTACACCTCAAGGCCCCGCTCCATCATGTCCTGCGCTGCCTCTCTGGCTGTGTTGTAGGTTCTTACGCCGTTCTCCCAATGAATCCTCATCTTTGTTAGCGGCGTTTGGAATCTAATTTTTTTTTCTTTCAGCGTTTTTTTAATGTTGGCATATTTCTTCCGCTGCTGCACAATTTCTGCCGGGTAGTCATGATCAAAGAATATCTGCTTGTCGCCGATTCGTATCTTTTTTTTCCACGCTCGTGTCAGGATTCTTTCCTTTACATCATATTTCAGAAAGTTTACCACAACTGACCTGGGTGTAGAGCGTGGGTTCGGGTTCTGTGCCGAGGCTCTGTGCGCTCGTTGAATCTGCAGATCCGCTTCGCTGGGCAGTTCCAGCTCTTTTTTTAAGAACTGATCCATGAATTTCGTCATCGAGTTGCCTTCAATGCCCTCCGGGATCCCGAAGATGCGTATATTGCCCCGTCTGGACCTGCTCTCCAAGTCAGTTACTTTCTCCTGCATCCTCTGCATTTGTGCCGTCAGGGTCTGCAGCTGTTCGCTTGCCTCGCTATTCCAATCTTCCAGCTCTGATATTCGGGCCTGCGCTTCTGTCATACACGCCCGCTGGGAGCGCAGCTCCTCCATGTTTTCTGCTAGCTTGCGCTCCATTTCTCTTCGGAGGCCCATAATTTCCTCCTTAATCTCTTTTTTCAGCTCCTCCTTAAGAGCCGCTAAATCCTGTTGTAGCTGCCGCTTGAATTCTCTTAACTCTTTACCCAAACTGGCGATGCCAGTGTTCATGGTATCGAGTGTGTCCTCCATTTTCTCTGCTGCAGTCACCTCGTTTTTTTGGGCCCCGTGTTCAGCGATTTCTCCTGCGTTGTTGAAGAGGAATTCTTCAATTTTACCCTGCTTTTGTCCTTGTGCCCGGCTCCTTCGTGTTTTCATCCCTTAGTTTATTGATCCGCTTATGTCGAGTTGGCCATTTACCGATGATTTTTAATCCGGCTAGGGAGAGCTCTCTGTTTAAGCGTTATGTCTCTCCGCCATCTTCCCCGATGTCCTCTAATTCTCGCACCTCCACCCATTTTAACGATGACAGGAGGATTGCTGTCAACGTCCAAAACCACGCTGACACAGCTGACACAGCTGCTAGCCTGCTACAGCGTTACCATGGCAACTGTGGTTTTACTGCCCTTTTCTTTCAAATCTAGTCCTCCCACCAGACCAGGGGTCTGAAACCTTTACCAACCCAACAGCCATTTTGCCCGTCCCCGACTACAATAGAACTGCGGGCCACAATGGCAACATGACCTTTACAATAAAGATTTTGCTGCTTATCAAGTTTTATATATACATAGCTCTGTATATTATGCGGCATTAATGAATTCAAACTACAACAGTGAAAAAACTGTCACGTTTTATATACTGTATAGCTTCATTGACAAAATAATAAAAATATTACAAATATTTTAGTTTTGTGCTGAAAAATAAAGCCTATATCTGAATATCTGACCATACTTTTTACTTATCAGAACATTCATAAATGGTTTCAATGTGAAATATATTTCCATCTCCTACTTTCAGCAGTGATTACACAGCCCTAATTCCTGATATTTTAATAAATTACAGATGAAAGTTTTAGTGAGAAGAAGCTTCTTTTCGTGTTTCCTCAGAACACTGCTGATTTCCATCTGTTCAAATCGCAATCCTTCACTTCTTCTCTGGACCCTCACTTTGATAACTACTGGATTGGTTGTCTGATAACTTTTACATAATCTTTATTTATTTTGGAATTGAACAAAACAATTCTAAACAACTTTATGATTAACTTTAAACAATCATTTGTTGCAAATTAAGCCAACCAGAAATGATTACAGCAGAACGAAAAATAATGTTTAAAAGTACCTTCTTCCACTGAGTTAAAAGTTTACCTTTATCATAATTAAAAAAATGCATGGCATTGACAGAAAGTTGCACATATAATTCACTGTTTGCCCAAAAGCTCGTTACACACATCAGATAACGAGCTAGCAGTTATCCTCAAAGAAAACATCCTTAAAGTAAAAGGCTCATGTCTACATCACTGTCAGACAAGCATCTCTTTTCACTCATTTGAATTATTGAGGAAAGAAAACAGGAAAATCCCTTAGGATAAAGTGTGGGAGGCAATTTTGAGGAAAAACACTGAGTACTGGGGGGCATGGCCCCAGTCCAGCCCGCCTTGCCTCCTGAGCGGGGCTAGCTCTGGCCTTGGGCCCCTGGTGCTGGGGGGGGCACCCCCCCCCCCGGGTCAGGGTGTGGGTGTATGTGTGTGTGTGAGTGCATGCGTGTGTGTACGCATGCATATGTGCAGGTGTGCATGGGTTCACGTGTATATGTGTGGGTGTGGATATGGGTGCGTGCATGTGTGTGTGTGTGAACGTGATCCGCTATAATTTATGGTTTGGAAACGGTAGTGCTGACAAAAAGACAGGAGGTGGAGCTGGCAGAGTTGAAGATGCTAAGATTTTCATTGGGAGTGACTTGGAGGGACATGATTAGAAATGAGTATATCAGAGGGACAGCTCAGGTTGAGCGGTTGGGAGACAAAGACAGGCAAGGCTGAGATGGTTTGGACAGGTCTGTCAGTCAGAGCGGCCTCAGCCGAGCTGCACGCCTAGCAGTCCAGTCTTCACGGTCTAGCATACAGGCAGCAAGCTCGCCTGTGTCAGCCACCCTAGTGTCTCCCTTCAGAGTGTCCACAAATGATGTTAATGGCCATCCTGGGCGGTGAAAGCCATGCGTCGGTTCCCAGAGTACCAGGTGGCCTACTGGGAGCTCTTGGTGACAGTGACAGTGCCCCGCGAGGCCAAGTCTTTACCAAGTCACTTGTCTGCTATTCTGTGAAGGTGCCCACTGGAGACGTGGCCTTGCCAGTTCACAATGAGGACAGTGCGCAGCATCTGGGTGTAGGAGCCGTCCAATGACCTCTGAAGGGAGATGTTTAATGACCAGCTCTCACTTCCATATAGCAGTATGGATTCCACTCTTGCACAGAAGAATTTAACTTTTAGCTGTCTTGACATGTTTTAGTACCATATAGCTCGCATGTCATTGAGAGCACCCCACGCAAGTGCCTTGCGCACTTTCATATCATGACTAGTAGATCCTATCCAGGAGTCAAGGTAGTTGAAATTGCTGACTACTTCCAGAGGGTTGCCAGTACTCGTCAACAGTGGAGATCTAAAGTTAGAAGCATCCCCAGGCATCATCACTTTACTCTTCTGGTCATTAATGGTGAGACCGATCCGAGAGCATTCCAACTCCACAAGTGACAACAATCTCTGTGCCTGTGAGATGTTGTCTGACTGTAATCGCAAGATGTTTTGAGACTGTTAAGCAATAACCCAAGGTGGCGACTCGCGTCCACTGAACATAAACTTTTCCACAGGTAGCTTTTTCTTGTCATTAATCCACTAACTGACTGTCTCTTCTTCTCTTTTTTCATGCACCATTTCCACCATCTACTCTGGAGCAACTTGAGGACTATATCGACGAGTTTTATCACTCCTGCTGTGACATGATGGAACCAAGCATTTCTCCCAATAAGACTCCCGTTCCTTTCTCCTCGACTAAGAAACCTAAACCCATGGATTCACCGATAACACCTGAGGAATCACGGAGCAGCCCAGAGGTTAGTGACATTCTTTCCTCCATTGAAAGTAAACTTACCAGCATGGATGCTAGACTTGCGTTGGTCGAGTTGCTCCATAAAGAATTCCAGGATGTCTGTGAGAGTCTGGAATTCAGCCAGGCACAGCTCGTCTCTCTCTTAGAAGAAAAAAATACATTGAAAAAAATCAGTACACACGCTAACCACACAACTTGACATCGTTGTAAAAGAAAACCGGAAAATGAAGGAAACTATTCTCGGCCTGAAATCACGCAGCATGAACGATAACCTGGTTTTCTCTGGAATTGCTGAAAAAACAATGAAAATCCAGAACAGCTGATGTCTGAATTCATGTCTACACAGCTGAAAATGTCCTCTGACGTCGTGAAATCAATTACCTTTCACCGAGTCGACCGCATTGACCCATAATATTCAGTTTTCACCACAGAAAAATCCCCAAAACAATTGTCCCAGACCCATTTTTGCCAAATTTGAACATTTCAATAAAAAAGTTCAGGCAGAGAGGCAGGGCAGGCAGCTTAAAAACACCAGTTATGGTCTAAATGATCAATTTCCACAGGAAATTATGGAAAGAGGAAGAAAGCTTTTCCCCATTAGGAAACAAAAATATCCAAGAATGTAAATGAGTAATTATCTCTGTGGATAGATTGTTTCTAGATGGAAAGCTGTTTATGGGTGAAACCATAACCCCCTGGCTATTCTAGATTCTAGTTTGTTTCTTAGCTACATGTGAAAAAAAAGAGTGTGATTGTGCGCAGGTCTCTTACTGACCCGTGTAATTTGTAACGGTTGTCTAATGTTTTTCCTTTTTTGTTGAGGTTGTTCGTTCCTCTATTGTAGCTAATCTTGCTGACGTTGTTAGGTTGTTGTTGTATGTTATCTGCATCTTCTCACCACGTACTAACCTTCATGTCCGTTCTCTCTCGCACATTTGGTTTATAGGAAATAACTAAAGACATGCACCCCACTCACTCTTGCAGATGCAAGCAAAAGCAACAGAGACATCATGCGCACACACCCAAGCACACACATATAGGTACAGTGGTGTGAAAAAGTGTCTGCCCTCTTCCTGATTTCTCATTTTCTTGTACGTTTGTCACACTTAAATGTTTCAGATCATCAAACAAATTTAAATATTAGACAAAGAAAACACAAGTAAACACAAAATGCAGTTTTTAAATGAAGGTGTTTATTATTAAGGGTAAAAAAAAAAAAAATCCAAATCTACATGGCCCTGTGTGAAAAAGTGATTGTCCTCCGTTAAAACATAAATTAACTGATTTATCACATCTTTGGAAAGCTGAGTTCAATTTCTCTAGCCACACCCAGGCCTGATTACTGCCACACCTGTTCTCAATCAAGAAATCCCTTAAATAGGACCTGCCTGACAAAGTGAAGTAGACCAAAAGATCCTCAAAAGCTAGACATCATGCTGCAATCCAAAGAAATTCAGGAACAAATAAGAAACAAAGTAATTGAGATCTATCAGTTTGGAAAAGGTTATAAAGCCATTTCTAAAGCTTTGGGACTCCAGCGAAACACAGTGAGAGCCATTATCTACAAATGGCGAAAACATGGAACAGTGGTGAACCTTCCCAGGAGTGGCTGGCCGACCAAAATTACCCCAAGAGCGCAGTGACAACTCATCCAAGAGCTCACAAAAGACCCCACAACAACATCCAAAGAACTGCAGGCCTCACTTGCCTCAGTTAAAATTAGTGTTCATGACTCCACCATAATAATAATAATAATAATAATAATAATAATAATAATAATGTTTATTCATAGAGCACTTTTCACAGACAGAGTCACAAAGTGCTTAACATGGTAAAAAACAAAATAAAAACACAGGCACATAAAACAGTAAAAAATAAAAACAAAGTAAACAGTAAAAGCACATAAAAATACAATCAACACACAGTTAATTAAAAAGCCAGGCTAAAAAGGTGGGCCTTTAGTTGCTTCTTAAAAACGTCAATGGAAGGTGCAGATCTAAGTTCAAAAGGTAAGGAGTTCCACAGTCTGGGAGCAACAGCAGCAAAGGCTCCATCGCCTTTGGTTCTGAGCCTAGTGCTAGGGACTACCAATAGATTCTGATGAGAAGACCCGAGAGACCTGCTGGGCTGGTGTAGAGAGAGCAGGTCACTAATATAAAAAGGTGCCTCTTCATGAATGGCTTTATAAGTAAGAACAAGAACTTTAAAATCAACTCTATAATTTACAGGAAGCCAATGCAAGGAGGCCAAAACGGGAGTGATATGACAGAATCTACTGGACCTAGTTAGTAATCTTGCAGCAGAGTTCTGGACTAACTGTAGGCGGTGTAAAGAGGATTTGCTAAGACATGTTAAAAGAGCATTACAGTAGTCCAAATGTGAAGAAACAAAGGCATGAATAATGATTTCTAACTGACTGTAGGAAACCAATGACCTAATTTTGGATATATTCCTAAGGTGGAAAAAACAACTCCGGGTCAGAGATTTGACATGCTGATCAAAACTCATCGACTGATCGAAAATGACACCAAGATTTTTTAGATTAGACCGTACATTAGAGCTTAATGAACCAATGCTATTAACCATCTTAGGGATTAGATTATCAGGTGCTACAATAAGGACTTCTGTAGAAGAGCTTGAAATGACGAAGCGATGTGATTTTATAAACCAAAGTTTAATATCAGCTTCACTCCTCTAACATGTCTCATCTTGGTGCAGAAGCAGAATAAGAGGTCGAGCACAGTCAGACCTTCATACTTATACCTACACACAACAAAAGACATTGCATATCAAAGCTGACATCCCGCATTAACCTAATCCCCCCTCCATTGTCCTCCGTCTCCTCCACCTGACCCCGGGTGGTCAGGGATATTGATCCGGTCTCCACCGCTGCGACTCCATCTGCTCTTTGATCTTCGCTGGCGGTTGAGACCTCTTGTCCTGTTCTGAGGCGTGAGGTCATTCCACATATGTAATCACTAAACACTCTAATATGTCTATACATATGTAGGTATGGGATATATGATTAATATAAACCACAACTTCAGTTTTATTAGCATTAAGTTGCAAAAAGTTACTAGACATCCAGTCCTTAATTGCAGACAGACAATCATGAATAATTTTTAAATTGTCAACATGGTCAGGTTTAAAAGAGAAAAGTAGCTGTAAATCATCAGCGTAGCAGTGATAAGACACACCTTTAAATTTGCTGATGATAGAACCAAGCGGCAGCATATATAGGGCAAACAAAAGTGGACCCAGAATAGAACCCTGAGACACCCCACAGGTTAAAGGAGCAGAATCAGATGAATAAGAGCCAACAGCCACGGAAAAACTCCTACCAGAAAGGTAGGAGAAAAAACAATCCAGAGCGTTTCCAGAAATACCTACCCAATCTCTAAGCCTTTGTAACAAAATACAATGATCAACAGTATCAAATGCTGCAGTATGATCTAATAACACAAAAACAGAGCATTTGCCAGAGTCTGATGACATTAAAATATCATTCGACACCCTAAGAAGAGCGGTCTCTGTTGAGTGTTTCTGACGAAAACCTGACTGAAGTTTGTCGAAAATATTGTGTTCAATCAGAAAGTCAGTGAGCTGCTTGGCAACAACTTTTTCTAAAAGCTTAGAAATAAAAGGAAGCTTAGAAATTGGCCTGAAGTTTTTAAAAACAGATGGATCAAGGTTAGGTTTTTTTTTAAAAGTGGCTGCACAACTGCATGTTTAAAATACGAGGGTACACAACCAGATTCAAGTGAACTATTAATGATATTAACCAAAGACGTACCCACTGAGCCAATTACCTCTTTTAACATTGAGGAAGGCAAAATATCTAAAACGCAGGAGGAGGATTTCATGGAGCTCACCAACACTAACAAATCCTCAAAAGAAATTGGGGTAAAATCATTTAAAAAGGCCTGTCTGTTAGGACAATCAAGGATTAGGGGAAAGGAATGAGTAAAACCAGCCCCAACAGCAGTGACCTTGTCAACAAAAAAGGAAAGTAACTTGTTACAGTCATTAACTGAATAAACAGGGGGAGCAGAACTGACAGGATTAACTATACTGTCTATTGTACGAAGAGGATCTTTGGATTATTACTATTGGAGGAGATGATGTTGGAAAAATAAGAAGTTCTTGCCATTTTTATCATATTGTTAAATTCAATTAACAGTTCCTTAAGGTACAATTGATGCACCTCAAGTTTAGTGGACTTCTGTGGCGGTTTGGTGTAACCCCCACAACAGACTGGACAGACACAGCGCTCGGCTAGAGCAATTAACAGAACAGTGAAATGTGTGTATTAATGTCTACAGGCAGCCCCGCTTCTTCTGGCTCACTACTGTGATGTTAATGTTGCCTTTCATGCATTGTGTTCATGCGTCCTGTCCTTACTGTGACCTAGAGACTCAGATCAATATGTAGATGTGCCTTGTAACCTCTTTGTTCTGCAGCTGGAGCAGAGTCTAGCAAATCTGCCTATTGTGATGTATGTCTCTCAAAGGCAAATGTCTCATGCCTGTTCTGCAGTCTCTTTGATCATACCAACTGCTGGGGAATGCTCTTTGATGTATTGTTGTAGTTGGGTATATACTGTATACTGCACTGTAACCCATGCTCACTCTCTCACTCTTACTTCTGCAACTGCTGCTGCTGGACACACCACATTTTGTGTCTCCTCCTCTGAGAGCCTGAGGATCCCGCTCCGGTCTGCTCACACTTGCACCGGAGCAGGGATCCTGTGAAGGCGGTATGATTCAATAAACTCTAATTAAAACCTTCACCAACGCCACTTTATTTCATGCCGCTTCACTTCCACAGTCTTTCCACCCTCCGACATTTACGTCTAAAACAACAGAGATCATCATTTAACCAGGGGGATGAATTAACAGCACGGACAGTCCTGGCTTTAAAGGGAGCAACTACATCTAAGATGCTTGAACAGTGTGAGTTAAAAGAGCAGACCAAGCTCTCAGTGTCGTCATCAGAGGATAAAACCACACTGCTGTCAAAGGCAGCAGAAAATTTCACAGCTGACAACTGGTCAATGACACGAGAGCATTTTACCCGCTTGTCAGTGTAACAGACTGATTTAACTGATAAATTAAAAAGAACACAAAAATGGTGCGACACAAGAAGCTCCTTAGTCTGAACATTATTCACATTAAGACCGAAGGTAAAAACAAGATCAAGTGTATTTTCTTTTATATGCGCAGGGCCAGATACACACAAAACAAAATTAAATGATTCAATCATACCCAAGAAATTTACAGCAAAACTGTCATTGGGATCATTAATATACAAATTAAAATCTCCAAGTAATAAAATCCGCTCAAATTTAATAATAGAAGTTAAAAAATCACTAAACTCAGATAAAAAAGAGGCATAAACTCCTGGAGGGCGGTAAATTAAAACACAAAATGGGTTTGAGGAGCCAATTTTTAAAATCATCAGTTCAAATGATGAAAAAGTTCCATGGCTCACCGTCCGTGTAACGAAGCGGCGCCGGTTCACGATGGCCAGACCACCGCCACGGCCTGTCAATCTCGGAGCAGAGGAGAAGGTACAATCCGGTGGACAAAGTTCAATAGGAGGTAAATTCCTCACTTCTCTGCCAGGTCTCAACAAGAAATAAAAAGTCCAGCCCTGCAGTAATGAATAAATCGTTCAAAAAGAATGATTTATTTGAGCTGGAACGTGTGTTAAGCAACGCCAGCTGGATGGGCTCTGTCACAGCAGCAGTCTCGCCAGGAATGGGGGCCGGTGAAAAGAAAGAAAGAGACTGGGCAAAAATGGCCTGCATGGCAGAGTTCCAAGACAAAAACCACTGCTGAGCAAAAAGAACATAAAGGCTCATCTTAGTTTTGCCAGAAAACATCTTGATGATCCCCAAGACTTTTGGGAAAATACTCTGTGGACTGATGAGGCAAAAGTTGAACTTTTTGGAAGGTGTGTGTCCTATTACAGCCAGCATAAAAGTAACACAGCATTTCAGAAAAGGAACATCATACCAACAGTAAAATATGGTGGTGGTAGTGTGATGGTCTGGGGCTGTTTTGCTGCTTCAGGACCTGGAAGACTTGCTGGGGTAAATGGAACCATGAATTCTCCTGTCTACCAAAAAATCCTGAAGGAGAATGTCCGGCCATCTGTTGGTGACCTCAAGCTGAAGCATACTTGGGTTCTGCAGCAGGACAATGATCCAAAACACACCAGCAAGTCCACCTCTGAATGGCTTAAGAAAAACAAAATGAAGACTTTGGAGTGGCCAAGTCAAAGTCCTGACCTGAATCTGATTGAGATGCTGTGGCATGACCTTAAAAAGGCGGTTCATGCTTGAAAACCCTCCAATGTGGCTGAATTACAACAATTCTGCAAAGATGAGTGGACCACAATTCCTCCACAGCACTGTAAAAGACTCATTGCCAGTTATCACAAACGCTTGATTGCAGCTGTTGCTGCTAAGGGTGGCCCAGCCAGTTATTAGGTTTAGGGGGCAATCACTTTTTCACACAGGGCCATGTAGGTTTGGATTTTTTTCCCCCCTTAATAATAAACACCTTCATTTAAAAACTGCATTTTGTGTTTAGTTGTGTTCTCTTTGTCTAATATTTAAATTTGTTTGATGAGCTGAAACATTCATGTGTGACAAACATACAAAAAATGAGAAATCAGGAAGGGGGCAAACACTTTTTCACACCACTGTGTGTGTGCGCGCACACACACACACATGCTACACAGACATGCACATGCAGCATACACAGAACATACATATGCACACACACACACTACCAACATACATTCTGCAGGTCCTTCCCACCTACGGCTGTCAGACGTTCTAATCTAAGCGGAGCTGCTCGTGTTAAACGTCTCAACGCTGTACAGTAGAGATCGTCCCCTCCAACACACAACAATTACAATTATTAATGCAGGTGGCAACAACACTGTTGATTCAAATGTGAATTTACTGTCTGGGTAGATTAGATTATTTGTTTATTTGACAGGGACAGTGCAATAAACATAGACAATTAATCAATGACAATCAATCTGATGTGTTGCACCAAGAGTGTATAGCTAGTAGCTAATTTGCAACTCTTGTCCCTGGATGGGCTTTAGAAAGGAGAGACAAGTAAAAAGGAAAGGAAAAGAAAAAATGAAAACAGAATAAATAATAACCACATACATCAATGCAAAAAAGATTATAAATACATTATAAATGCACAATTATAAATATTATAAAGATTATAAATACAGTGCTGTGAAAAAGTATTTTCCCCCTTCCTGATTTCTTATATTTTTGCATATTTGTCACACTTAAATGTTTCAGATCATCAAATTTTAATATCAGACAAAGATAACTTGAATAAATACAAAATACAGTTTTGAAATGATGATTTCATTTATTAAACGAAAAAAAAACCAACTATCCAAACCTACCTGGCCCTATGAGAAAAAGTCATTGCCCCCCGTGTTACATGATGAATAAACTGATAAACCCCATTTTTTGGAAAGCTGAGTTCAGTTTCAGTAGCTCTACCCAAGCCTGATTACTGCCAGACTTGTTGAATCAAGAAATCACTTAAATAGAACCTGTCTGACAACCTGAAGTAGGCTAAAAAAAAAAAAAGATCTCAAAAAGCAACACATCCCACTGTGATCTAAAGAAATTCAAGAACAGATGAGAAACAAAAACCCAGAACAACGTCTAAAGAACTGCAGGCCTCACTTGCCCCAGTATGGACACTGGTCTTATTGATGGAACAATAAGAAAGACTGGGCAAAAATGGCAACCATGGGAGAGTTGCAACACAAAAACTGCTGCTGGACAAAAAAGAATTAACTTTTTACTTGAAGTAATTTAACTAACCGTAATGCCGTTGATACCATCTAGCTGCAATGCTCCTGCACTGTGTATATAACTGTGTACATATTTTTTTTTTAATTTTGTATACTTTATTGATCCCCAGAGAGGAAATTGAGGGCATCCACCTGGATGGATGAAGCAGCCACGATACGACGCTATCCCTTTACTATTCACACACACATTCACACCTAGGGCCACTTTAGAGTCTCCAATTAACCTAACCTGCATGTTTTTGGCCTGTGGGAGGAAACCGGAGAAATCCATATGTATATCTATTTACTACTTTGGCTAACCAGTTCTTATTTTCTTATCTTATTAACTATTGCTCTGAGTGCTGCTTTCCCTTTGCTGCTGGAATCCTGGAATTTCCCCATTGTGGGACTAATATCATCATCATCATCATCATCATATCATCATAGCAGTCTGCCGGGGGCGACAATGACCGTTTCATTTAGTTCTGATCAGATTCCTCCACGCAGCTCTGTCCGTCATCCTCCACTGCCAGGAACTCCTGAGCTTGTTAACCCGGGCGACGTCCGAGTCGGTATGAATTGCTTTCTGACTGACCATTTCATGAAACTGCTTGCAAAGTATTTGAGTACTGCTAGCTTTTGCTGGACTAGCAGCACATTCTTGGCAGATAGAGGTATTATCAGTGGCAAGGACAGGCCAAGACAAACTGACTCCAGTATCTGTTGCAGTGACTGACCAGATGATAGGTTTGTTTATCTCTGCTCTTTGTGTAGTGCATGTCACGATGCACCGACTGGCAAAAGTCCACCACAGACCTTGCGACAGATGTGTTTATCTGCCAGGATGTCCAGTCTCACCCCGTGTAACTGGGAGTGGTCCACCACAGACCTTTGACAGATATTGTTTTTAGTTCTGCCAGGATGCCCAGTTTTACCCTCCACGCCCTCGGAAGGGTGGGATTGCCGATTGAGTCGCAGACGGCCCGATCCATGAGACAGGTAGTGCTGGTTTTCATGGTTATCCGGTAGCAAGCAAACCAATGCCTGACCTGACATGACGGGGACTGGGACTAATAAAGGCTTATCTTATCTTACAAAACATATAGGCACACTTAGCTAGCTTCCAGCACAAAACCAGTTAGTGAAAACATGTCCACATTAAAGTTTGTCACGAGGAAAATACAGTGGTGTGAAAAAGTGTTTGCTCCCTTCCTGATTTCTCATTTTTTTGTGTGTTTGTCACATTTTAATGACTTAAATGTTTCAGCTCATCAAACAAATTTAAATATTAGACAAAGATAACACAAGTAAACACAAAATGCTGTTTTTAAATGAAGGTGTTTATTATTAAGGGAAAAAAAAATCCAAACCTACATGGCCCTGTGTGAAAAAGTGATTGCTCCCTAAACCTAATAACTGGTTGGGCCACCCTTAGCAGCAACAACTGCAATCAAGCATTTGCGATAACTGGCAATGAGTCTTTTACAGCGCTGTGGAGGAATTTTGGCCCACTCATCTTTGCAGAATTGTTGTAATTCAGCCACATTGGAGGGTTTTCAAGCATGAACCGCCTTTTTAAGGTCATGCCACAGCATGTCAATCACATTCAGGGCAGGACTGGTCATGATGGATGTGGTTATGGGTTTCCTCTCATCACTGTTCGCCAGGTGGGGGGTCCCAAATGTACTCACGACTGACAATGACCTGCAGTTCACCTCTGGGGCGTGTGAAGAGTTCTTGAGCACTAGGGGCGTGGAACACATTAAAAACGCGTTTGACCATCCCCAGGCATATGGGGGTGTTGAATGTTTTAACAAGACTCTGAAAAACGGAGTGAGAACCCACTTGGCAGACGGATTCGTATTTCCGGACACCCTCCAGAGCACACTCCTCCACTACAGGGCAACGGCCCATGCTATGACAGGATGCTCCCTGGTGGCTCTCATGCTGGGATGAGTACTACTTCTGCCTTTGGATTGACAGAGACAGTCCAGGATTCCTCCTCCAAGAAATATGGACTCTCCACAGGACCGGGTTGCTGTGCAACAGCGTAAGACGAAGCGACGATCTGACAGAAAGCACAGGGCGACAGCCCACGGACTGAAGGTGTCGGATCAAGTTTGGATCAAACACCTTAACCACACACATAAGCTGCAGCCGTTCTGTACGGGGCCCCTGCGGATCACAAGGCGATGGGGCAAGGACACGTTCGGGCTTGCGGATGGGTCTCGGTGGCACTCCAGTAGACTAAGAAAGTCACCACCTGAACAGAGGACTAGCGCTAGGGTGGGACAACCTGATGTGAGGTGGGACTTGGTGGACTGGGGTGGCGAGAACTCACAAGTGTGGTCGACGCTGCCTGGTGCAGAGTCTCCGCCTTGGGGACGCCTAGCTAGAGTTCATCAGTGGCCCAGGTACCTGAAAGACTATGTATTGAAGACTGTACTAGCTAATGCGTGTTGGAACTAAGTGGCAGAATAACCCGCTCCAGCACGGTGAGGCATTCTGGTAGTCTACCCAGATGCCCGTTTGGTTGGCTGAGTTTTGCCTACTTAGTTTAAAAAAAAAAAAAAAAAGGGAAGACAACACTGTGTTTGTATTTTTTTCTGTCTGGAGCCTGCCGTAGCCTAGACGAGTGGGTTGGGGTAATGACGTCAGGCAGGCTATGGCTGGAGTGTATATTGTGTTGTCCTCAATAATAAAGTCAGTTCAGTGTTCAGTTGAGAGTGGCTCCAGTCTCATCTTATTTGGACATAACACATAGCCTTTCCTGAAATTAAAACCACCACAATGATGACGGCAGTATAAAAATCTCAGTCTACAGGAAACCAACCCACCCGGATCAGTGCCTACTATGGACATCAGAACACCCCACAGCACACAATCAGTTGCAAGGACACTATATGAACGGGCCACCATCATCACAAACCAAGAAGACAGACAGGAGGAGGAAAAGCACGAGACATGCACTCACACACTGCCAATGTCCGATGTGGGCCATAAATAAAAGGAAATGGCAAGTTAAAAACAAAGAAAACAAACAGGAAACAAGACAAAATGCTGAAATCAAAAACAAGGACATCATAACCATACCATACATCCGAGGGATAACAGAACCAATTCATCATCATCATCATAGGAGTCTGTCGGGGGCGACAATGACCGTTTCATTTAGGTCTGATCAGATTCCTCCATGCAGCTCTGTCCTTAGTCTTCTGCTGCCAGGAACTCCTGACCTTGTTAACCCGGGCGACGTCCAAGCCGGTATGAGTTGCTCTCTGACTGCAAGCAGTCTCATGAAATGGTCAAAGTATTTGAGTACTGCAAGCTTTTGCTGGACTAGTGGCACATTCTTGGCAGATAGAGGTATTATCAGTGGCAAGGACAGGCCAAGACAAACTGACTCCAGTATCTGTTGCAGTGACTGACCAGATGATAGGTTTGTTTATCTCTGCTCTTTGTGTAGTGTATGTCACGATGCACCGACTGGCACAGTCCACCACAGACCTTGCGACAGATGTGTTTATCTGCCAGGATGTCCAGTCTCACCCCGTGTATCTGGGAGTGGTCTACTGCAGACCTGTGACAGATACCGGTGTTAAAATTAATATTGTGATATTTGGGGTCTACTGTGTGATGATGTTACATCATTATGTTGCTAACGTGTTACAATAGAAATGGCAAAACAAACATGATGTGGGAAGTTACTGCTGCATGGTTGGAGTGTCTGTGTCTAGTTTTGTGGAGTTTTTAAGTTTTAAGGCTGTTTCAGACTGCTGCCATGTTAACAAAAAATGGTGCAACAATGTGGATGATTTGCCCACATTTTTTCAATTCAATTCAATTCAATTCAATTCAATTCAACTTTATTTATATAGCGCCATTTCACAACAACAGTCATCTCATAGCACTATCAACTGTAGGGGGGAACCCCCACAGTTGCAGAAAGACCCCGGCAATCAGGTGATCCCCTGTAAGCAAGCACTTGGCGACGGTGGAGAGGAAAAACTCCCTTTTAACAGGAAGAAACCTCCAGCAGAACCAGGCTCAGGGAGGGGCAGTCATCTGCTGCGACTGGCTGGGGGGTGAGGGGACAGAGAAGATAAAAAGAACAGACATGTAGACAGCAAACAGCACGATGGGGACTCAATCTATGGGAGAGAACAAACAAATGTTAATGACCAGCAAAAAAAAAAAAATATTTCATAGAGAGTGAGGAAAGGAGTGAGGCCCAGTGCATTACTGGAGGTCCCCCGGCTGACTAAACCTATTAGCAGCATAACTAAGGGAGGGTTTTCCCGCACGTCAACAACACTGCTCTGAAGTGGTACCGTTAACACGCATTAATGTCCAACGGTGTTGACATCCCATGTGTCCAGAGTTCTATTTTCATTCTGTTTCAGCTGCTTAAGTTTGAGTTTATTCAACCACCCAAAGGGATGCAAAAAAAAAATTAGTTCAGTGCGACGAGCCAAACAGCCTCAGGACATGTTCATGCAATGGAGACTTCTAATGCAGGTAAACTGATTCAGCATAAAACTCTGACATCTGTGTGCACTTAACTCTTTGACATCCTTGATCGCATGAACAGATAGCGCCCCCATTGCCTATGGCGCAGTGCAGGGGCCCGTCATGTGACTTGGAGGGAGCCACAGGAGCAGGGGGAATGAACCGTGAGGAGGCCCCGGGGAAGTCTCCTGATGACATGTACAGTGGGGAAAAAAAGTATTTAGTCAGCCACCAACTGTGCAAGTTCTCCCACTTAAAAGATGAGAGAGGTCTCCAATTTTCATCATAGGTATACCTCAACTATGAGAGACAAAATGAGAAAAAAAAATCCAGAAAATCACATTGAAGGATTTTTAATGAATTAATTGGTAAATTCCTCGGTAAAATAAGTATTTGGTCAATAACAAAAGTTCATCTCAATACTTTGTTATATACCCTTTGTTGGCAATGACAGAGGTCAAACGTTTCCTGTAAGTCTTCACAAGGTTTTCACACACTGTTGCTGGTATTTTGGCCCATTCCTCCATGCAAGATCTCCTCTAGAGCAGTTATTTATTTAGCGAATGCAAAGTCCTTAAGCCAAGCAATTGCCTCCTGGTTTGCTGTATGGAGGGTGTGTAATCCTCCTTCCAGTCTTTGGAGCGGGCAAGCCTCTATGATGTGTTCCATAGTTTGCTCCTCTCCACATGCGCACAGTGGGCTAGGGCTACTGCCCCATCTGTGAAGGCTGGCCAAGCAGGGGCCATGTCCAGTCCTGAAGCGAATGAGTGTAGACCACTGTCTCCTTGGGAGGTTGGTGCCCGGGACCTGTTGGTTGGGGTTTATCACCAGCTGTTTGTTTGGGACCTCCTTAGTCTCCCATTCCTCTTGCCAAGCTGTCTGGATGGTAAAGTCAGCTGGGGGAGGGTTTTTTTCAAATCGGCCGTCTGGATGAAAGTCGGGCAGTGGGTGGGGTGTAGATATCTGCATGGATTGGTAAGTGAGGAAAATCTTTAACTTTTTGGAGCATCCTTTGAGTTAATGCTGCTCGCCGGATGTGTGGAGGGGCTATGTTTGACAGTACAGAGAGCCAGGGGAGTGGTGTTGAGCGGATTGTTCCAGTTATAGTTCTCATGGTTGAGTTGAGCTGGGTGTCTACATGGTGTGTGTAAGATGACCTGGACCAGACAGGGGCACAATATTCTGCTACAGAGTATGAAAGGGCCAGTGCTGAGGTGCGCAGGGTGGAGACTGCCGCCCCCCATTTTGCACCAGCGAGCTTGCAGAGCAGGTTGTTTCGTACTTTCACCTTAGCAGCCGTCCCCTTTAGATGTTCCTTGAAGGATAAGGTCCTATCAAGGGTCACTCCAAGATAAGTTGGATTTGGAGCATGCTTAAGCTTGAGTCCGCTCAGGTGGATGTTTAGTTCTCTGGCAGCTTTTGCATTGTGGAGATGAAATACACTGGAGACGGTTTTTGCTGGGCTTGGTTTTAGGCGCCAGATTTTGCAGAACTGGTCCAGTTTAGCAAGATCTTCCGTGAGCACCCGTTCCAGTGGTTCAAAGTCTGGTGCTTGGAATGCCAAACAGATGTCGTCTGCATAGATGAATTTGCGGGATTTTGTAGTAGGCAGGTCGTTTATGTAGAGGTTGAACAGACTTGGAGCTAGAACTGAGCCTTGTGGGAGTCCATTTTTCTGCATTCTCCATGCACTTGTGTTCTGACTGAGGTGGACTCTGAACCTTCGGTTGGTCAGCAGGGTTTTTATAATTGCTGTTGCCCAAGCAGGGATCGCCTTTATAAGTTTCAGGAGGAGGCCTTTGTGCCAGACCGTATCATAGGCGGCTGTAAGATCGATAAACACAGCCCCTGTCTTCAGTCTGCTCTCGAAGCCATTTTCAATGAAGGTGGTTAGGGCCAGTACTTGTTCTCCTGTACTGCGGTCCTTGCGGAAACCTGCTTGATCCACACTTAGAATATCCTCTATTTCTGGGGAAATGCGTTGCAGTATTAGGCGCTCCATGATTTTGTAAGGAACGCTGAGTAGGGAGATTGGGCGGTAGCTTGCTGATAGTTTGTGGTCTTTGCCAGGTTTTGGGATGGCAATGACCTTTGCTGTCCGCCATTTCTTTGGGATCGAGTTCGTTTGTGTGATCCTTGTGTAGAATTGTGTCAACCAGGTTAGGGCTCGGGGGCCAAGATTTTTCATGAATTCTGGGAAGATGTTATCGTATCCTGCTGCCTTTCCACATTTCAGGCCCCGTAGGACTTTCTCCAGTTCAGCAACTTCGAAGGGTTCAGGGTTCGTTTCCTCTACAGGCATTTTTTGGTGTTTTTTTAGCTCAGTTGTAACTGCTCTTCTGGTGTCTTTGTCTTGGGGTGCTTTGGCGATAGTCAGTAGGTGGGATGCAACTTGGTTGGGTGTGACGGATGCTCGGCTTTGGCTAGGGGGCTTCTGTGCAGCTCCTAGGCGACGGATGAGGCTCCAACATTTCCTGCTAGAGTGCGTAAAGCTCCGGTCAGCAACTGTCTCCTCCCATTTCTTTCGCCGGGCTGTATTTAGCGATTCAATGAGATGGTCTGCTATCTCTGGGTCCCCTGATGTTTGATAGGATTGTAGGAGGGCAGCACTTTCTCCGTCCAAACATGGGACATAGAGGGATCGGTAGCCTCGTGGGATTGCAGTATGGGCAGCCTTGAAGATTGCGCTGCAGAAGCGGTTGTATGCTTCATCTACAGTGATGGTGTGGAGTGGGATGGTAACAACGCTCCGGTCCAGAGTTTCACTGAATTTCTTCCAGTTGGCTTTGCGGAAGTTCCAGCGCATCTTCCTTGGGCTGTATATGACTGGAAGTTGTAGGCCAATGTGTACAAGCAGGGGCCGGTGTTGGCTGTGTGGAAAATCATCAAGAATGAGGATCTGTGTAGGATATGGCTCCCCATTCAAAGAGCTGACCCAACACAGGTCAGGAGAATAGTCCTTCTTCCACCTAGCAGAGTGGAAGGTTCCTCTTTGTTTGGGGTCGTATATCAAAGCGAGGTCATTTCTGGATGCCCAGTCTGAAAGTGCCTCCCCATCACTGTCCACTGCTGGGTACCCCCAGTCAGGGTGATGGCTGTTAAAGTCCCCCACATAGATGGCAGGGTGGGGTAGGGTGGGTAAGACCTGCAGATCCCAGTTGGCATGAGGGGGCTTGTACACATTGACAATATGGAAGCCACCAATGATTATGGTGTCTGAGAAATGTGTTGTTATCAGGTGATTTGCTTCAACTATGTCAGAACGCACATAGGTGGCACGTCCATGTTTAGCATGTAGAACATAGCACAGGAGGTCAAAGCCTTTGATGGTGAAGCGGCCAGCTTCCTCTGTGCCAATATGAGTCTCTTGGAGGCAGATTACATCAATCGAATGTTGGAAGGCGAGGACTTCGATAAGGCTTCGCTTGGCTGCAGATAGGCTTTCAACGTTTAGTTGTAATATGCGAAGGGCAGATCCTACCACAAAGTGCTCTTGGGGCTGTTTGCTTTCGGCTTTAGGACTGTGACTAGGATTCTTCTTTGACTTGGCACAGAGGCGTCGTCTCTTCGAATTTAGTCTGCTGGTAGGATCATTAGCTTCCCCAGGCGAGCCCGGGTACTGGCGGAGGGCGCGACGAGAACGCTGATCCATTGCCCCCCCTAGAGCAGTGATGTTTTGGGGCTGTCGCTGGGCAACACGGACTTTCAACTCCCTCCAAAGATTTTCTATGGGGTTGATATCTGGAGACTGGCTAGGCCACTCCAGGACCTTGAAATGCTTCTTACGAAGCCACTCCTTTGTTGCCCGGGCGGTGTGTTTGGGATCATTGTCATGCTGAAAGACCCAGCCACGTTTCATCTTCAATGCCCTTGCTGGTGGAAGGAGGTTTTCACTCAAAATCTCACAATACATGGCCCCATTCATTCTTTCCTTTACACGGATCAGTCGTCCTGGTCCCTTTGCAGAAAAACAGCCCCAAAGTATAATGTTTTCACCCCCATGCTTCACAGTAGGTATGGTGTTCTTTCTCCTCCAAACACGACAAGTTGAGTTTTTACCAGAAAGTTCTATTTTGGTTTCATCTGACCATATGACATTCTCCCAATCTTCTTCTGGATCATCCAAATGCTCTCTAGCAAACTTCAGACGGGCCTGGACATGTACTGGCTTAAGCAGGGGGACACGTCTGGCACTGCAGGATTTGAGTCCCTGGTGGCGTAGTGTGTTACTGATGTAGCCTTTGTTACTTTGGTCCCAGCTCTCTGCAGGTCATTCACTAGGTCCCCCTGTGTGGTTCTGGGATTTTTGCTCACCGTTCTTGTGATCATTTTGACCCCACGGGGTGAGATCTTGCGTGGAGCCCCAGATCGAGGGAGATTATCAGTGGTCTTGTATGTCTTCCATTTTCTAATAATTGCTCCCACAGTTGATTTCTTCATACCAAGCTGCTTACCTATTGCAGATTCAGTCTTCCCAGCCTGGTGCAGGTCTACAATTTTGTTTCTGGTGTCCTTTGACAGCTCTTTGGTCTTGGCCATAGTGGAGTTTGGAGTCTGACTGTTTGAGGTTGTGGACAGGTGTCTTTTATACTGATAAAGAGTTCAAACAGGTGCCATTAATACAGGTAACGAGTGGAGGACAGAGGAGCCTCTTAAAGAAGAAGTTACAGGTCTGTGAGAGCCAGAAATCCTGCTTGTTTGTAGGTGACCAAATACTTATTTTTACCAAGGAATTTACCAATTAACTCATTAAAAATCCTTCAATGTGATTTTCTGGATTTTTTTTTCTCATTTTGTCTCTCATAGTTGAGGTATACCTATGATGAAAATTGGAGGCCTCTCTCATCTTTTAAGTGGGAGAACTTGCACAATTGGTGGCTGAATAAATACTTTTTTGCCCCACTGTACATCAACAGAAAGTTCAATTCAATTCAATTCAACTTTATTTATATAGCGCCATTTCACAACAACAGTCATCTCATAGCACTATCAACTGTAGGGGGGACCCCCACAGTTGCAGAAAGACCCCAGCAATCAGGCGATCCCCTGTGAGCAAGCACTTGGCGACGGTGGAGAGGAAAAACTCCCTTTTAACAGGAAGAAACCTCCAGCAGAACCAGGCTCAGGGAGGGGCAGTCATCTGCTGCGACTGGCTGGGGGGTGAGGGGACAGAGAAGAAGAAAAGAACAGACATGTAGAGAGCAAACAGCACGATGGGGACTCAATCTATGGGAGAGAACAAACAAATGTTAATGACCAGCAAAAAAAAAAATATTTCATAGAGAGTGAGGAAAGGAGTGAGGCCCAGTGCATTACTGGAGGTCCCCCGGCTGACTAAACCTATTAGCAGCATAACTAAGGGAGGGTTCAGAAACACATGATCCCTCCCTAATTGTAGGCTATATCAAAAAGGTAGGTTTTAGCCCTATTCTTAAAAACAGAGATCGAGTCTGACTCCCGAATCCAGATTGGCAGCTGATTCCACAGGAGAGGAGCTTGATAACTGAAGGCTCTGCCTCCCATTGTACTTTTGGAGATTCTAGGTATTACAAGTAAACCTGCATTTTGGGAGCATAGTGCTCTGTTAGGATGATACGGTAGTATCAGATCTTTTAAATAAAAAGGAGCCTGATTGTTTAGAGCTTTGTAAGTAAGAAGAAGGATTTTAAACTTAATTCTAAACTCTATGGGAAGCCAATGAAGGGAGGCCAGAACCAGAGAGATATGATCTCTCTTTCTAGTACCTGTTAAAACTCTTGCTGCAGCATTTTGGATCAGCTGAAGACTTTTTAAAGATGTTTTAGGACAGCCTGATAATAAAGAATTACAATAATCTAATCTCAAGCTAACAAAAGCGTGGATCAGCTTCTCAGCATCACTCTGAGACAAGATGCTCCTAATCTTGGCAATATTACGCAAACGATAGAAGGCAGTCTTAGAAACAAATTTAATATGTGAATTGAAGGACAAATCCTGATCAAAAATAACTCCAAGGTTCCTCACAGAGCTATTAAGAGAAAGAGTAACTGCATCCAAACTGAAAGTTTGATTTGGAAAGGAATTTCTAAGGTTTTTTGGACCAACAAGAATGACTTCAGTCTTATCTGAATTTAATAGCAGGAAATTACAAGTCATCCAAGCTTTGATTTCCTTAAGACAGGCTTCTAACTTGGCTAATTGATTAGTATCATCTGGCTTCATTGACAGGTATAATTGTGTGTCATCTGCATAACAGTGAAAATGTATACAGTGCTTTCTAATAATGTTGCCTAACGGAAGCATATATAAACTAAAAAGAGTAGGGCCAAGCACAGATCCCTGTGGAACTCCATGACTAAGCTTTGAGCTGAGAGAAAACTCATCATTTACATGAACAAACTGGAACCTATCAGATAAATAAGATCTAAACCACTGCAACGAAGTTCCATTAAGTCCAACATAGTGTTCTAATCTATCAAGTAGAATATTATGATCAATAGTATCAAAAGCTGCACTAACATCTAAAAGGACAAGTACAGAAACTAGTCCATTATCAGATGCAATGAGGAGGTCGTTAGTGACCTTCGCTAAGGCTGTTTCAGTACTATGATGGATTCTAAACCCAGATTGAAACTCCTCAAGTAAACCATTTCCCTGCAGGTGGTCAAATAATTGCGTAGCAACAACTCTTTCTAAGATTTTTGAAATGAAAGGGAGATTAGAGATTGGTCTATAGTTAGCTAAAGCTCCTGGATCTAGCGTTGGCTTTTTGAGTAAGGGTTTAATTACAGCCGTTTTAAAAGCCTGCGGTACATGGCCTAAAGTTAATGAAGAATTGATTATATGAAGAATAAAGCTACCAATAAGTGGGAAGACTTCTTTAAATAACCTGGTAGGAATAGGGTCTAAAAGACAAGTTGAAGGTTTGGATGAGGAAACTATTTTGTCTAACTCACAAAGGTCGACTGGAGTAAACTCATCAAGACAGACATCAATAGAAGGAGTTGTAGTAGTTACAGTATTTAAGTTAACTGTGGGAAGAATCTGATTGATTTTATCTCTGATGGATGAAATTTTATTATTGAAAAAGTTCATAAAGTCCTGACTAGTAAGCTCTAAGGGGATGCTAGGATTGACAGAGTCCTGACTCTTTGTCAACCTGGCTACAGTACTGAAAAGAAACCTGGGATTATTCTTGTTCTCTTCTATTAATGCAGAGTAATAACTCGTTCTAGCTTTTCTAAGAGATTTTTTATAAATTAAAAGATGATTTCTCCAAGCTAAATAGATTTCATCTAAATTAGTAGAGCGCCATTTTCTTTCTAATTGATGAGTCTTCTGTTTTAAGCTACGAGTTTCTGTGTTGAACCAAGGAGTTAAAAATCTCTGATTAGACTTTTTCTTTTTTAAGGGGGCCACCAAG
Organism: Pholidichthys leucotaenia; assembly: GCA_020510985.1. Taxonomy (NCBI): domain Eukaryota; kingdom Metazoa; phylum Chordata; class Actinopteri; order Cichliformes; family Pholidichthyidae; genus Pholidichthys; species Pholidichthys leucotaenia. Next base: position 4,480,415 of record CM035849.1, on the reverse strand, counting down.
TCTAGAGCCTGATGCAGAGAAGCTGAAACACTATCCACCATGTTATCAATTACAGAAGGAGCAAGCTGTCTATAGCTTATTTCCGTTGTGTTGACACATGGCATAGAGGAAACAATCTGCATAAATTTGGAAACAGCATCATCTGAGAGGCATCTACTGTGATAATATTTTTCTTTAGGAGCCAAATAGTCAGAAATAGTAAAATCAAAGGTTAACAGACAATGGTCTGACAGTACAGGGTTATGAGGAGACACTACAAGATTTTCTATTTCTATGCCATATGTCAGAACAAGGTCCAATGTATGGTGGAGGTAATGAGTAGAATTTCCTACTTTCTGAGAAAACCCAATCGAGTCTAATATTGAATTAAAAGCCACATTAAGGCAGTCACTATCTACATCCACATGTATATTAAAGTCCCCTACTATAATTATTCTATCAGATTTCAGCACTAAATCAGCTAAGAAATCAGCAAATTCGGATAAAAATTCTGAATAGGTTGATGGGGGACGATAAACTATGGCAAATAAAATTGGGTTTAACCTGGAATTGCTAAAGTGCCCAACACTGAGGACCAGGCCCTCAAAGGAATTATAACATGTTTTTTGCTTTACATTAACTAGTAATTTGGAATGGTAAATTGATGCTACTCCTCCTCCACGACCAGAACTTCTGGGATTTTGACAGTTTAAATAACCAGAGGGAGTTGATTCATTTAAACCAACATAATCCTCTTGCCCCAACCAAGTCTCTGTAAGGGAAATTAAATCAATCTGATGATCAATTAACAGATCATGGACTAACAGAGACTTGGGAGTTAGAGACCTAATATTTAATAAACCACATTTAATTTTTAAATTATGAGGAGGAACAGAGGCCAAATCATTCAATTTAGAGGCTTTATGTTTAATTTGAGTTTTACCAATATTTTGCTTTATCACTTTGGGATGCTTATACATTATATTTTTATTTACTTTGGAGGGAGCAGACAACGATTCTCTGATGGGGAAGACAGGGGCTAAGCTGAGGGGTGGCGGATGAAGAGGAGCTGCAGAGAGGCGTGTAAGACTGCGACTCTGCTTCCTGGTCCCAACTCTGAGTAGTCACGGTTTTGGAAATTTGGATAAAAAAGATGCCAGATTGTTAGATAAATGAGAAGCACCATCCAAAGTGGGATGAATGCTGTCTCGTCTCATAAGACCAGGTTTTCCCCAAAAAGAGCTCCAATTGTCAATGTAGCCCACGTCATTTTTAGGACACCACACAGACAGCCAGCGGTTCAAGGATGACGAGCGACTAAACATGTCATCACTGGTCAGATTGGGGAGGGGCCCAGAGAATACTACAGTGGCAGACATCGTTTTTGCAAACTCACACACCGATTCTATATTAAGTTTCGTGACTTCCAACTGCCGGAGACGGATGTCATTAATGCCGGCGTGAATAACAATTGTGGAATATTTACAGTTACTTTTAGCCAGCATTTTCAAATTTGACTCGATGTCGCCTGCTCTGGCCCCAGGAATGCATGTGACTATGGCCGATGGAGTCTCTAGGTTCACGTTTCTGACTACAGAGTCGCCAATGATCAGAGTTTTTTCCTCAGCGGGTGTGTCGCTGAGCGGGGAAAAACGATTAGAAACGTGAACAGGTTGGTGGTGAACCGGGGCTTTGCGACTAGGCTTCCTTCTCACCGTCACCCACCCAGTCTCCTCGCTGCTGAGGAGAGCCGGGGAACCGCTGACAGGGGGGGCTAAGCTAGCTAGCTCCGCTGCAGCTAATGGGCGTCCGTCAAGATTAACTGGCGCAGACGGTGTTTCAATGCAGCGGAGCCAGGATTCCAAATCAGACAACCTCGCCTCGAGCACCTCAAAAAGACAACATTTATTACATTTACCGTTATCACTAAAAGAGGCAGAGGTGTAGCTAAACATCTGACAGAGAGAGCACACCAGAGGAGGAGAGGAAGGAGAGCTAGTAGCCATAGCTAGTGGCTAGCTAGTGGCTGGAGAGCTGGAGAGCAAACCACACAGGCAGACAGCAAAACAGGAAGTGACGATACGTTACCACAAGGAAGTGACGATCCCCAGTGTGGGGCAGTGTGGGTCCTGCTCTTGCTAAAGAAGATAGGATCAAATTTTACACCAAGTGAAGAGGGTTTTCTCCGGAATTATGCAGGTGTGGTACACAGTCAGATGAGCCAACTACCACAGCACAACATCGACCAAGAACCAATTCAAAGGATCATGAAAAAACACAAAATAAACACAGCGGTAAAACCACACAAAAAAATTAAGACGGTTATTGGTACACCCCAAGGACAAAATAGAACAAGACAAAAAATGCAATGTAATATATGAAATATCATGCAGATCATGAAACAAAACCTGCATTGGAGAAACTGGAAGATCATTCACCACAAGAAAAAAAGAACACCAGAAGGAATGTGAGAAGGAAACACAAGGACGACTCACAAGATCACAAAAAGAAAAGGCAGAACAAGAAACATTAAAATCAGCAATATCAGATCACTGCAAAAGAAATAATCACATCATGGACTGGGACAACGCAAAAATGATTGGATCAGAGAGCAACAGACACAAACGCTGGATCAAGGTGGCCATAGAGATCAGGAAGCGTGAAAAAGATAGCATGAACCGGGATGAGGGGGCCTTTATGCTTTCCCACACCTGGGACCACATTCTCCAGAGACCACTGGACGGTGGGGGGGCGTGGCCAGCCCAGTGGATCTGACAGTTCTGCTGGGCTGAAACAGCTGATAAATAACACTTTGCAGTGATCAGCTGACACTTCTGAGGAAGACTGCAGCGGACAGTCAAAACATGCAAAGGTAAAAGCATCTCCTTTTCATTCTTGTCTGAAATAAGAAAAACAAAAAAAGTTCATTATTTTAATAATGAGTGGGAATCATTATTAAAATTGGGTTAAATATCGGTTTAACAGAGAGCTGAGGAGAGCTAAATCTGTGTATTCTGAGAGACTCCAGCAGCAGTTCACTGCTAATGACTCGGCTTCTGTGTGGAGAGGACTGAGGCAAATCACCAACTATCGGCCTCAGGCTCCTAAAGGTCAGGATGACAAAGCCCTTTGTCAAAGACTGTCCCAACACTATGCCCGCTTTGACACCTCGTCAGCTGTGTCCATCTCCCCCCCCCTCCCTCCAGCTCCACAGCCTCCACGGTCCCTACTTCATCAAAGGCGGCCCCCCTCCTCCCCCCCTGCCCTTGTCATCAGTGAGCAGGACGTGCTCAAACAGTTCTCCAGACTGAACCCACGCAAGGCCCCTGGTCCGGACGGCGTGTCTCCCTCCACCCTGAGACACTGTGCAAAAGAGCTGGCTCCTGTCTTCATAGACATTTTTAACACCTCCCTTAAGCTATGCCACGTGCCGACCTGCCTCAAATCCTCCACCATCATCCCTGTCCCCAAGAAGCCACGGATCACTAGACTTAACGACTACAGACCTGTAGCGCTCACCTCTGTAGTCATGAAGTCCTTTGAGCGCCTGGTCCTACCCCACCTCAAGTCCATCACCACTCCCCTCCTGGACCCGCTGCAGTTTGCCTACCGAGCCAACAGGTCTGTAGACGACGCAGTCAACCTGGCCCTCCACTCCATCCTGCAGCACCTGGACTCCCCGGGAACCTATGTCAGGATCCTGTTTGTGGACTTCAGCTCCGCATTCAACACCATCCACCCCGCTCTGCTCCGGGACAAGCTGTCCCTGCTCAACGTGCCTGACTCCCTCTGCAGGTGGATCACCGACTTCCTGACGGACCGGAGGCAGCATGTGCGGCTGGGAAAGACTGTCTCAGACTCTGTTAGCATCAGCACCGGATCACCCCAGGGCTGTGTACTTTCCCCCCTACTCTTCTCCCTTTATACCAACTCCTGCACCTCCAGCCACCAGTCTGTCAAGCTGATCAAGTTTGCGGACGACACCACCCTCATCGGGCTCATCTCCAACGGCGACGAGTCCGCCTACAGGAGAGAGGTGGCCCAGCTGGCGTCCTGGTGCAACAACAACAACCTGCAGCTGAACGCTCTGAAGACAGTGGAGATGATTGTGGACTTCAGGAAAGTCACAACCCCTCTGCCCCCCCTCACCCTCACAGGCTCTCCCATCACCACTGCTGATTCCTTCCGCTTCCTAGGCACCACCATCACCAGGGACCTCAAGTGGGAGCCGACCATCAGCTCCCTCATCAAAAAGGCCCAGCAGAGGATGTTCTTCCTGCGGCAGCTGAGGAAGCTCAAGCTACCCACCAAGATGTTAGTGCAGTTCTACACAGCCATCATCGAGTCCATCCTCACCACCTCCATAACCGTGTGGTACGCAGGAGCCACTGCCAGGGACAGACTAAGGCTGCAGCGCGTCGTGCGCACTGCTGAGAAGGTGATCGGCTGCAAGCTCTCATCTCTCCAGGATCTGTACATCTCCAGGACCCGGAGGCGTGCTGGCCGGATCATAGCCGATCCTTCACACCCTGGTCACGTACTGTTTGCCCCTCTCCCCTCAGGTAGAAGACTTCGGTCCATTCAGACTAAAACCTCCCGTCACACGAACAGCTTCTTCCCCTCTGCCATCAGACTGCTGAACACTAAGTGACTTATTGACTCTCGTGCACCATGTACAGCAGCTCAACCAGACTCATGTCAATCATCACTGTTTTCTTCTTGCATTACCGACTGCACTATATGGTTCTCCACATTATCTGCTGCTCGCTAATATATTTAAACTGCTGACTAGTATTACTCATTCTTATTCTACACTTTATTGCATGTATAGTTTATTTCTTTTATTTTATCATGTTTAATGTTGCAGCATTGCACCGAGACAAATTCCTAGTTTGTGTACTACATGAACAATGGCAATAAATCTGATTCTGATTCTGAATCATATCTGGAAAACAATGATGTGCCAGGAATATCACCAGGTGTTCTCTGGGAAGCAGCAAAAGTGGTCATGTGAGGTCAAATAATCTCTTACTATTCATATAAGAATAAAAAAGAAAAAGCACTGGTATTGGAGTTAGAACAGAAAATTAAATCACTGGAGAGGAACAGGCACTCAACAATCTGAGAAAATTAAAGCTGGAACTAAAAGAAATTATGAACAGAAGGACAGTTTTTAATGCAAAGACTATGTCTGGAGAAGTTTGAACATAGTAATAAATCAGGGAGATACCTTTCTAATCAGCTTAAACTGTCCATCCATCCATCTTCTACTGCTTTTCCGGAGGTCCGGATCATGGAGGCAGCAGCTCAAGCAGAGAAGCCCAGACTTCCCTCTCCCCAGCCACCTGATCCGGCTCTTCAGAGAGGATACCAAGGCGTTCCCAGACCAGCTGGGAGATGTAGTCTCTCCAGTGTGTCCCGAGTCTGCCCCAGTATCTCCTCCCAGTGGGACATGCCTGAAACATCTCACACGGGAGGTGTCCAGAAGGCATCCTGATCAGATGCCCAAACCACCTCAACTGGCTCCTTTCAATGTGGAGGAGCAGCGGTTCTACTCTGAGCCTCTCCCGGATGACTGAGATCCTCACCCTATCTCTGAGGGTGAGTCCAGCAATCCTATGGAGAAAGCTCATTTCAGCTGCTTGTGTCTATGATCTCGTTCTTTCGGTCATTACCCAAAGCTCATCACCATAGGTGAGGGTAGGAACGTAGATTGACCAGTAAATCGACAGCTTTGTTTTAGAGCTCAGCTCCCTCTTCAACATGACAGACCAGTACAACATCCGCATCACTGCAGATGCTGCTCCCATCTGTCTGTCAATCTCTCGCTCCAGTCTCCCCTCACTCATGAATAAGACCCCGAGATACTTAAACTCCTCCATTTGGGGCAGGAGCTTGTCCCCAACCTGGAGAGCACAATCCACCTTTTTCTGGCTGAGGACCATAGACTCGGACTTGGAGGTGCTGATTTTCATCCCAGCTGTTTCACACTCAGCAGCAAACCGTCCCAGTAAGAACTGTAGGTCATTGCTGGATGAAGCCAGCAGGACAACATTATCTACAAACAACAGAGATGAGATCCTGTGGTCACCAAGCATGACGCCCTCCATTCCCTGGCTGCACCTAGAAATCCTGTCCATAAAAATTATGAACATGATCGGTGATAAAGGGCAGCCCTGGCGGAGTCCAACTCTCACTGGGAATGAGTCCAATCAAGTGTTGGCAATATGAACTAAACTCTCACAACGGTTGTACAGAGACTGGATAGCAGGTAACAACGGGTCCAATACCCCATACTCCTGAAGCACCCCCCAATAAAAAAAAAACAAAAACACAAGGGATGCGGTCAAATGCCTTCTCCAAGTCCAGGATGTTGCGGGATGTTTTCATGATTGTTGCAGACCAAAAAGCCTGAATTCACGGGAGCTTTTTTAAAAAGTTGAAGGAAAAGTTGCGATGTTTTTAGAGTGTTTTCTGTACTAAAAGTTGTGGGAAGAATTCTAAATTTTAAAGCAGATGCTTTTTTCCAGTTTACTTCAGTGATGTTCTATATAACAATACAAGAAAAGCACAGGATTGTCAAAAATTTCCAATTATAGAGATTTGTAAATTAAGCAGAAACTTCTGCTATACAGAAAAACTCATGCATGTTAAAGAGTAGAGATTTAGAAATTATTGGCAGCACCTTCATTTGAAGACTCCCTACGGTTCCCAACCACTCAGTACCGAGTGGAGAGGAAAAAATAAATTATTCTGCTGCACTGTATTGGCTATTGGAGTCTGTGTTTTTTGGAAAAAAAAAACAAAACCAAAAAAACAAAACCAAAAAAACCCCCCAAAACCCCCAAAACAGAATATTCTGTTTTTTCATGCCTGTCTGCTGCATGTCAGGCTTTACACACACACACACACACACACACACACACACATTTTTCATTTACAACGGGACGGTGAGGGGGAGGGGGGATGGATGGGTGGGTGCACTTGTCCGTCCACAATAGAGATTCAGTTTTAAAGCTCATCGACCAGATGTAGTAATGATTTTACCTGTAAAGATGTTCAAACACTCGCTGTAATGTAGTGTACTGTTCTCACGCGCGCTCCCGCAACGGGGTGCTTTTGAAGCAGGCGCATGTTTTTCAACACAAACCCAGCGCTTCGCACACACGGTCAGGACGGAGACATGGCGAGGCATCCACGGGCAGGCTGGGGGAGACGGAGGAAGGGATGGTGTTGAAAACCTCATGGGTGAGTGTTTTTGGTTTTTTTTTTTTAAATTACATACTCTGCAGATGTGTTCTGTTACTCACTGTAAACTATAAATTCACTACTCACTGTAAACACGGAAGTGAATGTGGTGCAACAATGCATTTGATTGGATAGACTGAGCATTTCAGCACCAGTTGGACAAATTTGATTGGTGAAATTGGCGGAAGTTGACAAGGATTGGCAGAAAATTGCGGGAAAGTTGCGGTGATTGGACAAAGTTGCAAGGTCGTGCAATAGTTGCGCTGATTGGCTGATTTCGTGTGAATTGGTGCGATCGCAACATCATGAAATCCTGAAGGGACTGCCAAGTCCACAAAACACATGTAAAATGGGTGGGAAAATGCCCATGAACTCTCAATGATTCTTGAGAGGGTAAAGAGCTGGTCCGATGTGCCACAGCCAGGCCAAAATGCTGGCCTGGCATTGCTCCTCCTGAATCCAAGGTTCGACCAACGGCCAGACTCTCCTCTCCAGTACCTTGGCATAGACCTTTCCAGGGAGGCTGAGGAGTGTGATCCCTCTAAAGTTGGAACATACCCTCCGATCCCCCTTCTTGAAGAGAGGAACCACCACTCCGGGTTGCCATGCCAAAGGCACTGTCCCCGATGTCCACGCAATGTTGCAGAGGTGTGTCAACCATGACAGCCCTACAACATCCAGGGCCTTGAGGTACTCAGGACGAATCTCGTCCACCCCTGGGGTCTGGCCAGTGAAGAGTTTTTTAACCTCTTTGGCGATCTCAGCTCCTGTGATGGGTGAGTCGTCCCCCTCTTCCACAAGCCCTGCTTCCTCTGTGGAAGGCATGTCAGTGGAATTGAGGAGATCCTCAAAGTATTCCTTCCACCACTTGATGATATCCCCAGTTGAAGTCAGTAGTGAAGCAGCCGCACCATACACAATGTGAAGAGGGAGCTGCTTCCCCCTCCTCAATCACCAGACATTTTGCCAGAATCTGTTCGAGGCTGACCACAAGTCTTGTTCCATAGCCTCACTGAAATCCTCCCATACCCGAATTTTTGCTTCAGCAACCACCTGAGCTGCACTCCGCTTGGCCTGCCGGTACACTTCAGCTGCTTCAGGAGTCCCACAAGCCAACCAAGTTTGATAGGAATCCTTCTTCAATTTAATGGCCCCCCTCACCACTGGTCTCCACCACTTGGTTCCGGGGTTACCACCATGAGATGCACTGATGACCTTGCGGCTGCAGCTCTGGGCAGCTGCTTCAACAATGGAGGTGGAGAACATGGTCCATTCAGACTCCATGTCTCCAGTCTCCCTCAGAATGTGGTCCAAGTTCTTTTGAAGATGGGAGATGAAGCCCTCCCGGACAGGGGCCTCAGCCAGACATTCCCAGCACACCCTCACTATACATTTGGGTCTACCAGGTCTGAATGGCATCCGCCCCTGTCATCAGTTCCAACTCGCCACCAGGTGGATCAGTTGACAGCTCTGCACCTCTCTTTACTTGAGTGTCCAAGACATATGGTCGGAGGTCTGATGACACAATAACAAAATCGATCATCGACCTGTAACCTAGGGTGTCGTGGTGCCAGGTGCACATATGGACACCCTTATGCTTGAACATGGTGTTCGTTATGGACAAACTGTGGTTAGCACAGAAGTCCAATAACCAGTCTCTGTAGGATTTCGTGGGATGTTTTTATGTTTGTTGTGGCCCAAAAAGCCTGAATTCACAGGAGCTTTTTGAAAAAGTTCAGATAAAAGTTGATGTTTTCAGAGGGTTTTTTTTTGGCACTAAAAGTTGTAGGAAGAATTACAAATTTTAAAGCAGATGCTTTTTTCCAGTTTACTGCAGTGATATTCTATTTAACAATACAAGAAAAGCACAGAATTGTCAAAAATTTCCTATTAAACAGTGATTTGTAAATTAAGCAGAAACTTCTATACAGGAAAAACTCTTTTGTGCAACAGCAAATACAGACTTTAACACAATAACTGCATTGAATGCATGTTAAAGAGAAGAGATTTAGACATTATTGGCAGCACCTTCATTTGAAAACTCCCTGCGGTCCCCAACCACTTGGTACCACGCAGCGAGGAAAAAAATAAATAATTTATTCTGTTGCTTTGCATTTTCTATCGGAGTCTGTGTTTTTCTGGAAAAAAATTACAGACTATATTCTCTCTCTTTCCGTGCCTAACTCCTACCTGTCTGTCTGCTGTGCGTGTTGACACACACCTGTCTCTTTAGACACACATCTTTCATTTACGGCGGGACGGTGGGGAAGGGGGGGATGGGGGGGTGTTTGTCCGTCCATACCGGAAATTCACAGCTTTAAAGCTCATTGACAAGATATAGTAATGATTTTATCTCTGAAGATGTATAAAATGACCAAACACTGGCTGTACTGCTTGATTTGCTCGTTTTATTTGTGTTTTTATGGCATTTGTCCCCACATGTACTCCAGCAACGCGGTGCTTTTAGGGCAAGTGGACATTTTTCAACACAAACCCAACACTTCGTACAAGCTGTCAGGATGGAGACGTGGCGAGACATCCACCGGCAGGCTGGGAGAGATGGAGGAGAGAGACAGTGCTGGAAACCTTGCGGGTGAGTATTTTGGGTTTTTTTAGTCACACCCTCTGTTTTTCCTGATGTGTTCCATTAAGACTTACTGTAAACACGGAAGTGAACACGGTGCAGCGATGTATTTGGCTGGTTAGACTGAGCGTTTGAGCGCCAGTCAAACAAATTTGATTGGTGAGATTGGCGGAAGTTGACGAGGATTGGCCAAAATTGTGGGAAAGTTGCGATGATTGGACAAAGTTGCAAGGCTGTGCAACAGTCACGCTGATTGGCTGATTTTGCATGAATTGACACAATCGCAACATCGCAAATTCTTGGACAGACTGAACAAATGAACACCACTCGGGTTCAGATTGGGCAAGCTGTTCCTCCCAATTACCCCCCCAGGTTTCACTGTCACGGCCCACGCGCATACTGAAGTCCTCCAGTATGGAGTCTCCGTGAAGAGCACTCCAAGAGCGGTCTGGTGTATAGCTCATAGTCACCAAAGGTCTGAGATGTTAGCAGTCTGCAGTATGTTGATGCTAGCCTCCAGGAAGTGCTGTTTATCTCCAGCACCCTGTCTCTCCAAGTACCTGAGTAAAATGTCATGGTAAAACTTCTTTTAGTTTTTCCACTATTATGAAATGAACTGCCTAGTTATATTCCAGGTGCTACAAGCAAGTCCCAGTTTAAATTTCAAGTCAAAAACCTTTTATTTCAATGTCTCAATGAAGAAGAGTTCAGACTTTTATACATTACTAATTTTTATTGTTAGCCTAGGATATTTCTGTTGATTATATGATTGTTTTTTAGGGACCACAATGGAAATAAGTCTGCACACTTTTTTGTGTTATCCCATTGTGTTTAATATATGTGTTAATTATTAAAATAACGTATTATTGTGTGATGAGGGTGTTGGCTTCACCTTTCCGATTCCGCCGCCACCCTGAGTAAAAAAGGCTGACGTAGAAGAGGCACGGTCTCTTTTGACCTTCGCCTCTGCCTGTACAGGAGCGACTTGTGCGTGAGTCACATAATAAAGTCGAGTTCTATTGCACTTCCGGCGTCGTGATTCAAAGTCAAAGTCCCTTTATTGATCCCCTTTAGGACAGATTTGTCTTGGACAAAAGGATCTGTTGCACAGCAAAAACACATACCATACATACTACCAATACAATCCATACATAAAAAACCACCACAATAAAATCAACATCATTTATCAAAGTATGAATACAGTGCTATTATCTACTCAACCTCACAGTCTCCCTAACTTCTGTTTGCCTGACTTATCCGCTCATTAATGAGCTTCACTGACAAGGGAATGAATGAATGCTTATACTGATTATATTTACAGAAAGGGACCCTGTACCTTCTCCCCGAATTCATTAAGACATATTCAGGATAAAATACATGAGAACCATCAGATAAAAGGCAATCTGCCTGTCTGAGGGTGGCTTGTTCAAACAGATCTTGGGGAGTTGGAAGTGCTGCCATGCCCATGAGCTTCCCTGCTATCTTTATCAGATTTAATATCTGAGCTTTTGATTTTATTGTTAAATTGCCAAACCAGCTGGTAATACCATACCGTAACACTGACTCAATGGTTGCCCTGTAGAAAATCAACATAATATTTCCACAGACGCCAAACAGTCTGAGCCGGCAAAGAAAATGCAGACGCTGGTGGATTCGGGCACAAACACTCGCAGCTTGCGTGTGCCAGCTCAGATCATTATCAATGTGAACACCAAGATATTTATATGACTTAACCTGTTTGATATCATGAACATGTATAAGATAAGATAAGATAAGCCTTTATTAGTCCCACAATGGGGAAATTCCAGGATTGCAACAGCACAGGAATAGCAACACTCAGAGCAATAATTAAGAAGATACGGAAGATATAAATAAGAGCAGTGGATATACATACATATATAAATATATATACAAAGTGCGGAGCATTGTAGCAAAATGGAATAAACAGCATAACCATCTACTTAGTTATCCTACATAGTATGAATATGTACCCATACATATTGTCACCCTCCGTAGCGACTGATATTGTCCTAGTTGTATACTGGAGGGGACCATTGTGTAAGTCTATTGCGTCTTTTGCACTCAATACTATTAGGTCATCATGTTTTGGTTTTTTTTGCTATCTCTGCGAGCAGCCCTGCTTAGGTTATACAGTCTGACAGCCGTAGGTAGGAAGGACCTGCGAAACCTCTCGGTTGTGCACCTAGGATGATGTAGTCTGCTGCTAAATGAGCTCCTCAGTGCGTTCAGTATGTCCTGCATAGGGTGGAACTCGGACTCCAGCAGAGATGACAGTTTAGCCACCGTCCTTCTCTCTCCTATCTCCTCCACTGGGTCAGGGCGCTGCCCCAGGACAGAGCTAGCTTTCTTGATCAGTTTGTTCAGTCTCTTCCTATCGGCTGCTGTAATCCCACTGCCCCAGCAGACCACTCCAAAAGTGATGGCTGATGCCACCACCGTGTCGTAGAATGTCTTCAGCAGCGCCCCTTGTACACCAAAAGACTGTATGGCCACAGGACTGTGATCATCATCTGACCTGGGGTCCACCAGCATCTCCACCGTCTTTTCTGCATTAATCTGCAGCTGATGGTCATCACACCAGTTCACAAACCTGTCCACCCCAAATCTGTGACTGTTTGGATTGACATTAGTTTTTAACAAACTCAATATTACAGTGTCATTTGAAAACTTCACCACATATTGGTCCTGCTGAGAGCTGACGCAGTAATTAGTATGCATTGTAAATAAAAACGGTGAGCTGACACAGCCCTGAGGGGCCCCGGTACTGCTCAATGCAGTATCAGAGAACACAGAGTTAAACTTCACCTGCTGTGGCTCAAGTATGTTCATTTTGTCTTCTTTTAATTATTTACCTTTTGTTATTATTAAAGACAAAAATAGAAAGGAGATGTTTTTACCTTCTTTACAAATAGGTCACCTGCTGTGACCTATTTGACAAGAAAGAACGATACCACCTGACTAAAAACGGATTCACACGCAACTGAATTATTTAAGAAGAATCTGTGACTGAATACAATTAAAAGCCGAACAAAAATCAATAAAAAACAATCTGGCATATGCAGAGGGACTCTCAAGACGTTTTAAAATTAAATGCATTATAGCTAAGATTGCATCACTTGTACTCTGTTTCTTTTTATACGCAAATGGATACTGATCCAGGTGTGGCTCCACCTACATGCGAAGCTCTTGAATTAACAATTTCTCCAGTGCTTTCATAACATTGGAGGTAAGAGCCACTGGCCTAAAATCATTGTTCACCTGGGGACACACTTTCTTAGGAACAGGAACAATAATAGATCTTTCCCAGAGCTCAGGTACTGTATAAGCATCAATAGAGAGCTGGAAGACTTGATGCCAAGCTGGAGCGAGTTCATCTGCAAATGTTTTTAGCATAAAAGCAGACATATTATCTGGCCCCGTCGCCTTATTAGCATGCATTGATTTAAAAACCCCAATAACTGATTGCAGGTTGATTAAAATCCTATCCTCATGTCCATTGCACTTAACCCCCTGTAAAATCTTCTTGCATTCCTCCTCATCTTTTTCAAACCGCAGGTAAAAATCATTCAGTTCATTTTCTTTCGTGACCTCATCATTGGCAAACACTGGTTTCCTTTTTAAGTCCATGTTGGTCATACTGTGACTAGAGTCCCACAGTCTCTTGGTGTTCGACCCAGAAAGATCTTGTTCAGCCTGTTCCTTAAATTGCCGCTGAGCTGCTCTCATCCTCTGGTTAAGGTCCTTTTGTGCAGCCTTAACACCTGCAATGGCTCCTGATTTAAAGGCATTTTTCTTCCCATTTATACATTCCTTTATTTCCCAAGTGATGTAAGGTTTGCTATTTGGGTATTTCTTAATGGTTTTCATAGGAATGATTGAATCAACACAAAAAGAGATATAATCAGAATTTTTTTCAGTCACCGCGTTGATATCTCCATTCTGGAGGAAAATGTCCCAGTCTGTACATAAAAAAACATCCTTCCAGTTCCTCTATTTTATCTGCTGACCACACTTTAACAGAGTGGACTTCAGGTTTACTAGACTAAAAAACTGATCTATAAGTAGGGAGGAACTGAATAACATTATGATCCGAATTGCCAAGGGGAGGTCTGGCTCTAGCCGTGTAGGCATCTTTGATGTTCCCAGAGAACTTCTCAAGGATATTATTGTTGCTAGTACTACACTTAACATTGATAAAAACCTGGCAGGGATTTACTCAAGCTACAACGATTAAAATCTCCAAGGATGAGCATGGGAACATCAGGTTGGTTCTGAAGATGACGGTGGACACAGTCTGAGATTTGACTAGCTGCTCTGGCCACATTCCCACATATTCTCACATTCTGTACTACACTTATTAGACGGCACAGGGAACATTTTAACTTTTGAAAATTTCTGTGCTAAATAGAACATAAATGATAAACGAGAATATAACCAAGTAATTGAGGCAATACCTCAGACAGTTATACTAATGGCCTCAACTTTAAACAGATTTGGCTTTTGCCTGAATCTCCCTTTGCTTTTGGTGAATGGTTTCCACCTAGGTGACTCAAAATTAAACAATTTAGCGATTAGGAAAATATTTAATAAAGAAATCTTCCCAGCAACAGTTTCTAGAGCTGCTATTCTTCATTTTTTCTCCAAAAAAGAAGCTCAAATTCTAAGATCTAAATTCTTTAAATTTCCTATTTCACCAAAAGCAAAAGAGATCATTACAAAGTTTGAAATGGAATTTATCCTTCTGCTGAGTTTCTAAGTAAACGTTCTGGCTTTGAGAACAAGAACTGTTCCTTCTGTAATGAACATATAGAAAGTCCAGATCACATTTTCTTTTCCTGTCTGTACACTAATGCGTTCTGGGATGATTTTCATCACTGGTTACCTGAACATGGACCAGCCCCTGTTTTTAACTGCCAGAATATTTTCTATGGCTTTATTATTCAGAACTCATTGCATGATATGTCTATTAACACCCTCGTAATCTTGGGAACATTTTATGTACACAGAAATAGATTTTTAAAATGCAAGCCAAACTTTAATGTATTTCATAAAGAACTCTGCCTTTTTTTCTCATCACTGAAACACATGAAGAAGCGGAATGCTGGGAAACTCCACTGTTTGGTCCATGATGGGAAACTCATGGAAAACCCCGAGAGCTCTGGACCCTCTGGACTGGAAAGAACCCCCCCCCCCCCCGTTTCTCTCTCTCTCTACTTTTATTATGCTTTTATTTACTTTATCTGATTATTATTTACTATTCTTACTACTTTATTTTATCCTTCTTACCTCTTGTACAACTGTTGACTGAACTACACAATTTAGAGAAGAAAAAATTGTTAACTGCCATGTCTGTCACCATCTATGTCATAACTCTGTACTTTCACCTTGTTCTTAATAAAGTTCTGGAAATAAAACTGTACTGGTGGAGGCTGCAGTGCACAGTGACTGAGATCAGCTTGATAATAAACAAGTGTTTAGCTCCAAAAACAAACAAACTGACCAGCTGACCTGAGCACGTGATTTTCCCTCAGCCTTGTCACCGCTGTCCAACCTTTATTCCTATTTAGAGACCAAAGCTGACACCGTCCTACCTGTCCTCGCGCTCAGGTGAGTCCGGTCCAGTGGGGTTTCAGAATCAAAGCAGCTAAATCACGCAGGAGTCCGTGTGGCCGCAGCAGCCGCGTCAGCCTCCATGTTGGTTTTGGGAAATGATGACGGCAGTGACTCGCTTTCCCATCAGCCGCTCCCGCCTCGCTGCTGTCAGTCACGCCAAAATCACAGCAGCAGCGCTTCCGGTTTCATAATAAAAGCTTCTGCAAACCGCAGCAGGGTTGTGGCGTTAAACCGGCGGTCTGCAACCTGTGGCCCCGGAGCCACACGTGGCCTTTTTGCCCACATCCCGTGGGTCCCCGTGGATTTGAGCAAATGAACTCACTGACGTGCAAGAAAAAGTGCAAATTAAACAAGATCTGAAGATGCCAGAAAAATGACAAAAAATTATGAGAAAATGTTGATTCTTGATAAGAACAACTTTGAATTTTCAAGAAAAAGTTCCAACTTAAAAAGAAACAAATGCAAATTTACACGCGGAGTTGTAATTTTAAAAGAGAAAAAAGCCCCACAGTTACAAGAAAAACGAGGAAACGTCACAAATTTGAGAGGAAAATTAGGTGCATTCACAAGAAAAAAGTTGAAAATCAATGAGAAAAACTTTGTAAATATCTGTGAAATAAGTTGCATATTTTTAAGAAAACAATCGCAAATTAATCAGGTAAAAAGTCACAAATTCAGAAGAAAAGGTTGCAAATTTGAGAGAAAAATCTTACAAATTTACATAGAAAACGGTGTTAGTTTTCAGGAAATCTTCTGCAGATTCATTGGTGAGGAAAAAATGACATGAAATGGCAAATTTTTCTTTAAAAAGTTGTAAATTAATTTAAAAATGTGTAAAGTCCCCCCAAAACAGTGAAAAGCTGTTTATGAGCAAGTAATGAGACTAAATGTGGCCGTAAATGTTTTCCCCTGACAGGAAGAACTAGTGCTCATTAGTACCAGCGTGTGCAGAACTTCCTGTGTGAAACAGCGGCGGGATGAGCTGCACCAGGGTTGCTCATCTGTCAGCAAATATTTCAATAAAAAGCAGTTATTTGTTATTTGGGCGTTTTTGTGTCCAGTTTGGTGACGGTCCTCATTTAGTCAAACCGTGCACGTGGCCGCATATGATGTGCAGTTGAGCTGGGCATTCTGCAGAAACCATCACGGTGCTATTATTACTAACTGTTAATTTTTAGATAGCCGTGTCAGCACGCCGAGAGGAGCGCTGTCAGCGACAGCGGGTCGTGGTCCTGCAAATGGACTCCCGTCTACCGCTGACCGGGCGGGCTGGGCTTGCTTCCCTGCGAAGGACCGCGTTCCACCCGCTGCTTCTCCAACACCGGTGTTCTTTAGGCAGATCCCGGGTCCTCACTGGCATTTCCCAAATTATCCTTTAGATGTACACAATCACGGCAACATTATAGCACAATTTTTTTAAGCATTACATCTTCATTATTCTCTATTTCTTGCAAAATTTCTCACTTCTTTTTTTTTGTTTGCGAAGCGCTGTGGTGACTGACTGGTCGTGATGCCATGTATTATCCAGTTAGCATGGACTCAATCCGAAACCCCGCCCACACTTTCCAAAGCCAGGGCATGAAGAAACAGAGCGGTGGCTAAACTTTTATTGATAAAAATGACATATTTTGACTGGCTGATTCCATACTCGGGGATGCACACCCTCGTAACCTCAGAAAAGCACGTCTAAAATCTGAGGTCAGTGTGAGGAACGGTTCAAGAGATATGCGAGGAACAGACAGACACACAGAGAGTTCGTTCATTGATTCATCGATTCACCTAAAAACTATAAATATAATAGAACTAAATCTGTGTGGATCGATAGTTTAATGAACCTCAATCAAAATGCTTCTGTAGTAACTGAATATAAAGTGTTTTCTGGTTTCAACCATCACAGGATTTCTGAGTTCGATTCAGTTTAACAAACCTGTTTTATTTATTTTTACCCTCAGCTTTTATTGTGAAAGTTCCTGCTGGGTTCTTCCTGCTACACGAGTTCAGCTCAGCGGAGGAGGAGCAGCAGCTGGAAGAGTTTTATGCCAGGAAGGCTTCACACTGATGGGAATCATCCACAGACCCCACAGATGTGACCCATGTAGAGCCGGGCGTCTGTTCAGCGCAGCTCTATGCTGCCGCCGCACCCATGTGAATCTGCTCTTCTCTGACACTGACAGCTTCTGGCCGACGTGAACTCAGTCCAAACTGTACAGTGATCAGCAACACCTCAACAGATGAAGAACCTTCCAAGTTACTGAGCACAAAGGTCATTGTACGTTTGGTGCACAAGCTGTTATGCATGAGTCGGGAGTTGGAGTCTCGTCTTGCAGGGAACCAACAGCCAGCAAGCAACTAACTTTACTGCCAGAACACAGAATTACACACACCAGCGGGCCGTGCCCGTGTGACTGAGATCATCCTGCGCAGTTCGCCCACTCGGGACACGAACCCGCGACCTACCAGTCAACTACACAGTTCGAGCATGGGAGACACAGCACGATCGCGCTGAGCTAAAGGTCCGACCGATAGCTCAGCGCTACTGATACTGTATGAGGCTTTCGGGAGGGAGGTTTACTAACGTTCTACGCCGAACAGTGCTAGTTGGCATCCGTTACACCCGCCTGACGTCACCCTGCGGGCGGGTACAGCATCACACGTGCTACACTCACAACACCACGTGTGACAGAGATCATCCTGCGCAGTTCGCCCCACACGGGACACGAACCCGCGACCTCTCAGTCAACTACACAGTTCGAGCATGGGAGACACAGCACGATCGCGCTGAGCTAAAGGTCCGACCGATAGCTCAGCGCTACCGATACTGTATGAGGCTTTGGGAGGGAGGTTTACTAACGTTCTACGCCGAACAGTACTAGTTGGCATCCGTTACACCCGCCTGACGTCACCCTGCGGGCGGGTACAGCATCACACGTGCTACACTCACAACACCACGCTTCCCCTCCCCCTCACAAAATGCAAAGCCACACACACAATCGAGACCCTCCCCAATTTAGGACCCTAATCATGCACTAAGAGAACAGGGGAACAGTTAAAATAGCCTACCACATTCACACAAAACAACTACAATTGGACCAAGTCTCTTAAAATACATAAAATAATCCCATAGCACACCACATGCACACTCTCATGCACACCAGCAGGTTCAGGTTCAGGTTCAGGTTCCTTTCTTTGTACCCGTAGGTAGATTTGTTTTGCAGTCAGGTGACATCCATATTTACAAACCACAATTACATTCAACACAGACGCAAACACAGGCACACATGAAGCTGACTATATGTAACGTGGGTGGTTTTCTGCGTGCTCGTGTTGGTGCAGGAAGTTCACAGGCAGGGACTTGTTGCTCACGTTGTCTTTATTCTGGTCAAGTATCAGAAAAAGCACACAATAAACAGTCTGCAGCTGCATATGTCACGATCTGCACACGGACAGTAAAAGAAAATGAATATCTTAACAAAATGAAATGACAGCAAACCATACAGAAGAATGCTGCGCTAGCAATAACTGACTAGCTGTTCATTCAACGTGGTCACACATTCACTCGACGATAAAGATACTATTTTTACTTAGAATAATCTGAAACTTCGTAAATACATGGTAGTAATGCTCATGACCACTCTACAAGATATAAACCTTTGTATGCATGGCTTAACAACATTTAAAGTATAAATATAGCAACAGCTCTATTACATTGCACTTACCTCCAGCAGTGAAAATCTTTTTCTCTGCTGGGGTAAGTGCCGTGTGCAAAGAAAACTATCTATGCAGCTGCGAAATAAAACCACCAGGAGGCTCCAAAAACTATGTAAAAATGAAAAGCACATCTACTGTATTTTAAAGAAATTCAAAAAGGCTAAATTCTGACTCTGTTACATATAGACATGATAAAAACACTCAAGGCTCCATCAATCAGGACATAAGACAAAGAGATGAGAGTCAAGGTTATGTACACGTGTTTACATATGAGATTTTTATGTTACTCCACAGCCCCTGGACAGTTATGGTCAAAACCGCCTGGGAGGCCCAGGGCAGCCCCACGGCAGGCACGCCCCTCCCTGGCAAAAATGTCTCCTCTCGCCATCAACCACTTCTCTCCTCTGGCCCCGCAGTGCTGCTGTCTGGCACGCCGTCCCTCCGTGCTTATCGGTCTGTTCCCAACCGCCTTCAACACTGCCGCTGTGGCTCCAAACTCTCCAGCCCCCTGTGGCCACACTCCGGGGAAAACCAAAGCCTGCTCATCGGCGCCGCTCACTGCCTCGGGC
This sequence comes from Pholidichthys leucotaenia, assembly GCA_020510985.1. NCBI lineage: Eukaryota > Metazoa > Chordata > Actinopteri > Cichliformes > Pholidichthyidae > Pholidichthys > Pholidichthys leucotaenia. The sequence continues at coordinate 4,460,693 of CM035849.1, read as the reverse complement.
ACCTCATCGCTGCTCTCGGCACCCTCATCCCAGGCGCTCCACTGCACTGTCTCCGTACCCAGCCGTAGCTGTTCTCTCTCGGGGCTCTCAGCTTCACTTCCGTCGCCGTCACTCTCCAACCTGGGCGTTTCATCGCTGCTCTCGGCACCCTTGTCCCAGGGGCTCTGCTGCATCGTCTCCATGCCCAGCTGTGGCTGTTCTTCCCCAGGGCTCTCAGCCTCCATGGTCCTGCTCTCCTGCTGCCCAGCCTCCAGCTGTGGGGATAACTCCTGCTGTTGCTCTCCTTCTCTGCTGTCATCATGCACCGTGCCGTCAGACACACCAGTGCTACGGTCCTGCACCTTTGTGGCCAGCCTGCTGTCTTCAGTGACCAAGGACTCCCCCTCTCACAGCCCGGTCCCACCTCGATGTCTAGCTGGTAGCCTGGAGCTCTCTTTCTGCCTGCAGTTAGCTTCACAGTTGACCTGCCCATAGACAATGAATGGGCCATTTGCTTCTCTAGGCTAACTGGCCTAGCCTCCTTTGGTGCCAAAACTCCCGCCACCCACAGCTTCGTGGTCCTTGTCTGCCCGGCAAAAAATTCAGCCAGCCACTTGACAGCATCCTCATACACCTCCAACATACCGAGGATTCTTCGGCCCTCCATGCTGAGATGGTGAGTCAGAAGCACTTGTCTTCGTCCCCCGTTGAGACTGCTTAAGCCCAACGCCCCGATGTAACCCTTGAACACGGCCTGCCACTTCAGCCACAGGATCACTGGCTCTCCTGCATACTCCAGAAATGGAATTAAGGGTTGAGGTAGCCCATACGCTGCCATGATTTTGCTTCTCGTCACCAAATGTTATGTATGAATAAGGAGGCGGAGTCTGGTCTTGCAGGGAATCAACAGCCAGCAACCAACTAACCTTTATTATTAGAACACAGAATTATATACACCAGTGGCAGTGCCTGCCTGATGTCACCCTGTGGGCGGGTACGGCATCACACACACGCTACACTCACAACACCACACAAGCTTCAAACTTTATTTATTTAGTGACATAATGTAGCACACAGGCCCAGGAAACACGCACGCAGGCTCAGGATAGATTTAACAGCTTTATTCAACAAGCAGGTGTGTATGGATAGATGTATGCGGTATGGGAATGTGCTGGGGTGAACGCCGATGCGCAGGCAGCAGAGCAGCGCGCCGTACAGCCGGACAACCCTATGGAGACAAGAACAGAGGACAAGGGTAACGGGCACCACACCGAGACAGGGATATCAGTGACGGTGTTGCTTACTTGCAGGGACAGGTGGCTGGCATCGGCAGGCAATGAGCCCGGGAGACAGCGTCCTGCTGGGTCTGCGCAGATGATGGAGATGCTATGGTGATGACGGGGGGAATCCGCCGCCAGGAGGGTCCACCTGTGCACAGGGGTGATAACTTGGAAGACAAGATAAGGAGTTCTTACGTGTCATTGAATCTTTGCTGGTGATCTGAGGTAGAATCACGAGCCTTGGAAACACTGATGAGAACAGACGGCTCCAGACCGCAGCAGAGGGCCGAGTGGGCTAAATAGCCCGCTGCTGACGAGGCGCAGGTGTGCGCGCAGCTGAAGCCGCTGATGAGCGGCGGGTCGTGACATTTAGAATAGAATGGAATAGGCTTTATTGTCATTGTACAGTTGTACAGAACAACAAATTGTGGGTGTTCCACCAGGCTGGTGCGCAATAAAGTAAGATAGAAGAATTTGATATAAAACAGTTACAGAACACACAATTAACCAGACGACTGAGGTAAAGGTAAAAGTAAAAATAACAAATACCCTACAGGTATGCAGGTACAGTAGTGGCTTCACGGGTGGAACTCTGTACATCAGAGTGAAGAACACATAATACAGTAAAATGGCCCAAGGATTATGGAAAATATGTACAGTAGTGGTTTCACGGATGGGTCAATATACATGAAAGTGAGGAGTGCAAAGACAGGTGAGTTATCATGATAATTTAAAGGTCCTCAGTTCTGAGCATGTGAGCGTTCAGAGGGAGGGGGTGGAGCCTCTGACTGCAGTCCGGATGGCCCAGGGGAAGAAACTGTTTGTCAGTCTGGAGGTGTGGGACCTGATCGATCTGAACCGTTGTCCAGAGGGGAGCAGGTCAAACAGGTGCTGGGCAGGATATGAGGGGTCTCCTGTGATGGCCTTGGTCTTTCTGAGACATCTGGAGATGTCTTCCAGGGAGGTCAGAGGGCTGCAAATAATTTTTTGGGCAGTGTTGATGACCCTTTGCACAGCCTTCCTGTTCTCAGCCGTGGAGCCGGCGTACCACACACCCAGACAGCAGGTTAGATAGATAGATAGATTAGTTTATTTGACAGGGACAGTGCAATAAACATAGACAATTAATCAATGACAATCAATCTGATGTGTTGCACATAGAGTGTATAGCTATTAGCTAATTTGCAACTCTTGTCCCTGGATGGGCTTTAGAAAAGAGAATCAAGTAAAGAAAAAAAAAAATACACAATAACCACATACATCAATGCAAAAAGATTATAAATACACAATTATAAATATTATAAATATTATAAATATTATAAATACACAAATATAACAACCTGATTCACATTTGCCTATTTCAGGCCTCCCTCCCTTCGTCACTCACTATAAACAAACACATTCATTCCTTCCCTTCATTCACTCTCACCTTGCAGACAATCAATTCATACATGAGTACATTCTTGTTTATTTTTCAGCCAGTTTTTAACATTTTTAGTGAATGTTTTAAAGTCCGTTATTATTTTAATTTCATTTGGCATTGTGTTCCAGATGTGACTGCCCTTTATAGAGAAAGCTATTTGTCCAAATGTGGTTCTGCGGTGGAATATTTTACAGTTATTGTTAACAGAACTCCTGGTGGCTCTGCTGCTGTCCTGTCTTTGGACGAAACCAGCAAGTGGCTCAGGTGCTGATTTATGGAAACATTTGAACGTTAATTTCAGAAGACAGAGGTCAATGAAACTCTCAAAACTCAATAGGTTGTATTTTTTTAAAATATTACAGTGATGCCACCTAATGGGCTTTTGGTCCAAGATTTTTAGGGTTTGATTATATAATGAACCTATATGTCTTATTGTGGAAGGGGCTGCTTGAGCCCAGACTGTCAAACAGTATGATATATGAGAAAAAACCATAGAATGCATGTACAGTACAGCTGCTTCGTAAGGTATGTAATATCTAATTAATTTAAAGCAGTTCAGATTTTTTTTTACTGTTTTTGAAATTTTCTTTATATGAAGATTAAATTTGAGTTGAGGATCTAGTACAATGCCAAGGTATTTGAATTCTGTAGCTAAACTGATGTCATGATCATGTATATTAACTTTAAAACGTTGCAGGTTACATTTTTTGATTGAAAAGCACATTGAGACTGTTTTCTGAAGGTTCAGCAATAGATGGTTCTGGAGGAGCCACTCTTGGACATCAACCATACTTGTAGACAGTACATCTGCAGCCTGTGCTGGAGTCTTGGCAGCTGTGTAAATAACTGCATCATCTGCATAAAGTTGGCATGTTGCAGCTGAGCAGTGTAACGGCAAGTCATTAATAAAAATGCTGAAAAGTAAAGGACCAAGAATGGACCCTTGTGGGATACCCATGTGGTTGTTTAAAAATGAGGATTTATCCTGGTGAACTTTTACACACTGTTCTCTATTCTGGAGATAAGATGCAAACCATTCTAATGTATCTGGAGAGAAGTTAAAAGATACCATTTTGGATAAAAGCAAACTGTGGTTTACAGTATCGAAAGCCTTTTTGAGATCTAGAAAAACAGCTCCTACCACATTACCCCTGTCCAAGGACTGTTTGACGTTTTCAATAAGGCAACAATTTGCTGTTTCTGTTGAGTATCCTGGTCTAAAACCAAATTGATGTGGATGAAGAAGTTGACTGTCTTGTAAGTAGTCTATCAGCTGTGTAGCTACAACTTTTTCAAGAACCTTAGACAGGACTGGTAAAATAGAGATTGGGCGGTAATTGCATATATCGTCTTTACTGCCTGATTTATGAACTGGTATGACGACAGCTTTTTTCCAGCCAGATGGAAATGTACTAGACCTAATGGAGAGATTAATGAGATGAGTCAGTGGTTTGATTAATATTTTGCTGTGCGTTTTGAGAAAGGAAGTGCTCATATTGTAGATATCATTAGTTTTTGAGTTTGACAGTGTTTTAACAATACCAGCAATTAACTCATTTACCTCATCGATGTGAAAAGAATCTGTTGGAAGTGTGGAATTTGTGTTGTTGAGCACATTTGGCAGCACAAAAATTTTTGTTAAGTCTTCCACAGAGCCCACAAAGTATGAATTAAATTCATTTGCCAAAGTAGCCTTGTCACTGACGGTCTTGCCATTGATTCTAAGTTCCTTTACCCCCTTCTGATCGTTTTTTTTATTAGTTAAGTTATTTAAATGCCTCCATAGGGAACTGTTGTTACCCTTTGCATGATCTATCAGTTTATTGTAATAAGATACTTTTGATTTTCGCAGCTCATGTACCACTTTATTTCTTAAACTTTTGTACACAAGGTGATCATTTTGTAGTTTAGAGGTTAATGATGTTTTCAATGCAGAGTCTCGCCTCTTCATAAGTTTTCTTATTTCATTATTTAACCATGGTAGGTTAATCTTCTGTTGTCTACTTTTAATTTGCTTTGTAAATTTTTCTATGGACTTTGGGATTGTTGCAGTTATAAAATTACAACAATCATCTACTTCACATGTTGACATGAGCTGCTCCCAATTTTGATTCTCTAAGTAATGTTCAAACTCCTCATTTTTTGATTTGGGAATAATAAAATTTGATTTGTCAATATCGACTCCCCCAAAATACTGTAGTCGCTTTTTAGTAAGTTTTCTGACAGCAAGAACCATGTTATGATCTGAGAGACCAGTTACAAGATTATAGGTTCTGGTTATTCGTTCTGGTTTATTAGTAAATACCATGTCAATAAGTGTTCTAGATTGTTTGGTTATCCTGGTGGGTCCTTTGATCATTTGTTGATAGTTAAATTTAGTCATGAGGCTTTTCGGTTTCTGTTTGTCCTTTTTATCAGACCAGTTGATATTAAAGTCACCATGAATTATTGTTTCTCTGCTCTTCTCAAGTTGTTTAACCAGATCACTTAATTCATTATAAAAGGAAGAATTGTGTGACGGTGGGTTGTACACTACTGCAATGTCGAAATTCATTACCAGAGAGAGACATACATTAACAGCTAAACATTCAAGTGAAGTATTCAAATCAACCAGTTGACATTTATATTTCTCTTTGATGTAAATTAAAACACCTCCTCCCCTCCCTACCTGCCTGTCTTTTCTAAAACACTGATAGCCCACAATATCGATCATATTAGTGTCTATGTTCCTGTGTAGCCTGCTTTCTGAGAGACAAAGATAGTCCAGATTTGAGTCCAACAGCAACACCGAAATCTCATCTCTTTTGGGGATTATGCTCCGTATGTTTAAATGTCCGCCGAGGATCCCCTTTGGTTTAGCCTTGGTGTCCCAAAGAACTCGTGCATGATTAACAGTTTGGAAAAATAAATGTTGTTTTTGCTTTTGTACAGCTCGGTTTTGTGCTAACCCAGTGGTCTGCTGTTTAATAGTGGCAGGTCCAGGGTTAAGGTGAATATCTCCTGCCAGAAGTAGCAGAACTAACAGAACTAACAGGTGAGCACGCTCTCCACTGAGCAGTGATAGAAGGCCAACAGCAGCTTTTGTTCCAGGTTGTTCTTCCTCAGGACACGGAGGAAGTGCAGCTGCTGCTGGGGTTTCTTCTCTAGGGCCTTGGTGTTGACAATCCAGGAGAGGTCAGAGGAGATGTGGGTGCCCAGGAACCTGAAGGCGGGGACGTTTTCCACAAGGTTGCCATTTATGAGGAGGGGGGTAGTCCTTTCTGACCTTCCTGAAGTCCAGTATGAGTTCTTTGGTTTTCTCCACAGCAGCAGATTCTCTACCTCTGCCCTGTATGCCTTCTCATTGTCGTTGGTAATGACCTCAACTAATGTAGTGTCATCCACATATTTCATAATGACAGTGGTTGGGTGGGTTGGAATACAGTCAGAGGTGTACAGGGAGTACAGCAGAGGGCTTAGCATGCAGCCCTGGGGGTTGCCGGTGCTGAGGGACAGTGTGGCGGAGTGGTGGGGGCCAAGCCTGACTGTTTGTGGGCAGTTGGTGAGAAAGTTCTTTATCCAGGAGCAGGTGTGTGTGTGTGTGTGCGTGTGTGTGTGTGTGTGTGTGGGGGGGGGGTCTGGAGGAAGTCCAGTTTGTTGATCAGGATGTCTGGGATGATGGTGTTGAAAGCTGAGCTGTAGTCCACAAAGAGCATCCTCACATAGCTCCTTGGGTTCTCCAGGGGGCTCAGCTGAAGGTCACTATCAAAGCAACCTGGGCCTCCATAACACCTCAGCAGTAACACAGGCTGATCACCTCCATGCCACAGTCGTCGTCGGCCTCCGTCGGTCTATGATGACCATGGAAGAAAATCCTAAACGTCTACTCTGCTGGAACAGCACCGCCTGTGGCTGAACAGGAACAGCACCGCCTGTGGCTGAACAGGCTGATGCGCACCGGTGTTCTACCTTCCAGCGTTGGGCGTTGGTAGGATTCAAGCCTGGGCTGGAAGATATGGAGGACAAGATGTTACCCATGCAGCATGTCCCCCCTCTCCACGTCACTGATGAATCCAAAGGAACAGCAGGGCTGCTATAGTTTGGCACCAGCGCCGTCACAGGAGCTGCCAGAACGATGTTGAGCACAACAGAGAACTGCCTTAGGGGCTCCGACTCCGGATTTTTCCTCAGGGTTGACTCCCGAAGCCTTTCCCGTGACCGGGTGTGCCTCAAGGCAGCGGAGGTTTGAAATCAGGATTTACCTTCCCCTAGATGGGCTACCTTCCCAGGTTGATGAGCCACCATCTACCCGAAGCATCTGGTTTTAAGGTGCCAGAGATCCGCCCTCCCCGGTTCTCCTATTAGTAAAAGCAGTTCCGCCGGGCTTAGAGACTAAACCACACGGGCAGGCTACGAGTTGGACTTAGTTGTCAGAGGCTTTTCGAGATGCACGCCGTAAGGAGCATTTTATGAGCACTGGGAGCTTAACCCCAGTGCCACTCCTGGCTATGACAACTTTGGAACCATGGCCAACCATGCCACAGTGATGCTGTAGTAACTCATGCAGAAGGAGCCCTGACCTCGTATTGAGTGTGTGCATGGAAATACTTTTAGTCGGTGTGTGGTCACCCAGCACAATGCAGACTGATACTAGTCACGCTCAGCAGGGATTGCATACGGCAGAGAACCCCTGGGGGAACAACCAGAACAATGGACTATTGTTTATATAACCCTGGATTAAGGAGAAGACATCCAGGCGCCAGTTGGTCACACTTTGGGGACCTTGGGGAAGTCAGGTTATTTAGCACCTCAGACAGAGACAGTGAATAAGCATGGGGGAACAATGCCCAGGAAGGACAGAGGGGGTTGAATGCAGTGTAGTGTAAATATCATGCTGTGTGAGGTGAGGTGCAATGAAACTTGTGAAGTGTGACTTGTGGTATAGAGAGGAGAGCTTGCTGTAACAATTCAGTCCATTCTGTGCTTGTGAGATGTGAGTGTGTAATAAATCATCTGTCATGAAGCTGCCTCTTCATTTACACACTCCACACTGGTGACCCAAAACGTATTATGGAACACGAGGCAAGAACCCTGGAGCCGGCCCAGTCGGGAAGCCCCAGGGACGCAGCAGCCATTCCACAGACAGCCAGGACTGGAACCCCCAGCAACGCGTGTGCAGTTTCAGTCAAGCTACCGGATTTCTGGCAGCACAACCCGCGCTCTTGGTTCCACCACACCGAGGCCCAGTTCGCCCTCCGGGGAGTAACGGCAGACAACACCAAGTTCTACCATGTGGTAGCAGCGCTGGACGCCCGCACAGCCCAGCAGGTAGCGAGCCTGCTCGATCAGTCACCAGCCCGCAACAAATACGAGGCGCTCAAGGCTGCTCTCACCCGGCGCTACACGCTCTCGGACTGTGAGAGAGCGGAGAGGCTCCTGGCGTGGACCGAGTTAGGAGATGGTTCGGCCATCGACCTGATGGAGAAGATGCTGGCGTTAATGGGCACGGACGACGGGCACTTTCTGTTTGCCCACCTTTTCTTCCGGAACCTTCCAACAGAGGCAAGAGCGGGTCTGGCCAATTCGCCGTTGCTGACAGCGCGTGACTACTGTGTGCTAGCCCAGGAGGCAGACCGGATCATCCTCACCACCAGGGCAATCACAGTCAATGCGGCGGTGGCGGAGCCCAGCGAGACGACCAGAGGAGGCGAGGAGCCACCGACGGTAGCAGCAGTGGGGGCCAAGGAGCACCAGAGAGACACGCTCTGTTTCTACCACCGCCGCTTCGGAGAGAACGCACGCAGATGTGCACCACCGTGCCAATTCAAGCGCTCGGGAAAATGCCAAGGCTGGCAGTCGGCAGCAGCTGCGACCCTTGGTGAAGAGAACAAGCTGCTCTACATGACGGATGCGCGCTCGGGGAGGCATTTCCTCATGGACACCGGAGCCCAGAAGAGCTTTATCCTGCCGACCTACGCTGACTGGCTGGCAGGACCTAGCGGCCCCGAGATGTTGGCAGCAAACGGCTCGGAAATTAAGACCTTTGGTGAGAGGACACTGATCTTATCTCTACACAGCCGTACATATGAGTGGACTTTTGTCGTAGCAGCACTGAATTACCATATACTGGGGGCTGATTTTCTGTGTGCACATGGTTTACTGGTTGATGTTGCTAACAGGCGCCTGGTTAATGCACTGTCCTTTGACTCTCTCCCCTGTATAGCTCGAGTGACCCAGACAACAGCACAAGCCAACGTCACAGCTACAGGAGGTAAGTTCCACACACTGCTCACTCAGTTCCCAGCACTCATGGTCCCGACGTTTTCAGCGGCCATCGCTAAACACGACGTGGAGCACTTTGTCACCACCACTAGGCCGCCCGTTTTTGCAAGACCTCGGCGCTTGGACGCAGCTAAACTGGCCATAGTGCGCGAGGAGTTCGCCAACCTGGAAAGGTTGGGCATCATCAGGCGTTCGAACAGCCCATGGGCTTCCCCGCTACACATGGTCCCTAAGGCTGAGGGATCGTGGCGACTGTGCGGGGATTTCCACAGGTTGAACAATGCCACAGCACACGACCGCTACCCGATTCCCCACATACAGAATTTTTCCGTCCACCTCGCCGGAGCACGCATTTTTTCCAAAATAGACCTGGTCCACGGTTACCACCAGGTCCCAGTGCGCGCGGAGGACGTACCCAAAACAGCGATAATAACTCCATTCAGTCTATTTGGGTTCCTGTGCATGCCATTCGGGTTAAATGGCGCGGCACAGACGTTCCAGCGCATGATGGATGCAGTGCTGCGTGATCTCCCGTTCGTGTTCGTCTACCTGGACGATATCCTGGTAGCCAACGCGTCCGAAGACGAACACGAAACCCACCTCAGGATGGTTTTCCGGAGGTTGGAGGAGCACGGGTTAATAATCAAACTGGCGAAATGCCAGTTCGGCGTGACGGAGATTGATTTTTTTGGGGCACCATGTCTCTCCGGAAGGAGTGATCCCATTGCCCGACAAAGTGCGCGCCGTGGCGGAGTTTCCCCGGCCTCAGACGGTCAGGGCGCTGCAGGAATTTTTGGGGATGGTGAACTTTTATAACCGTTTCCTTCCCCGCACGGCGCGGCTCATACAACCATTTTACGCCGTGCTCAAGAGAAAGAAACCCGCGGTTGGGGTCGAATGGACCTCGAAGCGAGAGCGAGCGTTCTCGGAGGTTAAAGCAGCCCTGGCAAACGCCGCACTGCTGGCACATCCAGACCCGGCAGCCCGGATAGCGCTCACCACCGATGCTTCAGACGTGGCCATAGGGGCTGTCGTGGAGCAGCGCTTAGCCGGGCTTGGCAGCTGCTCACCTTTTTCAGCAGGACTTTGCGCGACAGTGAGCGTAAATACAACGCGTTCGACAGAGAGTTGCTGGCTCTCCACCTGGCCATACGCCACTTCCAGTTCTGGCTGGAAGGGCGCAGCTTCACCGCGTTCAGGGATCACAAGCCACTAACGTTTGCGATGGCCAAGGTTTCAGAACCGTGGTCGGGCTGGCAGCAGAGACAGCTGGCCGCGATCTCAGAGTTTACTACTGATATTCAGCATGTGTCAGGTAAACTGAATGTAGTGGCGGACTGCCTCTCGTGCGCCGTGGTGGCCCCGGTCTGCTTGGGGATAGATTATGCAGCCATGGCCGCGGAGCAGATTAGCGATGCAGATGTGCGCGCGCTCCAGTCTGGACCAACAGGGTTAAGGCTGGAGAGCAGGGTGCTGCAAGATGGTGGCCCCCCCCAATCTGCGATGTCTCCATGAGATGCTCGCGTCCCGTGGTCCCGGTCGCGTGGCGCCGCCGCGTATTTGAGTCGGTTCACACTCTGGCGCACCCAGGAGTGCGCGCGTCGGTCAAAATGGTGTCCAGAGTGTTGGAAACAGGGGATAAGCATTTTTTGCTAGACTTGGGGGGTAGGCGGGAGAAAACTGGCATAGACAGACTCAAACCCGCCTTTGTAGTGGCGGATGAGCAAGTGCTGTTGGCTAGGGCCTCTCGGCGTGGAAGACCCCTACAGAGAACTCCCCAGGGGAACGATTCACCAGAGCAGCCACACGGGCAGAACGAAGTCCCCCCCCCCTCACCACGGCTCACCCGCAGTCAGACACGCTCCCAGCAGCCCCCCACCGGCACAGCAGCGCCACGGAGGCAGTAAACCCCAGTTACAGCAGATATGGGAGGAGACTGAAGCCGAAACAGCATGTGGACTGATGTTCTGTCTTAGATGCTGGGGGGGCCATTTGGGGACCTTGGGGAAGTCAGGTTATTTAGCACCTCAGACAGAGACAGGGAATAAGCATGGGAGAACAATGCCCAGGAAGGACAGAGGGGGTTGAATGCAGTGTAGTGTAAATATCATGCTGTGTGAGGTGAAGTGCCATGAAACTTGTGAAGTGTGACTTGTGATATAGAGAGGAGAGCTTGCTGTAACCAGTCAGTCCATTCTGTGCTTGTAAGATGTGAGTGTGTAATAAATCGTCTGCCTCTTCATTTACACACTCCACAACGCGACTGATATGTATTGACTGATATGTATATCAATATGCAAATGTGCCATGCATTCTCTCTCTTTGTATAACATGTATAAAAGAGCTCGCTATACATGCCTCAATAACACACACAGCACAACACGGCGCACAGCACTATAGTGTGTCTCATGATGTTGGAGGAAAATAAAATCCTGCCACCTTCCAGCTTGTCGCATCTCGCCTGAGCTTATTTTTCCTCCACAGGCCAACATTTCTATTAAAAAAAAATCAGTTTTTTAAAATTGAGCTTATGTAATATTCTAATTTTTTGAGAAACTGATTTTCGGGTTTTGATGAGCTGCAAGCCAGAACCATCAAAATTAAAAGAAATAAACACTTGGAATATATCACTCTGTTGGTAATGAATCTACATTAAGTATGAGTTTCATTTTATGAATTGAATTACTGAAATAAATCAACTTTTTGATGATATTATAATTTAGTGAGATGCACCTGTATATATTTTTTGCACTTCTTGGTGACCGGGAAAAGTCTTTCCAACAGTTTTACACAAATTCTTGTTCTCCTTCACCTTAACAGATGACTGGATTGAGAATGTCCTTCATGGACAGACTGGATCCTGGGGTCCACTTGGGAGTGCTCACTTGGTCAGGGCTCCACTTGACCTGGATCCCATGAAACTACCCTGTGAAGGGAGGAGACGCTCAGAACGCTGTCTTCAGTCAAGCCTTTCTTGGTCTGCTGGGCCACCTTATGAAGGCCATGATTTGTTGTGTGTGGCCCATTCTGAGTTTTTTAACAGTTTAAAGTTTGAATTTTGCACAGTGTAAATAATCTGGATTTTGCTGCAGGTTATAATAAACAATTCAGTGACTTATGTATTTGCATCATGACTTTCTATTTTGTCTGTTAAGACACTGGTGGGAAAAGTCAACAGTACAAACCATTTATCAGTGACGTTGAAAATAATGGTTCATTTTCCAGAAAAAGTAACCAAAAACAATTATTTTATTGACTGAAGACTGTATAGCTGGATGTGCCAGTGCAGAAGACGCTGCACACTGTAGTGGTAATACCAACTTATATAACATTTTATGTGTCATCTGGATGACTGGGAAAACAGCCTGATCCAGACCCTGATGAGCCCTAGGAAGAGCAGTCTCAGCTACACCTCTGCTCTCAGAAGTCACTGGCACAACAGCCTCGACAAGAACTCTTCTTAAAGTGCTGCTGTGTTGTTTATTGTTTCCCTGATGCCCCTACCCCTCCTTATTAAGATAAGATGAGATAAGATAAGATAAGCCTTTATTAGTCCCACAGTGGGGAAATTCCAGGATTGCAACAGCACAGGGATAGCAACACTCAGAGCAATAATTTAGAAGATAAGAAAATAAGAGCAGTGAATATACATATGTACACATAAATATATAAATATATATACACAGTTATATTTGTATATATATATAACTGTGTATATACTGTATATACATATATATATATATATACACAGTTTTTATACCATCTAGCATTGTAGCTAGATGGAATAAACAGCATAACCGTCTACTTAGTTATCCTACATAGTGTGGCACATATGTTGGTTACATATTCTCCACAAATGTATTGCTGTATGTTTATTGTGTGCTTCACATCTCATGGAACAAAAGGGACTGAGCCTCTGAGAGATAACGGAAGAGTGTGAGATTCGGCCTTTGTTTCAGGGAGACGACCTGGAGAGATTTCCGGACCACCAGAAACTAATTAAGTACCATGTGACTGTATGTTTGATTAAACACCATGTGACTGCTGTTTTGTGTCCGGGGTACAAAACCCAGATGTGAGATTATACTGTCTCTTTTCTTGCTTTGAGATGGTTGGAGTATGTGATCTGTGAATAAAGCTGAATCTGAGGAATAAACTCAGCCTCATCCTTGAGCACATTCTCCACACTGGTGACCTTACGACGAAAAATGAGCAGAAATAATTCTCCCGAGCAGGGCTCGGCAGAAGCCAGCCTGATGGCTGCCTCCACACTCCGGCTGCCCGACTTCTAGCAGCATAGTCCGCGCTCCTGGTTTAGCGCGGTCGAGGCGCAGTTCAACCTGCACAGTGGTTTAGCACTGTGGCAGCACAGTTTTACCCTCGGCCAGGGGACCGCGGAGATCATGAGATCGTGGGTTCGATCCCAGCCCCCGACCAACAGTGAGCTGTGTGGAGTTTGCATGTTCTCCCCATGTTGCGTGGGTTTACTCCGGGATTTCTCCGGTTTCCTCCCGCACACCAAAAAACATGTAGGTTTAGGGCGCTCGCGCACGCAGCGACCAGCAGCCGGTGGCTTGTCACCAGACTGCAAACCAAGTCTACCTACGGGTACAAATAAGTAACAAAAAAAAAAAAAAAAACCTCCGGAGAATCTCGAAGGACGACACGAAATTCTACCATGTGGTGGCGAAGCTGGACAGCCACACAGTCCAGAGGGTGGAAGACCTGGTCAATCACCCACTGGACAGCGACAAATACAGCGCATTGAAGGCTGCGCTTATCAGCCATTTCACCCCGTTGGTGCAACAGCGAGCAGAGGGGCTCCTGGCGTTGACAGAGTCGGAGAACAACAGACCCGTAGACCTGATGTTGAAAATGCTGAGACTGAAAGACTCCGAGGACTGCGAATTTATCTTCGCCCACCTTTTCCTCCGGACCCTGCCGCCAGCGGTGAGAGTTACCCTGGCAGATTCACCCCGGTTGGCCAAGCGAGACTACCATGGGCTGAGCAAGGAGGCGCAGCGACTCGTCGACACCCACAAGCGGAGCGCAGTTTCGGCTGCAGCAGCGGAGCTAGGAGCAACGCCCTGAGACGGCATGGGGCCAGTGGTTGCAGCGCCAGACACGCCGACGACGGCAGCAGTCAGGACCAAGCGACACGGAGCGGATGACGTCCTTTGCTTCTATCATCGCCACTTTGCAGAGAGGGCACACAAGTGCCTCCCACCGTGCCGCTTCAAGCTTTTGGGAAACGCCAAGACCGAGGGTCGGTAGCGGCTGCGACCCTCGGGGAGGAGAACAAGCTGCTTTACCTGACGGATGCACGCTCGAGGAGGCATTTCCTCGTGGACACAGGCTCCCGGCTGAGCTTCATCACGCCTTCCTACGCGGACCGGCTGATGCCGTCCAAGGTTCCCCAGGTGTCAGTGTCAGCAGCGAACGGCTCAGCTATTAAGACCTTTAGTGAGAGGACTCTGCTTCTGTCTTTGCAGGGCCGTTCATTTGAGTGGACTTTTGTTGTAGCTGCAGTCAATTTCAACATGTTAGTGGCTGATTTCTTGTGCTCACATAGTTTATTGGTTGATCTTGCTAACAGACGTCTGGTTAATGCACTTTTCTTTTCACTCTATTCCCTGCACAGCACGAGTGGCACCACCAACTGCACAAGCCAACGTCACAGCTGCGGGTGGTAAGTTCCACGCACTCCTCACTCAGTTTCCAGCACTAACAGTCCCAACGTTTTCGGCGACAGTGGCCAAACACGGGGTGGAGCATTATATCACTACCACCGGCCCGCCCGTTTTTGCAAAAGCTCGGCGCCTGGACTCAGCTAAACTGACCATAGCGCGCGAGGAGTTTGCCAACCTGGAAAAACTGGGCATCATCAGACGTTTGAAAAGCCCCTGGGCTTCACCATTGCACATGGCCCCAAAGTCTGATGGCTCGTGGCGACCTTGCTGTGATTTCCGCAGGTTGAATAACGCCACTGCACACGACAGCTACCCGATCCCACACATCCAAGATTTTTCTGTTCATTTGGCGGGGGCGCGCATTTTTTCTAAAATAGATTTAGTGCTCAGCTACCATCAGGTTCCAGTGCGCGCCCAGGACATACCCAAAACAGCGGTAATAACTCCTTTCGGGCTTTTTGAGTTTTTGCGCATGCCTTTTGGACTCAAGGGGGCCGCGCAGACGTTCCAGCGCATGATGGGCGCGGTGCTACGCGACCTCCCTTTCGTGTTTATCTACTTGGATGACATTTTAGTAGCCAGCACGTCCGAAGACGAACATGAAAGTCACCTCAAGGCAGTTTTCCGGAGGCTGGCAGAGCATGGGTTAATAATTAACCCAGCGAAGTGTCAGTTTGGGGTGGCGCAGATTGATTTTTTGGGGCATCGCATTTTGCCAGAAGGAGCCACCACTCCCCTCCTGGACCGGCTGCAGTTTGCCTACCGAGCCAACAGGTCTGTGGATGATGCAGTCAACCTGGCCCTCCACTCCATCCTGCAGCACTTGGACTCCCCGGGAACCTACGCCAGGATCCTGTTTGTGGACTTCAGCTCCGCATTCAACACCATCTGCCCCACTCTGCTCCGGGACAAGCTGTCCCTGCTCAACGTGCCTGACTCCCTCTGCAGGTGCATCACCGACTTCCTGACGGACCGGAGGCAGCATGTGCGGCTAGAAAAGACTGTCTCAGACTCTGTTAGCATCAGCACCGGATCACCCCAGAGCTGTGTACTTTCCCCCCTACTCTTCTCCCTTTATACCAATTCCTGCACCTCCAGCCACCAGTCTGTCAAGCTGATCAAGTTTGCGGACGACACCACCCTCATCGGGCTCATCTCCAACGGCGACGAGTCCGTCTACAGGAGAGAGGTGGCCCAGCTGGCGTCCTGGTGCAGCCACAACAACCTGCAGCTGAACGCTCTGAAGACAGTGGAGATGATTGTGGACTTCAGGAAAGTCACAACCCCTCTGCCCCCCCTCACCCTCACAGGCTCTGCCATCACCACTGCTGATTCCTTCCGCTTCCTAGGCACCACCATCACCAGGGACCTCAAGTGGGAGCCGACCATCAGCTCCCTCATCAAAAAGGCCCAGCAGAGGATGTTCTTCCTGCGGCAGCTGAGGAAGCTCAAGCTACCCACCAAGATGTTAGTGCAGTTCTACACGGCCATCATCGAGTCCATCCTCACCACCTCCATAACCGTGTGGTACGCAGGAGCCACTGCCAGGGACAGACTAAGGCTGCAGCGCGTCGTGCACACTGCTGAGAAGGTGATCGGCTGCAAGCTCCCATCTCTCCAGGACCTGTACATCTCCAGGACCCGGAGGCGTGCAGGCCGGATCATAGCCGATTCTTCGCACCCTGGTCACGTACTGTTTGCCCCCCTCCCCTCAGGTAGAAGACTTCGGTCCATTCAGACTAAAACCTCCCATCACATGAACAGCTTCTTCCCCTCTGCCATCAGACTGCTGAACACTAAGTGACTTATTGACTCTCGTGCACTATGTACAGCAGCTCAACCAGACTCATGCCAATCATCACTGTTTTCTTTTTGCATTACCGACTGCACTATATGGTTCTCCACAATATCTGCTGCTCGCTAATATATTTAAAAACTGCTTTGACTAGTATTACTCATTCTTATTCTACACTTTATTGCATGTATAATTTTTTATTTCTTTTATTTTATCATGTTTAATGTTGCAGCATTGCACCGAGACAAATTCCTAGTTTGTGTACTATATGAACAATGGCAATAAATCTGATTGTGATTGTGATTCTGATTCTGATTCTGATTCTGAGCGGTCCCTCTGCCCGATAAAGTGCGCGCAATAACAAATTTTCCCCAACCTCAAACGGTCAAAGCGTTACAGGAGTTTTTGGGAATGGTTAATTTTTATAACCGTTTCCTCTCAAGCGCAGCGCAGCTCATGCAACCATTGTACGCTGCACTAAAAAAACAAGAACCCACGAATAAAATCGAATGGTCTCCTGAGCGGGAGCGCGCATTCTCTCAAGTCAAATCAGCCCTGGCAAACGTGGCTTTGTTGGCACATCCAGTTCCAACAGCCCACGTGGCCCTCACCACTGACGCGTCCGATTTAGCGGTAGGGGCGGTCATTGAACAGTTTGTAGCGGGGACCTGGCAACCGCTCGCGTTTTTCAGCAAAACCTTGCGCGATAGCGAGCGAAAATACAGCGCGTTCGACAGGGAGCTGTTGGCCCTACACTTGGCCATCCGCCATTTCCAGTTCTGGCTGGAAGGGCGCCGTTTCACCGCGTTCGTGGACCACAAACCGCTGACTTTTGCGATGGCCAAGATTTTGGAACCTTGGTCAGGCCGGCAGCAAAGACAGCTGGCCGCGATATTGGAGTTCACCACCGATATCCAGCATGTCGTGGGTAAACATAATGTAGTGGCAGACTGCCTCTCGCGTGCTGTGCTGGCGCCAGGCCCCGTGGGGGCAGACTCTGCAGCCATGGCCGCGGGCCAGGGTAGCGACGCGGAAGCGCGCGTGGCCCCGGTCCGCGTAGGGTTAGATTATGCAACCATGGCCGCGGAGCAGGTTAGCGATGCGGACGTGTGCGTGCTCCAGTCTGGACCAACAGGGTTAAGGCTGGAGGACAGGGTGCTGCAAATGGATATGCCTCCCCTAATCTGCGATGTCTCCACGGGACGACCGCGCCCCGTGGTACCAGCTGCGTAGCACCGCCGCGTTTTTGACTCGATCCATTCTCTGGCGCACCTGGGGGTGCGCGCATCGGTCAAAATGGTGGGAGAGAAATTTGTTTGGCCAGGGTTGCGCAAACAGGTCAAAGAATGGACGACAGCCTGCGTAGCGTGTCAGCGAGCCAAAATACACAAACACACTAGAGCTCCTTTGGAGCTTTTTCACATTCCGGCTAAGCGCTTTGATCATGTGCATGTCGACTTGGTAGGCCCCCTTCCGTCGTCACAGGGGCACACACACCTTTTGACGATGGTGGACCGCACCACGCGTTGGCTGGAAGCGGTCCCTCTGGCATCAACCACAGCGGAGGAAGTGGCGCGCGCGTTTTTAACAGCTTGGGTAGCGCGTTTTGGAGTTCCGTCGGACATAACGTCCTCAACGTCCTCAATTTGTTTCCGAACTCTGGTCATCGATGGCCCGCAGCCTAGGGGTAAAGATCCACCGCACCACCGCATACAACCCCCAGGCTAACGGTTTATGTGAGCGTTTTCATAGGTCATTGAAAGCGGCCCTCAGAGCGTCGCTCACGGATACAAATTGGGTTGACAAACTACCACGGGTCTTATTGGGGTTGCGTTCAGCACCTAAGGAGGATTTGCAAGCCTCCCCAACTGAGTTAGTTTGTGCACAGCCTCTCCGTCTGCCCGGGGAATTTCTCCCCGATACCCCCGCGCCAAATTGCCCCCCCGCTCAGCTGTTGCAGAGCGACACAGGATCAAACACGTTTCCTGTCCCGGTTCATCACAGTTTCCCACGCGTTTTTGTGCCGAAGGCTTTAAAAAATGTGGAGTTTGTTTTTGTTAGACATGATGCTTGTCGCCCCAGCTTGCGCCCGCCTTACGATGGACCGTTCAGGGTGCTGGAAACAGGAGAGAAGCATTTTTTGCTAGATTTGGGAGACAGAAAGGGGTTGATTTGTATAAACAGACTCAAACCCGCTTTTGTTTTGGCGGATGAACCAGTGCAGTTGGCGAGAGCCCCCCGTCGCGGCAGACCCCCTAGAGGGCATTCTCCAGAACACCCACAGAGATTGACTAACAGTTCTAATCCACAGTAGCAGGAGGACGCTGCAGAAGCAGCAAAGCCGGCTTTCAGCAGATACGGCAGGAGGCTTAGAGCTAGGCAACTGGTGGATTGATATGCAGTAATGTTATTATGTCATGTATCTCTGGTTATGTTTGTCCCATTTTAGACGTTTGGGGGGGGGGTCATGTGGCACATATGTTGGTTACATATTCTCCACAAATGTATTGCTGTATGTTTATTGTGTGCTTCACGTCTCATGGAACAAAAGGGACTGAGCCTCTGAGAGATAACGGAAGAGTGTGAGATTCGGCCTTTGTTTCAGGGAGACGACCTGGAGAGATTTCCGGACCACCAGAAACTAATTAAGTACCATGTGACTGTATGTTTGATTAAACACCATGTGACTGCTGTTTTGTGTCCGGGGTACAAAACCCGGATGTGAGATTATACTGCCTTTTTTCTTGCTTTGAGATCGATGGAGTATGTGATCTGTGAATAAAGCTGAATCTGAGGAATAAACTCAGTCTCATCCTTGAGCACATTCTCCACAATAGTATGAATATGTACCCATACATATTGTCATCCTCCATAGCGACTGATATTATCCTAGTTGTATACTGGAGGGGACCATTGTGTAAGTCTGTTGCGTCTTTTGCATTCAATATTATTAGGTTGTCACGTTTTTTTTACTACTGCGAGCAGCCCTGCTTAGGTTATACAGTCTGACAGCCGTAGGTAGGAAGGACCTGCGAAACCTCTCGGTTGTGCACCTAGGATGATGTAGTCTGCTGCTAAATGAGCTCCTCAGTGCGTTCAGTGTGTCCTGCATAGGGTGGGACTCAGACTCCAGCAGAGATGACAGTTTAGCCACCATCCTTCTCTCTCCTATCTCCTCCACTGGGTCAAGGCGCTGCCCCAGGACAGAGCTAGCTTTCTTGATCAGTTTGTTCAGTCTCTTCCTATCGGCTGCTGTAATGCCACTGCCCCAGCAGACCACTCCAAAGGTGATGGCTGATGCCACCACTGAATTGTAGAATGTCTTCAGGAGCACCCCTTGTACACCAAAAGACCTGAGCCTCCTCAGTAGGAACAACCTGCGCTGTCCCTTCTTGTAGAGTGCATCAAAACCGTTCCCTGTGGGGCCCCCGTGCTACCGATGATCGTGTCAGACACACAGACCCGGGTTCTCACAAACTGTGGCCGGTTTGTGAGGTAGTCCAGGATCCATGATGACATGTGCTGGTCCACCCCTGCGCACAGCAGCTTGTCCTTCAGGATCATCGGTTGGATGGTGTTGAAAGCACTGGAGAAGTCAAAGAACATGATCCTCACCGCATTCCCGGGCTTCTCCAGGTGGGACAGAGAACAGTTAAGGAGGAAGATCACTGCATCCTCCACCCCAATGCCATGCTGGTAGGCGAACTGGAGTGGATCCATCGCTGGTCCCACCAGGGGGTGGAGGTGAGCAAGGAGCAGTCTCTCCAGGGTCTTCATCATGTGAGACGTCAGGGCCACTGGTCTGTAGCTGTTCAGGTCTCTGGGGTGGGAAGTCTTTGGTACAGGTACCACACAAGATGTTTTCCACAGCTGTGGTACCGCCCCCAGCTTCAGGCTCAGGTTGAAGATGAGCTCCACAATCCCACACATCTGGTCTGCACAGGACTTGAGGAGCTTTGCGCTGATGCCGTCCGGTCCTGAGGCCTTCCTCGCCTTGATCTTCCTCTGCTCCGTCCTCACCTGGGTCTTAGTCAGGGTCAGGTTGGGGGGCTGTGTGCTGGGAGTCGGGGGGTGTTGGTGGAGTGGGGTTTGGGCAGCAGGACTTGATGTCTTTAGAGGCAGCAGTGGTTGTTGTGCAGTCGGGGGGAGGGCGGTTGGTCAAACCTATTAAAAAAACAGGTTCAGATTGTTCTCCCACTCCCTGCCCCCCGTGGCCTGGGAGGAGGTATTCTGGAGCCCTGAGATGGTTTTAAGGTTTCTCCAGACCCCACCAATGTTGCTCTGTTGCAGCTTGTCCTCCATCTTCTTCCTGAAGCTGTTCTTGCCTTCTCTGATCTTCCTCCTCAGCTCCCTCTGTACGGACTTCAGCATCTCCCTGTTCCCCGACCTGAAGATCCTCTTCTTCTCTCTCAGAAGTGTATTATTGTATATGGACCCTCTTGTGTGTCTGAAATAAAGATTATTATTATTATTATTGTTATTACCAGTATATGGAGGAATTCTGGGCCATATTAGCATCTGGAGTTCCTAATAATGGGTTAGGGTTTAATGGGATTTAACATAGTAGCTCAAGTAGGTTCATTATGTCTTCTTTTAATTTTTTACCTTTTTTTTCTCATTAAAGACAAAAATAGAAAGGAGATGTTTTTACCTTTTTTACATGTTTCGACTGTTCACTGCAGTCTTCATCAGAAGAGTCAGCTGATTGCTGCCAGGTGTCATTTTATCAGCTGACTTTCGTAGGTGGGGCCAGCCCAGCAGACCTGTCAGATCCACCGAGCCGGCCCCACTTTCCCCCATCCGATGATCTCTGGAGAATGTGGTCCCAGGTAACATAAAATTCTGGGAACTGGGAACTTAAAATTCACACATGAAGAGGAAGAAAATGACACCATAGCCTTTCTGGACATGAAAATCCACCACAGTGATGATGGCAGTATAAAAATCACAGTCTACAGGAAACCAACCCACACAGATCAATACCTACTATGGACATCAGAACACCCCACAGCACACAAACTATCAGTTGTCAGGACGTTATATGAACGGGCCACCATCATCACAGACCAAGAAGACAGACAGGAGGAGGAAAACCACATAAAACATGCACTTATATGCTGCCAATATCCAGTAAGGACCATAAACAAAGGGAAACAGACAAGTCAAAAACAAAGAAAACAAACAGGAAACAAGACACAGAACAAAAGCCGAGATCAAAAACAAGGACACCATAAGTATACCATACATATGAGGGAACACGGAACCAATTCAAAGGATCATGAAAAAACACTAAATAAACACAGCAGTAAAACCACACAAAAAATTAAGACAGTTATTAATACACCCTATGGACAAAATAGAACAATATGAAATATCATGCAGATCATGCAACAAAACCTACATTGGAGAAACCGGAAGATCATTCACCACAAGAAAAAAAGAACACCAGAAGGAATGTGAGAAGGAAACACAAGGATGACTCACAAGATCACAAAAACCCACGCAAAGCTGCAGGTCCAGACAACATTCCGGGAGGTGTGCTCCGAGACTGCGCAAGCGAGTTGGCGGATGTCCTGACTGACATTTATAACATCTCCCTGGGTCAGGCCATCGTTCCCAGATGCTTCAAGACCTCTATCATTGTACTGGTGGCAAAGAAACCAGTGGCGTCCTGTTTGAATGACTATCGTCCTGTTGCACTGACACCAATTGTGATGAAGTGTTTTGAACGGCTTGTCAAACCACACATTACAGCCTGCCTCCCTGCATCACACGACCCGCTCCAGTTTGCATATCGTTCAAACCGCTCCACGGAGGATGCTATAGTCACCACCCTACACTCTGTCATCACCCACCTGGACCAGAAAGACACCTACGCCAGACTCCTGTACATTGATTTCAGTTCAGCATTCAACACCATTATTCCCCAGAGACTGATGGAGAAATTACTCCTTCTCGGTCTGAATACCGCCACATGTCTCTGGATCCTGGATTTCCTGACTGAGAGATCTCAGTCTGTCCAGCTTGGAAACAACATCTCCAACTCTGTCACGCTGAGTACCGGAACCCCTCAAGGCTGTGTACTCAGTCCACTGTTGTTTACACTTCTAACACATGACTGTGTATCCAGACACGAGGGGAACCAGATTATTAAGTTTGCAGACGACACCACGGTGGTGGGACTTATTCAGAGGGATGAGGAATCAATGTACAGGGAAGAAGTGAGAGACCTGGAGGGCTGGTGCAGGGAGAACAATCTGGTGCTCAACATGGACAAAACGAAGGAGCTGATTATCGACTTCCGGCGGTCACAGCCTGAGCACATCCCCCTCAGCATCGGCGGCCGTTTAGTGGAGAGAGTAAAGAACATCAAGTTCCTCGGAGTGCAGATCTCGCAGGTCCTGACCTGGAGCAAGAACTCCTTGGAGATCAGGAAGCGGGCTCAGCAGAGACTACACTTCTTGAGGAAACTCAAACAGGCCTCTCTCCCCATCTGCATCCTCAGGACCTTCTACAGAGGTGTGGTGGAGAGTGTTCTGACGTACTGCATTGCTACATAGTACTCCAGCTGCAGTATGTCAGACAAAAAAGCCCTGCAGAGGATAGTCAAGGGGGCGGAGAGGGTAATTGGAGTCTCCCTCCCCTCTGTCCAAGAACTTTGTTAGAACTGTTGTAGGAGCAGGGCACTGAACATTGTCAAGGACCGTTCTCACCCTCTGCATAAACACTTTGAACTTCTTCCATCTGGTAAACGATTCCAGAGCATCAGAGGCAGAACCACCAGACTGATCAACAGCTTCCTCCCACAAGCTGTCAGGATGCTGAACAGCTGACCCGGAATCTCTCATACACACTACTGCACTTACGGACATTTTGTATATTATAGTTAGTTATTCTTTTTCCCCAAGTATGTCTCAGGGATGTGTGAATGGATGGGGGGTGGGGGTGGGGGGTGGAGCTATGTGGGAGTGTGTCTTAAATCATGCTGCTTCTTATATGGATACCGAGAGAAACGCAATTTCATCTTGCCTGCACTACAGTTGTATGTACAGCAATATGACAATAAAGTTTGATTTGATTTGATTTGAAAAGAAAAGGCAGAACAAGAAACATTAAAATCAGCAATATCAGATCACTGCAAAAGAAATAATCACATCATGGACTGGGACAACGCAAAAATGATTGGATCAGAGAGCAACAGACACTAACGCTGGATCAAGGAGGTCATAGAAATCAGGTTCTGATCGCGCTCGGGCTAAAGTTATGTCTCGCTGCCGGCCTTGACAGCTGCGGGCTGTATTCTGGCCTCACCGGGCTCTTATTGTGAAGGTGCTCGGTGGGGCTTCCGCCTGTCAACGGTCGGCCAGCTGAGTGTCATTACCGTCGTTAGTGTTTCGCCATATAAGCCCAGCACTGGCGACGGTAAGACGCAGCAGTGTCAGTCGTTATACGTCTGAGCTACGGATGACTTGGACTATCATCTACCTTGTCTGCTTGTGGTTGACCGTCACTTCTCCGGCACCAGTAAGTGAGCTATTAGCCTTACCCCTTCCGGTGAAAGTAGACCTTTGTGTGTCTTTGCTTCAGCAGCTTGTGTAGCCGATTACTTAAACAACCTTTGCCTGTGTATGACTGTCTCCTCCTATGGACTCGTAAGTGAGCTGTCTAGCCTTACGCCTCCGGAAGTGTGTAGACTCATGTGTCATTGCCCCTGCATCTTGTGTTGTTCACTTCTCACCGTAATAAAACTCACTGTAAACTCACTGGTGACTGTGTGCGTCTTATGCTGGCTCGTGAGGGCCAGCGCATGACAGAAAAGACACCATGAACCGAGATGAGGGGGCCTTTATGCTTTCTCACACCTGGGATCACATTCTCCAGAGACCATATGATGGCGGAAAGTGCGGCCGGCTCGGTGGATCTGACAGGTCTGCTGGGTTGGCCCCGCCTATTAAAGTCATCTGATAAAATTCAATGGGAGGCAGAGCCTTCAGTTATCAAGCTCCTCTCCTGTGGAACCAGCTGCCAGTCTGGATTCGGGAGTCAGACTCGAACTCTGTTTTTAAGAATAGGGTTAAAACCTACCTTTTTGATATAGCCTACAATTAGGGAGGGATCATGTGTCTCTGAACCCTCCCTTAGTTATGCTGCTAATAGGTTTAGTCAGCCGGGGGACCTCCAGTAATGCACTGGGCCTCACTCCTTTCTTCACTCTCAATTAAATATTTTTGCTGGTCATTAACATCTGTTTGTTCTCTCCCATAGATTGAGTCCCCATCGTGCTGTTTGTCTCTACATGTCTGTTCTTTTCTTCTTCTCTATCCCCTCACCCCCAGTCAGTCGCAGCAGATGACTGCCCCTCCTTGAGCCTGGTTCTGCTGGAGGTTTCTTCCTGTTAAAAGGGAGTTTTTCCTCTCCACCATTGCCAAGTGCTTGCTCACAGGGGATCGCCTGATCGCTGGGGTCTTTCTGCAGCTGTGGGGGTTCCCCTACAGTTGATAGTGCTATGAGATGACTGTTGTTGTGAAATGGAGCTATATAAATAAAGTTGAATTGAATTGAATTGAATTGAATTGAATTGAAAATGACACCTGGCAGCACTCAGCTGACTCTTCTGACGAAGGCTGCAGTGAATAGTCGAAACATGTAAAGAAGGTAAAGACATCTCCTATTTTTGTCTTTAATAAGAACAAAAGGTAAATAAATGTGATTTAACATGTTTTAATCCAAACTGCTTTATGGTTCATAATTCTGTTGACAGATTTACACCAAACCAAAAGTGATTCTCAAACTGCTGGATTGTTCTTAGACAGCTTTTCCAGTCTTTTAGCATTTAATTACCTCCACCAAGGAGCTGCTGTTCTTACCGGAGTTTGTCTGTCTGTTACCAACATAACTCAAAAAGTTATGAACGGATTCTGATGAAATTTTCAGCAAAGGTGTGTAATGGCACGAGGAACAGATGATTAGATTTTGGTGATGATCTGAGAGTGCATACCTCCACCAAGGGCTTTGTTTGTATTTGTGCAGCAGGATTACACAAAAACTACTGGATGGATTTGGATGAAATTTTCACCAGACGTGGTTCTTGGGCTACAGAGGAACCCATTATATTTTGGTGATGATCTGAGAATGCATACCTCAGCCAAGGCTCTTATCTTCTCACAGTGTGTTAGCAACAATCCTCCAAAACTGAGGGACAGACTTTGATGCCATTTTCACCACAAGCGGCTATAGGCCTACATACAAACCCATTACATTTTGGAGGTGATCCATGAGAAACGGAAGGAGCCTTGGAGGAGGTATGCGCTCTATGAGTGCTCTTCTAGTTTATGTCACTAAATCTTGGCAACCTTCACAAATAAAACAAACAAAATTGGAGACAGATCTGCAAAAGGCACAAAAGTTTATTGTCAAAATTCCTAGTACACAGTACATTATTCACACAGAATAAATATTTACACAGTATCTACATGTATATATCCAGTAAATCCAAGTATTTTCCATGTAACTTTGTGACTGCATTATTTTAATTGCTTTTAATCCTAGATCAAGTTTGTTTTGGGTTAAAAATGCATCATAATTGTTAAACATATCTTATTATACCTAACTCAGTAGTGTTTACCTGTTGAAATATATATTTTACGGCTAATATTGGGCGGTGCGGTGGCACAGTGGTTAGCACTGCGCCAGCACAGCAATTCACCCTTGGTCATGGGATCCCTGGTTCAATCCCAGCCCCTGACCAACAGTGACCTGTGTGGAGTTTGCATGTTCTCCCCGTATCTGCATGGGTTTACTCCGGGATTTCTCCGGTTTCCTCCCACAGGCCAAAAAAACAAAACAAAACATGCAGGTTAGGTTAATTGGAGATTCTAAAGTGGCCCTAGGTGTGAATGTGTGTGTGAATGGTTAAGGGATAGCGCCCTACCGTGGCTGCTTCAGCCATCCAGGTGGACGCCCTCAATTTCCCCTCTGGGGATCAATAAAGTATACAAAATCAAAAATCAAATCAAAAAAATATATAACCCCATAACTACAACATGGCACCTGGTGATCAAGTTTTGGCAGCTGATCATGTTTTGCCATGACACCAGCGGCTGGAGCAGCTACATCCCATCATGTCTCAACAGTCTCTCCATGATTTTCACACAGATCAGAGCAGTTTGTAGCACAGGAAGCTAAATGGTTCTACAGACATTCTGAAGCTCTGCAACCACAGCGGTTCGTGAAGCTGGGGTGACATCCTGCCACTGGAGATCGGCTGAACGGCCAGACCTAAGGTTTGAAGTGATAATTTTGCCACAAGAGAGCCATCTGAAACACACACACAGTATACATATTTTAGTTCCAAATAGCAATAACCTCCTGTGATTACAATGTAGTGCGGGGGACTTATTAGCACTAACTAGTATTAGCAATCATCAGCTTACCTTCATATGTGATCTAGTTCGTATCCTCACATCTTCCGCTGCCTCATGGCTTCCTAAATTCTCCAGTACTTTTCCAGTGTTTCGTCTTGCCGCCTGTAGCCTTCTCTGGCTCTCCTTTTTTGCCTTTAGTCTGGCAAACAGCCAGCCAGCAGCAGGCTTGCCTCCATATTCATCTTGTGTTTTACTTGTCGCATACAAATAATGTCATGGGAGTGTCGGGCCGCCTTGCTGTAAAGATTTCACTCACTTAAGGTGTTCTGCCCTCAGTAGTGTGTGTTTTATAGAGTTAAAAAAATAGTTCACAAGTTCATATTAAAATATCATAGTTCATTTGTAATAATTCATGTCATCTAAATAGTCGTTGTGTTAAATATAATTTCTGTACAGTTAGTAGTGATTCACTCGTATTCTATGTTGAAAGCGCAGCCAGTTGCCGCTATGTTTTGTGGGAAGAAGAAACGAACGGTAGTGAGGGAGAAAGAAAAAAAAGGTGGAAGAATATAACCTGCCCGCGAATGTCTGAAACGTTCCTCCTGTGTGTTAAACCCCTTTTTTACACCTCCGAAAGCAATGGCTTTTCACTCGGGCTTTTCAACGAGCTTCGAGCCACAGTTGTAAAGGTACTGTAAGCTGTCTAGAAGACTGAAATAAAGGAGCAGGACGCTCAGTTTCCTGGCTCGTGAAAAACGAGTTGATCTACGTTAACATACACAGTGTATACAACACGTAGGGATAACAGTAGAGTGAAAAGCCACGTCAGCAGTTGGTGAAGATAAGGTCCACGACACAGCGAAGGACGACACTCAAGAGTGAAAAGCCAGGTCAGCAGTTGGTGAAGATAAGGTCCACGACACAGCGAGAGACGACACTCAAGAGTGAAAAGCCACATCAGCAGTTGGAGAAGGTAAGATTCACGACACAGCGATGGACGACACTCAAGAGAAGAGGGCAGAAGAAAAGGCGAACTCCGAAGCCAAATCATCACACAACACTAGCTCCAGCTCCAGACGTTCTAGCTCCAGGTTATCCTCAAAGTCCAACGTAATGGAAGCAGCCATCATGGCGCGAGCCTCTGCTGAAGCTACGAATGCTAGAGCCTTGTACAGTAAGAAACAATTAGAAATTAAGCAACAAGCAAAGCTAGAACAAGCAAAGCTAGAACAAGAACAAGCAAAGCAACAAGCAAAGCTGGAGCTGGATCTGGGGATGCTGGAGATAGAGAAGGAAACAGCGGCCGCCACAGCACAAGCAGAAGTTCTAGAAGCTGCCGCAGCTGCCGAGCCAGACGAAGGAGAGAGTGTAAGGAGCGCAATTCCATTACAAGTTGTCAGACAGAGAACTATGGAGTATGTACACCACCAAATCCAGCTAAAGTCACAGGCGCGACCAGCTGAAGAAGAAACACCTCAAGTTGAACCCGCACAAAAGGCACAATTATTCACTCCAAGGAGACCCAAACAAACTCCCTCTCCACCAGCATTCAAAAAAATGTACGTAAAAAATGAATCTGTCGACATACCGAGAGACTATGTCAGGCCAAACAGCTACCATGCTTCCCACAATAGTGACCCACCTATGGCAGACTTTGCTAGGTTCCTCGCGCGCAGAGAGCTAATCACAACTGGACTCTTTAAGTTTGACGACACCCCCGAAAACTTTAGAGCATGGCAGTCGCCATTTATAAATGCAACTGAAGACGTTGGTCTCACATATAGCCAGGAGTTAGATCTCCTAGTCAAGTGGCTTGGTAAAGAGTCCTCAGAGCATGTTAAAAGAATCAGAGCTGTCTATGCCACTAACCCCAAAGCTGCTCTCCAATTGTCATGGGACAGGTTAAAAGAATGTTACGTTACGCCAGAAGTAGTAGAAAACGCCTTGTTCAAAAAACTAGATAACTTCCCTTGCCTTACAAACAGAGACAATGTAAAACTCAGGGAACTTGGAGATTTACTCTTAGAGCTGCGGGTCGCTAAAGATGAAGCTTATCTCCTAGACCTCGCCTACCTCGACACACCCTGTGGGGTTAAGCCCATAGTTGAAAAGTTGCCTCCAAATTTACAAGATAAATGGCTGCAAGCGGGCTCAAAATACAAACAAAAATATGATGTAACTTTCCCTCCCTTCTCATATTTTGTAAAGTTTGTCCAAGACGAGGCTAAAGCAAGAAATGACCCAAGTTTTACGACATGCAGCAGCCAACCCTTCAGCAAAGGTGAGAGACCACCATTCAAATAAACTAGCTACAGAACGCCTCTAACTGTAAACAAAACAGAGGTCGACACAACTGATCCCGCTAGTACTAAAGAGGACGATTTAACACGCTACTGTCCAGTCCATAAGAAAATGCATCCTCTAGCCAAATGTAGAGCCTTTCGAAATAAACCGCTACAAGAAAGACGAAACATACTTAAAGAACACAAACGATGTTTGCGCTGCTGCTCTCCCTTACACACAATAAAGGACTGTGACATGAAACTCAAGTGTGAGGAGTGCCAAAGTGAAAGACATTGCTCTGCCATGCATCCCGATTCAAGTCAGCAACCCCAGCCAGGAAACACACCTGAACCAGAGCCTCAGCCCCGAGACAACACACCACCTGAGGTAACGTCACGGTGCACTGAGATCTGCGGCGAAGGTAATCCCCCACGTTCTTGCTCAAAGGTATGTCTAGTTCAAGTTTTCCCTAAAGGCCAACCAGAACGCTCCGTTAAGATGTATGCAATTGTAACGGATGCCAACAAGTACTGTTCGGCGTAGAACGTTAGTAAAACCTCCCTCCCAAAGCCTCATACAGTATCGGTAGCGCTGAGCTACCGGTCGGACCTTTAGCTCAGCGCGATCGTGCTGTGTCTCCCATGCTCGAACTGTTAGTTGACTGAGAGGTCGCGGGTTCGTGTCCCGTGTGGGGCGAACTGCGCAGGATGATCTCTGTCACAATGGTGCCGTGAACCCGGGATGGGAGTGAGGTTTAAGGGGGAGAGTGTAACGGATGCCAACAAGTACTGTTCGGCGTAGAACGTTAGTAAAACCTCCCTCCCAAAGCCTCATACAGTATCGGTAGCGCTGAGCTGCCGGTCGGACCTTTAGCTCAGCGCGATCGTGCTGTGTCTCCCATGCTCGAACTGTGTAGTTGACCGAGAGGTCGCGGGTTCGTGTCCCGTGTGGGGCGAACTGCGCAGGATGATCTCTGTCACACAATCCTTGACGATCAGAGTAATAAATCGCTGGCCCATCCTGAATTCTTCGAGCTGTTTGGGATCAAGGGTAGCCCTCTGACATACCACATGAGAATATGTGCTGGTTTAATTGAAATGCTTGGCAGGGAAGCAGTGAGGTTTCAAATCGAGCCAGTAGGTGGAGGCCCACGCTTAGACCTCCCTCCTCTCCTTGAATGCGACGAGATAATGTTCAGTAGGGGTGAAATGCCTACACCCGAAGTCGCTCTTGCTCACGCCCACTTAAAACACCTCGCTCCTCTCATTCCCAAGTACGACCCAGATGCTCAGACGGCAATTTTACTGGACAGAGACATCCTATGAGTCCACAAGGTAAGACAACAAGTCAACGGACCCCACAATGCTCCCTTTGCTCAACGCCTGGACCTAGGCTGGGTAATTGTGGGGGAGGTGTACCTTAACGCTCACAAGCCAATCGTCAATGTTTATAAGACGCACATGCTCTCCAATGGACGCCCATCCTTCTTCACTCCTTGTCCTAACAGCATCTATATCAAAGAGAAACCATGCTACGGCAGGGAGCACAAGGACGGCCTCTCCAAACGCAGCTCAAAACCCAACGCAGCGGAAGAAAAGCTTGGGGACAAAGTTTTTGAGTGCACGGAGAACGATAACAAGTGCACCGTGTCCTTCGAAGATGAGACCTTCATAAAGATAATGGAGAAGGAAGTCCACCAGGATGGAGACAACAACTGGATCGCTCCTCTGCCATTCAAGTGCCTTCAGATTAACACGAGGAAAACTAAGGAGCTGGTGGTGGACTGCCGCAGGCATGGGCAATCCCTCAAAACACCAGTAAATATACAGGGAACAGACATCGAGATGGTGACATCCTATAAGTACCTGGGTGTTCATCTGAACAATAAACTAGACTGGTCACACAATACTGATGCACTCTACAAGAAGGGACAGCGCAGGCTGTTCCTGCTGAGGAGACTCAGGTCTTTTGGTGTACAAGGGGCGCTGCTGAAGACATTCTATGACACGGTGGTGGCATCAGCCATCATTTTTGGAGTGGTCTGCTGGGGCAGTGGCATTACTGCAGCCGATAGGAAGAGACTGAACAAACTGATCAAGAAAGCTAGCTCTGTCCTGGGGCAGCGCCTTGATCCGGTGGAGGAGATAGGAGAGAGAAGGACGGTGGCTAAACTGTCATCTCTGCTGGAGTCCGAGTTCCACCCTATGCAGGACATACTGAATGCACTGAGGAGCTCATTTAGCAGCAGACTACATCATCCCAGGTGCACAACCGAGAGGTTTCGCAGGTCCTTCCTACCAACGGCTGTCAGACTGTACAACCTAAGCAGGGCTGCTCGCAGAGATAGCAAAAAGACGTAACAAACTAATAGTTTTTTGAATGCAAAAGATGCAATAGACTTACACAATGGTTCCCTCCGGCATACAACTAGGAAAATACCGGTCGCTATGGAGGGTGAGAATATGTGTGGGCACATAATCATACCATGTAGGATAACTAAGTAGACGGTTATGCTGTTTCATCCCATCTAGCAACAATGCTCTGCACTGTGTGTGTTTATATATTTACATATTTATTCCATCTAGCTACAATGCTCCGCACTGTGTGTGTTTATATATTTACATATTTATTCCACCTAGCTGCAATGCTCCGTACTGTGGGTGTTTATATATCTACATATTTATTCCATCTAGCTACAATGCTCTGCACTGTGTGTCTGTGTGTGTGTATATACACTACCGTTCAAAAGTTTGGGGTCACCCAGACAATTATTTTGTGTTTTCCAAGAAAAGTCCCACTTATTTACCACCATGAGTTGTAAAATGAATAGAAAATATAGTCAAGACATTGACAAGGTTAGAAATAATGATTTGTATTTGAAATAATAATTTTTTCCTTTAAACTTTGCTTTCGTCAAAGAATCCTCCATTTGCAGCAATTACAGCATTGCAGACCTAACATGATTGCACAAGGGTTTTCTAATCATCCATTAGCCTTCTGACGCAATGAGCAAACACATTGTACCATTAGAACACTGGAGTGATAGTTGCTGGAAATGGGCCTCTATACACCTATGTAGATATTGCACCAAAAACCAGACATTTGCAGCTAGAATAGTCATTTACCACAGTAGCAATGTATAGAGTGTATTTCTGATTAGTTTAAAGTTATCTTCATTGAAAAAAAGTGCTTTTGTTTCAAAAATAAGGAAATTTCTAAGTGACCCCAAACTTTTGAACGGTAGTGTATATATTTTATAGTAATATGTACATATGTAGAGGAGCTGGAATAACGAGGCGATTTCTGTATTAAAACAGGGTTTTTAATGAATAGCTCTTCTATCGAGTCTCATCAGGTGTAGAGCTTGGCAGAAGGCAAGAGAGAGATCTCTGCTCCGCTCGCTGGTTAAATACAAGCACACATAGAGCCACACATTGAAAAAGCTGACATCAGAGCCACACATTGAAAAAGCTGACATCCCCCCGTTATCTTAACTCCCCCATTGTTCTGTTATCTCCTCTCCTTGTCTTGGGAGGTGATGGGAACTCCTCCTCTCGCCTTAGGGGGTAAAGGTGTCAAGTCCGTCTCCGCCGCCGCGTCTTGGGAGGTCCATTGACTTTAACCCGGCGGGGGAGATCCTTTGTCCTTTCCAGGTGTGAAGTTCCTTACATATGCTGTCACAAAACATTTCCACTTGTTCTAACATATGTAGATATGGGATATAAGAGTCATATATACCACAGGCCCCCCAAACACTAGGAAAGGACACAGAAAGAATCACAGTCTAAGATAATAACTATGAAATACTACGTGTTACAACTGTTGCCACAGGAGAAGTTTTCTAGCAGCCATGCTCCTAAGAAAGTTCAGTGGTAAACATAACAGCATAGTGAAATCATAAGTAGCCTTAAACTGTTGTAGCACAATTAGTGAATAATTGCGGGGTGGTTGGTATCAGTCCCTGTGCTGTCTGGGCTTTATTCTTCTCCCAAAACTGCTGTAGGTTGGCTTAGGTGTCCCGCTGGGACCTTCTCATGGTGAATCTGCATTGTGGGAAGGAAAGAGATTATTTGTTCCCTGCCTGGGGGCTGAGACTTTTCTTCTGGGGGTCTACCACGCCGAGGTGCTCGTGCCAACTGTGCAGGTTCGTCTCTCAGCAAGAAAGCAGGTTTGAGTCTGTCAACATTGACCACTTCCTTTCTGTCCCCATAATCAAGCACAAAGTGCTTGTCACCATTTTCCAGCACTCTGAACGGGCCATCGTAAACTGGGCGTAACGTTGGTTTAATGGCTTCATGCTTAACAAAAATGAACTCAGCGTTTTTTAAAGTTTGAGGAACAAAAACTCGTGGAAAAGAGTGATGAGCTGGACCGTGGAGGGAGTCCGGTCCACTGCTGCCTAAAAACCTTGGGACTGGAAGGTGTCCTGGTTCTGGGTTCTCTGGTAAAAATTCTCCTGGGAGTCTGATAGGCTGGGCAAAAACTAATTCTGCAGGAGAAGCGTCTAAATCCTCTTTAGGTGCTGCACGCAACCCCAATAAAACCCAGGGAAGTTTATTTACCCAATTTGTGTCCGTTAGTGAGGCCCTGAGGGCAGCCTTTAAGGACCTGTGAAAACGCTCGCATAACCCATTAGCCTGAGGGTGATAAGCGGTGGTGCGATGAATTGTTGCCCCTAAACTGTTAGACATGGCTGACCAGAGCTCTGAGATAAATTGAGGCCCTCTGTCTGACGTGATGTCTGATGGAACGCCGAAACGTGCCACCCAGTTTGCTAGAAAAACGCGAGCGACTTCCTCCGCTGTGTTTGACGCTAGAGGGACTGCCTCTGGCCAGCGCGTGGTGCGGTCTATCATTGTTAACAGGTGTGTGAAACCTTGGGAGGAAGGTAGCGGCCCCACGAGGTCGATGTGAATGTGGTCGAATCTTCTAGCAGGAATTGGAAAATGCTCCAGAGGGGCTTTTGTGTGTCTGTGTATTTTGGCGCGTTGACAAGGAATGCAAGTTTTTGCCCATTCTTTTACGTTTTTGCGCAGGCCTGGCCACACAAACTTTTCAGCAACCATTTTGACCGAGGCGCGCACACCTGGGTGTGCGAGGGAGTGAATTGCGTCGAAAATACGGCGGCGCCAAGCAGCTGGTACTAACGGGCGAGGTCGGCCGGTTGAAACGTCGCATATTAGGGGGGGCACGCCGTCGCGCAACCCTTTTTTCTCCAGCCTTAACCCTGTTGGTCCGGACAGGAGCGCGCGCACGTCTGCATCACTGCTTTGTTCTTCCGCCATGGCTGCATAATCTATTCCATCCTGGATAGGTGCTGCGTATGTGTGTGCGTTAGTGAAGAGTTCCGCTGCTGAGGCGGCGTAATCTGTCTCCTCGTGCTCTGGCGGTGTCACAGCGCGAGAGAGACAGTCAGCTACAACGTTAAGTTTGCCTGCTACGTGTCGAATGTCTGTGGTGAACTCTGAAATTGCAGCTAGCTGTCTTTGTTGTCTGCCCGACCATGGTTCTGAAATTTTAGCCATAGCAAAAGTGAGCGGCTTATGGTCCACAAAGACCGTGAAACTCCGCCCTTCTAACCAAAACTGGAAGTGGCGGATGGACAAATGAAGCGCTAGCAGCTCTCTGTCGAAAGTGCTGTATTTGCGTTCCGTTGGGTTTAGCGATTTGCTAAAGAATGCCAAAGGTTGCCAGACTCCGCTGACAAGTTGTTCTACAACTGCCCCTATAGCCAGGTCTGAAGCATCTGTGGTCAGAGTAATGCGGGCTGAGGGATCTGGGTGGACTAACATTGTGGCGTTAGCTAAGGCGTTTTTTACTTCCGCGAAAGCGCGTTCGCGCTCCGGGGTCCATTCGACCTCGTTGGAAGCCTTCTTTTTTCTGAGCGCATCATATAGGTGTTGCATGAGCTGAGCTGCGTGGGGGAGGAAACGGTTGTAAAAATTAACCATCCCCAAAAATTCCTGTAGCGATTTAACCGTTTGAGGCCGTGGAAAACCTTCTATCGCACGAACTTTGTCTGGAAGCGGAAATGCCCCTGTCGGGGAGACTCTATGTCCCAAAAAATCACTTTGCGATACGCCGAATTTGCATTTGGCTGGATTGATTATAAGTCCGTGCTCTTCCAGCCTCTGAAAAACGGTAGTGAGGTGCTGCTCGTGTTCTTCCTCGGATGAGCTGGCTACCAGCATGTCATCGAGGTAGACAAAAACAAAGGGTAGGTCGCGTAGGACTGCGTCCATCATCCGTTGAAAAGTTTGAGCAGCGCCTTTGAGGCCGAACGGCATTCTTAGGAATTCAAAAAGGCCGAAAGGGGTTATAACCGCTGTTTTAGGAATATCTTCAGCTCGGACTGGGACTTGGTGATAACCGCGGACTAAGTCTATTTTTGAAAAAATGCGCGCACCCGCTAAATGTAGTGAGAAATCCTGAATGTGAGGAATGGGGTAGCGGTCATGCGCTGTAGCGTTGTTTAGCCTGCGGTAATCTCCGCACGGTCTCCAAGAACC
The DNA here is from genome assembly GCA_020510985.1 of Pholidichthys leucotaenia. NCBI lineage: Eukaryota > Metazoa > Chordata > Actinopteri > Cichliformes > Pholidichthyidae > Pholidichthys > Pholidichthys leucotaenia. The sequence goes on along the minus strand of CM035849.1, from coordinate 4,425,109 downwards.
GTTGGATTTCGGAACCATGTGAAGTGGTGAAGCCCAGGGGCTCTTCGAGCGTCTAACAATGCCCAATATTTCGAGAGCTGCAAATTCATCCTTTGCTATGTTGAGTTTGGCCACATCTAAGCGGCGAGCTTTGGCAAAAACAGGAGATCCGGTTGTCGAAATAAAGTGTTTAACTCCGTGTTTGGCTACAGTGGCTGAGAATTTGGGGGTTGTGAGTGCTGGAAATTGGGTGAGGAGTTGCTCAAACTTACCTCCCGCCGTGGTGACGTTGGCCTGCACAGATGGTGGAGAAACTCGAGCTGAGCATGGAATAGAAGCAAAAGATAGTGCATTAACCAGGCGCCTATTTGCAAGATCCACTAATAACCCGTGTGCACACAGAAAATCTGCGCCTAACAAGTTAAAACTCACCGCTGCTACAACAAATGTCCATCTGTAGTTGCGGCCGTGGATGAGGAGGTGCAGGCTCTTTTCCCCGAACGTGTCGATGTCAGAGCCGTTGGCTGCCACTGCTCCATTGCCCCGGGTGCCCATGGCTCGATCTGCGTGGGAGGGCATGACAAAACTCAGCTGAGCTCCCATGTCGATGAGGAACTGCTTGCCTGTGTATCCATCCGTCACGTATAACAGCTTATTCTTTACGCCGAGGACCGCTGCTGTTAATGGCCCTCGGCTTTGGCGTTTCCCGACCTCGTAAACTTGCAGGGGGGAACACATTTGCGGGCTTTCTCTGCGAAGCGGTGGTGATAATAGCAGACGTCGTTCTGCTTGTTGTGCTTGGGCCGCGCCGCTGTCACCGTGGGTTGAGTCTCTCCAAGGCTCGGGGTGTCAGTTTTCAGATCTGCGGATGCCGCTGTGGGTGCCCGTTCTCTGCAGGCGTTGACGAGCCAGTAAGCCTCGTTGGCCAGTGTGCGGAAGTCCTGATGATTATTGCACCTCATACTGGCTAGTGTCCCTCTCAAATGCGGTGGTAGCGTGCTGAGGAAAATGTACTGGAAAAGGAAATTATCATTGTCCTCCTCCTTGAGCTGTAGCAAATCCTCCATGAGGGTCCTCGGATTGCCCCCTCTGTGGCCGTAGACCGCCAGGATCTTTTCGGCTCTTTCCTCCGCTGACGGGACATAATTCGCCACGATGGTAGCCTTGAGTGTCTCATATTTGTCCCGGGCTGGTGGTCGCTGGACCAAGCTCCGCACACACTTCGAAGTTGCGGAGTCGAGTTTGGAGATGATATGATAAAATTTAGTATCATCTGCTGTGATGCCCGCCAGTATAAATTGAGCTTCAGCTTGCTGAAACCAAGATGCAGGGTCTTCTCTCCAGAAGTCTGGCAGCTTGACAGCGACGGCGTTTGTGCACACCATCATTGTCGTGCTCGCCGGGTGAGAGTGCGTTTCTACGGCTCTCACGGTGGTGCTGGAGCTCGGTTGAGCTCTCTCAGTGCCCTCTGCCGTGGGGAACAGCTGTCTGCTTGTTCCCTCGTCTGCGTCGTCGCTGGTGTATGCCCGAGTCACCATGGATGAGCAGCTTGAAGAACGCCTCCGGTCCATATTCTCGCGTCAAGGTCACCAGTGTAGAGGAGCCGGAATGACGAGGCGATTTCTGTATTAAAACAGGGTTTTTAATGAATAGCTCTTCTATCGAGTCTCATCAGGTGTAGAGCTTGGCAGAAGGCAAGAGAGAGATCTCTGCTCCGCTCGCTGGTTAAATACAAGCACACATAGAGCCACACATTGAAAAAGCTGACATCAGAGCCACACATTGAAAAAGCTGACATCCCCCCATTATCTTAACCCCCCCATTGTTCTGTTATCTCCTCTCCTTGTCTTGGAAGGTGATGGGAACTCCTCCTCTCGCCTTAGGGAGTAAAGGTGTCAAGTCCGTCTCCGCCGCCGCGTCTTGGGAGGTCCATTGACTTTAACCCGGCGGGGGAGATCCTTTGTCCTTTCCAGGTGTGAAGTTCCTTACATATGCTGTCACAAAACATTTCCACTTGTTCTAACATATGTAGATATGGGATATAAGAGTCATATATACCACACATATGTATATTAGCTGCTCTTGCTTGCTTGCTTTTTTTCTAGCCTTCTGATTGTTGCTCTGAGTGTTGCTATCCCTGTGCTGTTGCAATCATGGAATTTCCCCGTTGTGGGACTAATAAAGGCTTATCTTATCTTATCTTATCTTATCTTATCTTATCTTAAGTGTCCTCGCTTGCCGCTCCCAAATAACAGGGACCAAGCATTGTCTAGACTCGGCTCACTAAGACGCAACTTAACAAAAACCCTCAAATGAAAGAACAGTTCTCAGAGTTTATGGACAAGCTGTTCGAGAACAATAATGCAGAGATCGCTCCACCCATCACCGATAACACTGAATGCTGGTACCTGCCCATTTTTGGGGTATATCATCCCCAGAAGCCCAATCAGATACGGGCTGTCTTTGATTCAAGTGCCGAGCAATTTGGTGTGTCACTCAACTCAGTACTGTTAACAGGTCCAGATCTTAATAATACCCTCCTCGGCGTGCTGATTCGGTTTAGGAAGGAGCTCATCACAGTCACTGCTGATATCCAGCAAATGTTTTATGGGTTCTTAGTCAGACCAGACCATAGAAACTATTTGAGGTTCTTGTGGCACGAGGGGAATGACTTGTCAAAAGAGGTGCAGGAGTACCGCATGCGGGTGCACGTTTTTGGAAACAGCCCGTCGCCAGTGGTAGCTATCTATTGCCTACACAGGGCTATCCAGAAAGGCGAGCCAAAGTTTGGAGCAGACACAAGACACTTTGTTGAGAGACACTTTTATGTAGATGACGGGTTGATTTCACTCCCCACTGAATCTGCAGCCGTAGACTTGCTCATGCGCACATGCGTATCCTTGGCCGAGTCCAATCTCAAGCTCCACAAAATCGCCTCGAATAGTGTCTCAGTCATGCAAGCCTTCAAGCCAGAAGACCTGGCCACCGGTATTAAAGACTTGAGTCTCGGCGATGACACTCTACCAGCTCAGAGAAGTCTAGGCCTGTGCTGGGACATAAACACTGACTCTTTCACGTTCAAGGTTGCTGTTGACGACAAACCCTACACCCGCCACGGGGTTCTGTCAACAATTAACAGCATCTTCGACCCCTTGGAACTAGCGTCACCAGTGACAATCAAAGGCAGACTCCTGTTACGTGAACTGTCGAATGGTGTCCAAGGTTGGGATGCTCCTCTCCCTCAGGACAAAATGGACACATGGGAAACATGGAAAATGTCCCTCCAAGATCTTAGCAGCCTCAAGGTGCCACACTGCTATGTACCAGCTTCCCTCTCTAAGTCCACTTACACCGAACTGTGTATCTTTTCCGACGCCTCAAGCTGGGCTATTGCGGCAGTAGCATACTTGAAGACAGTCAATGCAGAAGGACAATGCGAAGTCGGATTTGTGCTTGGAAAAGCAAAACTTTCACCACAACCAGAGCCCACGATACCTCGCCTTGAACTTTGTGGAGCAGTTCTAGCGGTTGAGATGGCAGAGCTCATTCTGGACGAACTTGATCACAAACCAAATGCTGTCAAATTCTACTGTGATAGCAAGGTGATTCTTGGGTACATTTGCAATGATTCAAAGTGCTTCTATGTCTATGTGCATAACTGCGTTCATCGTATACGTCAGTCCACATCCCCTGAACAGTGGCACTACGTCACATCAGAGCAAAACCCAGCTGATCTAGCCACCAGGTCAATACCTGCATCACAGCTCATGGACACTATGTGGTTTAAGGGACCAGGCTTCCTTTACAGACCACCTGAATCCGAGACACCTGAATCCTTTGAGTTGTTCGAGCCTGAAGTAGACTCTGAAATCAGAAAAGTCGCTACCTTTTCTACTCACATTCAGAAAAACGGGCCCTTACCAGCGTGCTTCCAGCGCTTTTCAAGTTGGAACTCATTAGTACGTGCCATTGCATTCCTAATTCACCAAGCTCGTTCTCACTCATCAAGCAACCTGTCAGATCATTCATGCAGGGGCTGGCATCGATGTAGCAAGCCACGCACTCCAGAGGAGCTGGATGCTGCCAGTAACCTCATCCTCCAGTCTGTTCAAAAGGACGCTTTTCCTGACGAGTATGCTGCACTCCATGCCAACCAAACCGTCCGCAGTTCAAGTCCCATCGTAGCTCTTGATCCCTATATGAATGAAAGCCTCATCAAGGTTGGAGGTCGCCTCAAACATGCTTCATTGAACACAGCATCCAAGAATCCAACCATTCTCCCAAACAAGCATCACGTAACTCAACTGCTTGTCCGTCACTATCATGCCAAAGTTGTGCATCAAGGAAGGCAGTTCACGGAAAGCGCAATTAGGCAAGCCGGACTGTGGATTGTAGGTTGCAAAAGACTGGTCTCGTCCATTATCCACCATTGTGTAACGTGCAGGAAACTCAGGGGAAAACTAGAGACTCAGATAATGGCAGATCTCCCACCTGAGAGACTCAAAACATGCCCTCCATTTTCATACGTCAGGTTGGATGTATTCGGTCCATGGTCAGTAGTCACTCGACACACACAAGGTGGAGCTGCACAAGGAAAAAGGTGGGCAATACTCTTCACGTGTATGACCACAAGAGGCGTGCACATTGAAGTCATTGAATCTATGGACGCTTGCAGCTGCATAAATGCAATACGCAGATTCTTCGCAATACGAGGCCCAGCAAAGCAAATGCGATCTGACAGAGGCACTAACTTCATTGCAGCGAGCGTGGAGTTAGGCATGGCACAACCAAACAAGAACCCTCCCAACATTGTCAACTATCTTCATGCCAACGGTTGCACATGGGAGTTCAACCCCCCGCATGCCTCTAACATGGGAGGTGTCTGGGAAAGACTGATTGGGGTCACTCGCAGAATACTGGACTCCATGCTTTTGCAAAACAAACACACTCATTTGACGCATGAGGTGCTTTGTACTTAGACGTTGTTATGCTCTTAGAGAATGGAGTTTGGTTAAAAAGGAAGTAGTGGCATTAGTAATGCCAGGCGGGGAGTGTTCTGCCCTCAGTAGTGTGTGTTTTATAGAGTTTAAAAAAAATAGTTCACAAGTTCATATTAAAATATCATAGTTCATTTGTAATAATTCATGTCATCTAAATAGTCGTTGTGTTAAATATAATTTCTGTACAGTTAGCAGTGATTCACTTGTATTTTATGTTGAAAGCGCAGCCAGCTGCTGTTATGTTTTGTGGGAAGAAGAAACGAACGTTAGTGAGGGAGAATGGAAAAAAAAGGCGGAAGAATATAACCTGCCCGCGAATGTCTGAAACGTTCCTCCTGTGTGTTAAACCCCTTTTTTTACACCTCCGAAAGCAATGGCTTTTCACTCGGGCTTTGACATTGATTTATTTGAACATTGTTAAAGAAAGAAAGAAGAGAGTTCAAAACACAACAAAAAAACAAACCAAAAATAAAATGTTCAAAAGGAGTGGGAAGAAGCCAACGCTTATACAGTCCCACCCCTTCTCCACACCAAACAAATTACAGTATTACTCATAATCATCATTATCCCACAACCACATTCACCATAATACACCCATAGTCAAATTATACAACAAAAATGACACAACAATGGCAGTCCATATCCAACAATATTACAACAACAATAAACATACACTTCTGGCATGTTCAATGCAAACACAAACAACACCATCACCTTCACAATCACCATAACACACAACAACCTTCCCTCACTGAAGACACAATGTAACATCACTGCCCTACATTCTCATACTGCTCAAAAATCATTTCTTTATATGTTTATTTAAATATATGGATGTTTGGACATTGCCTGTGTTTCTCCCCCAACCCATTCCACAATTTTACCCACACACAGACACACAAAAACTCTTCCTTGTAGATCTTACTAAGTGCATTTTAAATTTTGTATTCCCCCGTAAATTATATTTCCCTTCTCTCTCCCTGAATAGATTCTGTATATTGTGTGGCAAGAGGTTTTTACTAACTTTAAACATTAATTGTGCTGTGTAATAATGAACCAGATCCCATAATTTCAATAACTTCGAATGTAAAAACAATAAATTAGTATGTTCGAGGTACCCGACTTTGTGTATAACATGGACTGCCCTTTTTTTGTAATATTAACAATGAATTAAGTTTACTTTTATAACTGTTACCCCAAACCTCTATACAATAAGTCAAGTATGGAAGTACTAATGAACAATACAAAATATGAAGGGATTTATAATCTAGGACCTGCTTAATTTTATTTATAATTGCAATATTTTTTGCAACTTTATTTTGTATGTATCTGACATGTGGTTTCCAACTAATTTTATCATCCAGTACTACACCCAAAAACTTGATCTCCTTAACTTTTTCAATAACTACATTATCTATATGAATGTGTATATCTTCTTTATTTTCACAATTACCAAATATCATTACCTTAGTTTTCTCTATATTTAGTGATAGTTTATTACAATCCATCCATTTTTTTTAGCTTATTTAATTCATTATTTAGAGTATGGATTAGTTGATTATAATTATTTCCAGAATAAAATATATTAGTATCATCAGGAAATAATATTATTTTTAACAATTTAGAAACTTGGAATATATCATTTATATATATGTTAAATAATTTGGGGCCCAATACTGATCCTTGGGGGACCCCACAGGCAATTCCCATACACCCAGACAGATATTCTCCCATTTTGACAAATTGTTGTCTCTCAGATAGATAACTTGTAACCCATTTCAGAGCAATTCCCCTAATACCATACATTTGCAATTTATTAAGAAGTATTGAATGATTTATTGTATCAAATGCTTTTCTAAAATCTATAAACACACCAATTGCATATTTTCCTTGATCTAATGCATTTAGTATTTCTTCTGTTGCATCCATTATCACCAGCGATGTTGTACTCTTGGCTCTAAACCCATATTGGTTCTGATTCAGCACATCCTGTTTATTTAAAAAGTTTTCTAATCTGTTGTTGAAAAGTTTTTCCAGAATTTTTGAAAATTGTGGGAGAAGTGATACTGGTCTGTAGTTTGTGTACTGGTGTTTATTTCCTTGCTTAAATAATGGAATTACTTTTGCTATTTTCATTTTCTGCAGGAATGAACCAGTTTGAAATGATAAATTACAAATATATGTGAATGGTTTTAATATACCATCAACAGTTCTTTTTATTAGTGCCCTATCAATACCATCACAATCAGTAGATAATTTATTTTTACACTTTTCAACAACAGATTTTACCTCTAGTTCATCCACCGCTGTAAGAAAAATTGACCGAGGGTTACTTCCAATTAAAGTCTCACTCACAGTGTCTTTTCCTTGATTTGGAATCTTTGCTGCCAACTCTGGCCCAACACTTACAAAAAATTTATTCATTTTATTTACTACCATATTCTTATCATAAATATCACCACAATTATCAGTAAAATACTCTGGATATATCATTTTCTTAGTTCCATTTTTCCTTAATTTGTTTAATATATCCCAGACTCCTTTTATATTATTTTTATTTTCATTTAACATTTTCCTATAATATAATTTTTTACTAGTTCGTATTATTTCAGTTAATTTATTTTTATATGTTTTATATCTTTTTTCAGATTCTTTAGTTCTTAATTTAATAAAATTTTTATAGAGATAATTTTTCTTTTTACAAGCATTTTGTAACCCTTTGGTTAACCATGGGCAATTTTTGTATATGTGTTTTTTATTAATTTCTTTAATTGGACAGTTTTTATCATATAATAATTTAAATATATCAATAAATTTATCATATGCCAAGTCCGCATTTTTCTCTCTATAGACAACATCCCAATTCTGTAACATTAAGTCTTGTTTTAAATCACTGATTCTATCTTCTGTTCGTATTCTTTTATAGATAATCTTTTTACATAGTTTATTATTATTATTACTCTCATTAGCCCCATAATTAACATCTAAAGAAACAAATACAGGCAAGTCGTCACTAATATCATTTATTATTATACCACTCACCATATTATATTCAATAACATTGGTAAAAATGTTGTCTATCAGGGTAGCACAGTGTGTCGTTATTCTTGTAGGTTTTGTAATCTTTGGAAATAAGGTTAAGCTATACATTATATCTAAGAAATCTTCAGTTGGTTTGTGTTGTTTTATTTTCATTAAATCTATATTAAAGTCACCACAAATAAAGATATCTTTTTGTCTTATTTTTGCATATACATCTTTTCCATCCCATTTTTAATTTTTCCATATCAGATCCCGGTGCTCTATATATACAACTTACTATTATATTTTTTCTTTTTTCCATCGTAATCTCAATTGTTAAACATTCCATACTTTCATTCACTGCTGATGTCATACTGTCTACTTTTTTACTTTTTAATTTTCTATCAACATACAGTGCTACCCCACCACCACTTTTACATTTCCTGTTTTGTGTGTACATCTCATATCCATCTAGTTCAAAGTTTACATCTTTTTCTTCATTAATCCATGTTTCGTCGTCGTCGGCCTCTGTCGGTCTATGATGACCATGGAAGAGAATCCTAAACGTCTACTCTGCTGGAACAGCACCGCCTGTGGCTGAACAGGCCGATGTGCACCGGTGTTCTACCTTCCAGCGTTGGGCGTTGGTAGGATTCAAGCCTGGGCAGGAAGCTATGGAGGACAAGATGTTACCCATGCAGCATGTCCCCCCTCTCCATGTCACTGATGAATCCAAAGGAACAGCAGGGCTGCTATAGTTTGGCACCAGCGCCGTCGCAGGAGCTGCCAGAACAATGTTGAGCACAACAGAGAACTGCCTTAGGGGCTCCGACTCCGGATTTTTCCTCAGGGTTGACTCCTGAAGCCTTTCTTGCGACCGGGTGTGCCGCAAGGCAGCGGAGGTTGGAAATCAGGGTTTACCTTCCCCTAGATGGGCTACCTTCCCAGGTTGACGAGCCACCATCTACCCGAAGCATCTGGTTTTAAGGCGCCAGAGATCCGCCCTCGCCCCTTCTCCTATTAGTAAAAGCAGTTCCGCCGGGCTTAGAGACTAAACCACACGGGCAGGCTAGGAGTTGGACTTAGTTGTCAGAGGCTTTTCAAGACGCACGCCGTAAGGAGCATTTTATGAGCACTGGGAGCTTAACCCCAGTGCCGCTCCTGGCTATGACAACCTTGGAACCAATCCATGTTTCACTTATTGCAATAATCCTAAATGGTGTATTAAATTGATTCAAAAACTCCTTAATACTATCAAAGTTTGCATAGAGACTCCTACTATTAATATGTATTATTGTTAATGTTTGATCCAAATTCATAATTCCATTTAATTGTTGTTCTTCATAATAAACACACTTATTATTAATATGACCAAAATAATTGTTGTCTGGGTCAACACCTCCCAAAATGTCCTATGGTTGCTGTTCAGCACTAACAAAATTTCCAGCTTCAATTTGCCCCACTACACCTCCATCATCAAATGAGGAGGGATGATTGACTAAAGTACTAAACATAATTTATGACAACCATGTACACCAAGAAGAAAAAAGGAAAAGAACACAAAATTTCCACTCATGATTACTGCACCGTTATTCCTGAATCAGGGCTAAGGTTTAAATCTGTCCAATTCCTCCATTTCTCTAATCATCATTACTTTAGCGTCTTCTGGAGTGCCAAGCAGTTTTATCCACACCTTATAGTTTCTTGTCCATGTCGACTGTACTTTTCCTTGTTTTCTGAGGGCCCTGGCTTGTCTAGCTATTTCGGAGTTCTTTTTTGTTAAATGTTCATTTATGTAGACAGCCGTTCCTCTCAGTTTTTTTGCTTGTCGCAGAAGATCAATTTTTGCTTTCCTACTGATGAATAGGATGATAATCGCTGGTTTTCCTTTACTGTTTTTATTGGATAATGTGTGGCAAGCTGAAATAGTCTCATTGTCCACAACAATGTTTTTAGAATTGAAAAAGGTCAATACCTGCTGCTCAAGAGTGTGCGACTCAGCCAGTGTCTCATCCTGCCCATCCTGATTACCAACTCCAGCTGCCACACGCGCATAGGAGCGGTGTCTGGTGTTCAGACCGCTCACAATGACGTCATCCATTCTTGTATATTGTTCAAGTTCATCCACACATTTTTCTAAGGATTTAATTTTCTTGTCCTTGTCCATAATTTCAGCCTTTAGCTCGCGCACTTGTTCCATAAGGTTGACAAGCAGCGTTTGTTGTTTAGCTATTTTAGATATTTCCTCAGACATAAAGTTTAGGGAGAGTTTAATCTCCTCCAGCTCCTCTCCATGTGTCTGACTCTTTTTTGGAGGCATAATGAGTCATTTGATTTTGATTTGATTTGATTAGAATCAAGGGAGAAGCTCACCTGTTGACTAGCAATTAAGTAACTGGATCCGCCGGTGAAGCCGAGGAGGCCAATGCTCCCTCGGTTGCTAGTGGAGGCCTCCAGCTAGCGTTGTTCTATCAGGCGGTGAATCCGAAGCTCTCCCGATGGCTAACAGAGACCGTTAGCTTGGGTCGTAGCCTGGTAGCAGGTATCTGACAGTAAAGCCAAAGCTCTCCCGGTGTATCCTGCAGCTGATGATAGCAGGATAATTTTCTGGTGCTACCAGTATCTGGTCCAGCCGACCTCGGATCCAGCCGAAGCCTCAGCTAGCTCCTCCACTGAGCTCCGCCACCGCAGTTGATGTCCGATCCGGCCGGAATCTCGGTCAGCTTCTCCACTATTAGCTCCGCCACTTACCACCGCACGGTGAAGATGTCCCGCAACTCAGACGATCCGCTGGCCGATGTAGAAGGAGGGGGTTGTGCGAGTGTGCCACCACACATCACTAACGGAGGTGCTGCTTGGTCTCCCACAACAGGGGCAGAGCAGACGGCTTCACACTTTGCCAGGCTGGTTGGCGAAGTTTCACCGCCGCTGTTACTGTTTATAAAGTTCCTCCAGCGCGATTTGATGGTAAATAAGGTCAGTCCAGGCTACAGTAATGTTTTAAATCACCATCAAAGTAATGTTTTAAATCACCGTCAAAGTCTACAAAATACCGGTAGGTTTGTGGAGCTCCCCAAAATACGTCTGCGCACATTCATGTTCTCCCCATTTCTGCTTTTCAACGAGCTTTCAACGGGCTTTTCAACGAGCTTTGAGCCACAGTTGTAAAGGTACTGTAAGCTGTCTAGAAGACTGAAATAAAGGAGCAGGACGCTCAGTTTCCTGGCTCGTGAAAAACGAGTTTGGCTTGCTGTTGATCTACGTTAACATACACAGTGTATACAACACGTAGGGATAACAGTACATAAGGTGTTCTTCAGTCATAATGGAAAACAAACAACACCGTGGTGAGTCAGACTGAGTATGTGCTAGTGGAATTATTATTATTCTCAACACAGGGTCCAGGCTATTTGCTGTCCAAAATGGCAGAAAAACAATGTGGCACGTGACCACTGACATCACGTGCAACTCCTCTATAAACTGTACTTTCTGTCAAACATTTATTCAACACAAATCAAAGTGTTCAGGTATAAAACAGACCAATTTAGACTGGAAATGACTGGCTTGGCTGTAATGATATTTGAGCAAATGTCTTTGAGCAGTTCCAGGAGGAGCATTGTGCTTGAAATTTCTGAATTTATCAAAAAGTATTTCAATTTTTTAAAAATTGTACATACAGATCTTATTCTTTTAGTCTATAAATCCATTTTATTTAAACTCTGGGTTCTATAAAAAGACTCATCTCTACCAATTAAGCTAAATACTGGAAGTAAACTAACGTCATGACCACTGATTTATTCACCCTGAAGAACTGACGGACTATGAGCTTGTTTAGCATCAAGCGAAGAGATGACATACTTTTTTAAAACTTTTTTGCCGAGTTATTTGCCAAATAGCTGCTAAGATCTGACAATATCCAGGAGGAAAGGACATGGAAGTGATTGCTGTGCAGATTGATTTTTACCAGGAGGAAAAATGCCAATTAACACTTTGTTTTTACTCTGTGGATATTAGGAGTCCTGGGGTGTGGAGGTCAGACAGCTGAGTCTGAACTGTTTTTCATGCTTGGCTGCAAATTTATGAGTATTATCTGTTAGATGTTTTGGGTGTACACTGTGCAGTGTTGTTTGTAGGACATATTGCGGTGTAACACGGGTGGTGATGTCACCCGGAGTATAAGAGGGCTGTGCGGATGAGGGAGTGGTCTCTTTGACCAACTCTCAGCCTGGCGGGAGCGCCTCTGTATTATATGTGAGTCTATAAGAAAGTCCTATCTAGTTCACTGCTCAGACTCGTCACTGGGTCACGATTTACATACAAAATAACATTTGGCAATGAGAGTAAAAGAAAGAAAAAAAATGGACACGGGAGTCACTATCATTCGACTGTTTCTGGAGCTTCCTGGCGAGCCACCGGTCCCTTGAGTGAGATGGTTTGCCGCATTCCAAAATTACGTGGTGGCTCTGAACCTTGGTGAACTGAAGAAGATACAGGCTCAGGCAATATTGGTTCATAGTTTGGGTATGGAAGGACAGTGTATCCTTAATACCTTGGGTGCTAGCGATAGCTTTGAAGATGTTGTTGAGCTAATGGCACGACATTTTCGCACCCTGGAAAACATCATCATCCAGAGGATCCAGTTTCGACAGTACCGCCACCGGACTGGCGAGTCGGTGCAGCGGTTTGTAACAGACCTATGCCAGCTGGCCAGAGACTGTCAGTTTGGAGCGTTGGAGGAAGAGATGGTCCGCGACCAGTTGGCGGAACATGCTGTTTGCCCAGCTATGAGGTTGAAGCTCCTTACATACTTGGGTGAGCTGACATCACCCAAGTCCATCGAGATAGCTCAGCAGTGTGAAGCAGCGGATAGTCTATCACATGACCTCGGTGAGAGAGCTATGCTGCAACACTCTGAATCACAATCAGCGATGCAGGCTGTGGACCTGGACAGCGATGATAGCAAACAGGAGAAGGAGGAATGTGCTATGGCTGTGAAGATAAGGTCCACCCCAGGATCGCCCAGGTGTTTGGGTTGTGGGTCCACTAAGCACTGCTATAAGGCTAGAGAGTGTCTGGCAAGAGGATGATGCTGCAGTACATGCGGATTCTTGCATCATTTCGCCAGGGCATGTTACGGGTTCGAGCAAGGGGATCCGCGACACATAAAGGATCTCCCCATTTCACCTCCCACGTTTGTTTGCAGTGCATCCCCAAGTGGCAACGGCTGTTCTTTCTGTATGGTGGAACTGGACGAAGTGACGGCACCATTGCTGGTTGACATGGGAGCGGTAAGATTGGTGTTGGATTGGGAAACCATGTGGAGTTCCTTCTCACAGTCTTGGGTTGGAGAAGAGCGGTCGGGCTGTGGTCTGTGGGACTGGCTGGTTCCGCGAGCAATGGATGGAGCTGTGTGGGACAAACCTTTGCCTAGTAATCTGGACAATGAACAGGACCAATTCCACTCAGGGCCATCGTGGGAGGGTTCTGGTGTCAGCGCCCAAGTAACCCTAGTTGAGGGAACTGGGCGATACAGTGGGACGCCCGTGAAGGTAGGTGGCGCCGAGTGGCTGGCCCACTCTGCTTCCAGAGTTTGGCTGGGTGGTACCGAGAAGCAAGGGGTCACAATGGCTTCGCTGGCGTCTGAAATGAAAGTGAGCGGGGCAGGACCGGCTGGCACGGTAAAATGACATGTCACACAGGGACACTGGAAGCCGAGTTGGGCTCCTCAGGGGGTTGCTGATGTGGTCCGACCCAGGGAGGAGGCCCAGTCAAGAGGAGTTTGTGGAGAGCACAAATGACGGGAAGACCAGTGGTGGCTGCAGGTGGTGGCTGTTCAGGTGGCTGGTTACCTTCAGCTGTCTGATGGCTCATGGAGACATTCCAAAGAGCTGCGGCACGGCAATGACGAGAAGGAGGTGTCTGGGTTTCAGTGTGGGTCATCTCCGGGCGCAAAGAGAAGAAGATGTTCTTGACGGGACCCGCCTGACGGGTCTATGGGAGGTGGTTTCTCTACTGGGACTGACTGGTTGTTTGGGGGGGCAATGTGTTCACTGCATATTGTTAGTATGTACAGTAAATTGCCCGGGTTATGGCACTTACGCATGATGTGGGATAAGAATTATTTAAGTTGTTTATGGGATGTGTTGATGATGGTTTAACCTGTTTGTATATAGGTGCTTTTCCATTAGCCCCGATTAGAAAACCCGACTCGACTCACTTCGATTCGGTTCTGCCTCGGTTGCTTTTCGACATTACTGTAGTAGTAGTAGATTAGTTTATTTGACAGGGACAGTGCAATAAACATAGACAATTAATCAAAGACAATCAATCTGATGTGTTGCACATAGAGTGTATAGCTATTAGCTAATTTGCAACTCTTGTCCCTGGATGGGCTTTAGAAAAAAGAACATACATCAATGCAGAAAAATTATAAATACACAATTATAAATATTATAAATGCTGGCACACTGGCTATAAACTGGCTATAAACTGCTGGCACACCTGCTGGCACACCTGTGGTGGGTGGGATTTCTTGAACAGTGAGGCGGTGCCACACTCTCGTGACGTGAAACACGTGACCGAATCCTCCACAACAAAGAAAATGGCTGATGACGAGGAGAGAAGGAAGGAGGAAGGAGAGAGGAATGACTGTGACATGAAACTGGTGAAATCTATGGTGCTGACTTGTTGTGCCCTGCATAATCTGTGCGAGAGTCATGGAGAGACGTATGACACTACATTGGATGATGCAGTAGATGAAACAGTGGTGGCAGCGGCACAGAGAGCAGAGGAGCAGGGAGCCGATATACGAGATGCTGTGATGCAGTACTTGTCTAGCAATAGGTAGAAATGTAATTTTGTCCACATTTATGTGCATACATATTTTTCAAAAATGTTTTTTGTAAATAAAATGTTGTGCATGTTCCATCTACCTGTCCTCTGTTGTTCATAACGCTTATCTGTTAAGGTACGGGTAATTGCATACCTGTCAAGGCATACCTCATGCCTCCCTTATTGGGGGGGCTTTCACACCTGTACTGAGTACTTAAAAACTGTATTTATCGGCAGATGAAAGAAAACTGAAGGTGTGGGACACATATGGGAGTTGCATAGGCTGCATATGTATATTACTGTTGCTTCACGTCTCAGAATGAACAATAGGACTGGGTCTCCTGGGGATAACAGGAGGATGCGAAATGTGATCTTTGTTATGCAAGAGATGGCCTTGAGGGATTTCCTGACCACCAGTGGTTTTAGGTGGAGGGGAGAAGACCTGGAGGAGGATGTATTGTGTTTTGGGATTAAAAGACAATGTGACTCTGTACTTTGATGTCCTGGGTATAAAAAGGACAGATGTGGGGGAATGTGTCTCTTTTTCTGTTTGGAGGATGTTGGAGACAAGTGAATAAATCTGATTTGAGAAATAAACTCAGCCTCATCTTTTCATGCTCTCCACACTGGTGACCTTAAGACGTATCATGGGCGAAAGAAATTCCCCCGAGCCAGACTTGCCAGGAACCAGCCAGACGAACGCAGTCTCAGTCAAACTACCAGATTTCTGGCAGGATAACCCATGCTCCTGATTCCTCTTGGCCGAAGCTCAGTTCGCTCTCCGGGGAATAACGGCAGATGACACGAAATTCTACCACGTTATTGCCAAGCTTGACAACCGCACGGCTCGTCATGTGCAGAGCCTGGTGCAGCGCCCACCGGCCGAAGACAAATACGGCGGGCTGAAGGCAGCGCTCATCCAGCACTTCACTCCCTCAGTCCAGGAAAGAGCGGAGAGACTCCTGGCCCTGAACGACTTGGGAGATAGCACATCCGTCGACCTGATGGAAGACATGCTGAGGCTGAGGGGCTCAGACGGCGATGACTTTCTCTTCACCCACATTTTCCTGAGAACCCTACCGTCGGCCACGAGAGCGACCCTGGCCGGTTCACTGTTGTTGGCCCAGCGGGATTTCCGCGCGCTGGCCCAGGAGGCACAGTGGATTCTTAACGCCAGCAGACAGCGCGCAGCCACTGCAGCAGCGACAGGACTTGACGCGATGGCCGGAGATGGCAGGGGGCCAGAGGCGGCGGCAGCAGACCCACCGGCAACGGCGGCTGTGAAGGCCAAACATTGCGGAGGAGATGACCTCTGTTTCTACCATCGTCGCTTTGCAGAGAGGGCACGCAAGTGTATACCACCGTGTCAGTTCAAGAGCTCGGGAAACGCCAGAGCCGGGGGTCGGTAGCAGCCGCGGCCCTCGGTGAACAGAGCAAGCTGCTCTACTTGACGGATGCGCGTTCGGGGAGGCAATTCCTCGTGGAGTTTCATCATGCCAACCTATGCTGACCGGCTGGCAGGCCCCGGGAGTCACGGAGCATCGGCAGCAAACGGCTCGAGCATTAAGACCTTCGGTGAGAAGACTCTGCTTCTGTCCCTGCAAGGCTGTACATTTGGTGGACTTTTATTATAGCTGCGGTGAGTTTCAACATGTTAGGGGCTGATTTTCTGTGCTCACATGGGTTGTTGGTTGATCTTCCCAATAGACACTTGGTTAATGCACTCTCTTTTTACTCTATTCCCTGTGCAGTCCGAGTGACCCCGCCCATAGCACAAGCCAACGTCGCTACGGCAAGCGGTAAGTTCCACACACTACTCACTCAGTTCCCAGCACTCACGGTTCCCACATTTTCAGCAGCCGTCGCTAAACACAGAGTGGAACATTTTATTACTACCGCCGGTCCCCCCGTTTTTGCAAAAGCTCGGCGCTTGGATGCAGCTAAACTGACAATAGCGCATGAAGAGTTCGCCAACCTTGAAAAGTTGGGCATCATTCGGCATTCGAACAGCCCATGGGCTTCCACGCTTCACATGGTCCCTAAAGTTGACGGCTCATGGCGACCTTGCGGTGATTTCCGCAGGTTGAACAACGCTACGGCGCCCGACCGCTACCCAATCCCGCATATCCAAGATTTTTCCGTTCATCTGGTGGGGGTGCGCATTTTTTCTAAAATAGACTTGGTCCGCGGGTACCATCAAGTCCCAGTGCGCGCTGAGGACATACCCAAAACAGCGGTAATAACTCCGTTTGGCCTTTTCGAGTTTTTGCGCATGCCGTTCGGGCTTAAAGGCGCTGCGCAGACGTTCCAACGCATGATGGACGCGGTGTTGCGCGATCTCCCCTTTGTGTTCGTCTACTTGGACGACATTTTGGTAGCCAGCGCGTCCGAAGAGGAACACGAAAACCACCTCACGACAGTTTTTTCTGGAGGTTGGGAGAGCACGGGTTAATAATCAACCCAGCGAAGTGTCAGTTCGGGGTGACACAGATTGATTTTTTGGGGCACCGTGTCTCTCCAGAAGGAGCGGTTCCGCTGCCGGACAAAGTGTGCGCAGTAACAAATTTCCCCCAGCCACAAACGGTCAAAGCATTACAGGAGTTTTTGGGAATGGTGAATTTTTATAACCGTTTCCTCCCCCGTGCAGCGCAGCTCATGCAACCACTTTATGCCGCGCTAAAAAAACAAAAACCCACAAATAAAATCGAATGGTCTCCGGAGCGAGAGCGCGCATTCTCGGAGGTTAAAACTGCCTTGGCAAACGCTGTGTTGTTAGCACACCCAGACCCAACGGCCCGCATAGCGCTTACTACTGATGCGTCAGATGTGGCCATAGGGGCGGTTGTGGAGCAGCAGGTGGCCGGGGCTTGGCAGCCGCTCGCTTTTTTCAGCAGGACCTTGTGCGATCCCGAGCAAAAATACAGCACGTTCGACAGGGAGTTGTTAGCTCTCCACTTGGCCATTCGCCACTTCCAGTTCTGGCTTGAAGGACGCCATTTCACTGCGTTCGTCGACCACAAGCCGCTGCCTTTCGCGATGGCCAAGGTTTCAAAACTGTGGTCAGGCTGGCAGCAGAGGCAGTTGGCTGCAATCTCCGAGTTTACTACCGATATTCAACACGTAGCGGATAAACTAAATGTAGTGGCAGACTGTCTCTCGCGCGCCGTAGCTACTCCAGTCCGTGTAGGGGTAGATTATGCAGCCATGGCTGCGGCGCAGGCTAGCGGCGCGGAGGTGCGTGCGGCCCCAGTCCGCGTGGGGATAGATTATGCAGCCATGGCCGCGGATCAGGTTAGCGACACGGACGGGTGCGCGCTCCAGTCTGGACCAACAGGGTTAAGGCTGGAGAACAGGGTGCTGCATGGTGGTATGCCCCCCCTAATCTGCGATGTCTCCACAGGACGACCGTATCCGGTGGTGCCGGCCGCGTGGCGCCGCCGCGTTTTTGAATCGATTCATTCCCTGGCGCACCCGGGGGTGTGCTCGTTGGTCAAAATGGTAGGAGAGAAATTTGTATGGCCGAGCCTGTTCAAGCAAGTTAAGGAGTGGGCAGCAGCCTGCATGGCTTGCCAGCGAGCCAAAATACACAAACACACTAGAGCCCCCTTGGAGCCGTTTCACATCCTGGCTAGGAGGTTCGATCATGTGCATGTCAATTCAATTCAATTCAACTTTATTTATATAGCGCCATTTCACAACAACAGTCATCTCATAGCACTATCAACTGTAGGGAGGACCCCCACAGTTGCAGAAAGACCCCAGCAATCAGGCGATCCCCTGTGAGCAAGCACTTGGCGACGGTGGAGAGGAAAAACTCCCTTTTAACAGGAAGAAACCTCCAGCAGAACCAGGCTCAGGGAGGGGCAGTCATCTGCTGCGACTGGCTGGGGGGTGAGGGGACAGAGAAGAAGAAAAGAACAGACATGTAGAGAGCAAACAGCACGATGGGGACTCAATCTATGGGAGAGAACAAACAAATGTTAATGACCAGCAAAAAAAAAATATTTCATAGAGAGTGAGGAAAGGAGTGAGGCCCAGTGCATTACTGGAGGTCCCCCGGCTGACTAAACCTATTAGCAGCATAACTAAGGGAGGGTTCAGAAACACATGATCCCTCCCTAATTGTAGGCTATATCAAAAAGGTAGGTTTTAGCCCTATTCTTAAAAACAGAGATCGAGTCTGACTCCCGAATCCAGATTGGCAGCTGATTCCACAGGAGAGGAGCTTGATAACTGAAGGCTCTGCCTCCCATTGTACTTTTGGAGATTCTAGGTATTACAAGTAAACCTGCATTTTGGGAGCGTAGTGCTCTGTTAGGATGATACGGTAGTATCAGATCTTTTAAATAAAAAGGAGCCTGATTGTTTAGAGCTTTGTAAGTAAGAAGAAGGATTTTAAACTTAATTCTAAACTCTATGGGAAGCCAATGAAGGGAGGCCAGAACCGGAGAGATATGATCTCTCATTCTAGTACCTGTTAAAACTCTTGCTGCAGCATTTTGGATCAGCTGAAGACTTTTTAAAGATGTTTTAGGACAACCTGATAATAAAGAATTACAATAATCTAATCTCGAGCTAACAAAAGCGTGGATCAGCTTCTCAGCATCACTCTGAGACAAGATGCTCCTAATCTTGGCAATATTACGCAAATGATAGAAGGCAGTCTTAGAAACAAATTTAATATGTGAATTGAAGGACAAATCCTGATCAAAAATAACTCCAAGGTTCCTCACAGAGCTATTAAGAGAAAGAGTAACTGCATCCAAACTGAAAGTTTGATTTGGAAAGGAATTTCTAAGGTTTTTTGGACCAACAAGAATGACTTCAGTCTTATCTGAATTTAATAGCAGGAAATTACAAGTCATCCAAACTTTGATTTCCTTAAGACAGGCTTCTAACTTGGCTAATTGATTAGTATCATCTGGCTTCATTGACAGGTATAATTGTGTGTCATCTGCATAACAGTGAAAATGTATACAGTGCTTTCTAATAATGTTGCCTAACGGAAGCATATATAAACTAAAAAGAGTAGGGCCAAGCACAGATCCCTGTGGAACTCCATGACTAAGCTTTGAGCTGAGAGAAAACTCATCATTTACATGAACAAACTGGAACCTATCAGATAAATAAGATCTAAACCACTGCAACAAAGTTCCATTAAGTCCAACATAGTGTTCTAATCTATCAAGTAGAATATTATGATCAATAGTATCAAAAGCTGCACTAAGATCTAAAAGGACAAGTACAGAAACTAGTCCATTATCAGATGCAATGAGGAGGTCGTTAGTGACCTTCACTAAGGCTGTTTCAGTGCTATGATGGATTCTAAACCCAGATTGAAACTCCTCAAATAAACCATTTCCCTGCAGGTGGTCAAATAATTGCGTAGCAACAACTCTTTCTAAGATTTTTGAAATGAAAGGGAGATTAGAGATTGGTCTATAGTTAGCTAAAGCTCCTGGATCTAGCGTTGGCTTTTTGAGTAAGGGTTTAATTACAGCCGTTTTAAAAGCCTGCGGTACATGGCCTAAAGTTAATGAAGAATTGATTATATGAAGAATAAAGCTACCAATAAGTGGGAAGACTTCTTTAAATAACCTGGTAGGAATAGGGTCTAAAAGACAAGTTGAAGGTTTGGATGAGGAAACTATTTTGTCTAACTCACAAAGGTCGATTGGAGTAAACTCATCAAGACAGACATCAATAGAAGGAGTTGTAGTAGTTACAGTATTTAAGTTAACTGTGGGAAGAATCTGATTGATTTTATCTCTGATGGATGAAATTTTATTATTGAAAAAGTTCATAAAGTCCTGACTAGTAAGCTCTAAGGGAATGCTAGGATTGACAGAGTCCTGACTCTTTGTCAACCTGGCTACAGTACTGAAAAGAAACCTGGGATTATTCTTGTTCTCTTCTATTAATGCAGAGTAATAACTCGTTCTAGCTTTTCTAAGAGATTTTTTATAAATTAAAAGATGATTTCTCCAAGCTAAATAGATTTCATCTAAATTAGTAGAGCGCCATTTTCTTTCTAATTGACGAGTCTTCTGTTTTAAGCTACGAGTTTCTGTGTTGAACCAAGGAGTTAAAAATCTCTGATTAGACTTTTTCTTTTTTAAGGGGGCCACCAAGTCTAGAGCCTGATGCAGAGAAGCTGAAACACTATCCACCATGTTATCAATTACAGAAGGAGCAAGCTGTCTATAGCTTATTTCCGTTGTGTTGACACATGGCATAGAGGAAACAATCTGCATAAATTTGGAAACAGCATCATCTGAGAGGCATCTACTGTGATAATATTTTTCTTTAGGAGCCAAATAGTCAGAAATAGTAAAATCAAAGGTTAACAGACAATGGTCTGACAGTACAGGGTTTTGAGGAGACACTACAAGATTTTCTATTTCTATGCCATATGTCAGAACAAGGTCCAATGTATGGTGGAGGTAATGAGTAGAATTTCCTACTTTCTGAGAAAACCCAATCGAGTCTAATATTGAATTAAAAGCCACATTAAGGCAGTCACTATCTACATCCACATGTATATTAAAGTCCCCTACTATAATTATTCTATCAGATTTCAGCACTAAATCAGCTAAGAAATCAGCAAATTCGGATAAAAATTCTGAATAGGTTGATGGGGGACGATAAACTATGGCAAATAAAATTGGGTTTAACCTGGAATTGCTAAAGTGCCCAACACTGAGGACCAGGCCCTCAAAGGAATTATAACATGTTTTTTGCTTTACATTAACTAGTAATTTGGAATGGTAAATTGTTGCTACTCCTCCTCCACGACCAGAACTTCTGGGATTTTGACAGTTTAAATAACCAGAGGGAGTTGATTCATTTAAACCAACATAATCCTCTTGTCCTAACCAAGTCTCTGTAAGGGAAATTAAATCAATCTGATGATCAATTAACAGATCATGGACTAACAGAGACTTGGGAGTTAGAGACCTAATATTTAATAAACCACATTTAATTTTTAAATTATGAGGAGGAACAGAGGCCAACTCATTCAATTTAGAGGCTTTATGTTTAATTTGAGTTTTACCAATATTTTGCTTTATCACTTTGGGATGCTTATACATTATATTTTTATTTACTTTGGAGGGAGCAGACAACGATTCTCTGATGGGGAAGACAGGGGCTAAGCTGAGGGGTGGCGGATGAAGAGGAGCTGCAGAGAGGCGTGTAAGACTGCGACTCTGCTTCCTGGTCCCAACTCTGAGTAGTCACGGTTTTGGAAATTTGGATAAAAAAGATGCCAGATTGTTAGATAAATGAGAAGCACCATCCAAAGTGGGATGAATGCTGTCTCGTCTCATAAGACCAGGTTTTCCCCAAAAAGAGCTCCAATTGTCAATGTAGCCCACGTCATTTTTAGGACACCACACAGACAGCCAGCGGTTCAAGGATGACGAGCGACTAAACATGTCATCACTGGTCAGATTGGGGAGGGGCCCAGAGAATACTACAGTGGCAGACATCGTTTTTGCAAAGTCACACACCGATTCTATATTAAGTTTCGTGACTTCCGACTGCCGGAGACGGATGTCATTAATGCCGGCGTGAATAACAATTGTGGAATATTTACAGTTACTTTTAGCCAGCATTTTCAAATTTGACTCGATGTCGCCTGCTCTGGCCCCAGGAATGCATGTGACTATGGCCGCTGGAGTCTCTAGGTTCACGTTTCTGACTACAGAGTCGCCAATGATCAGAGTTTTTTCCTCAGCGGGTGTGTCGCTGAGCGGGGAAAAACGATTAGAAACGTGAACAGGTTGGTGGTGAACCGGGGCTTTGCGACTAGGCTTCCTTCTCACCGTCACCCACCCAGTCTCCTCGCTGCTGAGGAGAGCCGGGGAACCGCTGACAGTTCGACCTAAGCTAGCTAGCTCCGCTGCAGCTAATGGGCGTCCGTCGAGATTAACTGGCGCAGACGGTGTTTCAATGCAGCGGAGCCGGGATTCCAAATCAGACAACCTCGCCTCGAGCGCCTCAAAAAGACAACATTTATTACATTTACCGTTATCACTAAAAGAGGCAGAGGTGTAGCTAAACATCTGACAGAGAGAGCACACCAGAGGAGGAGAGGAAAGAGAGGTAGTAGCCATAGCTAGTGGCTCGAGAGCTGGAGAGCAAACCACACAGGCAGACAGCAAAACAGGAAGTGACGATACGTTACCACAAGGAAGTGACGATCCTCTCATGTCGACCTCGTAGGCCCCTTCCCGCCGTCACAAGGGTGCACACATCTTTTGACAATGGTGGACCGCACCACGCGTTGGCCTGAAGTGGTCCTAATGGCATCAACCACAGCCGAGGAGGCGGCGCACGCGTTTTTAACAGCTTGGGTAGCGCGTTTTGGAGTTTCGTCGGACATTATGTCCGACAGAGGTCCTCAATTTGTTTCCGAGCTTTGGTCAGCGATGGATCGCAGCCTGGGGGTAACGATCCACCACACTACCGCGTACAACCTGCAACGGTTTATGTGAACGTTTCCATAGGTCATTGAAAGCAGCCCTCAGAGCGTCGCTTACGGATGCAAATTGGGTAGACAGGCTACCATGGGTTTTATTGGGGTTGCGTTCTGCACCTAAAGAGGATTTAAAAGCCTCCCCAGCTGAATTGGTTTTTGCGCTGTCACTCCGGCTGCCCGGGGAGTTTCTCCCAGGTAATCCTGCGCCAGAGTGCCCCCCTGCTCAGCGGTTACAGAGCGACACGGGATCGAGCACGCTTCCTGGCCCCGTTCATCACAGTTTTCTGCGTGTTTTTGTGCCTAAGGCTTTAAAAATGCGGAGTTTGTTTTTGTCAGACATGATGCGCATCGCCCAACCTTGCACCCACCTTATGATGGCCCATTTAGAGTGGTGGAAACAGGTGATAAGCACTTCTTGCTAGATTTGGGGGGCAGAAAGGAAATAATTGGCATTAACAGGCTCAAACCCGCTTTTGTGATGGCTGATGAAGCTGTGCAGTTGGCGAGGGCTCCTCGGCGCGGCAGACCCCCTAGGGAGCATCCCCCAGAGCTCCCACATGGATTTACTAACAGTTCTCACCCCCAGGTAACAGCTCCACAGCAGGATGGCGCCGTGAGAGTGGTAAAGCCCGCTTACAGCAAGTTCGGAAGGAGGTTGAAGCCCAAGCAGCATGTGGACTGATGTGATTTTATCATGATATGCAGACTGTGTTATATTGTTCCATCTTAGACGTTTGGGGGGGGCTCATGTGGGACACATATGGGAGTTGCATAGGCTGCATATGTATATTACTGTTGCTTCACGTCTCAGAATGAACAATAGGTCTGGGATGCGAAATGTGATCTTTGTTATGCAAGAGATGGCCTTGAGGGATTTCCTGACCACCAGTGGTTTTAGGTGGAGGGGAGAAGACCTGGAGGAGGATGTATTGTGTCTTGGGATTAAAAGACAATGTGACTCTGTACTTTGATGTCCGGGGTATAAAAAGGACAGATGTGGGGGAATGTGTCTCTTTTTCTGTTTGGAGGATGTTGGAGACAAGTGAATAAATCTGATTTGAGAAATAAACTCAGCCTCATCTTTTCATGCTCTCCACAAAGGAAAAAAAAAAAAAAACTAAAACAGCAACTGCAACATGAACTATTTCAAACATATTTATTCAAATGTACACTTATATGGACACAATCTTGAGCCATAACTTTTTGGTAATGTGAAAATAATAAGCCCAGTAGCACAAAATAAATAAATAAATAAAAAATAAATGATATTAATAATAAATAAATAAAAATAAATAAAAAAATATTCTTCAAATTTACATTAGCACAAGGTAGATTGCTTAATTTGAAAGTACACAATAAGAATTATTCTGAATATAGTTCTTAATTGTCAGCTAGATATATACACTTGGAATTAAAGAGTTTTTAATTTTTAATTTATTTATTTATTTATTTTTTTGTTACTTATTTGTACCCGTAGGTAGACTTGGTTTGCAGTCTGGTGACAAGCCACCGGCTGCTGGTCGCTGCGTGCGCGAGCGCCCTAAACCTACATGTTTTTGGTATGTGGGAGGAAACCGGAGAAATCCCGGAGTAAACCCACGCAACACGGGGAGAACATGCAAACTCCACACAGCTCACTGTTGGTCGGGGGCTGGGATCGAACCCACGATCTCATGATCCCCGCGATCCCCCGGCCGAGGGTAAAACTGTGCTGCCACAGTGCTAAACCACTGCGCCACCGTGCAGCCAGCTTTGTCAGCTTTGTTGCACTAATGCACTTGGATGAACTTGAAACAAGAAAATGTTCACTGATGCTGCTTGTTCTAGTTCCAAGCAGCAGCCTTTGCTGACTCTAGCATTTCTGAAGTGGCAGATCAGATCAGGTGGCAGATCAGAAGTGATCTGCCACCGATGGCGGTAGATTGTGCTCTGCCACAAAATGACAAACCATCATTTATCTTTTCTTCATATGAAAGACAAAAATAAAATAGAAAGGTGCCAGGTCCCAGGTGTGGGAAATCATGCTTTCCCACACCTGGGACCGCATTCTCCAGAGACCATCTGACGGCGGGAGGCGGGGCCGGCTCGGTGGATCTGACAGATCTGCTGAGCTGGCCCCGCCTACGAAAATCAGCTGATAAATGTCACCTGGCAGCAATCAGCTGACTCTTCTGATGAAGGCTGCAGTGCAGTTGAAACATGAAAAGAAGGTAAAGACATCTTTCTATTTTATTTTTGTCTTTCATATGAAGAAAAGATAAATAATTAAAAGAAGACAAAATGAACCTATTTGACGGACAAACCATCAGTTCTGCTAGTGATGCATTGGATTTGGAAGGCGTCGGTTCTCTCACTGGCTGAAAATGTTCATCCATCGATCGATACGTTTTCGATTTGGCTACACAGTTTTTGTGGCCCTGTGTAGCGAAGTGCGACTTCAGGTCGAAAATCCCCGATGCAGTCACCTTTATGCTCCTCCTACATGGAACACAGAAGGAGTGTGTAGGGCCCTCTGGAGAAGCCTTTATCCATCCAACGATTCCTCTCTGTTCCGGAGCCGCAGGACAACAGAAGGTGCGAGGCCATCAGCCTAATGATGAGTCCACACTTCGCACTGTTGTGATAATTGCTCACGCTGAGCGCTCTGCCAGCCCCGTACGCTGTGGGGGTCACACACGACCTGTTCCTCCACACTCTCAATAATTTTTTTTCCCGTATAGTTTTCTTTTTGGCGTACAGAAATGGCAATACGCCCGTATTTGCTAAAATTGCATTTTCCCCGTATTAAAATACGGCGAAACCGTATCACTTGACAGTTATGTAATTACATGCAGAAACACCGCACAGGCCATCTTCACAAAAATCCAGCTCGACAAGCCACTTTTGCTTAGGTGGAAATGCAAATTGAACTATAAATCATGTGCTGATACATGTCATATTCCCTTGTAAAGGACTCCCACTTTTACTTACAAATTGATTTTTAATTTTTGGGAAAAGGGAATATAAATTTTGCACAACTTGTTGGTAACAACAGTTGTGTGCCACAAAAACACAGTTGTGTCTCGTCCGATGTGTCTACTGTCATTAGTGCCAAATTTTTGTTAGATTCCTTCTTAATTTATTAAATTTTGACTGGTGATGCAAAATTCAATTTACATGTACTTACCTTTATCAGTGTCTACTGTACAAGTTAAAGCACACCTGTACAACTGCTTATAACCTAAAAAATGTACCCATTCGAGAGAAATGGATTCAGCATTGCAAATTTGTTTAAAATAATAAAAAAAAAACTTACCAAGACATTACATTTTGTTGTGTTGTTAAAAATTAAATTACCATTAGAAGGCTATACACCTGACCTGATGAACAGCAGCATGTGGAGTGAACAGAGAATGGAATGTGTATGTAATTATTGGCTTTTCTCATACGGTGTCATAACAGATAAACCAGACTTTTGATGCAAACAATACAATTTTATTCCAGAAGAAAATTTACAAACAAAAAAACAGACTGGGCGTGGGGAGACATGGTTAGACACGCCGACTGCTAAATACGTCCACAAGCCTGCCAAATAGGGTCAGGAAATCTCTGTTGAATGTTGACATCTCTGCGAGCTCTTCCCTTCGTAACACAGCGTCCAGCTCCAGGGCTTCACACGCATCTGCCCGCACATCTGCGGCCACGTGTCGCAAATGCTGCATGTACTCCTGATGGTGTTCTTTCCGCTGGTCATGTTGCTGTTCCAAGAGCCGCATCTCCTCGTCATGCATGTTGACCATCACTGATGTAAGGTCAGCGATGGAGTTGTTCCTTTTCCTCTTGGCTACATTGAAAGACAGAAAAGCATGGTTGTTAAAGCTGGATCACTACATATATTATGGAATTACACTGGTGAAAGCCTGTGGTGGAATGTCACTATTATATTATGCTTCATTGCTGTATATACAGTGGGGTAAAAAAGTATTTAGTCAGCCACCAATTGTGCAAGTTCTCCCACTTAAAAGATGAGAGAAGTCTCCAATTTTCATCATAGGTATACCTCAACTATGAGAGACAAAATAAGAAAAAAAAAATCCAGAAAATCACATTGAAGGATTTTTAATGAATTAATTGGTAAATTCCTCGGTAAAATAAGTATTTGGCCAATAACAAAAGTTCATCTCAATGCTTTGTTATATACCCTTTGTTGGCAATGACAGAGGTCAAACGTTTTCTGTAAGTTTTCACAAGGTTTTCACACACTGTTGCTGGTATTTTGGCCCATTCCTCCATGCAGATCTCCTCTAGAGCAGTGATGTTTTGGGGCTGTCGCTGGGCAACACAGACTTTCAACTCCCTCCAAAGATTTTCTATGGAGTTGAGATCTGGAGACTGGCTAGGCCACTCCAGGACCTTGAAATGCTTCTTACGAAGCCACTCCTTCGTTGCCTAGGCGGTGTGTTTGGGATCATTGTCATGCTGAAAGACCCAGCCACGTTTCATCTTCAATGCCCTTGCTGGTGGAAGGAGGTTTTCACTCAAAGTCTCACGATACATGGCCCCATTCATTCTTTCCTTTACACGGATCAGTCGTCCTGGTCCCTTTGCAGAAAAACAGCCCCAAAGTATGATGTTTCCACCCCCATGCTTCACAGCAGATATGGTGTTCTTTCTCCTCCAAACACGACAAGTTGAGTTTTTACCAAAAAGTTCTATTTTGGTTTCATCTGACCATATGACATTCTCCCAATCCTCTTCTGGATCATCCAAATGCTCTCTAGCAAACTTCAGACGTGCCTGGACATGTACTGGCTTAAGCAGGGGGACACATCTGGCACTGCAGGATTTGAGTCCGTGGCGGCGTAGTGTGTTTCTGATGTAGCCTTTGTTACTTTGGTCCCAGCTCTCTGCAGGTCATTCACTAGGTCCCCCCATGTGGTTCTGGGATTTTTGCTCACCGTTCTCATGATAATTTTGACCCCACGGGGTGAGATCTTGCGTGGAGCCCCAGATCGAGGGAGATTATCAGTGGTCTTGTATGTCTTCCATTTTCTAATAATTGCTCCCACAGTTGATTTCTTCACACCAAGCTGCTTACCTATTGCAGATTCAGTCTTCCCAGCCTGGTGCAGGTCTACAATTTTGTTTCTGGTGTCCTTTGACAGCTCTTTGGTCTTGGCCATAGTGGAGTTTGGAGTCTGACTGTTTGAGGTTGTGGACAGGTGTCTTTTATACTAATAACGAGTTCAAACAGGTGCCATTAATACAGGTAACGAGTGGAGGACAGAGGAGCTTCTTAAAGAAGAAGTTACAGGTCTGTGAGAGCCAGAAATCTTGCTTGTTTGTAGGTGACCAAATACTTTTTTACTGAGGAATTTACTAATTAATTCATTAAAAATCCTTCAATGTGATTTTCTGGATTTTTTTTTTCTCATTTTGTCTCTCATAGTTGAGGTATACCTATGATGAAAATTGGAGACCTCTCTCATCTTTTAAGTGGGAAAACTTGCACAATTGGTGGCTGACTAAATACTTTTTTGCCCCACTGTAAGCTGAACTGTCATGTTGCTGCCCCTCAGTAGAGCGGATTTTGCAACACGCAGGGTGCTGTCTTCGGCTGCAGCCCCCCCGCGACCCGTAAAGGATTAAGAGTTAGAAGATGGATGGATGGATGGATGGATTTTCGACCCTGGTTTCCGCTGGACCTGTTTCAACAAAAAAAAAAAAAAATCGTGGTTATTGTGCCTTACCGGCACTTGAACGTGATCCAGATGGAGCTGGTGATGTGGCTGACATCGGAGTTGATTCAGCTGGCGCTCCGGCAGACGCAGACGCAGAGGCAGAGGCAGACGCAGGAGAGTCTGGTGTGTCCATGTCCACTGAGGTGGACCCCTGTGATATGAACTGCGATTCTAGAAAGAAAATGCACGCAATTTAAAACTTAACACCAAAGTGCAACATGTACACAACACTCTAAAGTTTTTAACAGGAATACAATAAGCGTAATTCAGTGTTTTGTTCGCGCTAATACTTAACACAAAGCAAGCGTGAATCTGCAGTTGGCTGCCAAACAATAGGCAAGCCTCAGTAACAACCATTACCCACAATCTAACAACCTTCCTATTTCTTAAAAACAGTGAGCTTGGCACAGAAAGGATAAATTGGTGAAAAGACGTGCAATATCCAAACAACACTCACCATCCACGGTTTCCAAGGCCGTGACTGTGGCCGTGTCGAGCCCAGTGTGTCTCTACCATTGCTAGCAGGCCTATGTCCATAGATCGCGTCCATCTCAGTGAACCACTTCCACTCCTTCCGATCCGCTCCACTTCGAGCATTGTGGTCCTTCACTGCTCGGTAATCGCTTTTCAGCTTTTTCAGTTTCCCCTGACACTGTTTGGCAGTACGGATGTGCCCTTGGGAACCCATCTGCTCGGACACCTGCTGGTATATTTTTTCATTTCGAGTAGATCCGTCCAACCCGTGCTGGATGCGATCGTCGGCTAATATAGAAAGAAAATTGCGCACCTCCTCGTTTGACCAGGGGATAGCCTTACGAGAAGACATCTTCAGAGTGTGAAAATACTGTATTAAAGGGGCGCACTGTGTTCACTGGCTGAACAACTACAAATGGCGGTGGTGTAGTAGATTCAGCAGAAAAAGTCGCTTTCGTGACGTTACGACCTGACCAATCAGCGGCGACCAGTCTGTTAAAGTCACATCACAGCCATACTCAGCCCTACTCAGCTCGGTCAGACCCTGCCCTGGATCAGGTACTAAAATAGCGCCTGCTAACCGGTGCTGGGGCTAATGGAAAATGCTCAAACGCGGGCTGAGTGGTGCGGTGTAGGGCTAAGCGAGGCTAGTGGAAAAGGCCCTTATATGTTCTGTTATGGGGATTGTTTTATGTTATTTATTTTAGGAGCACAGGGATTTTAGGTTTAAAAGACTGTTTTAGCAGAGACAGCAGAATAATCCGTCTAGCCATGTGGGGGTGGAACAGTAGTCCACCTGTTTTCCCCTAGTTTTGTTTTGTGTGACTGTTATAGGCTTTGATATACTTATGTTTATTTTAGTGTGTGATTCGGGTTCCAACTTGGGGAGGGTCTCGATTGTATGTGTGTTTTGGACCATTTTAAGGGGGAAGGGGTGTAGTGTTGTTCATAGGACATATTATGGTGTAAGATGGGTGGTGATGTCACCCGGAGTATAAGAGGGCTGTGCGGAAGAGGGGCGGTCTCTTTGACCACCTCTTAGCCTAGCTGGGGTGCCTCTGTATTATACAGCCATGGACAAAATTGTTGGTACCCCTCTGTTAATGAAAGAAAAACCCACAATGGTCACAGAAATAACTTGAATCTGACAAAAGTGGTAATAAATAAAAATTATATGAAAATTAACCAATGAAAATCAGACAATGCTTTTGATTTGTGATTCAACAGAATTATTTTAAAAAACAAACTCATGAAACAGGCCTGGACAAAAATGATGGTACCCCTAGAAAAGATTGAAAATAATGTGAGCATAGGGACATGTTCAATCAAGATGTGTCCTCTAATTAACATCACAGGTGTCTACAAACTTGTAATCAGTCAGTCGGCCTATTTAAAGGGTGACAAGTAGTCACTGTGCTGTTTGGTGACATGGTGTGTACCACACTAAACATGGACCAGAGGAAGCAAAGGAGAGAGTTGTCTCAGGAGATTAGAAAAAAAATTATAGACAAGCATGTTAAAGGTAAAGGCTATAAGACCATCTCCAAGCAGCTTGATGTTCCTGTGACTACAGTTGCACATATTATTAAGAAATTTAAGATCCACGGGACTGTAGCCAACCTCCCTGGATGTGGCTGCAGGAGGAGACGGATAATACGAATGGCAACAAAAGAGCCCAGAACAACCTCTAAACACATTCATGGTGAACTCCAAGGTCAAGGTACATCAGTGTCAGATCACACCATCTGTTGTTGTTTGAGCCAAAGTGGACTTCATGGGAGACGACCAAGGAGGACACCACTGTTGAAAACAAATCATAAAAAAGCCAGACTGGAATTTGCCAAACTGCATGTTGACAAGCCACAAAGCTTCTGGGAGAATGTCCTATGGACAGACGAGACAAAACTGGAACCTTTTGGCAAGGCACATCAGCTCTATGTTCACAGACGCAAAAATGAAGCATAGCAAGAAAAGAACACTGTCCCTACTGTGAAACATGGAGGAGGTTCTGTTATGTTCTGGGGCTGCTTTGCTGCATCTGGCACAGGGTGTCTTGAATCTGTGCAGGGTACAATGAAATCTCAAGACTATCAAGGTATTCTAGGAGAAATGTGCTGCCCAGTGTCAGACAGCTTGGTCTCAGTCGCAGGTCATGGGTCTTGCCACAGGATAATGACCCAAAACACACAGCTAAAAACACCCAAGAATGGCTAAGAGCGAAACATTGGACTATTCTAAAGTGGCCTTCTATGAGCCCTGATCTAAATCCGATTGAACATCTGTGGAAGGAGCTGAAACATGCCGTCTGGAGAAGGCACCCTTCAAACCTGAGACAACTGGAGCAGTTTGCTGATGAGGAGTGGACCAAAATACCTGCTGAGAGGTGCAGAAGTCTCATTGACAGTTACAGAAATCGTTTGATTGTAGTGATTGCCTCAAAAGATCCCAGCCCCTGACCAGCAGTGATCTGTGTGGAGTTTGCATGTTCTCCCCATGTCTGTGTGGGTTTACTCCGGGAGTTCTCCGGTTTCCTCCCACAGGCCAAAAACATGCAGGTTAGGTTAACTGGAGACTCTAAAGTGGCCCTAGGTGTGAATGTGTGAAAGTGTGAAGGTGTGAAAATATGACAGACTCATTATTCACCCACGCCATCCCTGTAACAGTACACCAAGATCAATGGAGCCAAAAATCAACCAGAAATGATTGACATTTCATTATCAACTTAGAGATGTAAACTGTGCATTTGTTTCCATTGACTGGAATAATTAAGATGCAAACTTTGATAGGAAACAACCTCATTTTTAAAGGGTACGAGTATACTGAGCATAAGCCACACAGTATTGAATATGAAACCGATCCTGAAAATCACTTTTTCAATAGTATAAAACATCAGTGTAAATACTTTAGCTCAGACCAACTAAAAAATACCATTTCTGACCAATCATTGTCAATAATACACTTTAACAGTAGAAGTCTCAACATGACTTTTTCCAAAATCCAGGACAGTTTGTTGCAATATAACACAAATGTTTCTGCTGTTGCAATTTCTGAGACTTGGCTAAAAAGTGACCAACTTCATACAGTGCAAATGAGAGGCTATGATTTCTATACCACAAGCAGGTCAAAAAAAAGGGGTGGTGGTGTTGCTTTATATATCAGGTCCTGCTACCAAAGCCAAGTTGTAGATTATATGTCTTTTGAAATTGAAAACATCATGGAGTGTGTAACTGTGGAATTAATTACAACTACAAAAAACATTATAATAAGTTGCATTTATAGAGCACCGGGTACCGATATTGACATTTTTGACATGATTCTGGACCCAGGGGACAAAACACAGACTTGAGTGAAGTACAATTATCCTTTTATTGCTAACCGTGTCTGTGTGTGAATGCGTGTATGTACAGTGTATGTTGTGTGCAGTGCAGGACTCGTGCTGGGGAAGAACAGGACGCTGTTCAGCCTCGCAACCCTATAACGACAAAACACAAATGTTAGCTCAGTCCTCGGGCAAAGAGCGTGATAGTGACAACAGCTTACTTTGCAGGTGGTCGTGGTTGAGCTCAGGGTGGCTTTGAGGGCTGCAGCCGGGGAGACAGCGTCTGACTCTGTGCGGGGAAGTGAGCGTGAAGCCCTGTAGCGAAGATGGAGGCTGAGCCGTCACCGGGGAGAGAGGAATCCGCCGCCGGGAGGATCCACCTGTGCACAGGGGAAGACGACTGACAAAGGCGAGTCAATTGTTTGCTTACGTGAAGTGAGGAGATGGTCTGGGATTCAGACGATGAGCCAGGACGTGGCTGTTGACGCGAGACATGTCTTGTGGAGATTGACAGACGGCTCTGTGCTGAATCCTGGGCAGGCCTGGCTTTAAAGCCCGCTGGCGATTGGCAGCAGGTGTGCGTGCAGCTGTGGTTGATGATGGCCCTGAGGGAGCCATGACAGTACTCCCCCCCCCCCCCCCCCGAGACCAGCCTACCCGGGTGCGTCTGGTGGAAGTCCCTGATGAGTTGCTTATTGAGCACGAATGACGGACACACCCAGGACATCCATTCGGGGCCATACCCCTCCCAGTCCACCAAGTACTGCAGGCCGCGACCCCAGCGGCGAACGTCCAGGATGGTATTGACTCTCCAAGCCAGGTCGCCATCTATCACTACCGGTGGAGGTGGAGTCTTGGGAGGAGGGCAGAGAGGGCTGGAGCAGATGGGCTTCACCTGGGAGACATGAAATGTCGGACAGATGTGGAGAGAGGGGGTGAGAGCTAGGCGTACAGCCACAGGGTTAACAATGCGTGTGATGGGGAAGGGGCCAATGAAGCGCTGGGCCAACTTCCGCTTTTCAGCCTTCAAATTCATATTCTGTTGATAGCCATACTTGTTGACGCACCTGGTACCGGGGAGCCAGTCTCCTGCGGTGGTTAGCCATCTTGGTGTTGCGTTCTGCAGTGCGAAGGAGAATTCTGCAGGTGGCAGTCCATAGCCGGCGGCGGCGCCTCACGTGAACGTGGACAGAAGGCACCTCCACCTCCTTCTCCTCCTCCGGGAACAGTGGGGGGTCGTATCCTAAGGAGGCCCTGAAGGGGGACATACCGATCGCTGAGGAAACTGTTGAATTATGGGCATACTCAATCCAAGGGAGGTGGCTACTCCACGATGATGGACTGGAGGCGATGATGCAGCGCAGAGCAGCCTCCAGCTCCTGATTGGCCCTCTCGCACTGCCCGTTGCTCTGCAGATGGTATCTGGACGACAGGCTCACAGTTGACCCCAGTGCATTGCAGAATGCCCTCCAGACCTGGGACATGAATTGGGGCCCATGATCAGAAACAACGTCGGTGGGGATCCCGTGGAGGCGTATGACGTGCTGCACTAGCAGACCCGCTGTCTCCCGTGCCGTAGGCAGCCCCCGGAGAGGGATGAAGTGGGCAGCCTTAGAAAACTGGTCCACAATGGTGAGGACCGTGGTGAAGTGGTTGGAGGGTGGGAGACCAGTCACAAAATCCAGCGCAATATGGAACCAGGGACAGCTGGGAACTGGCAGTGGGTGAAGGAGCCCAGCCGGTGGAGAAGAGGACGACTTCCCGGTGGCGCACTGAGCGCAGGCATGGACGTAGGCGGTGACATCCTTCCGAAGCCCCAGCCACCAAAACGACCTCTGGAGAAGCTCTACCGTGCGGGACACCCCTGGATGGCACAAAAATTTTGAGGCATGAGCTCACCCCGAGTCGCTGAGGGGACGGACAGCTGCTCCCCGGGTCCACCTCCAGGATCGGGCTCAGCCTCCTGCGCCTTCACGACCTTCTCCCCGATGCCCCACGAGAGGGCGCCGACGACACAGGATGCTGGAAGGATGGTCTGTTCATGGTCCTCAGTCACCTCCGCCGCGAACTGCCTGGAGAGGGCGTCCGGTTTGCTGTTGTTAGCCCCGGGGTGATAGGTGATTGTGAAATTAAAACGCCCCAAAAACAGGGACCAACGGGCCTGCCGGGAGTTCAGCTGCTTGGCGGTCCTCAGGTATTCCAAGTTCTTGTGGTCGGTCCATACCACGAAAGGTTGAGCAGCCCCCTCCAACCAGTGGCGCCATTCCTCCAGGGCAAGCTTCACCGCCAAGACCTCTCTGTCACCGATGTTGTAGCTTCTCCCAGCCGGGGACAGGCAGTGTGAGAAGGGATGACGAGAACTCCCCCTTGAGAGTGCCGAACGCTGTTGCAGCCTCCTCTGTCCAACGGAAAGCCACCTTGGGGGACGTGAGACAGCTCAAAGGGAGGGCAATCATGCTGTACTTGGGCACAAAGCGGCAATAAAAATTGGCAAACCCCAGCAACTGCTGGAACCCCAGGAACTGCTGTTTCCCTGAACACTGGGACGTCACTTCCTTGTGGTAACGTATCGTCACTTCCTGTTTTGCTGTCTGCCTGTGTGGTTTGCTCTCCAGCCACTAGCTATGGCTACTAGCTCTCCTTCCTCTCCTCCTCTGGTGTGCTCTCTCTGTCAGATGTTTAGCTACACCTCTGCCTCTTTTAGTGATAACGGTAAATGTAATAAATGTTGTCTTTTTGAGGCGCTCGAGGCGAGGTTGTCTGATTTGGAATCCCAGCTCCGCTGCATTGAAATACCGTCTGCGCCAGTTACTCTTGACGGACGCTCCTTAGCTGCAGTGGAGCTAGCTAGCATAGCTAACCCCGTTAGCGGTCCTCCGGCTCTCCTCAGCAGCGAGGAGACTGGGTGGGTGACGGTGAGAAGGATGCCTAGTTGCAAAGCCCCGGTACACCTCCAACCTGTTCACATTTCAAATCGTTTTTCCTCGCTCAGCGACACACCCGCTGAGGAAAAAACTCTGATCATTGGCGACTCTGTAGTCAGAAACATGAACCTAGAGACTCCAGTGGCCATAGTCAAATGCATTCCTGGGGCCAGAGCAGGCGACATCGAGTCAAATTTGAAAATGCTGGCTAAAAGTAACTGTAAATACTCCACAACTGTTATTCATGCTGGCATTAATGACATCCGTCTCCGGCAGTCGGAAGTCACGAAACTTAATGTAGAGTCAGTGTGTGACTTTGCCAAATGTGTGACTTTGCCAAAACGACTTTGTGTGACTTTGCCAAAACGATGTCTGCCACTGTAGTATTCTCTGGGCCCCTCCCCAATCTGACCAGTGATGACATGTTTAGTCGCTCGTCATCCTTGAACCGCTGGCTGTCTGTGTGGTGTCCTAAAAATGACGTGGGCTACATTGACAATTGGAGCGCTTTTTGGGGAAAACCTGGTCTTATGAGACGAGACAGCATTCATCCCACTTTGGATGGTGCTTCTCATTTATCTAACAATCTGGCATCTTTTTTATCCAAATTTCCAAAACCCTGACTACTCAGAGTTGGGACCAGGAAGCAGAGTTGCAGTCTTACACGCCTCTCTGCAGCTCCTCTTCATCCGCCACCCCTCAGCTTAGCCCCTGTCTTCCCCATCAGAGAATCGTTGTCTGCTCCCTCCAAAGTAAATAAAAATATAATGTATAAGCATCCCAAAGTGATAAAGCAAAATATTGGTAAAACTCAAATTAAACATAAAGCCTCTAAATTGAATGATTTGGCCTCTGTTCCTCCTCATAATTTAAAAATTAAATGTGGTTTATTAAATATTAGGTCTCTAACTCCCAAGTCTCTGTTAGTCCATGATCTGTTAATTGATCATCAGATTGATTTAATTTCCCTTACAGAGACTTGGTTAGGACAAGAGGATTATGTTGGTTTAAATGAATCAACTCCCTCTGGTTCTTTAAACTGTCAAAATCCCAGAAGTTCTGGTCGTGGAGGAGGAGTAGCAACAATTTACCATTCCAAATTACTAGTTAATGTAAAGCAAAAAACATGTTATAATTCCTTTGAGGGCCTGGTCCTCAGTATTGGGCACTTTAGCAATTTTAGGTTAAACCCAATTTTATTTGCCATAGTTTATCGTCCCCCATCAACCTACTCAGAATTTTTATCCAAATTTGCTGATTTCTTAGCTGATTTAGTGCTGAAATCTGATAGAATAATTATAGTAGGGGACTTTAATATCAGAATCAGAATCAGAATCAGAATCAGCTTTATTGCCAAGTATATTTACAAGTAAACATACGAGGAATTTGACTTGACATTGGACGCGCACGTTAGGCGCATCCAATGACGTGGAAGCCATGCAAGGCGCCTGTCATACAGTGGAGGTAAAGAGGGGAAGGGAGGGGGAGGAAAACACAATAGGAGAGAGAAAAAACATAGTTAATCAGAATAACGCTCATATAAGCTCATATAAGCTCATATAAAGCTCAAATGAGCCAAATTTTGACTACACAGAAAAAAACCCTCTATGCACAATTAGCAGACAATATAGATCACACAAACAAGAGTTGAAAGAGGCAGTGTATGTATGAGTCAGTATATATGTGTCAGTTCGTGTAATGTTGTGTGCATTTGTGTAGTGCAGGTGTGACAGTTGCTAGTGAACAGCAGAGGGCGCCTCCAGGCAGTAGATAGATGTTATAGTCATGTGACTTATAAACAAGTCCGGAGTCTGTCTCTTCGCTTGCAGATGAAGGCACATGGACTGTCCTTGAGAAGTTCATCCGATGAAGACAGCAGCTGTCTGTCGATTGTTTGGGTTAAGAGCCGCTCCTTACGCTTATCTTCGTCGGGAGGAATGTAAATACAGGGCACCAAAGAAGGTCAAATCTGCACAGTGCACTCAGAGAATAGAATTTCCTCACCCGTGCAATTCTGTGCTTCAGAATTTCCATGTGCAGGCTTAAACTTTAATATACTCTGGAGAGCACTGGCGACTTCAAGATGTATTCCACCATCTGAATCTCCATTCAGTTCACCATGCCACCTCGTGCACTCCCCAACTGGTCAAATTGGTGAAGGAGCTTGCCTGGATCCGCATTTTGAACAGCTCTCCACCTTCCTCAATTTCTGAAACAAACACCAGGAAACTCCAGAGCCAAAAATAGAATCCTGTGTCGTAGCCAATAGATGTCTTCTGCATCTCCAGTCGAATCATACACTCAGCAGGTTCCAATTCTTGGGCTCCCCCTTGGCCCGATTCTTGTTGAAAAAATAGTGACAATAGCACATTTAAGCCGCTTCCAAATCCATAATTTCCGTTTAGATTAAGATTCAGCAGAAGAAGAGCGACTAAACACAGACAAAAACGCAACATTGCAAAGCTGGGAATAGGTCAGGAAGGCAGACAGGAGGAGGGAAGAAAAAATGCGACTACTCTCTCTCAGAGCCGGAAGAAGAAAGATATATATGTGGATGTAGATAGTGACTGCCTTAATGTGGCATTTAATTCAATATTAGACTCGATTGGGTTTTCTCAGAAAGTAGGAAATTCTACTCATTACCTCCACCATACATTGGCCCTTGTTCTGACATATGGCATAGATACAGAAAATCTTGTAGTGTCTCCTCATAACCCTGTACTGTCAGACCATTGTCTGTTAACCTTTGATTTTACTATTTCTGACTATTTGGCTCCTAAAGAAAAATATTATTAAAGTAGATGTCTCTCAGATGATGCTGTTACCAAATTTATGCAGATTGTTTCCTCTATGCCATGTGTCAACACAACGGAAATAAGCTATAGACAGCTTGCTCCTTCTGTAATTGATAACATGGTGGATAGTGTTTCAGCTTCTCTGCATCAGACTCTAGACTTGGTGGCCCCCTTAAAAAAGAAAAAGTCTAATCAGAGATTTCTAACTCCTTGGTTCAACACAGAAACTCGTAGCTTAAAACAGAAGACTTGTCAATTAGAAAGAAAATGGCGCTCCACTAATTTAGATGAAATCTATTTAGCTTGGAGAAATCATCTTTTAATTTATAAAAAATCTCTTAGAAAAGCTAGACCGAGTTATTACTCTGCATTAATAGAAGAGAACAAGAATAATCCCAGGTTTCTTTTCAGTACTGTAGCCAGGTTGACAAAGAGTCAGGACTCTGTCAATCCTAGCATTCCCTTAGAGTTTACTAGTCAGGACTTTATTAACTTTTTCAATAATAAAATTTCATCCATCAGAGATAAAATCAATCAGATTCTTCCCACAGTTAACTTAAATACTGTAACTACTACAACTCCTTCTATTGATGGCTGTCTTGATGAGTTTACTCCAATCGACCTTTGTGAGTTAGACAAAATAGTTTCCTCATCCAAACCTTCAACTTGTCTTTTAGACCCTATTCCTACCAGGTTATTTAAAGAAGTCTTCCCACTTATTGGTAGCTTTATTCTTCATATAATCAATTCTTCATTAACTTTAGGCCATGTACCGCAGGCTTTTAAAACGGCTGTAAATAAACCCTTACTCAAAAAGCCAACGCTAGATCCAGGAGCTTTAGCTAACTATAGACCAATGTCTAATTTCCCTTTCATTTCAAAAATCTTAGAAAGAGTTGTTGCTACGCAATTATTTGACTACCTGTAGGGAAATGGTTTACTTGAAGAGTTTCAATCTGGGTTTAGAATCCATCATAGTACTGAAACAGCCTTAGCGAAGGTCACTAACGACCTCCTCATCGCATCTGATAATGGACTAGTTTCTGTACTTGTCCTTTTAGACCTTAGTGCAGCTTTTGATACTATCGATCATAATCTTCTACTTGATAGATTAGAACACTATGTTGGACTTAATGGAACTTCGTTGCAGTGGTTTAGATCTTATTTATCTGATAGATTCCAGTTTGTTCATGTAAATAATGAGTTTTCTTTCAACTCAAAGCTTAGTCATGGAGTTCCACAGGGATCAGTGCTAGGCCCTACTCTTTTTAGTTTATATATGCTTCCGTTAGGCAACATTATTAGAAAGCACTGTATACATTTTCATTGTTATGCAGATGACACACAATTATACCTGTCAATGAAGCCAGATGATAGTAATCAATTAGCCAAGTTAGAAGCCTGTCTTAAGGAAATCAAAGTTTGGATGACTTGTAATTTCCTGCTATTAAATTCAGATAAGACTGAAGTCATTCTTGTTGGTCCAAAAAACCTTAGAAATTCCTTTCCAAATCAAACTTTCAGTTTGGATGCGGTTACCCTTTCTCTTAATAGCTCTGTGAGGAACCTTGGAGTTATTATTGATCAGGATTTGTCCTTCAATTCACATATTAAATTTGTTTCTAAGACTGCCTTCTATCATTTGCGTAATATTGCGAAGATTAGGAGCATCTTGTCTCAGAGTGATGCTGAGAAACTGATCCACGCTTTTGTTAGCTCGAGATTAGATTATTGTAATTCTTTATTATCAGGCTGTCCTAAAACAGCTTTAAAAAGTCTTCAGCTGATCCAAAATGCTGCAGCAAGAGTTTTAACAGGTACTAGAAAGAGAGATCATATCTCTCCGGTTCTGGCCTCCCTTCATTGGCTTCCCATAGAGTTTAGAATTAGGTTTAAAATCCTTCTTCTTACTCACAAAGCTCTAAACAATCAGGCTCCTTTTTA
Source organism: Pholidichthys leucotaenia (assembly GCA_020510985.1). Taxonomy (NCBI): domain Eukaryota; kingdom Metazoa; phylum Chordata; class Actinopteri; order Cichliformes; family Pholidichthyidae; genus Pholidichthys; species Pholidichthys leucotaenia. The sequence goes on along the minus strand of CM035849.1, from coordinate 4,384,620 downwards.
TTTAAAAGATCTGATACTACCGTATTATCCTAACAGAGCACTACGCTCCCAAAATGCAGGATTACTTGTAATATGTGTTGCTATCCCTGTGCTGTTGCAATCCTGGAATTTCACCGTTGTGGGACTAATAAAGGCTTATCTTATCTTATCTTATCTTAATACCTAGAATCTCCAAAAGTACAATGGGAGGCAGAGCCTTCAGTTATCAAGCTCCTCTCCTGTGGAATCAGCTGCCAATCTGGTTTCGGGAGTCAGACTCGATCTCTGTTTTTAAGAATAGGGCTAAAACCTACCTTTTTGATATAGCCTACAATTAGGGAAGGATTATGTGTTTCTGAACCCTCCCTTAGTTATGCTGCTAATAGGGTTAGTCAGCCGGGGGACCTCCACTAATGCACTGGGCCTCACTCCTTTCCTCACTCTCAATGAAATATTTTTTTTGCTGGTCATTAACATTTGTTTGTTCTCTCCCATAGATTGAGTCCCCATCGTGCTGTTTGCTCTCTACATGCTGTTCTTTTCTTCTTCTCTATCCCCTCACCCCCCAGCCAGTCGCAGCAGATTACTGCCCCTCCCTGAGCCTGGTTCTGCTGGAGGTTTCTTCCTGTTAAAAGGGAGGAGTTTTTCCTCTCCACAATCACCAAGTGCTTGCTCACAGGGGATCGCCTGATTGCTGGGGTCTTTCTGCAACTGTGGGGGTTCCCCCTACAGTTGATAGTGCTATGAGATGACTGTTGTTGTGAAATGGCGCTATATAAATAAAGTTGAATTGAATTGAATTGAGTTGCTTCCTTGATGGGGGGCGACATTCCACCACCGCCTTGACCTTTGCTGGGTTAGTGAGAACCTGGTTATGGGAAATAAAGAAACCGAGAAAAGAAGTCTTGTTGGTGTGGAACTCATATTTCTCAGCTTAAACAAACAGCTTGTTCTCCAGGAGTCGTTGGAGGACCCGTCTCACGTGAACCCGATGCTCATCTAGTGATCGTGAGAAGATGAGGATGTCATCCAAGTAGACGAAGACAAAGGCACCCAGGAAGTCCCGGAGAGTGTCGTTTATAAGGCGTTGGAAGATGGCTGGAGCATTGGTCAACCCAAACGGCATCACGAGATATTCAAAATGGCTGCTTGGGGTCTGAAATCCCCTCTTCCATTCGTCTCCCTCCTTGATTCGCACGAGATGGTAAGTGTTGCGAAGGTCGAGCTTGGTGAACCAAGAGCCCCCCTGGAGGGAGTCGAAGGCCGTGTCCATGAGAGGCAGGGTATATTTGTCCTTTACCGTTATGTCATTAAGCCCCCTGAAGTCAATGCATGGCCTCAGGGAGCCATCCTTCTTGCCAACGAAGAAGAACCCCGCCCCCACCGCCGAAGAAGACGGACGAATAATGCCCGAGCTGAGCGACTCCTTAATATAGGCATCCATCGCCTCCCGCTCTGGAGCTGACAGGCTGTAGAGACGGCTCAATGGCAGCGGGGCACCAGCCCGGAGATTGATGGCACAGTCGTAGGGGAGGTGGGGGGGAAGTGTCAGCGCCTGCCACTTACTAAATACCGCTCCCAGGTCATGGTATTCTGGCGGCACCTTGGACAAACCTGGGGGACGAGGGGTGTGGGGGGCTAAGGACACCGACGGGGTGCAGGCTGCGGACTGAAGGCACGCGCTGAGACAAAATGAGCTCCATGACGTTATACTCCCAGTCCACCAATCAAAAGATGGATTATGGAGTCGGAGCCAGGGGTAGCCCAAGATGACAGGGGACGTAGAAGTGGGCAGCACCAACAGGTGTAGGTCCTCCCGATGGTTTCCTGACACAATCACTGATACTGGGGCGGTCTGTTGTGAGACTGTCGCCAGGGGGGTCTTAGACAGTGGGGTGAGCTTAAGGGGTGACTGGAGAGTACGGCAGGGAAGCCCTAACCGGGTTGCCAGGTTCCCCGATATGAAACTCTGCTCAGACCCCGAGTCTATCAGTGCATGTGTGGCATATTCTGTGTGTTTGTAGATGAATCTAATGGGCACGAGGCACTTGGTGAGGGGATTAGGCTGAGACGCGTCCGTGAGTCCCCCTACTGCCACGCACGGACCCCCTCTTTTGGCCAAACGGGGCAACTCTCTACCTCATGCTCACTATTACCACAGTACATGCGCAGCCCTAACTCCCTACGGCGCTGCTTCAGACAAATGTCAAACGCGCTTAAGTTCACTATCGCGCAAAGTCCTGCTGAAAAAGGCGAGCGGCTGCCAAGCCCCGGCTACACGCTGCTCCACGACCGCCCCTATGGCCACATCTGACGCGTCAGTAGTGAGCACTATGCGGGCCACTGGGTCTGGATGTGGCAGCAACGCAGCGTTTGCCAGGGCTGCTTTGACTTCTGAGAGCGCCCGCTCTCGCTCCGGGGACCATTATTCGCGGGTTTCTGCTTTTTGAGCGCGGCGTACAGTGGTTGCATGAGCTGCGCTGCGCGGGGGAGGAAACGGTTATAAAAATTCACCATTCCCAAAAACTCCTGTAACGCCCTGACCGTTTGTGGTCGGGGAAAATCTGCTACCGTGCGCACTTTGTCAGGCAGCGGAACCGCTCCTTCGGGAGAGACGCGGTGCCCCAAAAAATCAATCTGCGTCACCCCGAGCTGACACTTCGCTGGATTGATTATCAAACCGTGCTCTCCCAACCTCCGGAAAACCGCCATGAGGTGGGTTTCGTGTTCGTCTTCTGACGCGCGGGCTACCAAAATATCGTCCAGGTAGACAAATACGAAAGGGAGATCATGCAGCACCGCATCCATCATGCGTTGGAACGTCTGTGCAGCCCCTTTAAGCCCGAATGGCATGCGCAAAAACTCGAATAGGCCAAACGGAGTTATCACCGCTGTTTTGGGTATGTCCTCAGCATGCACTGGGACTTGGTGGTAACCGTGGACCAAGTCTATTTTAGAAAAAACGCGCGCTCCTGCCAAATGAATGGAAAAATCTTGGATGTGAGGAATTGGGTAGCGGTCGTGCGCTGTGGCGTTGTTCAATCTGCGGAAATCCCCGCAAGGTCGCCACGAACCGTCAGCTTTAGGGACCATGTGTAGCGGGGAAGCCCATGGGCTGTTTGAATGCCTGATGATGCCCAGCCTCTCCAGGCTGGTGAACTCCTCGCGCGCTATGGCCAGTTTAGCTGCATCCAAGCGCCGAGGTTTTGCAAAAACGGGCGGCCCGGTGGTGGTAATAAAATGTTCCACCCCGTGTTTAGCGACAGCTGCCGAAAATGTGGGGACCGTGAGTGCTGGGAACTGAGTGAGCAGTGTGTGGAACTTACCGCTTGCAGCTGTGACGTTGGCTTGTGCTGTTGGCCGGGACGCTCGAGCTGTGCAGGGAATAGAATCAAAAGACAGCGCATTAACCAGGCGCCTGTTAGCGACATCAACCAACAACCCATGTGAGCACAAAAACTCAGCCCCCAATATATTGAAATTCAATGCTGCTATTCAATTCAATTCAATTCAACTTTATTTATATAGCGCCATTTCACAACAACAGTCATCTCATAGCACTATCAACTGTAGGGGGAACCCCCACAGTTGCAGAAAGACCCCAGCAATCAGGCGATCCCCTGTGAGCAAGCACTTGGCGACGGTGGAGAGGAAAAACTCCCTTTTAACAGGAAGAAACCTCCAGCAGAACCAGGCTCAGGGAGGGGCAGTCATCTGCTGCGACTGGCTGGGGGGTGAGGGGACAGAGAAGAAGAAAAGAACAGACATGTAGAGAGCAAACAGCACGATGGGGACTCAATCTATGGGAGAGAACAAACAAATGTTAATGACCAGCAAAAAAAAAAAAATATTTCATAGAGAGTGAGGAAAGGAGTGAGGCCCAGTGCATTACTGGAGGTCCCCCGGCTGACTAAACCTATTAGCAGCATAACTAAGGGAGGGTTCAGAAACACATGATCCCTCCCTAATTGTAGGCTATATCAAAAAGGTAGGTTTTAGCCCTATTCTTAAAAACAGAGATCGAGTCTGACTCCCGAATCCAGATTGGCAGCTGATTCCACAGGAGAGGAGCTTGATAATTGAAGGCTCTGCCTCCCATTGTACTTTTGGAGATTCTAGGTATTACAAGTAAACCTGCATTTTGGGAGCGTAGTGCTCTGTTAGGATGATACGGTAGTATCAGATCTTTTAAATAAAAAGGAGCCTGATTGTTTAGAGCTTTGTAAGTAAGAAGAAGGATTTTAAACTTAATTCTAAACTCTATGGGAAGCCAATGAAGGGAGGCCAGAACCGGAGAGATATGATCTCTCTTTCTAGTACCTGTTAAAACTCTTGCTGCAGCATTTTGGATCAGCTGAAGACTTTTTAAAGATGTTTTAGGACAGCCTGATAATAAAGAATTACAATAATCTAATCTCGAGCTAACAAAAGCGTGGATCAGCTTCTCAGCATCACTCTGAGACAAGATGCTCCTAATCTTGGCAATATTACGCAAATGATAGAAGGCAGTCTTAGAAACAAATTTAATATGTGAATTGAAGGACAAATCCTGATCAAAAATAACTCCAAGGTTCCTCACAGAGCTATTAAGAGAAAGAGTAACTGCATCCAAACTGAAAGTTTGATTTGGAAAGGAATTTCTAAGGTTTTTTGGACCAACAAGAATGACTTCAGTCTTATCTGAATTTAATAGCAGGAAATTACAAGTCATCCAAGCTTTGATTTCCTTAAGACAGGCTTCTAACTTGGCTAATTGATTAGTATCATCTGGCTTCATTGACAGGTATAATTGTGTGTCATCTGCATAACAGTGAAAATGTATACAGTGCTTTCTAATAATGTTGCCTAACGGAAGCATATATAAACTAAAAAGAGTAGGGCCAAGCACAGATCCCTGTGGAACTCCATGACTAAGCTTTGAGCTGAGAGAAAACTCATCATTTACATGAACAAACTGGAACCTATCGGATAAATAAGATCTAAACCACTGCAACGAAGTTCCATTAAGTCCAACATAGTGTTCTAATCTATCAAGTAGAATATTATGATCAATAGTATCAAAAGCTGCACTAAGATCTAAAAGGACAAGTACAGAAACTAGTCCATTATCAGATGCAATGAGGAGGTCGTTAGTGACCTTCGCTAAGGCTGTTTCAGTACTATGATGGATTCTAAACCCAGATTGAAACTCCTCAAGTAAACCATTTCCCTGCAGGTGGTCAAATAATTACGTAGCAACAACTCTTTCTAAGATTTTTGAAATGAAAGGGAGATTAGAGATTGGTCTATAGTTAACTAAAGCTCCTGGATCTAGCGTTGGCTTTTTGAGTAAGGGTTTAATTACAGCCGTTTTAAAAGCCTGCGGTACATGGCCTAAAGTTAATGAAGAATTGATTATATGAAGAATAAAGCTACCAATAAGTGGGAAGACTTCTTTAAATAACCTGGTAGGAATAGGGTCTAAAAGACAAGTTGAAGGTTTGGATGAGGAAACTATTTTGTCTAACTCACAAAGGTCGATTGGAGTAAACTCATCAAGACAGATATCAATAGAAGGAGTTGTAGTAGTTACAGTATTTAAGTTAACTGTGGGAAGAATCTGATTGATTTTATCTCTGATGGATGAAATTTTATTATTGAAAAAGTTCATAAAGTCCTGACTAGTAAGCTCTAAGGGGATGCTAGGATTGACAGAGTCCTGACTCTTTGTCAACCTGGCTACAGTACTGAAAAGAAACCTGGGATTATTCTTGTTCTCTTCTATTAATGCAGAGTAATAACTCGTTCTAGCTTTTCTAAGAGATTTTTTATAAATTAAAAGATGATTTCTCCAAGCTAAATAGATTTCATCTAAATTAGTAGAGCGCCATTTTCTTTCTAATTGACGAGTCTTCTGTTTTAAGCTACGAGTTTCTGTGTTGAACCAAGGAGTTAAAAATCTCTGATTAGACTTTTTCTTTTTTAAGGGGGCCACCAAGTCTAGAGCCTGATGCAGAGAAGCTGAAACACTATCCACCATGTTATCAATTACAGAAGGAGCAAGCTGTCTATAGCTTATTTCCGTTGTGTTGACACATGGCATAGAGGAAACAATCTGCATAAATTTGGAAACAGCATCATCTGAGAGGCATCTACTGTGATAATATTTTTCTTTAGGAGCCAAATAGTCAGAAATAGTAAAATCAAAGGTTAACAGACAATGGTCTGACAGTACAGGGTTATGAGGAGACACTACAAGATTTTCTATTTCTATGCCATATGTCAGAACAAGGTCCAATGTATGGTGGAGGTAATGAGTAGAATTTCCTACTTTCTGAGAAAACCCAATCGAGTCTAATATTGAATTAAAAGCCACATTAAGGCAGTCACTATCTACATCCACATGTATATTAAAGTCCCCTACTATAATTATTCTATCAGATTTCAGCACTAAATCAGCTAAGAAATCAGCAAATTCGGATAAAAATTCTGAATAGGTTGATGGGGGACGATAAACTATGGCAAATAAAATTGGGTTTAACCTGGAATTGCTAAGGTGCCCAACACTGAGGACCAGGCCCTCAAAGGAATTATAACATGTTTTTTGCTTTACATTAACTAGTAATTTGGAATGGTAAATTGATGCTACTCCTTCTCCACGACCAGAACTTCTGGGATTTTGACAGTTTAAATAACCAGAGGGAGTTGATTCATTTAAACCAACATAATCCTCTTGCCCTAACCAAGTCTCTGTAAGGGAAATTAAATCAATCTGATGATCAATTAACAGATCATGGACTAACAGAGACTTGGGAGTTAAAGACCTAATATTTAATAAACCACATTTAATTTTTAAATTATGAGGAGGAACAGAGGCCAAATCATTCAATTTAGAGGCTTTATGTTTAATTTGAGTTTTACCAATATTTTGCTTTATCACTTTGGGATGCTTATACATTATATTTTTATTTACTTTGGAGGGAGCAGACAACGATTCTCTGATGGGGAAGACAGGGGCTAAGCTGAGGGGTGGCGGATGAAGAGGAGCTGCAGAGAGGCGTGTAAGACTGCGACTCTGCTTCCTGGTCCCAACTCTGAGTAGTCATGGTTTTGGAAATTTGGATAAAAAAGATGCCAGATTGTTAGATAAATGAGAAGCACCATCCAAAGTGGGATGAATGCTGTCTCGTCTCATAAGACCAGGTTTTCCCCAAAAAGAGCTCCAATTGTCAATGTAGCCCACGTCATTTTTAGGACACCACACAGACAGCCAGCGGTTCAAGGATGACGAGCGACTAAACATGTCATCACTGGTCAGATTGGGGAGGGGCCCAGAGAATACTACAGTGGCAGACATCGTTTTTGCAAAGTCACACACCGATTCTATATTAAGTTTCGTGACTTCCGACTGCCGGAGACGGATGTCATTAATGCCGGCGTGAATAACAATTGTGGAATATTTACAGTTACTTTTAGCCAGCATTTTCAAATTTGACTCGATGTCTCCTGCTCTGGCCCCAGGAATGCATGTGACTATGGCCGATGGAGTCTCTAGGTTCACGTTTCTGACTACAGAGTCGCCAATGATCAGAGTTTTTTCCTCAGCGGGTGTGTCGCTGAGCGGGGAAAAACGATTAGAAACGTGAACAGGTTGGTGGTGAACCGGGGCTTTGCGACTAGGCTTCCTTCTCACCGTCACCCACCCAGTCTCCTCGCTGCTGAGGAGAGCCGGGGAACCGGTGACAGGGGGGGCTAAGCTAGCTAGCTCCGCTGCAGCTAATGGGCGTCCGTCGAGATTAACTGGCGCAGACGGTGTTTCAATGCAGCGGAGCCGGGATTCCAAATCAGACAACCTCGCCTCGAGCGCCTCAAAAAGACAACATTTATTACATTTACCGTTATCACTAAAAGAGGCAGAGGTGTAGCTAAACATCTGACAGAGAGAGCACACCAGAGGAGGAGAGGAAAGAGAGCTAGTAGCCATAGCTAGTGGCTCGAGAGCTGGAGAGCAAACCACACAGGCAGACAGCAAAACAGGAAGTGACGATACGTTACCACAAGGAAGTGACGATCCGGTCCCTGCTATGACAAAAGTCCATTCAAATGTACGGCCGTGTAGAGATAGAAGCAGAGTCCTCTCACCAAAGGTTTTAATGTCCGAGCCGTTTGTTGCTGCCATCTGGGGGCCGCTGGAACCTGCCAGCCGGTCGGCGTAGGACGGCATGATGAAACTCAGCTGGGCGCCGGTGTCCACGAGGAAATGTCTCCCGGAGCGTGCGTCTGTTAAGTAGAGCAGCTTGTTCTCCTCCCCGAGGGTCGCAGCTGCTACCGACCCCCGGTCTTGGCGTTTTTCCGAGCGCTTGAACTGGCACGGTGGTATACATTTGCGTGCCTTCTCTGCAAAGCGGCGGTGATAGAAACAAAAGATGTCTCCTGCGCGTTCCTTGGCGCCCACCGCCGCTGTCGTCGGTGGTTCTGGTACCGCTGTCCTTGGCTCCCCGCCATCTCCAGCCGTCGCGCCGAGCTCCGTCGCTGCCGCCGTGGCCGCGCGCACTCTGCTGGTGTTGACAATCCGATGCGCCTCCCGTGCCAGCGCACGGTAGTCCCGCTGGGCCAACAATGGCGAACTGGCCAGGGCCGCTCTCGTCTCTGACGGCAGGGTCCTGAGGAAGAGGTGGGTAAAGATGAAGTGGTCGTCGTCCGAGCCTTTCAACCTCAGCATCTTCTCCATCAAGTCAATGGGCGTGCCATCTCCCAACTCGGTCAGCACCAGGAGTCTCTCTGCTCTCTCCTCAACCGAGAGAATGTAGTGCTGGATGAGTGCAGCCTTCAACGCGCCGTATTTGTCGCTGGCTGGTGGCTGCTCCAGAAGGCTCTCCACATGTTGAGCCGTGTGGCTGTCGAGCTTTGTGATCACATGGTAGAATTTCGTGTCATCTACCGATATCCCCCGGAGGGCGAACTGCGCCTCAACCAGGTGGAACCAGGAGCGCGGGTTGTGCTGCCAAAAGTCCGGTATCTGGACTGTAACGGCATACGCTTGGCTGGGGGCTCCCAACGAGGCTGGCTCCGGGGAATTCTCTTCGTGTTGCATGCTTCGTCTTGGGTCACCAGTATAGAATGTGTAAATGATGAGGCAAGTTGGTCTCAAACAGTTTATTACACATTCTCTCTCATGAGCAAAGTAGAAAAGAGGACATCTCACACAGAACTCTTCACTTATATACTCAGGCCCTTCTACATATCAAAAGGTCACATTGCATTCACATAAAAGATCACTTTGCATGCACTTCTTTAATCCTTTAATATCCCCCTCACAGACTCTGGCACACAAAGCATCTTCCCAGCCGTCTCTGCATACAAAAGATCACATTTCGCAGCTTCCTGTTATCTCCGAGGAAAGTCTGCCCTTTGTTCTTATCAAAGATGCTGCTTGTTATGTTTTGGCCATGTGTGGCCACAAGTTCTCCAAAATACTGGAAAAAATATTTGTTAAGAGACTAAATGATTTCATTGATAAGCACAATATACTCTGTGAACAACAGTATGGATTCAGGAAGAACAGGACCACCTCACTGGCACTCATGGACTTTGTTGAACAGATTACCGATGCAACAGATAGAAGAGAATACACAGTTGGAATATTTCTGGACTTACAAAAGGCATTTGATACAGTTGACCATAAATTACTCCCCAGTAAATTACATAAGTATGGCATCAGAGGAATTGCTTTTGACTGGTTACACAGCTGTTTAGAAGACAGATATCAATATGGTCATGTTGTGGGGCACCCCCACAACAGACTGGGACAAGCAGAGCGCTCAGCTAGAGCAATTAACATAACAGTGAAATGTGTGTATTAATGTCAACAGGCAGCCTCGCTTTGTCTAGCTCTTCCCTGCTCAGTACTGTGATGTTAATGTGCCTTTCATGCATTGTGTTCATGCTTCCTGCTCTTACTGTGATGCAAATGTCCCATGCCTTTCATGTATTGTCTGTAGAAGGTATAAAAGCTGCATTGCTCTGTAACTCACCCTCACTCTCTGACCACTGCTTCTGACGACACGCATTCTGTGTCTCCTCACGAGAGCCTGAGAGCTCACTCCAGCATGCTTGCACAGTGCTGGTGTGAGCTCCATGATGGCGGAATGAAATAAAACCCACTTTTAAACTCTCAGTTCGCTGCATATTATTTCATGACGCTATAATGTGAATAATACACACTCTGAGTTGCTGAAGATGACGTGTGGGGTACCACAGGGTTCTGTGCTTGGTCCATTGCTGTTTATTTTGTATATTGATGATTTATGTTTTGTGTCTAATTTGCTCAAGTGTGTTTTATTTGCAGATGACAACTTTTTTTTGTAGTGGAGAAAATTTTAAGCAGCTTCTGGATTCAGTAGAAAATGAACTTAAACAAATCAATCAATGGTTCACTGCCAATAGATTATCTAATCACCTTGGAAAAACAAAATGTAAAATATTTGGAAACCGCAAATTATATAATCACAGAAAAATTAAAATAAGCAATGTTGAAACTGAGTTTTCGAAACCAAGTTCCTAGGGGTCATTGTCAACTAAACTGGAAATCACACATAAATTATGTCAAAACTAAAATGTCTAAATCCATTGCCGTACTGTATAAAGTTAAGAATCTCCTGTGTCAGAAATCTCTGCATTTTATATAATTCACTGATAGTTCCTTTTATGACATACAGCCGTGAACAAAATTGTTGGTACCCCTCTGTTAATGAAAGAAAACCCACGATGGTCACAGAAATAACTTGAATCTGACAAAAGTGGTAATAAATAAAAATTCTATGAAAATTAACCAATGAAAATCACACAATGCTTTTGAATTGTGGTTCAACAGAATTATTTTAAAAAACAAACTCATGAAACAGGCCTGGACAAAAATGATGGTACCCCTAGAAAAGATTGAAAATAATGTGACCATAGATTAGGTTAGATTAGATTATTTGTTTATTTGACAGGGACAGTGCAATAAACATAGACAATCAATGACAATCAATCTGATGTGTTGCACAAAGAGTGTATAGCTATTAGCTAATTTGCAAGTCTTGTCCCTGGATGGGCTTTAGAAAGGAGAAACAAGTAAAAAGAAAAAAAGGAAAGGTGTAGAGGATACCTTTCACAGACGAGACTGAGTTTATTTCTCAAAAAGCTTTATTGAAAGGCTACATTCTCTATCAAGCAAAGAGTCTCAGGAAAGAGGAAGAACAATCATCCTTCACAGTTCTTATACTCCCCAAAGACACAAAACCCCCAACATCAAATATCACTCCCCCAACCCACACAGTCCTTCGGTAAACATATAGCCCCCGAGGTTCCATGGCGTCTCCATTGTCTCTCATCCCTCTAGCCTCCGGGGCTCCTGCTGGGACATTCTCTCTGACTTCTTGTCTCCCACGAAACCACTTCACACCTCCCGTAGGTCTCTGCTGGGTCGGGTCCTCTTGGCCGTTTAGACGTGAAGCCTCCAGAGTATGCACGGTCATGCCTACTAGGTATATGTGAGGGAACATGCATACCATATATGCGCCCTAAACATGCGCCATATAACCCCCCCCAAACGTCTAAATAAGGACAACGTACACCCCAGATGCATAGAATCATGACATATCACACAGAACAGCAAAATGGCACAACATATCACACTTCCAACTGCTTGGGCTTCAACCTCCTGCCATATCTGCTGTGAGCAGGTTTTGCTCTGCCTGTAGCTGTCTCTTGCATCTGTGGATTAGAGTCATTAGTACATCCTTGTCAAACTACACTTGTTCATCAGCCAACACAAAAGCGGGTTTGAGTCTGTTAATGCAGACTAATTCCCTCCTGTCACCCAAATCGAGTAAAAAATGTTTTTCCCCAGTTTCCAACACTCTGAACGGTCCATCATAAGGCGGTCTTAAACCTGGCCTCTGAGCGTCGTGTCTGACAAAGACAAATTCTGCATTCTTTAAGGTCTTAGGCACAAAAACGCGTGGGAAACTGTGATGAGCTGGGCCGGGGAGGGTGTTTAATCCCGTGTCGCTCTGCAGCAGCTGAGCGGGTGGGCGATTTGGTGGGGGGTTCTCTGGAAGGAATTCGCCCGGTAACCGGAGGGGTTGGGCAAAAACTAACTCGGCCGGAGAGGCTTGCAAATCTTCCTTAGGTGCTGAACGCAACCCTAATAAAACCCATGGAAGTTTATCAACCCGATTTGTGTCCGTGAGAGCCGCTCTGAGGGCTGCTTTCAATGACCGGTGAAAGCGTTCGCACAAACCGTTGGCCTGGGGGTTATAAGCGGTAGTGCGGTGAATTTTCATCCCCAGGCTGAGTGCCATGGATGACCAGAGCTCGGAAACGAATTGGGGAGCCCTGTCAGACGTTATGTCCGACGGGACTCCGAAACGCGCAACCCAAGCCGTTAAAAACACGCGTGCAACGTCTGCTGCTGTAGTTGAGGCCAGGGGAACCGCTTCTGGCCAGCGCGTTGTGCGGTCCACCATAGTTAGAAGGTGTGTGAACCCCTGCGACAGCGGGAGGGGTCCCACCAAGTCGATATGCACGTGGTCAAAGCGTTTGGCCAGGATGTGAAAAGGTTCTAAGGGGGCCCGCGTGTAATTGTGTATCTTTGCTCTTTGACACGCTGCGCAGGCTGCAGCTCACTCTTTGACCTGTTTACGCAGCCCCAGCCAAATGAATTTTTCTCACACCATTTTGATCGATGCTCGAACTCCCGGATGTGCCAGTGAATGGATTAAATCAAAAACGAGGCGGCACCACGCAGCTGGGACCACGGGGCAGGGGCGCCCCGTGGAGACTTCACATATTAGGGGGGGCATACCTGTCTGATGCACCCGGTGCTCCAGCCTTAGCCCTGTTGGCCCAGACTGGAGCGCGCGCATATCGGCATCGCTAACCTGCTTGGCGGCCATGGCTGCATAATCTAAGCTCACGCAGACCGGGGATGCGAGCACTTCCGCGCCGCAAGCCTGGCCGGCGTACACGGCCACCGTGTCTGCCCTCTGGGGGCCTGGCGTTGCAACTGCGTGCGAGAGACAATCTGCCACTACATTGTGTTTGCCCGCCAGATGTTGGATGTCGGTAGTAAACTCTGAAATCGCGGCCAGCTGTCTCTGCTGTCAGCCCGACCACGGCTCTGAAAACTTGGCCATTGCAAATGTTAAAGGTTTGTGGTCTACAAACGCGGTGAAACGGCACCCTTCCAGCCAGAACTGGAAGTGGCGGATGGCCAGATGCAGGGCTAAAAGCTCCCTATCGAACGCGCTGTATTTTCGCTAGTTATCGCGCAATGTTTTGCTGAAAAACGCCAGCGGTTGCCAGCTCCCTGCTACCAGTTGCTCGACAACCGCCCCAACTGCTACGTCAGAAGCGTCCGTGGTTAGTGCCATGCGAGCTGCTGGCACCGGGTGTGCCAACAGCACAGCGTTCGCCAGGGCCGACTTGACCTGGGAGAAAGCGCGCTCCTGTTCCGGGGACCACTCGACCTTATTTGCAGGGTTTTTTTTCTTTAGAGCCGCGTACAGTGGGTGCATGAGCTGTGCCGCGCTGGGGAGGAAACGGTTATAAAAACTGACCATCCCCAAAAATTCTTGCAATGCTTTAACTGTCTGCGGTTGGGGAAAATCCGTTATCGCGCGTACTTTATCGGGCAGCGGGACCGCTCCTTCTGGAGAAACGCGGTGTCCCAAAAAATCGATTTGCGCTACCCCGAGCTGGCATTTCGCTGGGTTAATAATTAACCCATGCTCTGTCAGCCTCTGAAAAACCGCTGTAAGGTGGTGTTCGTGTTCATCCTCGGATGTACTGGCTACCAAAATATCATCCAAATAGACAAACACGAAAGGGAGGCTGCGCAACACTGCATCCATCAGGCGTTGGAATGTCTGTGGGGCTCCCTTGAGGCCAAAAGGCATGCGCAAAAATTCGAAAAGCCCAAAGGGGGTTATTACTGCCGTTTTGGGTATGTCTTGAGTGCGGACTGGGACTTGGTGATACCCGCGCACTAAATCTATTTTGGAAAAGATGCGCGCCCCCGCCAAGTGTGCCGAAAAATCCTGGATGTGTGGAATCGGGTAGCGGTCGTGTGCTGAAGCATTATTTAGCCTGCGGAAATCACCGCAAGGCCCCACGAGCCATCGGCCTTAGGAACTAAATGCAGCGGTGAAGACCAAGGGCTGTTCGAGCGCCTAATGATGCCCAGTTTTTCCAAGTTGGCGAATTCTTCACGTGCGATGGCCAGTTTAGCTGGGTCCAAACGCCGAGCTTTTGCAAAAACAGGGGGGCCAGAAGTAGTTATGAAGTGCTCGACCCCGTGTTTGGCTACCGACGCTGAAAATGTTGGGACCGTGAGTGCTGGGAACTGGTTGAGTAGTGCATGAAACTTACCACCCGCAGCTGAGACATTGGGATGTGCAGAAGGCGGGGCCACCTGAGCTGTACAGGAGATAGAGTGGAAAGACAGTGCATTTACCATACGTCTGTTAGTAAGATCAACCAATAAACCATTTGAGCATAAAAAATCAGCACCTAGCATGTTGTTGCTAACTGCAGCTACGACGAAAGTCCACTCGAAGGGGCGACCGTGGAAGGATAGGAGGAGCGTCTTCTCCCCATAGGTCTTGATCGTCGAGCCGTTTGCCGCTAGCACCAGGGGTCCGCTGGGGGGCGCCAGCAGGTCCGCGTAGGAAGGCTTGACGAAACTCAGCTGGGAGCCTGTGTCCACCAGGAATTCCTTCCCTGAATTTGCGTCCGTCACGAAAAGCAGCTTGTTCTTCGCGCCGAGAGCCGCAGCTGCTACTGACTCTCGGTCTTGGCGTTTCCCTGGCGCTTGTATCGGCACGGGGGAATGCATCTGCGTGCCCTCTCGGCGAAACGTCGATGGTAAAAGCAGAGTGTGCTGTCCGCTCCGCTTCTCCTGGTCTCTGCCGCTGCTGACGTCAGAGGGTCCTGTGCTGCGGCCTCTAGTCTCCCCTCGTCCCGCGGGGATGCATTCAGCTCCGTTGCAGCCATCGTGGCTGCGTGTCGTCTATGGGCGTCAACGAGCCGCTGCGCCTCCTGGCCCAGCCCATGGTAGTCATGGTTGTTGAGCAGCTGTGAGCTGGCCAGGGTGACTCTCACTGCTGGCAGTAGTGTTCTGAGGAAGAGGTGGGTGAAGATAAAATTGTTGTCATCTTCGCCTCTCAGATTCATCATCCTCGCCATCAGATCTGCCGGCCTGTCTGCTTCGCCTTCCGTCAGCGCCAGGAGCTTCTCTGCTCACTCTCCCAGTGAGGGGGTGAAAGCTCGGATGAGGGCAGCTCTCAGTGCGCCATACTTGTCGTCCTGGGGCGGGTGGTTGGTCAGGCTCTCCACCCGCTGCACTGTGAGGCTGTCCAGCTTCGCGACGACATGGTAGAACCTCGTGGTGTCCGCTGAGATTCCCCAAAGGTGGAACTGCGCCTCCACAGTGGTAAACCAGGAGCGCGGGTTATGTTGCCAGAAATCGGGCAGCTGTAGTGTGGTAGCTGCGTTAACCTGGTTGGCTCCTGAAGTGTCCGGTGCGAGAAGATCGTCGCCACCGGCCATAGTTTGTCGTAGGTCACCAGTGTAGAGGATGCCTTTCACAGACGAGAGTGAGTTTATTTCACAAAAAGCTTTATTGAGAGGCTACATCCTCTATCAAGCAAAGAGTCTCAGGAAAGAGGAAGAACAATCATCCTTCACAGTTCTTATACTCCCCAAAGACACAAAACCCCCAACATCAAATATCACACCCCCAACCCACACAGTCCTTCGGTAAACATATAGCCCCCGAGGCTCCATGGCGTCTCCATTGTCTCTCATCCCTCTAGCCTCCGGGGCTCCTGCTGGGACATTCTCTCTGACTTCTCGTCTCCCACGAAACCACTTCACACCTCCCGTAGGTCTCTGCTGGGTCAGGTCCTCTTGGCCGTTTAGACGTGAAGCCTCCAGAGTATGCACGGTCATGCCTACTAGGTATATGTGAGGGAACATGAATACTATATATGCGCCCTAAACATGCGCCATAAAGGAAAAGATAAAAAAATGAAAACAGAATACACAATAACCACATACATCAATGCAAAAAAGATTATAAATACATTATAAATACACAATTATAAATATTATAAATATTATAAATACACAAATATAACAGCCTGACTCACATTTGCCTATTTCAGGCCTCCCTCCCTTCGTCACTCACTATAAACAAACACATTCATTCCTTCCCTTCATTCACTCTCACCCTGCAGACAATCATTTCATAAATGGGTACATTCTTGTTTATTTTTCAGCCAGTTTTTAACCTTTTTAGTGAATGTTTTAAAGTCCGTTATTATTTTAATTTCATTTGGCATTGTGTTCCAGATGTGACTGCCCTTTATAGAGAAAGCTGTTTGTCCAAATGTGGTTCTGCGGTGGAATATTTTACAGTTATTGTTAACAGAACTCCTGGTGGCTCTGCTGCTGTCCTGTCTTTGGATGAAACCAGCAAGTGGCTCGGGTGCTGATTTATGGAAACATTTGAAAGTTAATTTCAGAAAACAGAGGTCAATGAAACTCTCAAAACTCAATAGGTTGTATTTTTTATAAAATATCACAGTGATGCCACCTAATGGGCTTTTTGTCCAAGATTTTTAGAGTTTGATTATATAATGAACCTATATGTTTTATTGTGGAAGGGGCTGCTTGAGCCCAGACTGTCAAACAGTATGATATATGAGAAAAAACCATAGAATGCATATACAGTACAGCTGCTTCGTAAAGTATGTAATATCTAATTAATTTAAAGCAGTTCAGATTTTTTTTTTACTGTTTTTGAAATTTTCTTTATATGAAGATTAAATTTGAGTTGAGGATCTAGTACAATGCCAAGGTATTTGAATTCTGTAACTAAACTGATGTCATGATCATGTATATTAACTTTAAAACGTTGCAGGTTACATTTTTTGATTGAAAAGCACATTGAGACTGTTTTCTGAAGGTTCAGCAATAGATGGTTCTGGAGGAGCCACTCTTGGACATCAACCATACTTGTAGACAGTACATCTGCAGCCTGTGCTGGAGTCTTGGCAGCTGTGTAAATAACTGCATCATCTGCATAAAGTTGGCATGTTGCAGCTGAGCAGTGTAGCTGCAAGTCATTAATAAAAATGCTGAAAAGTAAAGGACCAAGAATGGACCCTTGTGGGATACCCATAGGGTTGTTTAAAAACGAGGATTTATCCTGGTGAACTTTTACACACTGTCCTCTATTCTGGAGATAAGATGCAAACCATTCTAATGTATCTGGGGAGAAGTTAAAAGATACCATTTTGGATAAAAGCAAACTGTGGTTTACAGTATCGAAAGCCTTTTTGAGATCTAGAAAAACAGCTCCTACCACATTACCCCTGTCCAAGGACTGTTTGACGTTTTCAATAAGGCAACAATTTGCTGTTTCTGTTGAGTATCCTGGTCTAAAACCAAATTGATGTGGATGAAGAAGTTGACTGTCTTGTAAATAGTCTATCAGCTGTGTAGCTACAACTTTTTCAAGAACCTTAGACAGGACTGGTAAAATAGAGATTGGGCGGTAATTGCATATATCGTCTTTACTGCCTGATTTATGAACTGGTATGACGACAGCTTTTTTCCAGCCAGATGGAAATGTACTAGACCTAATGGAGAGATTAATGAGATGAGTCAGTGGTTTGATTAATATTTTGCTGTGCGTTTTGAGAAAGGAAGTGCTCATATTGTAGATATCATTAGTTTTTGAGTTTGACAGTGTTTTAACAATACCAGCAATTAACTCCTCATTTACCTCATCGATGTGAAAAGAATCTGTTGGAAGTATTGATTTTGTGTTGTTGAGCACATTTGGCAGCACAAAGTTTTTTGCTAAGTCTTCCACAGAGCCCACAAAATATGAATTAAATTCATTTGCCAATGTAGCCTTGTCACTGATGGTCTTGCCGTTGATTCTAAGTTCCTTTACCCCCTTCTGAACATTTTTTAAATTAGTTAAGTTATTTAAATGCTTCCATAGGGAACTGTTGTTACCTTTTGCATGATCTATCAGTTTATTGTAATAAGATATTTTTGATTTTCGCAGCTCTTGTACCACTTTATTTCTTAAACTTTTGTACACAAGGTGATCATTTTGTAGTTTAGAGGTTAATGATGTTTTCAATGCAGAGTCTCGCCTCTTCATAAGTTTTCTTATTTCATTATTTAACCATGGTAGGTTAATCTTCTGTTGTCTACTTTTAATTTGCTTTGTAAATTTTTCTATGGACTTTGTAATTGTTGCAATTATAAAATTACAACAATCATCTACTTGATATATAGACATGAGCTGCTCCCAATTTTGATTCTCTAAGTAATGTTCAAACTCCTCATTTTTTGATTTGGGAATAATAAAATTTGATTTGTCAATATCGACTCCCCCAAAATACTGTAGTTGCTTTTTAGTAAGTTTTCTGACAGCAAGAACCATGTTATGATCTGAGAGACCAGTTACAAGATTATAGGTTCTGGTTATTCGTTCTGGTTTATTAGCAAATACCATGTCAATAAGTGTTCTAGATTGTTTGGTTATCCTGGTGGGTCCTTTGATCATTTGTTGGTAATTAAATTTAGTCATGAGACTTTTTAGTTTCTGTTTTTCCTTATTATCAGACCAGTTGATATTGAAATCACCATAAAATATGGTTTCTCTGCTCCTCTCAAGTTGTTTGACCAGAGCACTTAATTCATTATAAAAAGAAGAATTGTGTGACGGTGGGTTGTACAATACTGCGATGTTGAAATTCATTACCGGTGAGAGATATACATTAACAGCTAAACATTCAAGTGAAGTATTCAAATCAACCAATTGACATTTAAATTTCTCTTTGATGTAAATTAAAACACCTCCTCCCCTCCCTACCTGCCTGTCTTTTCTAAAACACTGATAGCCCACAATATCGATCATATTAGTGTCTATGTTCCTGTGTAGCCAGCTTTCTGAGAGACAAAGATAGTCCAGATTTGAGTCAGACAGCAACACAGAAATCTCATCTCTTTTGGGGATTATGCTCCGTATGTTTAGATGTCCGCCGAGGATCCCCTTTGGTTTAACCTTTGTGTCCCAAAGAACTTGTGCATGATTAATAGTTTGGAAAAATAGATGTTGTTTTTGCTTTTGTACAGCTCGGTTTTCGGATCTCGCCTCATTTGCAATTTGTTTAACCGCTCCTGTTTCCAAAAGTTTGGACGTAGCGCAGCTGTTTACAGCAGGATCAGATATGTGAGTCTGTTCAGTGCAATTCGACTCACCCGACTCGCTATGCCGGGCCGTAGATAGCAACAACCAATCCGCCGGCTCAGATGTTTGTGCTAACCCAGTGGTCTGCTGTTTAATAGTGGCAGGTCCAGGGTTAAGGTGAATATCCCCTGCCAGAAGTAGCAGCACTAACAGTACTTTAACTGTATAGCCTCTGCCATATTGTGGTATTTGCTTACCCGTCATGTTTGCCTTGTTTTGGGAGCTTTTTCTCAGGGCTTTTGAAGACCAGATAGAGTACAGGGTGAAATGTCCATGTCCAAATCCATATAAATAAAACTTTTTAGCTTCACCTTTAGTTGAGTTGGCCGGAAAACCCTTCTTGTTGCAGTTCCAGACACACAAAGACAATAATAATAAGAAGTAGATAGGCAGAAAGTGTCTAGAAGTGGGGCCCATCAGACCACTCCTCACTCCGGTGGCAGCCATCTTTTTTTTGAAATCGAGCGTGATGCATTCACTGACTGTCCGGCCAGGAACTCCCGCTATCGTCCTCCTTAGCCTGGAAGTTAAGCACCGAACTGTCCGGACTCATCCAAGGCCCTCTTGTACGCCTCGAGGAGGGAATGCTCCATGCCCGAGGAGAGGTGGCAGACAGGTGGAGAGAAGAGGAGCGGTTCCTTGGTTTCCGTCGTCCAGGGGAAACTTATCTGCTTTTTCGCCTCTCATCCAGCACTACGGCGTCTCCGCCAGCTGGCCACTCTCCCGCCGTCTTCGGTCCCGTGCGCTGCCGCTGTAAATTCCCACACCGTCCTCTCTCCGCTGTGGCCCACGTGAACATGTGGGGACATGTTCAACCAAGATGTGTCCTCTAATTAACATCACAGGTGTCTACAAACTTGTAATAATCAGTCAGTCAGCCTATTTAAAGGGTGACAAGTAGTCACTGTGCTGTTTGGTGACATGGTGTGTACCACACTAAACATGGACCAGAGGAAGCAAAGGAGAGAGTTGTCTCAGGAGATTAGAAAGAAAATTATAGACAAGCATGTTAAAGGTAAAGGCTATTGTAATGTAGTAACGTGGTCTGCCACTGGGGGCGCTGTTAAGTGTTGTTGTATGCAGATTAAGCAGAGAGTAAAAATGGTTGTTGACGTGACTGAAGACCTCGCTGTCCTGTCTGTTTATTCCACTTGCTCTCCTTATCAAAACACCTAAATATACTGCTCAAAAAAATAAAGGGAACACTTTGAAAACACATCAGATTTTAAATGGGAAAAAATAAGCTGGATATCGAAATTGTGGCAGGCTAGTCCAGTTTACTCAGATTAAAGGAACACATTTTAATCTGTGTAAGCTGGACTAGCCTGCCACAATTTCGATATCCAGTTTATTTTTTCCCCATTAAAATCTGATGTTTTCAAAATGTTCCCTTTATTTTTTTGAGCAGCATACATTACATGGTGTCAGAAGTGTCACTCATACGAAGATGGACCAACTAAAACCGCCAAACAGTCTGTCGCTGGAAGGAAACCTAGCAGAAAACTGGTGTTCGTGGGTCTAGAAGTTTGAGCTGTACCTGATTGCTCGCGGCATAGCTGAAAAATCAGAGAAAATAAAATGTGCTACCTCTCAAAATTTTAAAGAAAGTGACCAAAGGAGATATGCTACTGTTTGAATCCAGAACAAAGTTAGTATCATATTCTCGCTACAAGATGGAACCACTGGGCATGGCAAAGCTGAAATGTGAATACAAAACTCAAGCACAGGAGCTTGAATTTAAGATAAGATAAGATAAGAGAAGAAAAGCCTTTATTGGTCCCACAATGGGGAAATTCCATGATTGCAACAGCACAAGGATAGCAACACTCAGAGCAACAATCAGAAGGCAAGAGAAAAAAAAGAAACAAGAGCAGCAAGTATATATATATATATATATATATATATATATATATACACACACGTATATATATATACGTATATATATATGTATATATATATATATATATATACACATACACACACATATACATATATACATATGTATGTGTATGTATGTATGTATGTATGTATGTGTGTGTATATATATATATACTGTATATATATATATATAAACACACAGTGCGGAGCATTGTTGCTAGATGGAATAAATATGTAGATATATAAACACACACAGTGCAGAGCATTGTTGCTAGATGGGATGAAACAGCACAACCGTCTACTTAGTTATCCTACATGGTATGATTATGTACCCATACATATTCTCACCCTCCATAGCGACCAGTATTTTCCTAGTTGTATACTGGAGGGGACCATTGTATAAGTCTATTGCGTCTTTTTCATTCAAAACTATTAGTTTGTTACGTCTTTTTGCTATCTCTGCGAGCAGCCCTGCTTAGGTTGTACAGTCTGACAGCCGTTGGTAGAAAGGACCTGCGAAACCTCTCGGTTGTGCACCTAGGATGATGTAGTCTGCTGCTAAATGAGCTCCTCAGTGCATTCAGTATGTCCTGCATACGGTGGAACTCGGACTCCAGCAGAGATGACAGTTTAGCCACCGTCCTTCTCTCTCCTATCAACTCCACTGGGTCAAGGCGCTGCCCCAGGACAGAGCTAGCTTTCTTGATCAGTTTGTTCAGTCTCTTCCTATCGGCTGCTGTAATGCCACTGCCCCAGCAGACCACTCCAAAGGTGATGGCTGATGCCACCACCATGTAGTAGAATGTCCTCAGCAGTGCCCCTCGTACACCAAATGACCTGAGTCTCCTAGGTAGGAACAGCCTGCGCTGTCCCTTCTTGTAGAGTGTGTCAGTATTGTGTGACCAGTCTAGTTTAGTATTCAGATGAACACCCAGGTACTTGTAGGATGTCACCATCTCGATGTCTGTTCCCTGTATATTTACCGGTGCTGTGAGGGGTTGTCCTTGCCTGTGGCAGTCCACCACCAGCTCCTTAGTTTTCCTCGCGTTGATCTGGAGGCAGTTCCGATGGTACCAGTCCACGAAGTCCTGGATAAGCCCTCTGTACTCAGCTTCATCTCCGTTGGAGATGAGGCCAAGGATCGCAGAGTCATCAGAGAACTTCTGTAGATGGCAGTGTGTTGTGTTGTGTGAGAAGTCCGCAGTATAAAGAGTGAACAGGAAGGGAGCCAGCACCGTTCCCTGGGGGGCCCCCGTGCTACCGATGATCGTGTCGGACACACAGTCCCAGGTTCTCACAAACTGAGGCCAGTTAGTGGGGTAGTCCAGGATCCATGATGACAGGTGCTGGTCCACCCCTGCTCACAGCAGCTTGTCCTTCAGGATCATCGGTTGGATGGTGTTGAAAGCACTGGAGAAGTCAAAGAACATGATCCTCACCGCATTCCCGGGCTTCTCCATGTGGGACAGAGAACGGTGAAGGAGGAAGATCACCGCATCCTCCACCCCAATGCCATGCTGGTAGGCGAACTGGAGTGGATCCATCGCTGGTCCCATCAGGGGGCGGAGGTGAGCAAGGAACAGTCTCTCCAGGGTCTTCATCATGTGGGACGTCAAGGCCACTGGTCTGTAGCTGTTCAGGTCTTTGGGGTGGGAAGTTTTTGGTAAAGGTACCACACAAGATGTTTTCCACAGCTGTGGTACCCTCCCCAGCTTCAGGCTCAGGTTGAAGATGTACTCCACAATCCCACACAGCTGGTCTGCACAGGACTTGAGGAGCTTCGCGCTGATGCCGTCCGGTCCCCACGCCTTCCTCGCCTTGATCTTCTTCAGCTCCGTCCTCACCTGGGTCTTGGTCAGGGTCAGGATGGGGGGGCTGTGTGTTGGGAGTGGGGGGTGTTGGTGGAGTGGGGAGTGGGCGGCAGGACTTGATGTCTTTAGAGGCAGCAGTGGTTGTTGTGCAGTCAGGGGGGAGGGCGGTTGGTCCAACCTATTGAAAAACAGATTCAGATTGTTCGCCCACTCCCTGCCCCCCGTGGCCTGGGGGGAGGTATTCTGGAGCCCAGAGATGGTTTTGAGGTTTCTCCAGACCCCGCTGATGTCGCTCTGTTGCAGCTTGACCTCCATCTTCTTCCTGAAGCTGTCCTTGCCTTCTCTGATCTTCCTCCTCAGCTCCCTCTGTACGGACTTCAGCATCTCCCTGTTCCCCAACCTGAAGATCCTCTTCTTCTCTCTCAGAAGTGTTTTGATCTCAGGGTTGATCCAGGGTTTGTTGTTTGAGCAACACCGTATGGTCTTGGTGGGAATGGAGTTGTCCACACAGAAGCTGATGTAGTCCGTGATGGTGTGAATGAGGCCATCGATGTCCTCACCATGTGGATCGCAGAGCTGCTCCCAGGCGGTGGTTTCAAAACAGCCCTTTAGAGTGTCCATTGCCTCCTCAGACCATAACTTCACTGTGCGCATGGCCGGAGGTTGTCTGTGCACTAGGGGTTTGTACACCGGCCGGAGATGAACCAAGTTGTGATCCGATCTCCCGAGTGGGGGGAGTTGTTATGACGTGTACGCCTCCTTAGTGTTTGCATAGAATAAGTCCAGTGTTTTATTGTCTCTAGTGTGGCATGTGACATACTGGATAAACGTGAGTAGAATGGGAGACAGTGAAACATGGTTGAAATCGCCTGAGATGAGGAGAAGAGCATCTGGGTGTTCTGTCAGCAGCCTGCCGGTCCCAGCGTTCGCCGTCAGATTTGCATAAACAACAATGCAGATCACGTGTGAGTGTTCCCTCGGGAGATATGTAGGCCGCATGCTAACAGCTAGCAACTCAATGTCTTTGCTGCAGTGTCGTTGTTTAACAGTGATATGTCCCGGTCTGCATCAGTTGTTGTTAACATACATTATCACTCCACCGTCCCTTGCTTTGCCACTGTCTGGTGTTCGGTTTGCCCGTATCGCGTGGAAACCCTCCAGCTCAATGTTAGCATCTGCTGCTAGTTCAGATAGCCACGTCTCAGTAAACAAAAGGAGAGAGCACTCCTGGTATATGCTATCGTAGCGGGAGATAGCCGCTAGCTCATCTACCTTTCCCAGTAACAACCGTACATTCCCCATGACAACGGATGGAAAGGATGGGCTGTACCTTATATTTCTTGTCTTCCGCCTTACTCCAGTCCGGCAACCATGGCGTTTTCGCCTCAGTTCTCCCGGTATGTCGAGTTTTTCCGTTAGCACCGGGTGGCGGTTGAGTGCTAGCAGCTCTTCCCTGCTGTACCGTCTCCTGCTATAAACAGTGGCTCTGTCCACCAGCTCGGGAGACATTTGGGACGATCTGTGTGTCCGTGACACACAGATTTCAAGATTTCAGATTTCAAGTTACAAAAGCTGATTTGCCAGCGATCCTTGGAGGGGATTCATGTGAACAACTGGGACTGATAACCAGAGTCCACAAGGTGGATAGAAAAGAGGAAACTGACATTCTGACAGAATACAAAGATGTGTTTACAGGACTGGGGTGTGTACCGGGACTACATCACATTCAGGTCGACCCAGCTGTAACTCCAGTGATTCACCCACCCAGAAAGGTGCCTTTAGCATTGAAGGACAATATAAAAAAAGAACTAGAAAGAATGGAGACTGGGTGTGACTGAGAAGCAAACAGAGCCCACTGATTGGGTCAACAGCATGGTCATTGTCAAGAAAGCAAATAAAAGAATAAGAATATGCATAGATCCTCAAGATCTTAACAAAGCTATACAAAGAGAGCACTATCCCCTATGAACAGTGGAAGAAGTTGCTGCAGAGATGCCGAATGCAAAGGTGTTTTCAGTGCTAGACGCAATCCATGGCTTCTGGCAAATACAGCTTGAAGAAGAAAGCTCCAAGTTATGCACCTTTAACACACCATTTGGTAGATACTGATTTAAGAGGATTCCCTTTGGTGTGTCATCAGCCCCAGAAGTCTTCCAAAAGTACATCGCCCAGAGACTGGAGGACCTGGAAGGAGTTGAGAATGTTATGGATGACATCCTGGTGTGGGGTGTAAATAAAGAACAACATGACAAAAGGCTGAGACAACTACAGGAAAGAGTAAAAAGCATTAATCTGAAACTGAATGAGGACAAATATAAGATTGGCATGACTGAAATACAATATAATAATAATATATAATATATATAAGCCAGACCAAGAAAAAGTCAGAGCAATAGTTAACATGCCTCAACCAAAGATGTGGCTGCACTCAGAAGATTTCTCGGTATAGTGCAGTACCTTGCAAAGTTCATACCAAACCTGTCAGAGGTAAGTGTACCACTCAGAAAACTTCTGGAAGGAGAAGTTGCATGGCACTAGGAGTCACAGCAACAAAACAGCTTTGAACAGCTGAAGTCACTTGTCAGTGAAACCCCTGTGCTGAGATTTTATGACATAAATAAACCAGTTACATTGTCTGTGGATGCAAGCTCTGAAGGACTGGGAGCTGTGTTATTGCAAGAGGGTCAGCCAGTGGCTTATAGTTCAAGATCGCTAACAGACACACAGAAAAGATATGCACAAATTGAAAAGGAACTTTTGGCTATTGCGTATGGCTGTGAGAAATTCAAGCAGTATCTGTATGGAAGACCAGTACAGGTTGAGTCAGACCATAAACCACTGGAAGCTGTGTTCAAAAAAGGGTTGCATAAAGCACCACCCAGACTACAACGTATGCTGATGAGTCTGCAGCCTTTCAACCTGCAGGTTACATATAAACCAGACAAAGACTTGTACATTGCAGACACTCTGAGTAGGGCTTTTCTTAAAGAGCAGACAGAAAAACTATTGGAGGAGGAACTTGAAGTTAATCTCCTTACAGCACACCTACCTGTCTCAGGGGAAAAGCTGAAGTTATTCCAGAAAGCAACAGCAGCAGATGAGGAACTGCAAATGTTAATGAAAGCAGTTCAGTCAGGATGGCCAGCACAAGTCAGTCAAGTTCCAGCTGAGATAAGGAAGTATTGGACATTCAGAGAGGAACTCACATGCTCAGAAGGACTAATATTCAAGAACTCCAGACGAGCTCATGTTAATGGACCACAGTTTTCAAGTGCAGCGTTCAGACAGTTTGCAGAAATGTGGGAGTTTAAACACACCACATTGAGCCTGGGATACCCACAATCAAATGGGCAAAGTGAACGTGCAATTCAAACAATAAAAAACCTACTAAAGAAGGTACAAGAGAGCCGAGGAGATCCTTACATTGCTCTTCTTGAATGCAGAAATTCGCGCTTGGATGGAGTCAAATTGTCTCCAGCACAATTGTTGATGAATCGGAGACTGAAAACAAAATTGCCAACATCAGGTCAGCTGTTAATGCCACAGCTGAACAAGAATAAGCAAAAACAACTGAAGGAGAGACAGATGAGACAGAAACATTACTTTGACCGTGGAGCCAGAGCCTTACCTGCTCTACAAGAGGGAGAGACAGTTAGATTCAGAGCTGAGAATACATGGCAACCAGCTATTGTGGTAAAGAGCCACAACACACCAAGATCCTTTGTGATTCAGACCCCTGGGGGATGTAAATTCAGGAGAAACAGGCGCCATCTACTGAAGTGCAGAGAAGAAAGTGTTCCTGAAACCGCAAACACTGATCAGGAGGATTTCCCGACCTCTGCTTGTGAGCCAACAGAGACCATCTCATCGGAGCAAGCACCTGTTAATTCTCCTGTAAAGGAAACTGAGAATTCCAAAGCAGCTACTGAAGAGCCAAGGAAAACTTCATGCTTTGGCAGACTGATTAAACCCCCACAATGTTATATAATGTGAAACAACATAAAGAAATGTTCAAGTGTATCTTAAGGGATGCTAGCCCTGTAATGAAAAGAAAAGCAGTTGTTCAGGTTAAAACCATACTTTTAACTTGTGAGTCATACTAGGATTTATTGTTTTTCTGTAACAATATACAGTGATCCCTCACTTATCGCGGTTAATGGGGTCCAGAACCGACCGCGAAAAGTGAAAAACCGCGAAGTAGCGTCACTCCCCCATTTTTTACATACATTTTTTTTGTGTATAATATAAATAATACGTACATTCATTCTCTCACTCTCTCTCTCTCATATGATACGTGTGTGTGAGTGTGTAAGTGTATATACATACGTAGATGTAAATAAAGTGTACATAAATATGTTTTTAGAACTCTTTTATTCTTATAACAAGATACGTAACTCACCTCTGACAATAGCTCCTCTCCGCTTGACTGACGATGATCTTGATAAATGACGATGAAACACCTGTGCAGTACGATGGAGGTGAAGAAGATGAAGATGATTTACTGCACAGGTTAATGAGAACTTTACTGCTCCTCAGGTGACGCCTCATCGTCAGGTGCTAGAGGCGCTGGATCGTCGAGGGCAGCTTCCGATAGAGCTGGAGAAGCTGCAGGAGGAGGCGTAGTGGCTCGACGGGAAGGCGTAGAGGCAGCAGGATGAGGCGTAGAGGCAGCAGTTGCCAGTTGCTAGCGCCCGGGCAACTTTAGCGCCATTTTTTCTCAATTTTGAATTTTTGATGAATATTTTTGAAAAATCCGCGATGCACTGAGGGCGCGAAAGGTGAGGCGCGAAGTAGCGAGGGATCATTGTAGTATGATATTCTACTTCTAAAGAAGGGAGATGTAATGTAGTAATGTGGTCTGCCACTAGGGGCGCTGTTAAGTGTTGTTGTATGCAGATTAAGCAGAGAGTAAAAACGGTTGTTGTTGATGTTACAGAAGACCTCGCTGTCCTGTCTGTTTATTCCACTTGCTCTCCTTATAAAAACACACTAAAATACATTACAGCTATAAGACCATCTCCAAGCAGCTTGATGTTCCTGTGACTACAGCTGCACATATCATTCAGAAATTTAAGATCCATGGGACTGTAGCCAACCTCCCTGGACGTGGCTGCAGGAGGAGACGGATAATACGAATGGTAACAAAAGAGCCCAGAACAACCTCTAAACACATTCATGGTGAACTCTAAGGTCAAGGTACATCAGTGTCAGATCGCACCTTCCGTCGTTGTTTGAGCCAAAATGGACTTCATGGGAGACGACCAAGGAGGAAACCACTGTTGAAAACAAATCATAAAAAAGCCATACTGGAATTTGCCAAACTGCATGTTGACAAGCCACAAAGCTTCTGGGAGAATGTCCTATGGACAGACGAGACAAAACTGGAACTTTTTGGCAAGGTACATCAGCTCTATGTTCACAGACGCAAAAATGAAGCATAGCAAGAAAAGAACACTGTCCCTACTGTGAAACATGGAGGAGGTTCTGTTATGTTCTGGGGCTGCTTTGCTGCATCTGGCACAGGGTGTCTTGAATCTGTGCAGGACACAATGAAATCTCAAGACTATCAAAGTATTCTAGAGAGAAATGTGCTGTCCAGTGTCAGACAGCTTGGTCTCAGTCGCAGGTCATGGGTCTTGCAACACGATAATGACCCAAAACACACAGCTAAAAACACCCAAGAATGGCTAAGAGCCAAACATTGGACTATTCTAAAGTGGCCTTCTATGAGCCCTGATCTAAATCCTATTGAACATCTGTGGAAGGAGCTGAAACATGCCGTCTGGAGAAGGCACCCTTCAAACCTGAGACAACTAGAGCAGTTTGCCCATGAGGAGTGGGCCAAAATACCTGCTGAGAGGTGCAGAAGTCTCATAGACAGTTACAGAAATCGTTTGATTGCAGTGATTGCCTGAAAAGGTTGTGCAACAAAATATTAAGTTAAGGGTACCATCATTTTTGTCCAGGTCTGTTTCATGAGTTTGTTTTTTAAAATGATTCTGTTGAACCACAATTCAAAAGCATTGTCTGATTTTCACTGGTTTATTTTCATAGAATTTTTTATTTATTACCACTTTTGTCAGATTCAAGTTATTTCTGTGACCATTGTGGGTTTTTCTTTCATTAACAGAGGGGTACCAACAATTTTGTCCACGTCTGTATGTGAGTCTACAGTAAAGTCCTATCTAGTTCACCACTCGGTCTCGTCACTGGGTCACGATATACATACATAACACACTAAACAACTAAAACGGCTTAATAAACATGAATAATTTAAAACTGACAGATGACCAAGAGACTAGTGTTGGTATATATTGTGGGACATTTTGTGAATATGTACGTAGGCTGTAGCCCCACTGGGCTCTGTCTTTACGGTCCACATCTACCTCAGTAGTTTTACCCTGTGTTGGGTGATCTGTACATCCGGCTTGATAAGAAGAAAAATCAAATACAGATGGGGCAGCATCTGCTTTTAGCCTGTTGGTGCAGCAAACCACGACTTCATCTGACAAAACAACTCTCTTCTCTATATAGTCCTCATTTGTAAAATGCTCACTACAGATCCTAGCATTGCGGCTAACTGGAGGGTTGACCTGTTTGAGTGCAGCTAGCCACAGCAAAGAACAGCTGTCCGTGTCACTGGATTAATGTTGGTGCGATGTATGTGCGCTGTTGGTGTCTGGTCGCTACATCACTGCTAGCTCCTTTTTGCAGGGATGAAAAAAAAAAAATCAACTCTTGGCCGAGGCTGTTAAAGTAGCAGTCAAGATGTTTCTCCACCACTGGATGTCCCTCTAGAGCTCCAC
Organism: Pholidichthys leucotaenia; assembly: GCA_020510985.1. Classification (NCBI taxonomy): domain Eukaryota; kingdom Metazoa; phylum Chordata; class Actinopteri; order Cichliformes; family Pholidichthyidae; genus Pholidichthys; species Pholidichthys leucotaenia. The sequence continues at coordinate 4,354,846 of CM035849.1, read as the reverse complement.
TGTCAAACCCCCAAAAAGCTGCACTATAGCCACACCTCCTAACACCACCATCTGCCTTCTAATCCTCTTTCTGCATGTTTTTCCATTTCCTTATATTGATCAAGGGTCTCCTGTCCCAGCCACTGAGTCTTCCAAGATTCTAGGGAACAGTAATTTCTGGACCTTTGGAAACCTTGAGCTAGGACTGCTCACCTGCCTGTTTGGCTGGAAAGGCACAAGCAGGCGAGCTCCTGGTGGATGGCCTCAGTGGCCACTGGAGGAGGGAAGCCAACAGTAATGCTAACAGCAGTAAGTGAGGGATGGTGCACACAGAAATGAATAATAAAAAAGGCTGATAATGCTGTGCACAGAGCTTACTTCCTCCTCCACAGTTAGATTCCTTTCTCCAACTTAGGGATTGTTAGCATGAAGACCTGTACATCTTCCACAAGAACAGAAAAGTGTGTTCTCTCTCCCTGGGCTGAAGAAAAAATGACATCATTCTGTTCTTGCAGCACTGGTTTGGGAGTTCTTGCGGCTTGTTCTTGGCACATCATTTCTCCTGTGGTGTCTGACAGCTATTGTGTGATTGGTCAGAAATTGAATTTCCCATGAGTTCTACACTTGAGTTTTTTGTGAATTTAAAATATCCTGGTCAGAAAGAACTTTGTTCTTGTTCTTGTAACCTCAAAAAAAGAGAACAGATTTCTTTGTTCTTGTGGACTATGTACAGGCCTTTAGCATCAGCCACTTCTGATTGCTAGTTTTCAGCCAATGAAAATATTTCCACGTATTACAGAATGAGCTTTGAATTTCTCGAATTTAACAGTTCCTCAGCAGTACAGAGAATCACTCAGGAAGGCCTTCTCAGTCTCTGATGATGAGACACTCTCAGGAGTCATTTATTTAACTTATTACAACTGTGTAAAATGTTGTATAATCGCCTTTCAAACATTTCTGAACAGTTCTAAATCATATGTAATGATAAGTATCTACAGTAATATTTCAGATCAAGTTAATCCATCTAGAAACTATAAAGATTACATGATAAAGCTTCCATCTACCCTTATATCTCTTCAAGACAGGAACCTAAAGTCTCCAGATCAGCCTAAAACCTGCTGATGTATCAAAATCTTATACACTTTTACACTTTTATTTATTTTTTTTTACATATGTTTTGTATATACTATGAACCCTGAGTTCGAAATAAACGTTTGAATTGAATTGAATTGAATTGAATTGAACTGAATTGAAAATTCTTGAGTGGTTCAGAGGTCTCTCTCCAGGACGACGTCCTCATAGTATTCAAAGTCAAAGGACACCTTTGAGCTGTTCTGGCAGAAGTGACGTAAGCCCGGGTACACAACTGGATTTACGTAGCTCTGGATGATAAGAAAACCTTTAGGTCTCGGTAGCAAAGCCTCAAGCTGAGCTACGTACACGGTACACACCGCGGCCAAACTGCATCCAAAGATGTTGATGATGAGGCGCAGGGCGTCATCGCGGTAGGGGACGGCATACGGAGGTGTTCCAAGGCTCAGGGCAGCAGCCTCATGCTCACGGTCCACGATCCATGTTAGCGCCTTGCGGCGGAGCACCTCCAGATTGGCCTCTATGGGCTTCAGGGGCTCCCAGTCATCGATGATGGTTTTTCCAGGCAGCAGGTTGGAAACAACATGGTCGCTGAGGATCAGCGTCTCCGCCTGCTGCTGGTTCAGAATGATGGGACCACCAGAGAAGGAAGCAGGAGGAAGTCTGGACCTAAGCTCATTGATGAAGTCGCTGAGGTTGGCCGACTCACAGCACACAGACAGGATAGCCTGTAGGGGGCAGCAGAGTCAAAACAAGAGCTTCAGTCCACAGGAAGTTCTCTGATATGACTGGCGCCTAGCGGCTGCCCCGACCTTGGATGCGCTCTGCAGAGCGTGCCCAAATGCCAAGTCACGTTTCGTTACCTTGTATTCATACATGTGTAATGACAATAAAGTTGAATCTCAATCTCTGATTTACCTCCAAGGTTCTGCTACCTCAACTTTTCCCTCAAATTTAACAAACTTTTTCTGGAACTTTTTTAGCCCAATCACTGAGACTTTAACTTAAAAATCTGTGACTTTTTAGTCTTGTTGCTTTCTGATTTTATTAAATCAAATCTACATTTACCACTGGTTATGGGTGAATGATCCTCATGTGGCCTCAGAGCCACAGGTTGCAGAACCCTGACAACCTTTTCCTGTTAGAACACAGTGCGGTATGTGGTTTTTGTTTTGCTAGGAAAATCACAAAAGTCTTAAACCTCACCTCCTTAGCAATGACTCTGTACTTGGCTAGCGTCTGCGGCGTTAGTTTGTCTCCTCGGCACAGTCTGACAGCAGTGACTTCTGGGAAATGACGCCGGAGGTAGTCGGTGGCATACTTGTGAATGTCTCCGGCCAGGCCACTACCTCTAAGATCGGACACCACCCGACGAGCCTGAAAAAGGGCCGTTTGACCGCCGTCCACGATCAGTACAGACTCCAGCGCCACCTGTTAGAGGCATTTAATTTTGTTTTGAGTTGCTAACATTATACATGTTTGGTCCAGCCAAGTCAGCAAGTTTACATCGGGAATATGTCATGGAGAGGTCATTTGGACATTGGCAAGACACCGACATCTAGCCAATGTCTTGCCAATGTCCAAATGACCTCTCTATGACATATTCCCAATATAATCTTGGTACATTGGGCCGATGTTGGTGTAATGTATGTGTGCTGTTGGGGTTAAGACTGAAGCTAATGGAACAACTGAGGAAGATGATGAAACACTAAAGTAAAGAGATGTTAAACTGGTCCAGGAACCTTTCCAGTACCTGGTCTGACTGGATCGACTAAGACTGAGTCAGCACTAATAGACCTTTATAATGGAAGAAAACTAGTCAGGGTAGTGCACTGGACCTGGGGACCCAAACAGGAATTGTATGAGAAAACTACAGCCTAGAACATTAACATCTGGAAGCTTCGTCCTCACCACTCTGTCTTCAATCCGACTGATGAAGACGAGGCGTCCGGGCTCCTGCATCCAGCGGTGAAAGAACGAGGGCAGATAATCAAGGCCATTGTAGTCCTGAGGGGAACAGATGTTGAGGATCTGCAGAACAAACACACAGGTGAGCAGGGCAGTCCAAGCCTCTGAGTCTGATTCTGAACTCTGAGTGGACTTATACTGAGAGCAGAACCTCTGAGTGTATGATTCCAGAACAGCTGGTAACAGTTTAGAGTATATTCACTGTGACCTGAGAGCCTGTACAACCACGATAATGGAGCCCTGATACAATGATTCACCATAGCATCTGCCACGAACAAGTGCTCATGTTTCTTTACCCCTCTGGAATGGGACGTCCTCAAATGTTTTCCATAAAAGTAACACGAGTACCATGAGTAACTCTGTAACCAGCCAATCAGAATCAGGCTAACAGTATACCATGATCAGTATTCAACAGCAGTAGCTTGGAGGGATGTATACATACTGGCAGTTCTACCCATTCACATTCCTGTGGAAAGGAGACTTTGACATGTACACTGAAGTGATGAGAACCAGACCATCCAGACCTTGATTTTAAATACAGCCTATACACATCCATCTAGGAGGACTAGTGTTTTTGGTGAAAGCATTAATGCCCAGATCTCCTGACCTTTGACAGAGACCTTGACTTTCTCCTCAACTGTAGGGCTATTACGAGTGATTTTGGTGAGAATTGAAGTAATTGCCTAGTTGAAGTAATGATTTTTCTAAAATCATGTAAGCCTTGAGATCTCCTGACTTTTGGCCTTGACCTTGACTTTCACCTCGACTTGAGGGCCATTAGGAGTAATTCTGGTGAGAATCAAAGTAAGGTAAGATAAGGTAAGGTAAATTTATTTATATACCACAATTCAACAGCAAAGTGATTCAAAGTGCTTTACATAAAAACAAAATGCATTAAGACAGAAAATTTAGTTAAAAATAAAAGAACAATAAAAGCACAGTAGTAAGATTTATTAATAAGGGATAAGGACCTGTACTTATATAGTGCTTTTCTAGTTGTGAAGACCACTCAAAGCGCTTAACTAGTAGGTACACTAACCCTCTATTCTAAGGCCTATAGGAGACAGATACTTAGGGATAATTTAGAATCTCCAGTTAACCTAACATGCATGTGAATGGTGTTCATTTATATAGCACTTTTTCCTCGTCTCTAGATGACCAGAGCGCTTTACAAATCCTGCTATCCACCCATTCACACACTGATGGCGGCAGAGCTGCCATACACAAGCGTTGACCTGACCCAGTAGGAGTAACTGGGAGTTCACTGTCTTCAATTCAATTCAATTCAATTCAATTCAACTTTATTTATATAGCGCCATTTCACAACAACAGTCATCTCATAGCACTATCAACTGTAGGGGGAACCCCCACAGTTGCAGAAAGACCCCAGCAATCAGGCGATCCCCTGTGAGCAGCACTTGGTGACGGTGGAGAGGAAAAACTCCCTTTTAACAGGAAGAAACCTCCAGCAGAACCAGGCTCAGGGAGGGGCAGTCATCTGCTGCAACTGGCTGGGGGGTGAGGGGAGCAAGTGTCTTGCTCAAAGACACTTCGACATGCAGACTGCAGAGTGGGAATTGAGCCGCTGACCCTCTGATCAGTAGTCGGCCACACTACACCTGTGCCACAGCCGCCCCCATATTCATAGTAATCATCGTAGGTCATCAAAGGCAGTGGCAAACAAAAAAGTCTTAAGATTTGATTTAAAAGAAGCAACGATGTTGGCAGACCTGCAATTTTCTGGTAGTTTGTTCCACATATGCTGCATAAAAACTGAAAGCGGCTTCTCCATGTTTGGTTTTAACTCTGGGAACAGACAGCGAACCTGTTCCAGATGACCTGAGCTGCCTAGAAGGTTCACAAAGAACCAGAAGATCTGAGATATATTTTGGCCCTAACCCATTCAAAGCTTTATAAACCAGCAGCAGTATTTTGAAATCAACTCTTTGACGGACAGGAGAGCCATTGAAGCAATCTTAGAACTGGAGTGATATGATCCACTTTTCTGGTCTTGGTGAGGACTCGAGCTGCAGCGTTCTGAATCAGCTGCAACTGTCTGATTGACCTTTTAGGCAGACCAGTAAGTACACTGTTACAATGTTCAAGTCTACTAAAAATAAATGCATGGACCAGCTTTGCTAAGTCACTCTGAGACATCAGTCATTTAATTCTAGAAATATTCTTGAGATAGTTGTAGGCTGACTTCATGACTGACTTGATGTGGCTGCTGAAATTTAGGTCTGAGTCAATAATGACACTTAGGTTTCTGGCTTGGCTTGTGCTTTCTGATTTCACAGACTGAAGTGAAGCTCTGTGTTATACATTATCTCCCAAAAGTGAGGACACCCCTCACATTTTTATAAGTATTTTTTGTAAGTATATTTTGTAAGTATTTATATCTTTTCATGGGACAACACTGAAGATATGATACTTTGATACAATGTAAAGTAGTCAGTGTACAGCTTGTATAACAGTGTAAATTTGCTGTCCCCTCAAAATAACTCAACACACAGCCATTAATGTCTAAACCGCTGGCAACAAAAGTGAGTACACCCCTAAGTGAAAATGTCCAAATTGTGCCCAATTAGCCATTTTCCCTCCCCGGTGTCATGTGACTCATTAGTGTTACAAGGTCTCAGGTGTGAATGGGGAGCAGGTGTGTTAAATTTAGTGTTATCGCTCTCACACTCTCTCATACTGGTCACTGGAAGTTCAACATGGCACCTCATGACAAAGAACTCTCTGAGGATCTGAAAAAAAAGAGCTGTTGCTCTACATAAAGATGGCCTAGGCTATAAGAAGATTGCCAACACCCTAAAACTGAGCTGCAGCATGGTGGCCAAGACCATACAGTGGTTTAACAGGACAGGTTCCACTCAGAACAGGCCTCGCCATGGTCGACCAAAGAAGTTGAGTGCACATGCTCAGCGTCATATCCAGAGGTTGTCTTTTGAAAATAGACATATGAGTGCTGCCAGCATTGCTGCAGAGGTTGAAGGGGTGGGGAGTCAGCCTGCAAGTGCTCAGACCATACGCCGCACACTGCATCAAATTGGTCTGTATGGCTGTCATCCCAGAAGGAAGCCCCTTTTAGAGATGATGCACAAAAAAGCCCACAAACAATTTGCTGAAGACAAGCAGACTAAGGACATCGATTACTGGAACCATGTCCTGTGGTCTGATAAGACCAAGATAAAGTTATTTGGTTTAGATGGTGTCAAGTGTGTGTGGTGGCAACCAGGTGAGGAGTACAAAGACAAGTGTGTCTTGCCTACAGTCAAGCATGGTGGTGGGAGTGTCATGGTTTGGGGCTGCATGAGTGCTGCCAACACTGGAGAGCTACAGTTCATTGAGGGAACCATGAATGCCAACATGTACTGTGACATCCTGAAGCAAAGCATGATCCCCTCCCTTCGGAAACTGGGCCGCAGGGCAGTATTCCAACATGATAACCACCCCAAACACACCTTGTTAAAGAAACTGAAGGTAAAGGTGATGGACTGGCCAAGCATGTCTCCAGACCTAAACCCTGTTGAGCATCAGTGGGGCATCCTCAAACAGAAGGTGGAGGAGCGTGTAACTGAGGTCATCCTGCGCAGTTCGCCCACTCGGGACACGAACCCGCGACCTACCAGTCAACTACACAGTTCGAGCATGGGAGACACAGCACGATCGCGCTGAGCTAAAGGTCCGACCGATAGCTCAGCGCTACCGATACTGTATGAGGCTTTTCGGGAGGGAGGTTTACTAACGTTCTACGCCGAACAGTGCTAGTTGGCATCCGTTACACTCTCCCCCTTAAACCTCACTCCCATCCCGGGTTCACGGCACCAGTGTGACTGAGATCATCCTGCGCAGTTTGCCCTACTCGGGACACGAACCCGCGACCTACCAGTCAACTACACAGTTCGAGCATGGGAGACACAGCACGATCGCGCTGAGCTAAAGGTCCGACCGATAGCTCAGCGCTACCGATACTGTATGAGGCTTTTCGGGAGGGAGGTTTACTAACGTTCTACGCCGAACAGTGCTAGTTGGCATCCGTTACAAGCGCAAGGTCTGTAACATCCGCCAGCTCCGTGATGACGTCATGGAGGAGTGGAAGAGGATTCCAGTGGCAACCTGTGAAGCTCTAATGAACTCCATGCCCAAGAGAGTTAAGGCAGTGCTGGAAAATAATGGCGGCCACACAAAATATTGACACTTTGGGCACAATTTGGACATTTTTACTTTGGGGTGTACTCACTTTTGTTGCCAGTGGTTTAGACATTAATGGCTGTCTGTTGAGTTATTTTGAGGGGACAGCAAATTTACACTGTTATACAAGCTGTACACAGACTACTTTACATTGTATCAATGTGTCATATCTTCAGTGTTGTCCCATGAAAAGATATAATAGAATATTTACAAAAATGTGAGGGGTGTACTCACTTTTGTGAGCGACTGTATATAATAAATGACACTTTATTGTGAAGTGCAGTGTGGTGACATGCACTTCCTGTCACGTCACTGCACTGCCCTATATAAGGCGGGGGCAACCATGTTGTGGTCTCTTTGACCGGTGCCCTTCAATTCAATTCAATTCAACTTTATTTATATAGTGCCATTTCACAACAACAGTCATCTCATAGCACTATCAACTGTGGGGGGAACCCCCACAGTTGCAGAAAGACCCCAGCAATCAGGCGATCCCCTGTGAGCAAGCACTTGGCGACGGTGGAGAGGAAAAACTCCCTTTCAACCGGAAGAAACCTCCAGCAGAACCAGGCTCAGGGAGGGGCAGTCATCTGCTGCGACTGGCTGGGGGGTGAGGGGATAGAGAAGATGAAAAGAACAGACATGTAGAGAGCAAACAGCACGATGGGGACTCAATCTATGGGAGAGAACGAACAAATGTTAATGACCAGCAAAAAAAATATTTCATTGAAAGTGAGGAAAGGAATGAGGCCCAGTGCATTACTGGAGGTCCCCCGGCTGACTAAACCTATTAGCAGCATAACTAAGGGAGGGTTCAGAAACACATGATCCCTCCCTAATTGTAGGCTATATCAAAAAGGTAGGTTTTAGCCCTATTCTTAAAAACAGAGATCGAGTCTGACTCCCGAATCCAGATTGGCAGCTGGTTCCATAGGAGAGGAGCTTGATAACTGAAGGCTCTGCCTCCCATTGTACTTTTGGAGATTCTAGGTATTACAAGTAATCCTGCATTTTGGGAGCGTAGTGCTCTGTTAGGATAATACAGTAGTATCAGATCTTTTAAATAAAAAGGAGCCTGATTGTTTAGAGCTTTGTAAGTAAGAAGAAGGATTTTAAACTTAATTCTAAACTCTATGGGAAGCCAATGAAGGGAGTCCAGAACCGAAGAGATATGATCTCTCTTTCTAGTACCTGTTAAAACTCTTGCTGCAGCATTTTGGATCAGCTGAAGACTTTTTAAAGATGTTTTAGGACAGCCTGATAATAAAGAATTACAATAATCTAATCTCGAGCTAACAAAAGCGTGGATCAGTTTCTCAGCATCACTCTGAGACAAGATGCTCCCAATCTTCGCAATATTACGCAAATGATAGAAGGCAGTCTTAGAAACAAATTTAATATGTGAATTGAAGGACAGATCTTGATCAAAAATAATTCCAAGGTTCCTCACAGAGCTATTAAGAGAAAGAGTAACTGCATCCAAACTGAAAGTTTGATTTGGAAAGGAATTTCTAAGGTTTTTTGGACCAACAAGAATGACTTCAGTCTTATCTGAATTTAATAGCAGGAAATTACAAGTCATCCAAGCTTTGATTTCCTTAAGACAGGCTTCTAACTTGGCTAATTGATTACTATCATCTGGCTTCATTGACAGGTATAATTGTGTGTCATCTGCATAACAATGAAAATGTATACAGTGCTTTCTAATAATGTTGCCTAACGGAAGCATATATAAACTAAAAAGAGTAGGGCCTAGCACAGATCCCTGTGGAACTCCATGACTAAGCTTTGAGTTGAAAGAAAACTCATTATTTACATGAACAAACTGGAACCTATCAGATAAATAAGATCTAAACCACTGCAACGAAGTTCCATTAAGTCCAACATAGTGTTCTAATCTATCAAGTAGAATATTATGATCAATAGTATCAAAAGCTGCACTAAGGTCTAAAAGGACAAGTACAGAAACCAGTCCATTATCAGATGTGATGAGGAGGTCGTTAGTGACCTTCGCTAAGGCTGTTTCAGTACTGTGATGGATTCTAAACCCAGATTGAAACTCTTCAAGTAAACCATTTCCCTGCAGGTGGTCAAATAATTGGGTAGCAACAACTCTTTCTAAGATTTTTGAAATGAAAGGGAGATTAGAGACTGGTCTATAGTTAGCTAAAGCTCCTGGATCTAGCGTTGGCTTTTTGAGTAAGGGTTTAATTACAGCCGTTTTAAAAGCCTGTGGTACATCGCCTAAAGTTAATGAAGAATTGATTATATGAAGAATAAAGCTACCAGTAAGTGGGAAGACTTCTTTAAATAACCTGGTAGGAATAGGGTCTAAAAGACAAGTTGAAGGTTTGGATGAGGAGACTATTTTGTCTAACTCACAAAGGTCGATTGGAGTAAACTCATCAAGACAGACATCAATAGAAGGAGTTGTAGTAGTTACAGTATTTAAGTTAACTGTGGGAAGAATCTGATTGATTTTATCTCTGATGGATGAAATCTTATTATTGAAAAAGTTCATAAAGTCCTGACTAGTAAGCTCTAAGGGAATGCTAGGATTGACAGAGTCCTGACTCTTTGTCAACCTGGCTACAGCGCTGAAAAGAAACCTGGGTTTCTGCTAGGTGTCTGCCGTGTAACCGAAATACCAGTTCAAGCAATAAAGCTGTGTTCGTTCAGTCATCTTGCCTCATCCTTCACCCAGGTTTTTCCATACATAACATTTGGTGATCGAGGATTCACGCATGGAGGCGTGTATCACACCACTTTGTCCCTTTCTCGAGCTTCCGTGCGAACCGCCGGTGCCTTAGTCCATGTGGTTCGAGGCCTTCCAGACCTACATCACCACGCTGGACCTCGGTAAGCTTGAGAAGCTAAGGGCACGTACGCTTCTTGTCCATAACCTGGATATTGAGGGCCAGTGAGTTCTGCGCACATTCAGAGCTTTGGATTCCTTTGAGGATGGCGTGGAGGTGCCACTCAACATGGGGGCAGAGGGATCGTTGCTGAATTGGGCCATGGTGAGGAAGTTTTTTCCCCCCACTACAGGATTAGAGGTAGCATGGCACCGTTGTATTCTTATGGAGGTAGCAGGCTGTGCACGGTTGGGACTCTGGAGTTAATGGTCCAGTACAAGTCTGCGAAGATGGTTGACTTCACATTCCACGTGACAGCGCGAGGCGATAACATCATGGGGTGTGATTTGTTTTACGGACTGGGTTTTGCCATAAAAGACAATGCCAGGAATGAATGCTCGGGTTGTGGCTGCTGGAACCCTCCGGTTCCGGTGGTCGAAGAGAATGTTGTGTGGGACGAAGAGCTAACGGACACCATTGTGGTCAAGCAGGACCATTTTCATTCAGGTTTGGTGCAGGAGGGTCTCAGTGCCGGTGCCCGGGACATGGTAGAGGGGGGTACTGAGCGTAGCGGTGAGGCGCCTGCGTCGGCGAGTGACACCAATATGCTAGCCCCAGATGCCTCCAGAGCTTGGCCACAGGGGGATGGAGGGTCTGCATCTACGATGGTGACCGCTAAGTCAGTTTTAGAAGAGGATGGGGCCAGACCGACGAGCATAGAGTTGCTGCATGCTCAGCAGCACCATGTCAGACCAAGCAGGGCCCCGCTGAGGGTTTTGGACTTGGTTCGGGTTCGGGGTGAAGAATGTCCATGGTGAAGATGGGCCAAGCGACAGCCAGCAAAGCATCGAGGGTGTCTGCGCATTGTGGCAAAACTGGGCGCAGCATACTTCCAGTTGTCCGATGGCTCATCAAGGCACGCCAGTCAGCTTCAGCATGTCCAGGAAGAGGCTCTGAGTGATGAGGCTGGATGGGAGTCGGTGTTGGTAATGAAGGAGTCGGGCTCTATCATCCAGAAGATCAGCCATCGTCCCAGAGGTTTGCTGCTTCCAGGGGCCCACTTGCTGAGGGGCTGCCTTGGGCCCCTCCATGCCGGTTCTACCTCTGAATTCAGAATTCAGAATGAGATTTATTGCCATTGTTCATGTAGTACACAAACTAGGAATTTGTCTCGGTGCAATGCTGCAACATTAAACATGGAGTAGCACTAAAGATAAAAATAAAAAACTATACATGCAATAAAAGCTAGAATATGAATAAGTAATACTAATCTATGCAATTTTTAAAATATATTAACAAGCAGCAGATATTGTGGAGTTCCACATAGTGCAGTTGGTAGTGCAAAAAGAAAACAGTGATAATTGTCATGAGTCCGGTTGAGCTGCTGTACGTAGTGCACGAGAGTCTAATAAGTCACTTAGTGTTCAGCAGTCTGATGGCAGAGGGGAAGAAGCTGTTCATGTAGCGGGAGGTTTTAGTCTGAATGGACTGAAGTCTTCTGCCTGAGGGGAGGGGGGCAAACAGTGCATGTCCAGGGTGTGAAGGGTCGGCTATGATCCGACCTGCACGCCTCCGGGTCCTGGAGATGTACAGGTCCTGGAGGGATGGGAGCTTGCAGCCGATCACCTTCTCAGCAGTGCGCACAACACGCTGCAGTCTTAGTCTGTCCCTGGCGGTGGCTCCTGCGTACCACATGGTGATGGAGGTGGTGAGGATGGACTCGATGATGGCCGTGTAGAACTGCACTAACATCTTGGTGGGTAGCTTGAGCAGAAGAACATCCTCTGCTGGGCCTTTTTGATGAGGGAGCTGATGGTCGGCTCCCACTTGAGGTCCCGGGTGATGGTGGTGCCCAGGAAGCGGAAGGAATCCGCAGTGGTGATGGGAGAGTCTGTGAGGGTAAGGGGGGGCAGAGGGGCCTTGACTTTTCTGAAGTCCACGATCATCTCCACTGTCTTCAGAGCGTTCAGCTGCAGGTTGTTGTGGCTGCACCAGGACGCCAGCTGGGCCACCTCTCTCCTGTAGACGGACTCGTCGCCGTTGGAGATGAGCCCGATGAGGGTAGTGTCGTCCGCAAACTTGATCAGCTTGACAGACTGGTGGCTGGAGGTGCAGGAGTTGGTGTACAGGGAGAAGAGCAGGGGGGAAAGTACACAGCCCTGGGGTGATCCGGTGCTGATGCTAACAGAGTCTGAGACAGCCTTTCCCAGCCGCACATGCTGCCTCCGGTCCGTCAGGAAGTCGGTGATCCACCTGCAGAGGGAGTCAGGCACGTTGAGCAGGGACAGCTTGTCCTGGAGCAGAGCGGGGTGGATGGTATTGAATGCAGAGCTGAAGTCCACAAACAGGATCCTGACATAGGTTCACGGGGAGTCCAGGTGCTGCAGGATGGAGTGGAGGGCCAGGTTGACTGCATCGTCCACAGACCTGTTGGCTCTGTAGGCAAACTGCAGCGGGTCCAGGAGGGGAGTGGTGATGGTCTTGAGGTGGGGCAGGACCAGGCGCTCAAAGGACTTCATGACTACAGAGGTGAGAGCTACAGGTCTGTAGTCATTAAGTCCAGTGATCCGTGGCTTCTTGGGGACAGGGACAATGGTAGAGGTTTTGAAGCAGGCGGGCACGTGGCATGACTTCAGGGAGGTGTTAAAAATGTCTGTGAAGACAGGAGTCAGCTCCTCCGCACAGTGTCTCAGGGTGGAGGGAGACATGCCGTCCGGACCGGGGGCCTTGCGCGGGTTCAGTCTGGAGAACTGTCTGTGCACGTCCTGCTCACTGATGGCAAGGGTAGGGGGGAGGAGGGGGGGTCGCCTTTGATGAAGTGGGGACCATGGAGGCAGTGGCGCTGGGGGGAGGGGGAGCTGGACACAGCTGACGAGGTGTCAAAATGGGCATAGTGTTGTGACAGTCTTTGACAAAGGGCTTTGTCATCCTGTCCCGGTTCCAAGGTTGTCATAGCCAGGAGCGGCACTGGGGTTAAACTCCTAGTGCTCATAAAATGCTCCTTACGGCGTGCGTCTCGAAAAGCCTCTGACAACTAAGTCCAACTCCTAGCCTGCCCGTGTGGTTTAGTGTCTAAGCCCGGCGGAACTGCTTTTACTAATAGGAGAAGGGGCGAGGGCGGATCTCTGGCGCCTTAAAACCAGATGCTTCGGGTAGATGGTGGCTCGTCAACCTGGGAAGGTAGCCCATCTAGGGGAAGGTAAACCCTGATTTCAAACCTCCGCTGCCTTGCGGCACACCCGGTCACGGGAAAGGCTTCGGGAGTCAACCCTGAGGAAAAATCCGGAGTCGGAGCCCCTAAGGCAGTTCTCTGTTGTGCTCAACATCATTCTGGCAGCTCCTGCGACGGCGCTGGTGCCAAACTATAGCAGCCCTGCTGTTCCTTTGGATTCATCAGTGACGTGGAGGGGGGGACATGCTGCATGGGTAACATCTTGTTCTCCATATCTTCCTGCCCAGGCTTGAATCCTACCAACGCCCAACGCTGGAAGGTAGAACACCGGTGTGCATCGGCCTGTTCAGCCACAGGCGGTGCTGTTCCAGCAGAGTAGATGTTTAGGATTCTCTTCTATGGTCATCATAGACCGACGGTGACCGACGACCATCCTGTCCCTTAGAAGCCTGAGGCCGATAGTTGGTGATTTGCCTCAGTCCTCTCCACACAGAAGCAGAGTCGTTAGCAGTGAACTGCTGCTGGAGTCTCTCAGAATACACAGATTTAGTTCTCCTCAGCTTTCTGCTAAACTGGTATTTGACCTCCCTGTAGCAGTCCCTGTCTCCACTTTTCAATGCTGCTTCCTTCTCCTTCCTGATCTGTCTGAGCTTAGCTGTGAACCAGGGCTTGTCGTTGGAGTAACTCACCCTGGTGCGCGATGGAAGAATGCTCTCCTCACAAAAGTGGATATATGAGTTCACAGTGTCCGTGTACTCATCCAGATCATGCGTGGCTCCTTTAAACATGCCCCAGTCAGTTATTTCCAAGCACGTGCGCAGCTCTTCCCCAGCTTCACTGGTCCATTTCCTCGTAGTGCTCACAACAGGTTTTGTGAGCTTCAGTCTCTGTCTGTATGTGGGAATCAGGTGGACCATCATGTGATCAGACAGTCCTAGCGCAGCTCGGGGAACAGCACGATACGCGTCCTTCACTGTAGTGTAACAGTGATCCAGCGTGTTCTCTCCTCTGGTGGGGCATTTAATAAACTGTTTGTACCGGGGGAGTTCGTGGCTCAGGTTGCTCTCGTTAAAGTTGCCAACCACAATAACCAGAGAGTCCGGGAAAGTGTGCTCCACTTGCTGAATGTGATCCGCGAGCACGCGCTGAGCCTCACGCACGTCCACGTCGGGCGGGACGTAAACAGCGGCCAGGATGAATGAAGCAAACTCACGCGGGGAATAAAATGGCTTGCAGTTGATGAATAAATATTCCAGAGCGGGAGAACAATTCAATTCAATTCAATTCAATTCAACTTTATTTATATAGCGCCATTTCACAACAACAGTCATCTCATAGCACTATCAACTGTAGGGGGAACCCCCACAGTTGCAGAAAGACCCCAGCAATCAGGCGATCCCCTGTGAGCAAGCACTTGGCGACGGTGGAGAGGAAAAACTCCCTTTTAACAGGAAGAAACCTCCAGCAGAACCAGGCTCAGGGAGGGGCAGTCATCTGCTGCGACTGGCTGGGGGGTGAGGGGATAGAGAAGAAGAAAAGAACAGACATGTAGAGAGCAAACAGCACGATGGGGACTCAATCTATGGGAGAGAACAAACAAATGTTAATGACCAGCAAAAAAAAAAAAATATTTCATAGAGAGTGAGGAAAGGAGTGAGGCCCAGTGCATTACTGGAGGTCCCCCGGCTGACTAAACCTATTAGCAGCATAACTAAGGGAGGGTTCAGAAACACATGATCCCTCCCTAATTGTAGGCTATATCAAAAAGGTAGGTTTTAACCCTATTCTTAAAAACAGAGATCGAGTCTGACTCCCGAATCCAGATTGGCAGCTGATTCCACAGGAGAGGAGCTTGATAACTGAAGGCTCTGCCTCCCATTGTACTTTTGGAGATTCTAGGTATTACAAGTAATCCTGCATTTTGGGAGCGTAGTGCTCTGTTAGGATGATACGGTAGTATCAGATCTTTTAAATAAAAAGGAGCCTGATTGTTTAGAGCTTTGTAAGTAAGAAGAAGGATTTTAAACTTAATTCTAAACTCTATGGGAAGCCAATGAAGGGAGGCCAGAACCGGAGAGATATGATCTCTCTTTCTAGTACCTGTTAAAACTCTTGCTACAGCATTTTGGATCAGCTGAAGACTTTTTAAAGATGTTTTAGGACAGCCTGATAATAAAGAATTACAATAATCTAATCTCGAGCTAACAAAAGCGTGGATCAGCTTCTCAGCATCACTCTGAGACAAGATGCTCCTAATCTTGGCAATATTACGCAAATGATAGAAGGCAGTCTTAGAAACAAATTTAATATGTGAATTGAAGGACAAATCCTGATCAAAAATAACTCCAAGGTTCCTCACAGAGCTATTAAGAGAAAGAGTAACTGCATCCAAACTGAAAGTTTGATTTGGAAAGGAATTTCTAAGGTTTTTTGGACCAACAAGAATGACTTCAGTCTTATCTGAATTTAATAGCAGGAAATTACAAGTCATCCAAGCTTTGATTTCCTTAAGACAGGCTTCTAACTCGGCTAATTGATTAGTATCATCTGGCTTCATTGACAGGTATAATTGTGTGTCATCTGCATAACAATGAAAATGTATACAGTGCTTTCTAATAATGTTGCCTAACGGAAGCATATATAAACTAAAAAGAGTAGGGCCTAGCACAGATCCCTGTGGAACTCCATGACTAAGCTTTGAGCTGAAAGAAAACCCATCATTTACATGAACAAACTGGAACCTATCAGATAAATAAGATCTAAACCACTGCAACGAAGTTCCATTAAGTCCAACATAGTGTTCTAATCTATCAAGTAGAATATTATGATCAATAGTATCAAAAGCTGCACTAAGATCTAAAAGGACAAGTACAGAAACTAGTCCATTATCAGATGCAATGAGGAGGTCGTTAGTGACCTTCGCTAAGGCTGTTTCAGTACTATGATGGATTCTAAACCCAGATTGAAACTCTTCAAGTAAACCATTTCCCTGCAGGTGGTCAAATAATTGCGTAGCAACAACTCTTTCTAAGATTTTTGAAATGAAAGGGAGATTAGAGATTGGTCTATAGTTAGCTAAAGCTCCTGGATCTAGCGTTGGCTTTTTGAGTAAGGGTTTAATTACAGCCGTTTTAAAAGCCTGCGGTACATGGCCTAAAGTTAATGAAGAATTGATTATATGAAGAATAAAGCTACCAATAAGTGGGAAGACTTCTTTAAATAACCTGGTGGGAATAGGGTCTAAAAGACAAGTTGAAGGTTTGGATGAGGAAACTATTTTGTCTAACTCACAAAGGTCGATTGGAGTAAACTCATCAAGACAGACATCAATAGAAGGAGTTGTAGTAGTTACAGTATTTAAGTTAACTGTGGGAAGAATCTGATTGATTTTATCTCTGATGGATGAAATTTTATTATTGAAAAAGTTCATAAAGTCCTGACTAGTAAGCTCTAAGGGGATGCTAGGATTGACAGAGTCCTGACTCTTTGTCAACCTGGCTACAGTACTGAAAAGAAACCTGGGATTATTCTTGTTCTTTTCTATTAATGCAGAGTAATAACTCGTTCTAGCTTTTCTAAGAGATTTTTTATAAATTAAAAGATGATTTCTCCAAGCTAAATAGATTTCATCTAAATTAGTAGAGCGCCATTTTCTTTCTAATTGATGAGTCTTCTGTTTTAAGCTACGAGTTTCTGTGTTGAACCAAGGAGTTAAAAATCTCTGATTAGACTTTTTCTTTTTTAAGGGGGCCACCAAGTCTAGAGCCTGATGCAGAGAAGCTGAAACACTATCCACCATGTTATCAATTACAGAAGGAGCAAGCTGTCTATAGCTTATTTCCGTTGTGTTGACACATGGCATAGAGGAAACAATCTGCATAAATTTGGAAACAGCATCATCTGAGAGGCATCTACTGTAATAATATTTTTCTTTAGGAGCCAAATAGTCAGAAATAGTAAAATCAAAGGTTAACAGACAATGGTCTGACAGTACAGGGTTATGAGGAGACACTACCAGATTTTCTATTTCTATGCCATATGTCAGAACAAGGTCCAATGTATGGTGGAGGTAATGAGTAGAATTTCCTACTTTCTGAGAAAACCCAATCGAGTCTAATATTGAATTAAAAGCCACATTAAGGCAGTCACTATCTACATCCACATGTATATTAAAGTCCCCTACTATAATTATTCTATCAGATTTCAGCACTAAATCAGCTAAGAAATCAGCAAATTCGGATAAAAATTCTGAATAGGTTGATGGGGGACGATAAACTATGGCAAATAAAATTGGGTTTAACCTGAAATTGCTAAAGTGCCCAACACTGAGGACCAGGCCCTCAAAGGAATTATAACATGTTTTTTGCTTTACATTAACTAGTAATTTGGAATGGTAAATTGTTGCTACTCCTCCTCCACGACCAGAACTTCTGGGATTTTGACAGTTTAAATAACCAGAGGGAGTTGATTCATTTAAACCAACATAATCCTCTTGTCCTAACCAAGTCTCTGTAAGGGAAATTAAATCAATCTGATGATCAATTAACAGATCATGGACTAACAGAGACTTGGGAGTTAGAGACCTAATATTTAATAAACCACATTTAATTTTTAAATTATGAGGAGGAACAGAGGCCAAATCATTCAATTTAGAGGCTTTATGTTTAATTTGAGTTTTACCAATATTTTGCTTTATCACTTTGGGATGCTTATACATTATATTTTTATTTACTTTGGAGGGAGCAGACAACGATTCTCTGATGGGGAAGACAGGGGCTAAGCTGAGGGGTGGCGGATGAAGAGGAGCTGCAGAGAGGCGTGTAAGACTGCGACTCTGCTTCCTGGTCCCAACTCTGAGTAGTCATGGTTTTGGAAATTTGGATAAAAAAGATGCCAGATTGTTAGATAAATGAGAAGCACCATCCAAAGTGGGATGAATGCTGTCTCGTCTCATAAGACCAGGTTTTCCCCAAAAAGAGCTCCAATTGTCAATGTAGCCCACGTCATTTTTAGGACACCACACAGACAGCCAGCGGTTCAAGGATGACGAGCGGCTAAACATGTCATCACTGGTCAGATTGGGGAGGGGCCCAGAGAATACTACAGTGGCAGACATCGTTTTTGCAAAGTCACACACCGATTCTACATTAAGTTTCGTGACTTCCGACTGCTGGAGACGGATGTCATTAATGCCGGCGTGAATAACAATTGTGGAATATTTACAGTTACTTTTAGCCAGCATTTTCAAATTTGACTCGATGTCGCCTGCTCTGGCCC
The DNA here is from genome assembly GCA_020510985.1 of Pholidichthys leucotaenia. Lineage (NCBI taxonomy): Eukaryota > Metazoa > Chordata > Actinopteri > Cichliformes > Pholidichthyidae > Pholidichthys > Pholidichthys leucotaenia. Next base: position 4,336,306 of record CM035849.1, on the reverse strand, counting down.
CAGGAATGCATGTGACTATGGCCGCTGGAGTCTCTAGGTTCACGTTTCTGACTACAGAGTCGCCAATGATCAGAGTTTTTTCCTCAGCGGGTGTGTCGCTGAGCGGGGAAAAACGATTAGAAACGTGAACAGGTTGGTGGTGAACCGGGGCTTTGCGACTAGGCTTCCTTCTCACCGTCACCCACCCAGTCTCCTCGCTGCTGAGGAGAGCTGGGGAACCGCTGACAGTGGGACCTAAGCTAGCTAGCTCCGCTGCAGCTAATGGGCGTCCGTCGAGATTAACTGGCGCAGACGGTGTTTCAATGCAGCGGAGCCGGGATTCCAAATCAGACAACCTCGCCTCGAGCGCCTCAAAAAGACAACATTTATTACATTTACCGTTATCACTAAAAGAGGCAGAGGTGTAGCTAAACATCTGACAGAGAGAGCACACCAGAGGAGGAGAGGAAAGAGCGCTAGTAGCCATAGCTAGTGGCTAGCTAGTGGCTGGAGAGCTGGAGAGCAAACCACACAGGCAGACAGCAAAACAGGAAGTGACGATACGTTACCACAAGGAAGTGACGATCTCCTGCAGAGTGGGGTACAACACTGAATGGGGTACAACACAGTGTTGGGAGATCACAGTTACATCAGAGCACCAGCTGCTGTTGATGTAGAAGCAGACTCCTCCGCCTGTGGTCTTGCCAGAGAGCCCTGTGTCGCGGTCTGCACGAAACAGCTGAAATCCCTTGAGGAGGAGCACGCTGTCCGGTGTCTTTTCCTTGAGCCAGGTCTCAGTGAAGCAGAGGGCACACGAGGTGGAGAGGTCCTTAAATCGCATCAGCAGTCTCAGTTCATCTACCTTGTTATAAAGAGAGTTGACGTTGGACAGAAATATCCCAGGCAAAGCCATGCGTGTGCCTCTCCTGCGAAGCCGCACGAGGGCGCCCGCTTGTCTTCCTCTCTTCCGCCGTCTCACTTTTTGGGCTAAAAAGTGAACCAGATGGGCAGCAGGAGCCAAAAAAACTGGGAGTAGGTCCGTGGGAGTGAAAGTCCTGATATTTAGTAGCTCTTCACGGGTGTCACCCAAGTGACTGTGTTGTAAAAAATGGTTATTTATAGTTCTTATGTTTTGCATGCATGTTATGGTTTGGGGTTATTTTTTGTTTGTATTTTAGTTTAGGAGCACAGCAAGTAATTTTAATTTGATAAAGGATTTTTCTTTAGATATGGGTGGCAGAATAATCCATCATGCCGGGCGGGTTGTGTGGTAGTCCATCCGCGGGATCTATTCTAGGATGTTTAGAGTGAGTGTGTTAGGCCAATTTAGTACATCAGTTTTTGTTATTTTAGATTGTGGTTCGGCTCCCAAATTGAGGGGGGGGGGGGTCAATTGTGCGTGTGGATTTGGACTTTTCTAAAGGGGAGAAAATGTTGTATATAATAAATGGCACTTTATTGTGAAGTGCAGTGCGGTGACGTGCACTCCCCGTCATGTCACCGCACTGCCCTATATAAGGCAGGGGTGACTATGTTGTGGTCTTTTTGACCAGTGCCCTTTGCCAGGTGCCTGCCGTGTAACCGCCATACCAGTTCAACCAATAAAACTGTGTTCGCCAACTCATCTTGCCTCATCCTTCGCCCAGGTGTTTTCCATACATAACCCTTTGATTCTTAACTGTTGTTCCGTGGCTCCAAAGATGATTACCTCTGTTTTGTCTTTAACTGAAGGAAATTCTGAAGCATCCAAATACTAATTTGCTTAAGGCATTTAATGAGTGTTTGTAAGGGATTATAATCACCTGGTGACATGGTTAAAATAAATTTGTGTGTCATTTGCATAACTATGGTAACATATTTTATGGCTTTGCATAATTTCAGCCAGTGGGAGCATATAGGTGTTGAATAGAAGAGGGCCCAGAATAAAACCCTGAGGAACTTCACATGTCATTTTTTTGGCACTCAGATGTATAACTACCTAAGGACACAAAAGTTTCTGTCCTTATAGTAGGATTCAAACCACTTAAGTGACATGACAGAAAGGCCCACCCAGTTTTCTAATCTATAATGCATTATGTCAGTCAACTTGTTGACAGTAGCTTCACTGTCAGTAGCTGACAGCTACTGACAGATCACCAGCTGAGCTCAGGTGAGAAAAGAGAGCGTAAGATGGCCGACCCCGGCCCTATATAGGGCCAGGCACCGGGGGTGCGTGTCAATCTTACGCTTTCATACTAAAATATATAGCTCACATTTCCCCCGCTTTAAAAGTCCAAAACCACTCACTCAATTAAGGCCCTCCCCAATTTAGGACCTGAATCAGGCACAATTATTTTGTGTTTTCCATGAAAAGTCACACTTATTTACCACCATGAGTTGTAAAATGAATAGAAAATATAGTCAAGACATTGACAAGGTTAGAAATAATGATTTGTATTTGAAATAATTATTTTTTCCAGATACTCAACCTGCTCAAAGGAAGGTCAGTTTTATAGCTTCTCTAACCAGCTAAACTGTTTTCAGCTGTGCTAACATGATTGCACAAGGGTTTTCTAATCATCCATTAGCCTTCTGAAGCAATGAGCAAACACATTGTACCATTAGAACACTGGAGTGATAGTTGCTGGAAATGGGCCTCTATACACCTATGTAGATATTGCACCAAAAACCAGACATTTGCAGCTAGAATAGTCATTTACCACATTAGCAATGTATATTAGATATTAGAGTGTATTTCTGATTAGTTTAAAGTTATCTTGATTGAAAAAAACAGTGCTTTTCTTTCAAAAATAAGGAAATTTCTAAGTGACCCCAAACTTTTGAACGGTAGTGTAACTGTCGCCACCACATGCTTTAGGATCTGGCTGGGATGAGAGGAAGAGTGAGCTTCAGCCACACGACCCCTGATGAGCTCAGCTGCCCACTGCGTCTCTTCACGGGGGGTCCAGGCTGTCCTCCTCCTCCGCTGCGGATGGGAACGGCACTTGGGTAGCGCAGACCCCTGGGCTGGATGGGTAGTGAGAACCTGATCCCGAGGCGAGGAGCGGGAATGCCTCATCCTTGGCTTCCTGCTGGGACTCCTCTCCAGCCCACGGATCCTCTTCCGAAGTGCCGTAATTTCAGCCATCCTCTTCCTGCCCTTGACGTTATCAGCATGGCGAGGATTGTGCTTAAGTGCTGCTACGAGGTCCAAGTACCAGCGTGAGCTGTTGGGAGTGATGTTGCAACGAGCGTTGGAGAGGAGGTCATCTACCTCTATCAAAAACACAATTAGCTCATAGCCCAAGTCCAATGAATACCTCTTCTTGGCAACACCATTTCCCAAACACACTGGTACACGGAAAAAAGAAGGGGAAAAAACTACAAGCCCAAAAAGCAAACTCACGGTGGCCGGTGTCTTGCTTGGCTGCGACCTTCTGTTATAGATAGATTAGTTTATTTGACAGGGACAGTGCAATAAACATAGACAATTAATCAATGACAATCAATCTGATGTGTTGCACATAGAGTGTATAGCTATTAGCTAATTTGCAACTCTTGTCCCTGGATGGGCTTTAGAAAAGAGAATCAAGTAAAAAAAAAAAAAAAATACACAATAACCACATACATCAATGCAAAAAGATTATAAATACACAATTATAAATATTATAAATATTATAAATACACAAATATAACAACCTGATTCACATTTGCCTATTTCAGGCCTCCCTCCCTTCGTCACTCATTATAAACAAACACATTCATTCCTTCCCTTCATTCACTCTCACTTCGCAGACAATCCCCTTGCAAGGTATCATTGAGAGGCTAAGGCCAACCAGTAAGTTTGCTTGTTTATTAACAAAAGACAAGAAGGACAAATAAACAGCCATGTGGGACAAAACACAAACATACACTAAACACCAAAATAATAAACACTGAGGGCTGAGAGGAGAAGCAGCGAGGACGGGACCAACGCTGTACAATAAACACTTACGAGGAATCCAGTAACGATGAATCACAAAGGAGACTGGAGTCGGGGATAGGAACTCCAGTCGCGTACACAGCGGTGCACGGAACTGTGTTGTAGGTCACAGCGAGGAGTGAGCCTCAGCTGCTCCCTTAAATGAATAACCAAAACCAATCAGGAAAGGGGAATGTAATTAATGAAAAGACACACAGCTGTCACAGCGCGGCTCGGCTTTGACAGCCGGAAGTCCCGCCGTGACGCTGTCAAAATAAAAGCCCTGGAGAAGGCCACATGACAAGACCCGAAAGAAGACAGAACAGGGAAAATACTGGACAGCCCGAGCGCAGATGGGATCAGTGCTCAGGTCATCACACTTAACTGATTTTTTTTGAGATCTGGGAGGTCTAAACCTCCCATATGGCCAGGAAGCTGTAATGCTGACATTTTTATGAGTTCCCTTTTGTTGCTCCAGATAAAACAACTAAACCAGCCTTTTATTTTTTTGAACAAGTTTATGTGTAAATAAAATAGGAATTATTCTCATTGGATAAAGTAAGCGAGGAAGAATATTCATTTTAAGAAGTAAGATTCTCCCTAACCATGATATGGGGAGGCAGTTCCAACGCTTGAGGTCCTGTTTGATTTTACCAAGTAATGAAACATAGTTTGCTTTAAACATCTGATCAAAACAAGGTGTAACAAATATACCCTGATACACAAATCCTGCTGGTGACCATTTAAAGGGAGAGCTAGGAATGTAACTTTGTTTTCCCAAAGGCACAGCCTCAGATTTTGATAAATTAATCTTATAACCAGAGAATTAGCTAAACTTAATGATTGAGATGACACTATGCACTGAAACAGTTGGGTTAGAAAGAAACAATAAAGCATCGTCAGCATATAATGAAATTTTATGAGTTTGTGCTCGTTGTAATGCCAAGGACAGGAGTGTCACTTTGTATTGCTTCAGCTAGCGGTTCAATCACAAGAGTGAACAAAAGAGGGAAGAGGGGACAGGGACAGCCCCGTCTGTTCACTCTTCCAACCTCAAAGTCCATTTGTGATAACAGCTGCCAGAGGACAATTATAAAGGACTTTAATCCACGTAATAAAATTAAGACCCAGTCCAAACTGCTGCGGAGCATAGAGCAAATAGGACCACTCAACACGGTCAAACCCTTTTTCTGCGTCGAGAGAAACTACCAAACCATCCGCCGCACGCTTCTGACACAACTGAATCACATTTAAAAGACGTTTGACATTATTACCTGAATTGCAAGCCTTAATAAAGCCTGATTGATCAAGATTTATTACATGGGGCAAGATTCTTTCCAGGCATGTTGCAAGAATTTTTGACAGTATTTTGGAATCAACATTAAGTAAAGAAATTGGTCTATAAGAGCTGCAATTTTCTGGGGATTTTCCATTTTTGAGAATTAAGGATATATAAGCTTCCCTAAGAGAAGGAGGGAGGACACCAGCACCAAACGAGTCACTTAGCATATCTAAATACGGCTTTGACAGCAAATCCCTAAATTCTTTATAAAATTCTGACGTGAGTCCATCCGGACCTGGTGCCTTCCCGTTCTGGAGAGATTCAATTGCTCTTTTCACTTCAAAATCTGATATTTCTGCATTTAAGCCAATTTTTTGAATGTCTGACAAATTAGGAAGTTTAATTTGTGGAAAAAAGTTGCCATTAATGATTGAAAGTTATTACATTGTTCAAACTTGTATAAATTTCTGTAGGCTGCCAGACTTTTAACCCACACCAAAACAGGGCTCACATTACACCGGTTTTAGCAGCACTTCACTGGCTCCCAGTTGGTTTCAGGATTCAGTTTAAAATTTTAGTTCTTGTTTTTAGAGCCATTCATGACCAGGTCCCTAAATACATCACCGAGCTGCTTGAAGTGCACAACCCCTCACGGTCTCTGAGGTCCCCGGATCATCTTCTACTGGCCATCCCTCGAACCCATTTCAAAACTCCAGGTGATAGAGCCGTTCAGGAAGTGGCACCAAAACTGTAGAATGCTCTACCACTGTCTTTGTGCTCAGCAGACTCTGTTGACGCTTTTAGAAAGCAGCTGAAGACTCTTCTGTTTAAACAGGCTTTTTAGTTTGATTATGGATTATGGTTTTTATGTTTTTAATGCCTTTATTGTTGTATTTGTGATTGTCTGTTTTATTTTATTGTGAAGCACTTTGTGATTCTTTCTGTGAGAAGTGCTATATAAATAAATTTTACTTACTTACTTTTTTTTTTTAACTAAAAATCACCAATAATTAGTACACACACAAAGTCCATGCAAATTACTGCTGAACGTTCAGCAAATTAATCAAAGAAGACTCCACTGTGTTTTGTTGGCCGGTAAATATTTAACAATATGGCCTGAAGAGATGAGTTCAGCTGAAGAGCCACAAATTCTAAAGATGTTACAGTGTCAAAAGATGCTTTCTTACAGTTGAGGGAGTCGGTGAAGAAGGTCACTACTCCGCCACCAATCCTACAGTCTCTAGTTTGACTAAGTGAACTAAAGTTTGAAGATGTTGACTTGATAAGAACCACTGCGCTATTATTTTGGTCTAACCAGGTTTCTGTTAAAAACACAAGATTAAGATTATGTCAAAGACTAAAATCATGGTTTAAAAATGATGTTCCCACTAATGATCTGACAGTCAGTAAAGCTAGCTGTAAAGTCTTCGGAGTTTTCTGCCCCGTGCTTGGTGTTTATCAGTCTATCGCAGTGAATGGATGCTAAATTTGTCAAATTTGTGGTGCTAGTTAAGTATTTTCTTGTTCTTTGTAGGCTACTACTGCTTTTTTTTTTTTTTACCTGTCAATACAGGAATTGGTAAGGCTGCATGTTCACAGGACCCTGGCCTTTCCTGGGGAGAGTAATGAAGTCTACCTTCCTTGTAGCCTGGGTCCAGTGGATATCAAAGTAAAGGCCTAGTTGGAGTAGTGATTTTTCTAAAATCATGTGAGCCCTGAGATCTCCCGTCATTTGACCTTGACTTTGAGTGCAGCCTGGATCCAGACCCACCTGAGGATCACTGTGGTGAGTTTGGTGAGCTTTGGGACAAGTGCCTAGGAGGAGTAGCGATTCTTGAGAAATGTGGACAAACGGACGGACGGACGGACAGATTAACGGGTGCCACCTCATTACATTAGCTCCTTTTGCCCTCGCCGGAATGAGCTAGTAATTGATGAATGGACAGACCACTTTTACACTTTTACACTGATAACGGAGCATGGGAGCAGGGAGGACATGAAAAAACAGAACTGCCCCCTCCCCAATATCATCATAAACCTGAAATATCATGTTACAAAAGACTTTGATGCACCATGCTAAATGTGAGAAAAAAGCGTGCAAATTTGCAACTTTTTTCTCCTAAATCTAGGAAGAAACGTGCGGCAGAAGCAGTCAGGGAGGGGCCGTCGTCTGCCAACACAACAGACAAGCGCTGACCTCAGGGTTACTATAGAACCTCTTTACTGGAAGACCTGCTGCAAGCACACAGGTGAGCAGCGTACAGACGTGTCCCCATCAGAACTTCTCCCATCACCCCAGAGGAACCAGACAACTGGACTGGAGCGACGTGGCCCACATGACCAGACGCCCCTCTACTCTCATCCGTCACACGCTCACATTCTGGAGGCTGACAGTCACACTGCAGCTCTTCATGCTCAATTCCCACCTCTGCTCAGACCCCATTTCTTTGTGCGGACGTTCACCTTACAGCTTAAACGTGACCCTCATCACGCTGCAGTGGGTCTACAGCTATGACGTGACCCGCATGCGCAGAAGATAACGTGACGTCAGACAGCGTTGTAGAACAATGGGGGGGGGGGCTTCTTCCCCCTGATGCAGCAGCAAAATAAAATGTTAAAATCCTAAATATGAGAGCAGCTTCCTTCGTCTCCAGGCCAGATGAGCACTGTCATCAGCTCCACTTCATCACAGCTGATCGTCTCTTTAACACGAGGAAACGTGACGTCACCGTGCGCCTGCAATGTGTGACGCTTTCAGCTCCCCCGAAACTTTGAAGTTATTGTGCAGTCGGAGCTGACAAAAACTACAATTTAGCGCTAAAGGGAAGGAGACTGATGAAAGAGCGCAGAGATCAGCTGTGTGCGCCACGCCGGCTGCATGCTCCGCAGCTGCAGCGTCTGCGTCACGCCAAAGACAGACGGGTGATGTGCGTCATGACCGTTCAGACCGAGAACCCCAGCCAGGCATCCCAGCTGGGACCACATGTGGAAGTGGCCTGGCTCTGGGGTGAAAGAATCGGATGTGCGCTGTTCAGACGCTCATTAAAAAATCAGATATGGGTCACATTTGTGCAAAAAAAAAAATCAGAGTTGAGCATTAAAAGCTGCAGTGGGACCGTAGATTCTGGACCTGCTGGCTGTCCTGCTCCCGAGCCAGGCTGTAGACCACCTCACAGGGACCCTTCTCTGCAGACATGATGGTCCAGGGCACTCCACTCCTGCTGGGACTTGAAAGTTGCTTCCTGAGGGACGAACTTCAGGTCAGCAAACTGCAGCGCTCACAGGAGGTCAGAGTCCTGACAGGAACAGTAATAAACGCCTTGGAGTTTCACAGTAAAGTTCCTGTGTCAGTCAGGTGAAGATCGTGTTTGATGGAAACTGAGAACCGTTTCAGGTTTGTTCCACAGGGGATCTGCACAGTCAACCGCAGCAGGGCTAACTAACTAACTAACTAACCTGCACTTATATAGCGCTTTTCTAGTCACAAAGACCACTCAAAGCGCTTTCATTAATACTAACCCTCTATTCTAAGGGCCTATAGGAAACAGATATCTAGGGACAATTTAGAACAGCCAATTAACCTAACATGCATGTTTTTGGCATGTGGGAGGAAACCGGAGAAATCCCGGAGTAAACCCACGCAACACGGGGAGAACATGCAAACTCCACACAGATCACTGTTGGTCGGGGGCTGGGATCGAACCCACGATCACTGGACTTAATGACTACAGACCTGTAGCGCTCACCTCTGTAGTCATGAAGTCCTTTGAGCGCCTGGTCCTGTCCCACCTCAAGTCCATCACCACCCCTCTCCTGGACCCGCTGCAGTTTGCCTACCGAGCCAACAGGTCTGTAGACGATGCAGTCAACCTGGCCCTCCACTCCATCCTGCAGCACCTGGACTCCCCGGGAACCTACGCCAGGATCCTGTTTGTGGACTTCAGCTCCGCATTCAACACCATCCGCCCCGCTCTGCTCCGGGACAAGCTGTCCCTGCTCAACGTGCCTGACTCCCTCTGCAGGTGGATCATCGACTTCCTGACGGACCGGAGGCAGCATGTGCGGCTGGGAAAGACTGTCTCAGACTATACTAGCATCAGCACCGGATCACCCCAGGGCTGTGTACTTTCCCCCCTACTCTTCTCCCTTTACACCAACTCCTGCACCTCCAGCCACCAGTCTGTCAAGTTGATCAAGTTTGCGGACGACACCACCCTCATCGGGCTCATCTCCAACGGCGACGAGTCCGCCTACAGGAGAGAGGTGGCCCAGCTGGCGTCCTGGTGCAGCAATAACAACCTGCAGCTGAACGCTCTGAAGACAGTGGAGATGATTGTAGACTTCAGGAAAGTCACTACTCCTCTGCCCCCCCTCACCCTCTCAGGCTCTCCCATCACCACTGCTGATTCCTTCCGCTTCCTAGGCACTACCATCACCAGGGACCTCAAATGGGAGCTGACCATCAGCTCACTCATCAAAAAAGTCCAGCAGAGGATGTTCTTCCTGCGGCAGCTGAGGAAGCTCAAGCTACCCACCAAGATGTTAGTGCAGTTCTACACAGCCATCATCGAGTCCATCCTCACCACCTCCATAACCGTGTGGTACGCAGGAGCCACTGCCAGGGACAGACTAAGGCTGCAGTGCGTCGTGCGCACTGCTGAGAAGGTGATCGGCTGCAAGCTCCCATCTCTCCAGGATCTGTACATCTCCAGGACCCGGAGGCGTGCTGGCCGGATCATAGCCGATCCCTCACACCCTGGTCACGTACTGTTTGCCCCCCTCCCCTCTGGTAGAAGACTTCGGTCCATCCAGACTAAAACCTCCCGTCACATGAACAGCTTCTTCCCCTCTGCCATCAGACTGCTGAACACTAAGTGACTCTCGTGCACCATGTACAGCAGCTCAACCAGACTCATGTCAATCATCACTGTTTTCTTCCTGCATTACCGACTGCACTATATAGTTCTCCACAGTATCTGCTGCTGGCTAATATATATTTTAACTGTTGACCAGTATCACTTAATCTTATCCTACACTTTATTACATGTATAGTTTATTTCTCTTATCTTATCATGTTTAATGTTGCAGCATTGTACCGAGACAAATTCCTAGTTTGTGTACTACATGAACAATGGCAATAAACCTGATTCTGATTCTGATTCTGATTCTGATCCCACGATCCCCACAATCCCCCGGCCAAGGGTAAACTGTGCTGCCACAGTGCTAACCACTGCGCCACCGGGCTCAGCAACATCTACTGAGGAAACGTGTTGTGTAGTAACATGGCGCTGGGTGGAGCAGGAGTGACGGCCCGCCTGTCCGGTTCCACCGTCGCAAGGAGTATAAAGGGCAAGGGCAGAAGAGACCCCTTAGCCTGTACGGAGCGCCTGTTGTGAGTTTGTGGTTAATAAAGTGATGTTCAGCTGCACCTTCAGCCTCTTCCCTGTTTACCAAGTTATGGACATAACATTTGGCAAGGAGGTAAAAGTTATGGAGAGAGCTGTTTCTGTTTTTCGGCATTTTTTGGAGGTTCTGGGTGAGCCACCGGTCCCCTGGGCTAGGCGGTACACGGCTTTCCAGAATTATCTGGTGGCCCTTAACCTCGGTGAGCTCGAGAAACTGTGTGCGAGAGCAATTTTGGTTCATAATCTTGGTATAGAGGGTCAGAGAATCCTCGGCACGTTAGGAGGGGCTGATAGCTTTGAAGATGTGGTTGGGCTAATGGCATGCTATTTTCACACCCCGGAAAATGTTGTAGTCTGGAGAATTCAGTTTTGGCAGCGCCACCAGCGGACAGGAGAGTCAGTGCAGCGTTATGTTGCAGACCTACATCAGCTGGCAGGGGAATGCCAGTTTGAAGCCCCTGAGGAGGAGATGATCCACAACCAACTGGCGGAGCACACACTCTGTTCTGTGGCACAATCGAGGCTCCTGACATTCTCAGGTAAACTGACGCTAGCCACGGCAATTGAGATAGCGCAGCAGTTTGAGGTGGCAGAGAAGTTATCTAAAGACCTCAGTGAGAGAAGCACGCTGCGGCACAATGAGCCATGTTTAAAGGCGCTGGCTATGGACTCGGATAGCGAGGGCAGTGTGTATGAAGAAGAACACGCTGCCACTGTGAAAATTAGGTCTGCCCCGGGTTCGCCAAGATGTTATGGCTGTGGGTCCACGAGGCACTGGTACAAGGCAAGAGAGTGTCCAGCCAAGGGCAAATGCTGTGGCAAGTGTGATCTTCTGCACCATTTTGCCAGGGCCTGCAACAATTTTGAGCAAGGGGACCGAAGACGTAGGGTAGATTCCCCTGCAGCCATTCCTACGGTTGTTCATACCATCTCCCCGAGCATAGATGGATGGATCTACTGCAACATGATGCTGGACGGCGTGGAAGTGCTGTTGATAGTAGACATGGGAGCAGTGACTTCAGTGTTGAACTGGTCCACTGTGAGGAGTCTGTTCCCGCGTTACCACGTGAGTGAACTGTCAACGCCTTCCTTTGGCTATAGTGGAAATAAGCCGGCCATCGTGGGTTCACTGGAGTTGGCAGCGAGGTACAAGTCGGTGATGATGGCAAGCATCCATTTTGTGGTGACTGCCTGTGGGTCGAACATCATGGGATGTGATATGTTCTACGGCCTGGGATTTACGATCACTAGTGGTGTCGGAGAAGAGTGGTCTGGCCGCGGATTATGGGACCGTCCTGCTCCACATGTGGAAGGTGATGTGGTTTGGGACAGTGATTGGCCTGGTATTATGGGGTGTGTGCAGGACTAGCACCATGGGGCGCCATCGTGGGAGGGTTCTGATGTCAGTGTCCAAGTTACCCTGAATGTGCGAACTGGACGGTACAGTGGAACACCCAGGATGACAGATGCAGCCAAGACACAAGCCTCTTCTGCTACCGGAGTTCGACCTGGTGTTAACGAGAAACAGGGAGCTGCAGTGGCTGTGCCAGCATTGGGAATGAAAGAGAGTGAGGCAGGATCGACGTGAGTTCACGATGCACCAAGCAACAACAACCAAGGAGGGCTTCAGACCGGGTCGGCGGGACGGTTCAACCCAGGAAGGAGGCCCAGTCACGACATGGTAGACGTCTGAAGCCGAGTCAAGCTCCCCTACAGATTGAAGATGAGGTCTGGCCCAGGAAGGAGGCTCGGGCAAGAGGACTTCACGAGAATCGAAAACAACGAGGTGACCAGGGGTGGCTGCGAGTGGTGGCGGCCCAGGAGGACGGCTACCTTAGACTGTCTGATGAGTCGTGGAGACACCCTAACGAGCTGCGGTGCGCGGATGAGAAGAGGCGCTGACGTGTCTGGTCCCCGGAGATGAAGAGGCGAAGACACTGTGGGAGGGATCCGCCAGACGGAAATCCATGGGGTGGGTCTCCCAGAGGGACTGTGAGGTGACTGGGGGGAGGGAAGTATTGACACGGTGTTGTGGAGTTGTTAATGTGCCACCCGACCCTAAGTTGATATGTACTTGTTGCATTTTGCCCTGCTTAAAAACAAAGGAAAAAGACAAGTGTAAAACCCTCCATACTGTCTGTATTATGTTTAAAATAAGTTGTTTGTGTGGTTTGCCCAAGTTAAGGGGTGGATGTGTTGGGGTGGGGGGGCTGGCGACAAATTGTGTTTGTAATTCAATTCAATTCAATTCAACTTTATTTATATAGCGCCATTTCACAACAACAGTCATCTCATAGCACTATCAACTGTAGGGGGGAACCCCCACAGTTGCAGAAAGACCCCAGCAATCAGGTGATCCCCTGTGAGCAAGCACTTGGCGACGGTGGAGAGGAAAAACTCCCTTTTAACAGGAAGAAACCTCCAGCAGAACCAGGCTCAGGGAGGGGCAGTCATCTGCTGCGACTGGCTGGGGGGTGAGGGGACAGAGAAGATGAAAAGAACAGACATGTAGAGAGCAAACAGCACGATGGGGACTCAATCTATGGGAGAGAACAAACAAATGTTAATGACCAGCAAAAAAAAATATTTCATAGAGAGTGAGGAAAGGAGTGAGGCCCAGTGCATTACTGGAGGTCCCCCGGCTGACTAAACCTATTAGCAGCATAACTAAGGGAGGGTTCAGAAACACATGATCCCTCCCTAATTGTAGGCTATATCAAAAAGGTAGGTTTTAACCCTAATCTTAAAAACAGAGATCGAGTCTGACTCCCGAATCCAGATTGGCAGCTGATTCCACAGGACAGGAGCTTGATAACTGAAGGCTCTGCCTCCCATTGTACTTTTGGAGATTCTAGGTATTACAAGTAGTCCTGCATTTTGGGAGCGTAGTGCTCTGTTAGGATAATACGGTAGTATCAGATCTTTTAAATAAAAAGGAGCCTGATTGTTTAGAGCTTTGTAAGTAAGAAGAAGGATTTTAAACTTAATTCTAAACTCTATGGGAAGCCAATGAAGGGAGGCCAGAACCGGAGAGATATGATCTCTCTTTCTAGTACCTGTTAAAACTCTTGCTGCAGCATTTTGGATCAGCTGAAGACTTTTTAAAGATGTTTTAGGACAACCTGATAATAAAGAATTACAATAATCTAATCTCGAGCTAACAAAAGCGTGGATCAGCTTCTCAGCATCACTCAGAGACAAGATGCTCCTAATCTTGGCAATATTACGCAAATGATAGAAGGCAGTCTTAGAAACAAATTTAATATGTGAATTGAAGGACAAATCCTGATCAAAAATAACTCCAAGGTTCCTCACAGAGCTATTAAGAGAAAGAGTAACTGCATCCAAACTGAAAGTTTGATTTGGAAAGGAATTTCTAAGGTTTTTTGGACCAACAAGAATGACTTCAGTCTTATCTGAATTTAATAGCAGGAAATTACAAGTCATCCAAGCTTTGATTTCCTTAAGACAGGCTTCTAACTTGGCTAATTGATTACTATCATCTGGCTTCATTGACAAGTATAATTGTGTGTCATCTGCATAACAGTGAAAATGTATACAGTGCTTTCTAATAATGTTGCCTAACGGAAGCATATATAAACTAAAAAGAGTAGGGCCTAGCACAGATCCCTGTGGAACTCCATGACTAAGCTTTGAGTTGAAAGAAAACTCATTATTTACATGAACAAACTGGAACCTATCAGATAAATAAGATCTAAACCACTGCAACGAAGTTCCATTAAGTCCAACATAGTGTTCTAATCTATCAAGTAGAATATTATGATCGATAGTATCAAAAGCTGCACTAAGGTCTAAAAGGACAAGTACAGAAACTAGTCCATTATCAGATGCAATGAGGAGGTCGTTAGTGACCTTCGCTAAGGCTGTTTCAGTACTATGATGGATTCTAAACCCAGATTGAAACTCTTCAAGTAAACCATTTCCCTGCAGGTGGTCGAATAATTGCGTAGCAACAACTCTTTCTAAGATTTTTGAAATGAAAGGGAGATTAGAGATTGGTCTATAGTTAGCTAAAGCTCCTGGATCTAGCGTTGGCTTTTTGGGTAAGGGTTTAATTACAGCTGTTTTAAAAGCCTGCGGTACATGGCCTAAAGTTAATGAAGAATTGATTATATGAAGAATAAAGCTACCAATAAGTGGGAAGACTTCTTTAAATAACCTGGTAGGAATAGGGTCTAAAAGACAAGTTGAAGGTTTGGATGAGGAAACTATTTTGTCTAACTCACAAAGGTCGATTGGAGTAAACTCATCAAGACAGACATCAAAAGAAGGAGTTGTAGTAGTTACAGTATTTAAGTTAACTGTGGGAAGAATCTGATTGATTTTATCTCTGATGGATGAAATTTTATTATTGAAAAAGTTCATAAAGTCCTGACTAGTAAGCTCTAAGGGAATGCTAGGATTGACAGAGTCCTGACTCTTTGTCAACCTGGCTACAGTACTGAAAAGAAACCTGGGATTATTCTTGTTCTCTTCTATTAATGCAGAGTAATAACTTGTTCTAGCTTTTCTAAGAGATTTTTTATAAATTAAAAGATGATTTCTCCAAGCTAAATAGATTTCATCTAAATTAGTAGAGCGCCATTTTCTTTCTAATTGACGAGTCTTCTGTTTTAAGCTACGAGTTTCTGTGTTGAACCAAGGAGTTAGAAATCTCTGATTAGACTTTTTCTTTTTTAAGGGGGCCACCAAGTCTAGAGCCTGATGCAGAGAAGCTGAAACACTATCTACCATGTTATCAATTACAGAAGGAGCAAGCTGTCTATAGCTTATTTCCGTTGTGTTGACACATGGCATAGAGGAAACAATCTGCATAAATTTGGAAACAGCATCATCTGAGAGGCATCTACTGTAATAATATTTTTCTTTAGGAGCCAAATAGTCAGAAATGGTAAAATCAAAGGTTAACAGACAATGGTCTGACAGTACAGGGTTATGAGGAGACACTACAAGATTTTCTATTTCTATGCCATATGTCAGAACAAGGTACTGTTAGTGTTACTGGTTCTTGCTGTCATGAAAATTTTGATTGTATATGCATATATCTTCTGGGATTAATTTAGTTTTTCAGGAACATGGCTATTTTGGTTTTCACGGACTTTCTGAAATTACAGACGGTAGAATAACCCGTCTAGCCGTGTGTGTGTGTGTGTGTGTGTGTGTGGTCAGTATTCTACCTGTCCCCCTCCAGGTAGTTGTATTGTGTGAAGGAATAGGACTGTATTATTAGTGTGTGAGTCGGGTTTAAATTTTGGGAGGGCCTAATCAGTGTGTTTGCATTTTTCTACGGGGGGGGGGGGGTGTAGTAATATGGCGTTGGGTGTAGTAGGAGTGACGGCCCGCCTTTTCAGTTCTGCTGTCACCAGGGATATAAAGGGCAAGGGTGGAAGAGACCCTGTCCCTTTCTCCGTCAACCCCTTGGCCTGTGTGGAGCACCAGTTGTGAGTTTGTGGTTTGTTCATAAAGTGACGTTCAACTGCACCTTCAGCCTCTTCCCTGCTTACCAGGTTATGGACACAACAACATGTTCATGAATTCATGTCCAGAAAAATGATCATGGAGCCTCTGAAGATATCTGAGCCTCACAATTCAAAGGATCAAAGGATTCAAAGATTTTATTTGTCAGGACTACTATATGTATAGGACATACATGAGAATTGAAATGGCGTTTCTGTCTCTCATTCAACACATTCAACACACAGAGCGGAGTTTTCCAGACTCGCTGATTATTGTGGCTGGCGACTTTAACCAGAGCAATCTGAGCCACGATCTCCCCCGCTACAAACAGTTTATTAAATGCCCCACCAGAGGATTAAACACACTGGATCACTGTTACACCACAGTGAAAGACGCATATCGCGCTGTTCCCCGCGCTGCGCTGGGATTATCTGATCACGTGATGGTTCACCTCATTCCCACATACAGACAGAGATTGAAGCTCACTAAACCTGTTGTGAGCACTACGAAGATACGGACCAGTGAAGCTGAGGAGAAGCTGGAAACGTGCATGGAAATATCTGACTGGGGCATGTTTAAAGGAGCCACGCATGATCTGGATGAGTACACGGACACTGTGAACTCATATATCCACTTTTGTGAAGAGGTCATTCTTCCATCACGCACCAGGGTGAGATACTCTAATGACAAACCCTGGTTCACAGCTAAGCTCAGACAGATCAGGAAGGAGAAGGAAGCAGCGCTGAAAAGTGGAGACAGGGACTGCTACAGGGAGGTTAAATATCGATTTAACAGAGAGCTGAGGAGAGCTAAATCTGTGTATTCTGAGAGACTCCAGCAGCAGTTCACTGCTAATGACTCGGCTTCTGTGTGGAGAGGATTGAGGCAAATCACCAACTATCGGCCTCAGGCTCCTAAAGGTCAAGATGACAAAGCCCTTTGTCAAAGACTGTCCCAACACTATGCCCGTTTTGACACCTCGTCATCTGTGTCCAACTCCCCCCCTCCCTCCAGCTCCACAGCCTCCACAATCCCTACTTCATTAAAGGCACCCCCCCTCCTCCCCCCCTGCCCTTATCATCAGTGAGCAGGACGTGCTCAAACAGTTCTCCAGACTGAACCCGCGCAAGGCCCCTGGCCCGGACGGCGTGTCTCCCTCCACCCTGAGACACTGTGCGAAACAGCTGGCTCCTGTCTTCACAGACATTTTTAACACCTCCCTTAAGTTATGCCACGTGCTGACCTGCCTCAAATCCTCCACCATCATCCCTGTCCCCAAGAAGCCACGGATCACTGGACTTAATGACTACAGACCTGTAGCGCTCACCTCTGTAGTCATGAAGTCCTTTGAGCGCCTGGTCCTGCCCCACCTCAAGTCCATCACCACCCCTCTCCTGGACCCGCTGCAGTTTGCCTACCGAGCCAACAGGTCTGTAGACGACGCAGTCAACTTGGCCCTCCACTCCATCCTGCAGCACCTGGACTCCCCGGGAACCTACGCCAGGATCCTGTTTGTGGACTTCAGCTCCGCATTCAACACCATCCGCCCCGCTCTGCTCCGGGACAAGCTGTCCCTGCTCAACGTGCCTGACTCCCTCTGCAGGTGGATCACCGACTTCCTGACGGACCGGAGGCAGCATGTGCGGCTGGGAAAGACTGTCTCAGACTATACTAGCATCAGCACCGGATCACCCCAGGGCTGTGTACTTTCCCCCCTACTCTTCTCCCTTTATACCAACTCCTGCACCTCCAGCCACCAGTCTGTCAAGCTGATCAAGTTTGCGGACGACACCACCGTCATCGGGCTCATCTCCAACGGCGACGAGTCCGCCTACAGGAGAGAGGTGGCCCAGCTGGCGTCCTGGTGCAACAATAACAACCTGCAGCTGAACGCTCTGAAGACAGTGGAGATGATTGTAGACTTCAGGAAAGTCACTACCCCTCTGCCCCCCCTCACCCTCTCAGGCTCTCCCATCACCACTGCTGATTCCTTCCACTTCCTAGGCACTACCATCACCAGGGACCTCAAATGGGAGCCGACCATCAGCTCACTCATCAAAAAAGCCCAGCAGAGGATGTTCTTCCTGCGGCAGCTGAGGAAGCTCAAGCTACCCACCAAGATGTTAGTGCAGTTCTACACAGCCATCATCGAGTCCATCCTCACCACCTCCATAACCGTGTGGTACGCAGGAGCCACTGCCAGGGACAGACTAAGGCTGCAGTGCGTCGTGCGCACTGCTGAGAAGGTGATCGGCTGCAAGCTCCCATCTCTCCAGGATCTGTACATCTCCAGGACCCGGAGGCGTGCTGGCCGGATCATAGCCGATCCCTCACACCCTGGTCACGTACTGTTTGCCCCCCTCCCCTCAGGTAGAAGACTTCGGTCCATCCAGACTAAAACCTCCCGTCACATGAACCGCTTCTTCCCCTCTGCCATCAGACTGCTGAACACTAAGTGACTTATTGACTCTCGTGCACCATGTACAGCAGCTCAACCAGACTCATGTCAATCATCACTGTTTTTCTTCCTGCATTACCGACTGCACTATATAGTTCTCCACAGTATCTGCTGCTCACTAATATATTTTAACTGCTGACCAGTATCACTTACTCTTATTCTACACTTTATTGCATGTATAGTTTATTTCTTTTATTTTATCATGTTTAATGTTGCAGCATTGTACCGAGACAAATTCCTAGTTTGTGTACTACATGAACAATGGCAATAAACCTGATTCTGATTCTGATTCTGATTCTCTTCAGTGGTGTGCACAATATAAAAGAAAAGGAATAAGACTGGAAAAACAGCAACAGCAGTCTATGTACAGTAATGCTACCTGTAGTGCAAATGGTGACAAAAGATAGACCCAGACCTCCCATCGTGCAAACAAAGATAAACGATTAACGATGATGAAACCCAGCAATCCTATATACAGAAAAGTAGAGCTGTAATACCCACAGTTGCAAGTTCACTGCGGTAGTGTAGGTGCAGACAGTGACAGACAGGACTGCACATTGTTGTGTTCGTGTTCGTTGAGGAGAGAAGAGACTTGCAGTTGAACCAACGTAACTTTATTTTAGCGACAGCTCACACAGACACTTTCACATCGGCTCCCATGTTGGCCGTTTCTTATTCTATTGAGTGCATCATTCCAACAAGCGGTAACAAGGTAGCAGCGACGCCTAGTGGTAAACACTGATCATGACATCCCCCTTTCTTTGAGGTGTATAAACATTAATAAACATTGATGCAAAACAGTGTATATGTATTCAGTATGAATGGACTAATACAAAACACAAATTTCAGTTCTCCCTGAATCAACATGCCCAAAGAAATTAACATCTGTTACATTTTTCTTATTCTTTGCTTTTTGCTTTTTTTTTTTTTTTTCTTATAAGTCCAACCTATCTGGTTTCTTTATTTCTCGTTTTGATCTTCTCGGTTCATCTTTGTCAGGTGGAACATTTGCTTCACAGTTCATAAGAGGTGTGGTTGTGGGAGATTCTGGGTGAGCATTATTGGGCCCACCAGGTGCTTGTGGAGTCTTGAGGAGACTGCGGCGATTGCGCCTGAGCACCTGTCCATCCTCGGTTCTCACTGTGAATGATCTTGGAGCAACTTCCTGTAATACAACTCCTTTAGTGTTCCAGCCAGATGCATCCTCGATCCTAACTGGGTCGTTGTTGGCCAGTGGAGAGAGTGGTTTGGCTGAAGTGTCATCGAATGTCTTTTGTCTCAGTTTCTGCTTCTCAAGCTTGTTTCTGAGTTTTGTATCTTTCCTTTGTGAAGTAGCATTTGGGTAGCTGGGAAGCGTTGTACGCAGCTTTCTGTTCATTAGTAGCTCAGCAGGTGACAGTCCGCACTGAAGTGGAGAGGCGCGGTAACTGAGTAGAGCCAAGTATGGATCCGAGTTGCTGTCTGCAGCTTTCTTAAGCAGTTGCTTCAGAATGTGGACGCCTTTTTCTGCTTGTCCATTTGATTGTGCATAGTGTGGGCTTGACGTCACATGCCGAAATTCATACTGTTCTGCAAACTGCTGCCATTCCCTGCTACTGAAACATGGTCCATTATCTGTCACCACAAGGTGTGGGATGCCATGCCGAGCAAATGTGGATTTGGTATGAGTGATCACACAGGCTGATGTAGTGCTTGAGAGTAGTGCCATTTCTGGAAAGTTGGAAAAGTAGTCCATGACTACTAAGTAGTCTTTGCCTTTAAGGTGAAACAGGTCTATCCCTACTTTGTGCCAAGGGGATGCAGGACTTTCAGATATCACCATTGGCTCTTTGCTTTGTTTACTTCGGTGTTTCTGGCACGTTTCACAACTACTCACAAGCGTCTCGATGTCTTTGTTTAGTCCAGGCCAGTACACTGACTCCCTTGCTCTCCTTTTACATTTTTCAATCCCAAGGTGTCCTTCATGTATCCTGTTTAACAAATCTGGTCTTAGAGCCACAGGGATGACTATTCTTCCTTTCTTCAGTAATAGTCCATCAACAAAACTGAGATCTCCTCTGACATGGTAATAGCGAGGGCAAGATCCTGCAGGCCATCCCTCGTCCATGTTCTGAATGACACGCTGTAACTCGGTGTCCTGTGATGTCACCTCAGCTATTTGTTTCGACTTTGTGTCAGATACTGGCAGAGCACACGACACCATGTTGATGTGATTTTCAATATCCTCATCTGTGGAACTCAGACACTTTTCAGCAGGTGCTCTGGACAAGGCATCTGCGAGTATCAGGTGCTTTCCCGGTGTATAAACCAGTTCAAAATCGTACCTTTGCATTTTCATCATTAGGCGTTGGATCCGTGGGGACATTTCGTTAAGATTCTTCTTGATAATGGAGACGAGTGGGCGGTGGTCAGTTTCCACAGTAAAAGACGGCAGTCCATAGACATAACTGTGAAACCGCTCCAGCCCGTAGGAAACGCCTAAACACTCCTTTTCAATCTGGGCATATTTGCATTCAGACTTTGTCATAGCCCTTGACGCATAGGCTACTGGTTTCCAGTACTCTCCTTCTGCCTGTAGGAGCACTGCTCCGATGCCATCTTTGGACGCGTCAGTTGACACTTTGAGCTTTTTCCGGTGGTCATAGTAGGCTAATGCTGGTGCTCTGGTAAGAGTTTGCTTAAGTCTTTGCCACTCTTGCTCATGTTTTTCGGCCCATTTAAAGTCACAGTCATTGTGTAAGAGCTCTCGGATGCATGACGTCTTTGCTGTGAGGTTGGGAATAAATTTGCCTATGAAATTTACCATTCCCATGATGCGTAACACGCCCGTTTTGTCTGTTGGTCTTGGCATGTTCAGTATTGCTTTCACCTTATCGCCATCTGGTTGTATGCCTTGAGCTGTGAGTTTGTCTCCGAGGAAGAAAATCTCTTGTACTGCAAACTCACACTTGGCTCTATTGAGTTTCAGCCCGTACTTCTGAATGCGCTCCATCACTTTGTTAAGTCTCTGGTTGTGCTCTTGGAGAGTCGAGCCCCATACAATAATGTCATCTATGTAAACTCTGACTCCCTCTAGGCCTTCAATGATCTGTTCCATCGCTCTGTGGAATATTTCTGGTGCAGATTTTATTCCAAATGGCAGCCTAAGAAAACAGTATCTACCGAAAGGTGTGTTAAAAGTACAGTACTTAGTGCTGCTCTCATCCAGTTTTAACTGCCAGAAACCCTGAGAAGCGTCGAGCTTTGTGAAGTAGTTAGCTCCTGCCATCTCACTGACTATTTCCTCACGTGTGGGGATTTGGTAGTACTCGCGCTTAATGTTCTCATTTAGATCTTTTGGGTCCATGCACATTCTCAACTCACCATTCTTTTTCTTTGTGACGACCATCGAGTTGACCCAGTCTGTGGGCTCCTGCACCTTTTTGATCACGCCCAAGTTGGTCATCCTGTCCAGTTCTCGTTTGAGGGCTTCACGCAGTGGAGCTGGGACCCTATGTGGTGCGTGCACAACTGGTTGGGCGCCTTCTTTTAGCTGGATTTTATATGTAAAGGGCAG
The DNA here is from genome assembly GCA_020510985.1 of Pholidichthys leucotaenia. NCBI lineage: Eukaryota > Metazoa > Chordata > Actinopteri > Cichliformes > Pholidichthyidae > Pholidichthys > Pholidichthys leucotaenia. The sequence goes on along the minus strand of CM035849.1, from coordinate 4,314,208 downwards.
TGTGCCAAAACCTTTGAACACATCAGAAAAGTTTTGCACAATAGCGTTAGTGTCACACTTGGAATCTGATTCAATGCAGTACACTCTTTTCACTAACCCTAGCTCTTCACAGCTTTTATCACCCAACAGTGATTCACATTTCTCATTCACAACAGAAAAGTTTACATTGTGCACTTTACCTTTAACAACAACATTCAGTTTACAGGTACCAAAACACTGTATGGGTTGCCCATTGTAATCTTTCAACCCTGATTTCTTTCTGTATATGTGTGGCTTAACCTGCATTTCCTTTACATCAGACATGCTAATGAGGTTAGCTTTTGCACCAGTGTCCAGTCTCATAGTGACGATAGTCCCGTTAACCAGCAGAGGAGTGATCCACTTGTCCTCATTGGTAATGCTGTTGACTTTTTCTTCTTCATTTTCACAGTCAACGATGCCCACAAAGAAAGTGTCACTTAAGTCTGTGTCTTCGACTACATTCACGTTTTTGCCTTTCTTTCCTTCCTTTCTTTTGGTGAAGCATTGCTTTGCAAAATGATTCTTTCCATGGCAGTTGGAGCATACTTTACCAAACGCTGGGCATTGCTTTGGCTTGTGCTGTAATCCGCAACGCTTGCAGAAGAACGTGGGATCCTCGGTCCGCTGTGCAGTCCCGGCCCATGAGCGACGCCTCCCGCTCTGAGATGACACGGCGCCGATCGCTGCTCCTTCACTCGGAGGTGTGGCGCCTGGCATGCCGCAGAACGTTTTCATGTGCTTCTTGTAATGATCAGTGTTTACCACACTTCTGGGACAGTTCGCTTGCCTGGCAGAGTTTAACAGCCATCTCCAGCGTCAACTCCGTCTCACAAAGCAGTCTCTCTCGTAACTTTTTGTCCTCAACACCAAAAACAATTTGATCTCTGATCATTGAGTCCTTCAATGTCCCAAAATTGCAGGATTGTGCTTTCAAACGGAGAGCGGTCAAAAAACTGTCAAAGGGCTCACTCTGTTGCTGCATACGAGATCTAAACATGTATCTTTCATATGTCTTGTTTTTCTTAGGAGTGCAGTGAGCATCAAACTTAGCGAGCACGACATCCAGCTTATTTGGGTCTTCACCCGTTCCGAACACGAACGTGTTGTACACTTCAATGGCCTGTGGCCCCGCTAAGTTCAGCAAAAGTGCTACCTTTCTCAAGTCCGGCTTCGTGTCCAGTCCCATGGCCGTGACATACAAGTTGAACTGCTGCTTGAATGCCCGCCATTTTTCATCCACGTTACCTGCCAATTTCAGGTTTTCCGGCGGCTTCAACTCCATGACGACTTCTCACATGGTCGCTCAGTTCATGCAGTTTACTCCTGGTACCATGTTGTGTTCGTGTTCGTTGAGGAGAGAAGAGACTTGCAGTTGAACCAACGTAACTTTATTTTAGCGACAGCTCACACAGACACTTTCACATCGGCTCCCATGTTGGCCGTTTCTTATTCTATTGAGTGCATCATTCCAACAAGCGGTAACAAGGTAGCAGCGACGCCTAGTGGTAAACACTGATCATGACACACATGATCAGTACTGCAATGACAGACAGCAGCAGATATGGCATTTGTGCAAACGGTTGCAGTAAAGTGCAGAAACATACAGCAGCAGATGTGTTACTGTATTACAATGAAGGACAGAGGAATTAAACCTGAAACCAATGACTGACTCATGCCCGTCCGTCCTGTCTGCTGTTCCATCAAAAGGTCTTAAAAAAAGAAGAGATGAGTACCAGCAGGGGCAGTTCTGCCATCCTGCCCCCAGGTGGAGCCAAATCACCTTCAAACCAGAGAGCTGGTCCGAGTCACACTTATCACAGAGAAAGAAGGACAAAATTCAGACGGGTACTATAAAAAAAAACCCCACAAAAGACACAAAAGTCACTGCTCATTTAACATCTTACGAGACTAAAAAGTTCATGGGGGGGGGGAGTGTTGAAAAGTTCACAGTGGTCAAATTTGACCAAACGTGGTTGTTTTTTTTAAATTTTCCTTCCATCACTTCTTCCATCGGTGCTGCAGCGTTTGGATCCCAGCGGTTGTAAAATGAACCACATTTGGTCAAATCTGAGCACTATGAACTTTTCAGGTCCTTCCCATATATGTCTTGTCTTATTAATTACCGAAGTGCGTGACTGGGCCAGGGAAAGGTCATAGGTCACTGAAAACAAAGAAACATCACCATGACTCAGGAGTGAGACCAGGCGGATGATGGGAATGTGAATGTTGATTTTTTTAACAACAGGGTTGGCATATTCACAAGTTTAGCATAAAGTACAAATGCATAAATGTAAACCAAGCACAAATTTGTGAGAATAAAGGTGTAAAGATATGATAAAATTTGCCAAATTAAAAATTAAAAAAGTTCCAAATTACAATTTCATCACATATAATTAAAATTAAACCGACATTTATATGAGAATTGAAAGTTGGAAATTTAAAGGAAAAAAGTTAAATGGTAAATGGCGTTCACTGATATAGCGCTGTTTCTCATGTCCACACAACCATCTCATTAATCTCTCTATTAGGTCTAGTACATTTCCTTCTGGCTGGAAAAAAGCTGTCGTCATACCAGTTCATAAATCAGGCAGTAAAGACGATATATGCAATTACCGCCCAATCTCTATTTTACCAGTCCTGTCTAAGGTTTTTGAATGAATGAATGAATGAATGAATGAATTTATTTATTTCGGATAGTACATTACAGGTTAAAAGAAACTGTATAATATAACAACAAGGTCAAATTAGACAAAGACTCCTTCTACTATACAATTCCACGTGAGTTATCCGAAATGGGTGATGGCTGAAGCCGCAGCTTATATTGCCCACCCATATTCCATCCAAGAATTCAAAGGAGAAAAAGAGAAAACAAGACAAGAGCGATTACAATTTAAAACAAGGCTAAGACAAAATATGACTGAGAGAAAAAGAAAACTGAGCTAGTCTAAGTTAAGCGGTTACTATTCAAAAACAAATCTAAGACATAGTGTCACAGAGAAAAAAGAAAAACTAAGCTATAACACAACACAGGCTGGAAATGTCAATCCTTATGTGAGTTTACATGTCGTCTTGTAAATATGTTTGGAGTATTTCTTCCTTTAGTTTTTGTTTAAATTGTCCAAGCTTTGTACATGATTTTAATTCAGGTCCAAAATCGTTCCATAATCTGACTCCTTGCACTGAAATACAGTGTTGCTTGGTGGTAGTTCTCACTGTAGGCTTTTGAAATATACATGTTCCTCTGAAGTGATATCGTTTCTCCCTTGTTTGGAACAACTTTTGGATATTTGCGGGCAGTGATAGATTCTTCACTTTGAACATTATTATTGCGGTTTTAAAGTCGATCAGATCTTTCAACTTGAGAGTTTTTTGTTTAAGAAAAAGTGGGTTTGTTGGTTCCCTGTAAGCTGCTTTGTTGATTATTCTAATAGCTCTCTTTTGAAGCATAAAGAGTGGATATATGTTTGTTTTATATGTATTTCCCCATACTTCATTACAATATGTCATGTATGGGAGTATTAATGAATGATACAAGGTGTATAGTGTGGGTTGATTCAGCAAATTTTTCACTCTGTGTAATATTGCAATTGATTTGGATACTTTACCTTTTATATAATTAATATGTGGCTTCCAACACAGTTTGTTATCAATTATTACTCCAAGGAATTTAGTTTCGGATACCCTTTCAATCTCTACACCATTTACACTGAGTTTGGGTACTGGGTAGTTGTGATGGTTGTTAAAGACTATAAATTTTGTCTTGCTTAAATTGAGCGTTAATTTGTTTGAATCAAACCACAGTTTCAGCTTTCCTAATTCCTTTCCGAGTGTATCCAGAAGTTGTTCCAAGTTGTTTCCACTGCATAGCAGGTTAGTGTCATCTGCAAACAATATTAAGTCCATTTTTTCTGAAACTTTACATATATCATTTATATACATATTGAATAATAATGGTCCCAAAACTGAACCCTGTGGGACTCCACAGGTGACCTTCAGCAGCTCTGAGTTTTTGTTGTTAACACATACAAACTGATATCTATTCTTTAAGTAACTTCTTAACCAGGACAGTGCTACCCCTCTGATACCACAATTTTGTAGTTTCTTTAATAATAGATTGTGATCTACTGTATCAAATGTTTTTTTAAGATCCAGGAATACTCCAACTGAATACTCTTTATTTTCAATGGCTGTTGATATTTTTTCTGTAAATTCCATTAAGGCATATGCTGTTGTCCTTTTGTGTCTGAACCCATATTGCTGCTCACACAATAAATCATTCTTCAGTATGAAGTTGTCAATTCTCTCATAGAATATTTTTTCAAGTATCTTGGAAAATTGTGGTAATAGTGAAATTGGTCTGTAGTTGGAGAGTTCCCCTCTGTCGCCTGTCTTGTAAATCGGAATTACTTTAGCTATTTTCATTGCATTGGGAAATATACCTGATTGGAGACACAGGTTACAGATACACGTCAGTGGTTTCACTATGCATTCGATAACAGTTTTGACTAGTAGCATATCAATACCATCGCAGTCAGTAGATGTTTTACTTTTGAACGATTTAACAATTTCAATGACCTCTCTTTCGTCTGTGTTCTTTATGAAGATGGTGTCTTTTACAGCAGTGTTATTGCATATTGAATCACCCGTTGGCACCGTAGTGGGTATTTCTCGGGCCAGTTTAGGTCCAATGTTAACAAAAAAATTATTAAATTCATCTGCAGGTGAAGCTATATTCACATTCGGAGTCGATTTATTATTTTTTGGAGTGTTAGTTGGGTAGCTGGTATTTCTGCTTTTATTTCCAAGGATACTGTTGATTATTGTCCATGTATTTTTAATATTGTCTTTGTTTTTTCCAGTTCTTTACTGTAATAGTCTCTTTTACTACATCTTATTATATATGTTAACTTATTTTTGTATGTTTTATACCGGCTCTTGAAAAAGGTTCTTGAAAAAGTTGTAGCTACACAGCTGATAGACTATTTACAAGACAGTCAACTTCTTCATCCACATCAATTTGGTTTTAGACCAGGATACTCAACAGAAACAGCAAATTGTTGCCTTATTGAAAATGTCAAACAGTCCTTGGACAGGGATAATGTGGTAGAAGCTGTTTTTCTAGATCTCAAAAAGGCTTTCGATACTGTAAACCACAGTTTGCTTTTATCCAAAATGGCATCTTTTAACTTCTCTCCAGACACATTAGACTGGTTTGCATCTTATCTCCAGAATAGACAACAGTGTGCAAAAGTTCACCAGGATAAATCTTCACTTTTAAACAACCGTATGGGTATCCCACAAGGGTCCATTCTTGGTCCTTTACTTTTCAGCATTTTTATTAATGACTTGCCGCTACGCTGGTCTGCTGCAACATGCCAACTTTATGCAGATGATGCAGTTATTTACACAGCTGCCAAGACTCCAGCACAGGCTGCAGATGTACTGTCTACAAGTATGGCTGATGTCCAAGAGTGGCTCCTCCAGAACCATCTATTGCTGAACCTTCAGAAAACAGTTTCAATGTGCTTTTCAATCAAAAAATATAACCTGCAGTGTTTTAAAGTTAATATACATGATCATGACATCAGTTTAGTTACAGAATTCAAATACCTTGGCGTTATACTAGATCCTCAACTCAAATTTAATCTTCATATAAAGAAAATTTCAAAAACAGTAAAAAACAATCTGAACTGCTTTAAATTAATTAGATATTACATACCTTACGAACCTGCTGTACTGTATATGCATTCTATGGTTTTTTCTCATATATCATACTGTTTGACAGTCTGGGCTCAAGCAGCCCCTTCCACAATAAGACATATAGGTTCATTATATAATCAAACCCTAAAAATCTTGGACAAAAAGCCCATTAGGTGGCATCACTGTAATATTTAAAAAAAAAATACAACCTATTGAGTTTTGAGAGTTTCATTGACCTCTGTTTACTGAAATTAACTTTCAAATGTTTCCATAAATCAGCACCTGAGCCACTTGCTGGTTTCATCCAAAGACAGGACAGCAGCAGAGCCCCCAGGAGTTCTGTTAACAATAACTGTAAAATATTCCACCGCAGAACCACATTTGGACAAATAGCTTTCTCTATAAAGGGCAGTCACATCTGGAACACAATGCCAAATGAAATTAAAATAATAACGGACTTTAAAACATTCACTAAAAAGGTTAAAAACTGGCTAAAAAATAAACAAGAATGTACTCATGTATGAAATGATTGTTTGCAGGGTGAGAGTGAATGAAGGGAAGGAATAAATGTGTTTGTTTATAGTGAGTGACGAAGGGAGGGAGGCCTGAAATAGGCAAATGTGTGTCAGGTTGTTAATTTGTGTATTTATAATATTTATAATTGTGTATTTATAATGTATTTATGTTTTTGCATTGATGTATGTGGTTATTGTGTATTCCTTTTCTTTCCTTTTTTTTTTTTTTTTTTTTTATACTTGTTTCTCTTTTCTAAAGCCCATCCAGGGACAAGAGTTGCAAATTAGCTAATAGCTATACACTATGTGCAACACATCAGATTGATTGTCATTGATTAATTGTCTATGTTTATTGCACTGTCCCTGTCAAATAAACTAATCTATCTATCAAAGCTCTTCACAGATCCTGCTATCCACACATTCACACACTGATGGTGGTGGAGCTGCCGTGAACTGGCGCTGGCTCGACCCACCAGGAGCAACGGTTCAGTGTCTTGCTCAAGGACACTTCCTCATGCAGACAGAGCGGGAATTGAACACCTGACCCTCCGATCCTGAACCATCACAGGGAAGCTGAATATTCCCCGGCATTCAGTTCAGTTCTTCAGTTTCGGTTTATCCTTCGCCAGTGGCATCGCTTCTGGTCCACACCTGTTGCTGTTGTTTCTGTCGACTTACCGACATGTCACAGAAAAAGAAGTTTAAATTTCAAAAAACTGAGAGCACTACAGCGGAGCATTGCTGTGTACCTTTGTGTCAGGCCTCTAGTAAGTACAACAAAATACTTAGTTTTCATACGTTTCAGTCACACGAAGAAACCAGGCGAAAATGGATTGTTGCTATCCGGAGAGTTAACTTTACAGTTACCCCCCCATACTAGAGTCTGCAGCCGACATTTCAGACAGGAGGACATCCGTGAGCCATCATCTGAGACTGGACGAAGGCTATTAAAAAAGGGAGCAATCCCTTCTTTGTTTGAATGGAACAATTACTCCGTTCCACGGTCAAGACTGGGGGTCTGGGAGAGGAGACAACGACAGGTGGAGGATGATCCATTGGATCACACAGTTAGCAACCAGAGTGCTAGCATGCACCGTGATCATGACTACGCCTCGGCTCCGGACCCTGCTATCGTTGACATGGCCCTGGCTGAAAACAGGTCTCTCAGAGATGAGATTGAGCAGCGAAAACAGCAGGTGGAGGAGTGAACCATCAAGCAGCGGTTTGGAGTCCAGCGGTCAGCTGCCTCTGACAGAGACATCCGTTTTCTCACAAGGTAAATCTGAATGCACCAAATGTGTTAATGTTATGGATTTGTTCATGTCCTGATCTCAGTTTATGAATTAGAGAATCCCTGTTTATTTGTAGTGGTTTAAAAATAGCATAACAGGCATGATAAGAAAAACAGCAACAAAGCTAAAACTGCAATAACAGAAAATAAATCTTGTAGTAAACAATCTATCCGAAAAAATATTGCTGCTGCTGATTAAAAAAAATATTGAATGAATATTAAATTGACATGATTAAAGGGTCCATTTTCAATATCCACAGCATTCACATTATATGTATACAGTATATATATATATATATAAAGCCTAACATGACTTGATTAAGATGGATGATTGTTTCACTGTACATACAGTTAGGCCCAAAAATATTTGGACAGTGACACAAGTTTTTTGTTATTTTAGCTGTTTACGAAAACATATTCAGGATACAATTATATAATCAATATGGGCTTAAAGTGCAGACTCTCAGCTGTAATTTGAGAATATTCACATCCAAATTGGAGCAAGGGTTTAGGAATTACAGCTCTTTAATAGGTAGCCGCCTCTTTTTCAAGGGACCAAAAGTAATTGGACAATTGACTCAGAAGGCTGCAAAAAAAATAACAAGGCTGCATGGGCTCTTCCCTCGTTAACCTGTCATCAATTAAGCAGTTAAAAGGTCTGGAGTTGATTCCAGGTGTGGCGTTTGCATTTAGAAGCTGTTGCTGTGAACACACAACATGCGGTCAAAGGAGCTCTCAATGGAGGTGAAACAGACCATCCTGAGGCTGGAAAAAAAAGAAGAAATCCATCAGAGAGATAGCAGAAATGTTAGGAGTGGCCAAATCAACAGTTTGGTACATTCTGAGAAAAAAAGAGTGCACTGGTGAGCTTGGGAACTCAAAAAGGCCTGGACGTCCACGGAAGACAACAGTGGTGGATGATCACAGAATCCTTTCCATGGTGAAGAACAACCCCTTCACAACATCCACTCAAGTGAAGAACACTCTCCAGGAAGTAGGTGTATCAGTATCTAAGTCTACCATAAAGAGAAGACTTCATGAGAGTAAATACAAAGGATTCACCACAAGGTGCAAACCATGAATCAGCCTCAAAAACAGAAAGGCCAGAATTGACTTTGCCAAAAAACACCTGAAGAAGCCAGCCCAGTTCTGGAACAGCATTCTTTGGACAGATGAGACTAAGATCAACCTGTACCAGAATGATGGGAAGAAGAAAGTTTGGAGAAGAATTGGAACAGCTCATGATCCAAAGCACTAGATCTTCTGTAAAACATGGTGGAGGCAGTGTGATGGCATGGGCATGCATGGCTTCCAATGGCACTGGGTCACTTGTGTTTATTGATGATGTGACAAAAGACAGAAGCAGCCGGATGAATTCTGAAGTGTATAGGGATATACTTTCTGCTCAGATTCAGCCAAATGCAGCAAAGTTGATTGGACGGCGCTTCACCAATGATCCAAAACATACTGCAGAAGCAACCCAGGAGTTTTTTAAAGCAACGAAGTGGAATATTCTGCAATGGCCGAGTCAATCACCAGATCTCAACCCAATCCAGCATGCATTTCACTTGCTCAAGACAAAACTTAAGGCAGAAAGACCCACAAACAAGCAACAACTGAAGACAGCTGCAGTAAAGGCCTGGCAAAGCATCACAAAGGAGGAAACCCAGCGTTTGGTGATGTCCATGGGTTCCAGATTTCAGGCAGTCATTGCCTGCAAAGGATTCTCAACAAAATATTGAAAAGTAACATTTTACTCAGGGTTATGTTTATTTGTCCAATTACTTTTGAGCCCCTGAAATGAGGAGCGTTTGTATAAAAATAGCTACAATTTCTACATGTTTAATCATATATTTTTGTTCAACCCCTTGAATTAAACCTTAAAGTCTGCACTTCAATTCCGTTGTAGTTGTTTCATTTCAAATCCAATGTGGTGGCATGCAGAGCCCAAATCATGAAGATTGTGTCACTGTCCAAATATTTCTGGGCCTAACTGTATAGGCTGGTCAATATGCAGTTTCCATAGGAAATGTATAATGCTGCAGTAAATAGAAATGCTGAAGATTCTGTATTACATATGGGTAATGGTATGCAACATATGATGACATTAACTGGTGGAATATTATTTGAAATAGCTTATTTAATAATGTTTTTGTTATGATACATAGTGTAACGTTGGGGCCATGTTAAGTGAATTTCCCAGCATGCTTTGCCAGTTTGAAACGTTACTGTGTGTGTTAAATGTGTTATTTCTGAGTTATACTGCTGGGTCATTATAACTGCATTATAATGACCCAGCAGTGTTTAGCAGGATTAGGGCAAGATGTATCTGTGTGTGTAACCATGATTCAAACAGGGGTCTGTGAGAATGACCTCCCCTGCTCTGTGTACTAAGTTGCAAGTTGGGGTTGGGGTGTACAAAATAAATCTGGTTGATCACAGCCATCTGCTCCATTGTCTTTTTGTGTGTGAACCCCTGCAAACGTCACACTGGTGTCAGGAGTGGGCATGGAGCAAATGGAAGCGATCAGAATGGAGATCCGGCAGCTGGAGCAGGCCATTGCTCAGCTGATGATGGATGACGAGACACCACCACCGGGAGCCTGGAGCTGGGACGAACGAAGCGGCGGACCTGACGGGGCCAGCGCACCCCGCCTCCTGTCTTTTTCAAGACAGAGCGGGCAGAACAGAGCAAACGTTCCACACTTCTCAGGACAGCACGGGCTGGCGACCCCACGGCGATCAAGGGTGGCGATCGATCAAGAAAAGACCACCCCACCTGTTCGACAGCGGGCCAAGATTCCCCGTTTCAACGGCGAAGCCACATTAGATGACTAACTGACACAGGTCGAGCTGACTGCGGCGCTGAACGGCTGGTCACCAGAGGAAACCGCCGTACAGGTCGCGCTGGCCTTGGAAGGGAAAGCCCTCTGCACGCTCTCTGATCTCCGGCCCGAGGATCACCACAGCTGGCCAGCACTACAAGGGGCGCTCCAGAGACGATTTGGGAGAATAGCGGACGCTGAGCACGCCCAAGAACAACTGACCCGCCGCCGCCGGAACCACCAGGAGAAACTAGGAGCCTATGCTGCAGACATATGGCTGTTAACCTGGCGCAGCTACCCAGATTTCGCACCGGAGGCAGTAGAGAAGCTCGCCCTCCGGAGCTTCATCCAAGGTCTCCACCCGGCCCAGCTCCAGAGCCACGTATGGCTCCACGCCGCGAGCGACTGGAAGACTGCAGTGGCAGAAGCAGAACGGGCAGAGCCGCTAATAAATCGCACCGCTGAAGCAGCAACGCACAGCCGAAGAACCTACCAGGCTAAGATGGAGAGCGAGGGGGAGGAGGAGGAATTACGGCAGACCACGGCGGCGCGTCCACGGAGAAGATGGCCTTGGCGGCACGAGGAAGGGTGCTTCCGCTGCGGAGAGATGGGACACATCGCGTGATACTGCCCCGCACCCACCCCACGACAAACCGGCCCCTCGCCGGCGTTAAACTAGAGCGAGGTGGCGTGAACGGGGACAGGCCACCTCCAGCAGATGTTTCCCCCGAGGAGCCGGCACCGCGCGTGGGCCGAGTTGGACACTCTCCAGGGATCTATCTACAGTGCAGCTTGAGGAGGACGTCGATCCGGGCCCTGATTGACACCGGCTCTACAATCTCCTTGGTTCGACCGGGTGTACTGCCGGGCACAAGCAAGACGGCTCCGCGGGGGTGGGAACCCACCGAGCGCTGCGTCACCACAGCTACCGGTGAGCGCGCCCGACTGAAGGGGTGGAGAGTGCTGGTGGTGGGGGTGGCCGGTCAGAACATAAGACACCCGTTCTGGCTGGCTGACATCCAAGACCCCTGTATTATTGGATTAGACCTGCTCACAGCCTGGCGTGCCAAGATCGACACCGCCGGACCTTCCCTCCAGCTGGGAAACCGGACCATCACGCTCCACAGCAGAACCCAGAGAAGGGACGCGGGGGCCCGCGCAATCGAGGGATCGCCAAGACAGACCGGACCAGGCAGGCCACCGCGAGGACTGGACACGATGACGTCACCAGCGCGGACAGAGGGAGCACGAGCACCCACAGGGACAGCAAGGGGAGGGGTCAACGTGTCAGCAGAGACGCAGCAGGCGGTGGAGGAATTATTTCAGCGGAGCCGCAGCGGGCTGGACCCGGAACAGAGACGCCAGCTGCGGGAGCTATTGGACTATTACGTGGGTGTTTTCGCTGCGAAGGATGAGGAATGCGGCCGGACCGGGTTGGTGCAGCACGAGATCGACACCGGTGAGGCCAGGCCGATTCGACTCCACCCACGCCGGCTGCCCTTTTCAAGGCGGGCAGCGGCGGAACAAAAAGTGCGAGAAATGCTGGAGGCAGATGTTATTGAGTCCTCCAGCAGCCCCTGGGCAGCGCCTGTGGTGCTGGTCAAGAAGAAGGACGGGTCGTGGCGGTTCTGTGTGGATTACCGACGCCTGAACGATGCCACCAGGAAAGATTCCTACCCCCTGCCCCGCATCGATGACGCGCTGGACCACATCGCCGGCTCCAGCTGGTTCAGCTCGCTGGATCTACGCAGCGGCTATTGGCAGGTAGAGCTGTCACCCGAGGCCCGCCAAAAAACAGCCTTCTCCATCGGGCAGGGACTGTACCAGTTTAAAGTGATGCCGTTTGGACTCTGCAACGCTCCGGCCACCTTTGAGCGCTTGATGGAGCGAGTGCTGGCTCACGTGCCCAGGAGCCGCTGCGTTGTTTACCTGGATGACCTGCTGGTGCATGCAGCTGATTTTGACAGCGCCCTGTCAAATCTCCGAGAGGTGCTGGGAGCCATCCAGCAGGCGGGGCTACGGTTACACCCTAGAAAATGCCACCTGTTCCGGCGAGAGACCACCTTTTTGGGCCACGTCGTCAGCGCAGCAGGGGTCGCCACCGACCCGGAAAAAGTGGCAACAGTGAGAGACTGGCCAGTGCCGCGGAACGTTGGAGAACTGAGGAGTTTTCTTGGATTGGCCTCCTATTATAGGAGGTTTGTGAAAGACTTCGCCACCATCGCCAGCCCGCTGCATCAGCTGACGCAGAAAGGACGCCCGTTCCAGTGGAGTGACAGCTGTGCTGCTGCTTTCTCCCAGCTTCGCGCAGCGCTCATCAGAGCCCCCATCCTGCAGTATCCTGACCCGAACCGCCCTTTCATCGTGGACACGGACGCCAGCAACCAGGGCATGGGGGCGGTGCTATCCCAGGAGGGAGAGCAGGGAGAGCAGGCAGTCGCTTACTTCAGCCGCACTCTCAGCAGAGCCGAGAGGAACTACTGTGTGACTCGCAGAGAGCTGTTGGCTGTCATTCAAGGACTGCGTCATTTCCACCCGTATGTGTACGGGGGGAGGTTCCAGCTCAGGACGGACCACGCTTCCCTGACCTGGTTGTTAAATTTCAAAGAACCGGATGGACAGTTGGCAAAGTGGCTGGAGGCACTGCAGGATTATAATTTCCAGATTGTGCATCGGGCAGGCCGCCTCCATGCCAACGCTGACGTGCTGTCTCAGCGCCCCTGTGCGACAGAGGAGTGTCGTCACTGTCAACGGGCTGAAGATCGGGACCAAATCGCCCCACGGGCTGCTGCTCTCCGAGCCGCTGCGAGCAGGAATCACGCAGCGACGCGCAGCCCCTCCTCAGATGATCAGGCAGTTCTCCCCGGCGATGACGTCACAGAGGTTCTTGGCACGCAGCAGCTGCAGAGCGAGCAGGACAGAGACCCGGTCATTTCACGGGTTCGGCAGTGGCTGGACGCAGGACAGTGGCCCGCCTGGGAGGTTGTGTCACCGCTGGACCCAGAGACTAAGGCCCTACACTCCCAGTGGGCTAACCTCCGCTGTCACGAGGGCGTGGTGTATCGACAGTGGCAGACTCCAGCTGGGCAGCGTCACATTTGGCAGCTGCTGGTTCCTCGTCGACTCCGGCCCAAAGTACTCCAGCTGGTTCATGGGGCGGTAGGAGCGGGCCACTTCGGGGTGACAAAGACGCTGCAGCGCCTTCGGGCCCGGTTCTACTGGCCCGGCTGTCATCAGGACATGGAGCTCCACGTTCATCGCTGCGACACATGCACAGCTCAGAAGGGACCAACTCAGCGATCCCACGCTCCCCTGCAGCAGTACTGGGTGGGAGCACCGATGGAGCGAGTGGGAGTGGACATCCTGGGCCCTTTCCTGACCACGGACCGGGGGAACCGCTACGTGCTGGTCGCGATGGATTATTTCACTAAGTGGCCAGAGGCGTACGCGGTCCCGGATCAGAGCGCCGCTACGACGGCATCAAAGCTGGTGGATGAAATGTTCTGTCGGTTTGGCGCACCGGAGGAGCTGCACAGCGATCAGGGTCGGAACTTCGAGGCGGAGGTCTTCGGAGAGGTCTGCAAACGGCTGGGCATCCGGAAGACCCGGACCACCCCACTGCATCCACAGAGCGACGGCCTGGTCGAACGATTCAACCGGACCCTCACCACCCAGCTCACTAGCCTAGTGGACCAGCGACAGCGAGACTGGGACCTGCATCTGCCTTTTGTTTTGTGGGCATACCGGACGGCTGCTCAGGAATCTACCCGGTGCACCCCTGCGGTGCTCATGTTTGGCTGCGCACACCGGTGGATTTGGTATTCGGTTGCCCCCTTGAGCCGGAGGTGGAAGGAAAACCTGGATTGGATTATTTTTTTTGTTTGAAAGAACGTCTCCACACGGTGCATGAGCTGGCTCGAGAGGCCCTGGCAGCGGCAGGGGGTCGGCAGAAGGGAGATCGAGTCTGGGTTTTCTGCCCTGAGAGGAAGAGAGGACGATCACCGAAGCTGGCGAGCCAGTGGTCGGGGCCATGCGTGGTCCTGGAGAGACTGTCAGATGTGGTGTACAGGGTGAGGCTTAGAAAAAGGGACCGGGTTGTGGTTCTTCATCGTGACCGTCTCACCCCGTATCGGCCATCTGCACCGCTGGTGGACGAACCGGAGCTTCCATCCCGGCCCAATACCCCGACCGAGACCCAGATGGACACTAGGGGGCCTGTACGTGTTGGCCGCCGGCGCCGAAGACCGCCCCGACACCTGGATGAGTTTGTATTGGACTTTTAAATTGGACTTTAATTTTTCTGGGGACAGAAACCAGTCCGGGGGGGGGGGCAGTGTAACGTTGGGGCCATGTTAAGTGAATTTCCCAGCATGCTTTGCCAGTTTGAAACGTTACTGTGTGTGTTAAATGTGTTATTTCTGAGTTATACTGCTGGGTCATTATAACTGCATTATAATGACCCAGCAGTGTTTAGCAGGATTAGGGCAAGATGTATCATGTGTGTGTAACCATGATTCAAACAGGGGTCTGTGAGAATGACCTCCCCTGCTCTGTGTACTAAGTTGCAAGTTGGGGTTGGGGTGTACAAAATAAATCTGGTTGATCACAGCCATCTGCTCCATTGTCTTTTTGTGTGTGAACCCCTGCAAACGTCACAATACAAAGTAGAGGGAGAAAGGGGAAGAGAAGGAAAGGGAGGGGACTCATGTGAGCACGTGAGTCCCCTCCCTAGATTACATTATCTTTTTGTGTTTTCTTAGTTTGTGGCTAACTTTATTGGAAGTGAAAATTTTAACAATGGGCTCCTTTTTTGTCAGGTTTGCATCCTATGAGCATCTTATGCACTTCTGGACCTTGACGGAGCAGCGCTGTCGTCTATGGTCACTGAGGGGCAACTTCATCCAGCCGAATCACACGACAGTAAGTGTTTGTATTAAAAATTACGTTGATACTGTATGATTCTTCTATGGACCGGCATGATAAAAAACGACGTTATCAAAAAAATGTCAGAGAAAAATAATGAACCTTTTCATTTCCTTCTTCCAGACTCGTTCCCTGCAGCCAATAGATGAGCTTTTTTGTTCCTGAACTATCTTGCACTGGGTTCAAAACAGCATGACCTTGCTGACCGGTATGGGGTCCACCAGTCCAAATCTGCATGAAATCCATAAATGAAAACAGTAAATGTAAATTCAGCGCTTACAAGTTTTACTTTGCTATTTATTAGTTTTACTTTGCTCATCCGTAAGCTGCCCGTCCAGCGCCTGGTGAGGGAGATCGCTCAGGACTTCAAGACCGTCCTGCGTTTCCTGAGCTTTGCCGTCATGGCTCTGCAGGAGACCAGCGAGGCCAACCTGGTGGTCTCTTCTTCGCTAAGGGGGTCACCATCATGCCCAAAGACTTCCAGCTGGCCCGCTGCATCCGCGGAGAGAGAGAGCTTAGACTTTCTGCTGCACATTCACCAACCATAATGCTCTGCACTGTGTGTCTGTATATATACATTTATAGTAATATGGACATATGTTTACTAGATGTTGTTTTTTCTTGCCTTCTGATTGTTGCTCTGAGTGTTGCTATCCCTATGCTGTTGCAATCCTGGAATTTCCCCATTGTGGGACTAATAAAGGTTTATCTTATCTTATCTTATCTTATAAGCATTTTTCTGATAAGTATACATGGTTATTATACCGGAGTGGTGGCTCAGTTGGTAGAACATCCGCCCCACACCCGGGAGGCAGGGGTTCAAATCCCGGCCGGGTCATGCCAAAGACCATATAAAAGTGGAACTTCCTGCCGTCCAGCTTGGTGCTCAGCAAAAATGGAATGGAGGAGGGAACTCTGTGGCAGTGCCTTGCATGGCAGCGGCCCTCTGATTCTACACTTGGGGTGTGTGTGATTAACACAGTAGATAGGAAAAACACAATCTCGTTCTACTGTGCTGTGCACAGCAGCTTGTCCTGAAGGACAAGCTGCTGTGCGCAGGGGTGGACCAGCACCTGTCATCATGGATCCTGGACTACCTCACAAACCAGCCTCAGTTTGTGAGAACCTGGGACTGTGTGTCCGACACAATCATCGGCAGCACGGGGCCCCCCAGGGAACGGTTTTGGCTCCCTTCCTGTTCACCCTTTATACTGCGGACTTCTCACACAACACAACACATTGCCATCTACAGAGGTTCTCTGACGACTCTGCGATCGTTGGCCTCATCTCCAACGGAGATGAAGCTAAGTACACAGGACTTATCCAGGACTTTGTGGACTGGTGCCATCGGAACTGCCTCCAGATCAACGCGAGGAAAACTAAGGAGCTGGTGGTGGACTGCCGCAGGCATGGACAACCCCTCACAGCACCAGTAAACATCCAGGGAACAGACATTGAGATGGTGACATCCTACAAGTACCTGGGTGTTCATCTGAACAATAAACTAGACTGGTCACACAATACCGACGCACTCTACAAGAAGGGACAGCACAGGCTGTTCCTACTGAGGAGGCTCAGGTCTTTTGGTGTACAAGGGGCGCTGCTGAAGACATTCTACGACACGGTGGTGGCATCAGCCATCACTTTTGGAGTGGTCTGCTGGGGCAGTGGCATTACTGCAGCCGATAGGAAGAGACTGAACAAACTGATCAAGAAAGCTAGCTCTGTCCTGGGACAGCGCCTTGATCCGGTGGAGGAGATAGGAGAGAGAAGGACGGTGGCTAAACTGTCATCTCTGCTGGAGTCCGAGTTCCACCCTATGCAGGACATACTGAATGCACTGAGGAGCTCATTTAGCAGCAGACTACATCATCCTAGGTGCACAACCGAGAGGTTTCACAGGTCCTTCCTACCTACAGCTGTCAGACTGTACAACCTAAGCAGGGCTGCTCGCAGAGATAGCAAAAAGACGTGACAACCTAATAGTATTGAATGAAAAAGACGCAATAGACTTACACAATGGTCCCCTCCAGTATACAACTAGGAAAATACCGGTCGCTATGGAGGGTGAGAATATGTATGGGCACATAATCATACCATGTAGGATAACTAAGTAGACGGTTGTGCTGTTTCATTCCATCTAGCTACAATGCTCCGCACTGTGTGTCTATATATATATATATATATATATATACAGTATATATATACAGTATATGTACATATGTATACTCGCTGCTCTTGTTTTTTCTTGCCTTCTGATTGTTGCTCTGAGTGTTGCTATCCCTGTGCTGTTGCAATCCTGCAATTTCCCCATTGTGGGACTAATAAAGGCTTATCTTATCTTATGATTGGTTGTACAGTAGAATGACAAAAAAGGGTGATTTAATTTAATTTAATTATTAAACATATGTTCACTTACGGGAAACATGTTTGTACACATGTGGACAAAATTGTTGGTACCCCTCTGTTAATGGAAGAAAAACCCACAATAGTCACAGAAATAACTTGAATCTGACAAAAGTGGTAATAAATAAAAATTCTATGAAAATTAACCAATGAAAATCAGACAATGCTTTTGAATTGTGGTTTAACAGAATTATTTTAAAAAACAAACTCATGAAACAGGCCTGGACAAAAATGATGGTACCCCTAGAAAAGATTGAAAATAATGTGAGCATAGGGACATGTTCAACCAAGATGTGTCCTCTAATTAACATCACAGGAGTCTACAAACTTGTAATCAGTCAGTCGGCCTATTTAAAGGGTGACAAGTAGTCACTGTGCTGTTTGGTGACATGGTGTGTACCACACTAAACATGGACCAGAGGAAGCAAAGGAGAGAGTTGTCTCAGGAGATTAGAAAGAAAATTATAGACAAGCATGTTAAAGGTAAAGGCTATAAGACCATCTCCAAGCAGCTTGACGTTCCTGTGACTACAGTTGCACATATTACTCAGAAATTTAAGATCCACGGGACTGTAGCCAACCTCCCTGGACGTGGCTGCAGGAGGAGACAGATAATATGAATGGTAACAAAAGAGCCCAGAACAACCTCTAAATACATTTATGGTGAACTCCAAGGTCAAGGTACATCAGTGTCAGATCACACCATCCGTCGTTGTTTGAGCCAAAGTGGACTTCATGGGAGACGACCAAGGAGGACACCACTGTTGAAAACAAATCATAAAAAAAGCCAGACTGGAATTTGCCAAACTGCATGTTGACAAGCCACAAAGCTTCTGGGAGAATGTCCTATGGACAGACGAGACAAAACTGGAACTTTTTGGCAAGGCACACCAGCTCTATGTTCACAGACTCAAAAATGAAGCATAGCAAGAAAAGAACACTGTCCCTACTGTGAAACATGGAGGAGGTTCTGTTATGTTCTGGGGCTGTTTTGCTGCATCTGTCACAGGGTGTCTTGAATCTGTGCAGGGTACAATGAAATCTCAAGACTATCAAGGTATTCTAGAGAGAAATGTGCTGTCCAGTGTCAGACAGCTTGGTCTCAGTCGCCGGTCATGGGTCTTGCAACAGGATAATGACCCAAAACACACAGCTAAACACCCAAGAATGGCTAAGAGCGAAACATTGGACTATTCTAAAGTGGCCTTCTATGAGCCCTGATCTAAATCCTATTGAACATCTGTGGAAGGAGCTGAAACATGCCGTCTGGAGAAGGCACCCTTCAAACCTGAGACAACTGGAGCAGTTTGCTGATGAGGAGTGGGCCAAAATACCTGCTGAGAGGTGCAGAAGTCTCATTGACAGTTACAGAAATCGTTTGATTGCAGTGATTGCCTCAAAAGTTTGTGCAACAAAATATTAAGTTAAGGGTACCATCATTTTTGTCCAGGCCTGTTTCATGAGTTTGTTTTTTAAAATAATTCTGTTGAGCCACAATTCAAAAGCATTGTCTGATTTTCATTGGTTAATTTTCATATAATTTTTATTTATTACCACTTTTGTCAGATTCAAGTTATTTCTGTGACCATTGTGGGTTTTTCTTTCATTAACAGAGGGGTACCAACAATTTTGTCCACGTGTATAAACAGCAAAATTTGCTGCTTAACAGATTTACTGTGTGTGATATTAAACAGGGCAGCTGTGGCGCATTGGTTAGCACTGTGGCAGCACAGCAAGGTCACAGGATTGATCCCACCCCTGACCAACGTGGATTCAATCCCACGTCCTGACCACTGGTGACCCTTTTGTGTGGAGTTTGCATGTTCTCCCCGTGTCTACGTGGGTTTACTCCAGGTACTCTGGTTTCCTCCCACAGGCCAAAGACATGTAGGTTAGGTTTACTGGCATCACCTGGGGATTCTAAATTGTCCTTCGGTATGAATTTGAGAGTGAAAGGTCATCTGTCTCTTTGTGTTGGCCCTGCAATGGACTGGCAATCTGTGCAGGGTGTACCCTGCCTCTCGCCCAAAAGATGCTGGGATAGGCTCCAGACCCCCCGTGGCCCGAACAGATTAAGCTGGAGAAGATGGATGGATGGATAATATTAAATATCAGTATACTCACA
Source organism: Pholidichthys leucotaenia (assembly GCA_020510985.1). Lineage (NCBI taxonomy): Eukaryota > Metazoa > Chordata > Actinopteri > Cichliformes > Pholidichthyidae > Pholidichthys > Pholidichthys leucotaenia. The sequence continues at coordinate 4,294,402 of CM035849.1, read as the reverse complement.
CAGACTGTTTAATAGCAAATTTTTCTATTTATTGTTAATGTTTGTTCAATATCTGTCTTTATCTGCTTGAAATGTTTGCAAACACATCTGTGTGTAGTTATAATGAAATCTGTAAATACCAATTACTGTACATGTGTATACTTGTATGAAATATTTTGAAATATATGGTCTTTGCTCAAGTTAATGAGTCCCTTTATGTTGGACCTTACATCTGTCAGGTTTTCTTATCTAACCTTCTATGATAATCGCCATATTCTGGACAAAACAAATACTCCCATGCTTTTTCTCTTTATTACAATGATTAACTACAGACATTCACACAGTATATATTTATGCATAAAATACAATAATCATGTAAACTGTAAACAAATGCCATTTCAAAAAAGGTACTATTGTCATAGTGTATTATAGTGGCATAAACTTGTGAAACAAAGAAGAGAGAGTACAACACTTATTTATGAACAAATTATGTATTTCCAGTAAGTTTTGAGTGATCAGATCAAAAGTCCTGATTTGATTGACCTTAACCCAATCAAGACTCACATTCTGGTTTTGTAGCAGAGACCTATTTCCATCAAACTTACAAGGGAAGCACAGAGATACACATAAAAAAGAAATAGTCCACTTTTCTTTGATTATTTCAATCATTTCCTTGTCTCTGGGAATCCTCTGAATAAACACGTCTTCTTGTGTGTGGACAACAAAGTCACACCAGTCCAATCCAGATGTCAGCATCTGGTCCTGGATCTGCCAAAAGTAAGGATGTGATTTCTTCAGTGTTTGTTTACCTCACTGATCTGAATGGATGGACAGCCCACAGAGCTTGATCCATTTGGACATTTCATTTCAACCAGGCCAAAAACATGCTGCTCCTTTGGATCATACACAATCCCATCAGGTGACGACCGTGTCTGTGGTGCGTCTGGATGGATCAGGAACCCACAGGGATAATGGTTGACCTCCCTTACTCTGCAGTACTCCTCTACTGCAGCAGGTTCCATGTCAAGGCCCCTCCTCATGTCTGCTGTCTGGTAGTTTGGTCTCAGAAGTCTTCTGGCAAGATTTTCAGCTGAGCTTTGTGCTCTTGTGTGACACCTCCCTGAATTTTGACGAGGCGACACGGGGCCTCCTCAGCTGGTGCCACTCAACACATGAACTTTGTTCTTTTGTATTATTTTCAGTTTTGTGTGCCGTTTCAAATGATGTCTCCAGAGATGACGTGCGGAGCTGCTGATGTTCACAGCAAACAAAAGAACAGGTAGAGGGTCCCAGTCTGTATTCATGCAGTGAAAGCTGTGGGGGAGCTGGGGCATCTGTGTGTGGACGGGTCTTCGGCACTCTGTGCTGGCATGTGATAGGATAATACACTACCTTGTTGCACTTTTCCAAACACGGAGTCAATCAAGGTACATCATTGGCTATACCTGTAGTTGTTATCAGTGGAGCCATGTCGGTGGGGAAATCATGGTAGACTTCATCTACCCTGAGTATGGACAGTTCGGGCAGCGGTGAACTAACTCCCTTATACAAGTGGCTTCTATAAAAAGAGAGAAAATATGTTATTAGTGTCTTGTTTTCATACATGATGAAAAGTTAAAGCATTTCATTACAAAGAATAAAGACAAGAACTTATTTTTATTTAAGTAGTAATAATAGTTGAAACATCCCATTTGAGTGCAAAACTTAGATGGGGCTATATTTAGTCCATCTTGCATGGCTGGTTTAGAGGAGTGGTTCTTAAAGGAAACCAGTACTGGACACTATAGCAACATTAATCCTGCATTATTCAGTTCAATTCAACTTTATTTATATAGCGCCATTTCACAACAACAGTCATCTCATAGCACTATCAACTGTAGGGGGAACCCCCACAGTTGCAGAAAGACCCCAGCAATCAGGCGATCCCCTGTGAGCAAGAACTTGGCGACGGTGGAGAGGAAAAACTCCCTTTTAACAGGAAGAAACCTCCAGCAGAACCAGGCTCAGGGAGGGGCAGTCATCTGCTGCGACTGGCTTGGGGGTGAGGGGATAGAGAAGAAGAAAAGAACAGACATGTAGAGAGCAAACAGCACGATGGGGACTCAATCTATGGGAGAGAACAAACAAATGTAGTGGTCTTTGTGACTAGAAAAGCGCTATATAAGTGCAGGTTAGTTAGTTAGTTAGTTAGTTAATGACCAGCAAAAAAAATATTTCATTGAGAGTGAGGAAAGGAGTGAGGCCCAGTGCATTACTGGAGGGCCCCGGCTGACTAAACCTATTAGCAGCATAACTAAGGGAGGGTTCAGAAACACATGATCCCTCCCTAATTGTAGGCTATATCAAAAAGGTAGGTTTTAGCCCTATTCTTAAAAACAGAGATCAAGTCTGACTCCCGAATCCAGATTGGCAGCTGATTCCACAGGAGAGGAGCTTGATAACTGAAGGCTCTGCCTCCCATTGTACTTTTGGAGATTCGAGGTATTACAAGTAATCCTGCATTTTGGGAGCATACTGCTCTGTTAGGATAATACGGTAGTATCAGATCTTTTAAATAAAAAGGAGCCTGATTGTTTAGAGCTTTGTAAATAAGAAGAAGGATTTTAAACTTAATTCTAAACTCTATGAGTGTCACGCCGCGCCGCTCATCAGCGGCGCCACCTGCACGCACACCTGCACATCATCAGCGGCGAGGGATTTAAGCCGCCTCGCCCTGGGCTTCGGCCTGAAGCAGTCAGACTTCATCACGGATTGCTGTGAGTTTCGTCTCATCCCCAGCAAGTATTGTGGTAAGAAGAACTTACCTTTCCTTTCCCAAGTCTGCTCCCCTGTGCACAGGTGGATTTCCCGGCGGCGGACAATTCCTCTCCATCGCCTATTCCTCGCTGCTGCACCGGGCTCTCCAGGTGGCTGTCTACCGGACCTCGTTCCTTGCTGTGCCAGTCATCTGCCCTTCTCAAGTAAGCTCCTCTCCAACTTACATATCTCCTGTGTTGGTGTGTGCCTGTCACCCTTCTCCTTGTGCTTTTCCCATAGGGTTGTCCGGCTGTACGGTCTCCTGCCTCTGTGCCCGAAGCAGACGCTGCCACCAACACATTCACATCTCGCAGACACACACTCATACACTCCTGTTGTTAATAAACTATTTGAGCTACTCTGAGCCTGTGTGTGTGCGTCTCCTGAGCCGTGCATTATGTCAGTACGGCTTCAGCAGAGCGGCTCGGCAGACGGCGGGCTCGCGCACCGGCTTACCACTCTCGAGGCTCGAGTGGATCAGATAGCTTATCAGCAACAGGTGATTTTTAATCAATTGATTATTATAAATAACCGATTGGACCGCTTGGACTCCCAACAGCCGTTCCCCCCGGCTCGTCAGGGTGGCGCAGCTCCTGCTGCTCCAGCGGCCGTCCAGCCGGCTCCAGTAGCACCGGTTCGGCTCACGCCCATTCCGACCCCCGCCCGCTTTAGCGGCAAGCTCGGCAGAGCGCGGGGGTTCATAATGCAGTGTGAGTCCGTATTCCACCATGTGCCCGGGGATTTTCCTTCAGACCACAGCCGAATTGGCTACATAGGGAATCTTCTTGAGGGGCGAGCGCTAACTTGGGCTTACGCCGTAATGGCGAGGCCCAGTTATGCCACCCTCACCTATGGCCAATTCGTGAGACAATTCCTGGAAGTCTTTGACCACTCTCGTACCGAGACGGTCCAGGTCGATCGGCTTCTCAGCCTCCAGCAGGGAAGCCGGTTGGCAGCGGACTATGCGGTCGACTTCCGGGTAGCGGCGGAGGAATTGGGCTGGGAGGAACGCTCCCTCTGTGGCCTGTTCCTCCGCAGTCTCAATGATGATCTGAGGGATGAACTGGCTGGGCGGGATGTCCCGGAGACCCTAGCGGAGCTAACGTCTCTTGCCATCAGTTTGGATAACAGGCTGCGCGAGCGCTCCTCGGGGCGGAAGTCTTCTTCTTCTCGCTCTTGGGGTGCCTCGTCGCTCCTGTTCCAAGCTTGCCCCCTGGCGGCGCCGCCATCATCGTGCCCCGAGGAGTCGGAGCCGATGGTGACGGGTTGGACAAAGCTTTCCCCTGCGGAGAAACAACGCCGCCGTGAGTTGGATCTCTGCATGTATTGCGGGGATAGTCAACACACGGTGAAGCTTTGCCCACAGAAAGCCAGACGGTGGGGTCCGCGAGTCACTGTAGGGGGCCTTGCGGACATCAATCGGTTAAGCTCTCTCACCCAATTGAAGCTGCCCGTCCGATTTTGCCACAGCTCCACTGGGCATCTCACTCATGCACTGGTGGATTCGGGCGCGGAGGGCAGTTTTATTTCACAAAGCCTGGCAACCCGATTGGGCATCCGCTGCCAGGCATTAAAATCCCCTCTCTCCCTGGTCAACCTCTCCCGTGTCTCCCTGGGGAGAGTAACACACCAGACCGTCCCCGTTCCGGTTATCATCTCTGGAAACCACCGGGAGGAGATAATCTTCTACGTCCTGCCCAACTCTGTGTCGCCCATCATCCTGGGGTATCCCTGGCTACGCCTCCACAACCCCGTTTTGGATTGGAAGTCCGCCGGGGTGTCGGCATGGAGTACATTCTGCATGGGCACCTGTTTACAGTCTGCTGCTTGCTCTCCGTCCTCTTCCCCATCTTCCACGGACGCTGCACCCCCGGACCTGTCCCTGGTGCCATCTGAATTTCACGACCTGGGTATGGTATTTAGCAAATCCAAGGCGATGTCTCTTCCTCCACATAGACCCTATGACTGTGCTATAAACATCCGCCAGGGGGCACCCTTACCCTCTGGGCGACTCTACAGCCTGTCGGCGCCGGAGAAGGAGACCATGAACGCTTACCTCAAGGAATCGCTGAGTGCTGGGATAATCTGACCCTCGTCATCACCCGTGGGGGCAGGATTCTTCTTCGTGGGCAAGAAGGACGGTTCCCTCCGTCCGTGCATTGACTATTGCGCCCTAAACGACATCACGGAGAAGGATCGCTATACCCTGCCCCTCATGGACACCGCCTTCCACTCCCTCCAGGGGGCGACCTGGTTCACTAAGCTGGATCTACGCAGCGCATACCACCTCGTCCGGATCCGGGAGGGAGATGAGTGGAAGACAGCTTTCCGTACCCCGAACGGCCACTTTGAGTACCTTGTGATGCCGTTCGGGCTGACCAACGCTCCAGCCGTCTTTCAGCGCCTCATTAATGACGTCCTCCGGGATTTCATTGGGCTTTTTGTGTTCGTCTACCTGGATGACATCCTCATCTTCTCCAAATCCAGGGACGAGCACCGGGTCCATGTGAGGCGGGTCCTTCAAAGACTGTTGGAGAATCGGCTGTATGTGAAGGCTGAGAAATGCGAGTTCTATGCTAGGATGACATCCTTCCTCGGGTTCATCATCTCCCACGACCAGGTGCGTCCGGACCCAGGGAAGGTGAAAGCGGTGGTGGAGTGGCCCACACCTGCATCAAGAAAACAGGTGCAGCAATTTATTGGGTTTGCAAATTTCTACCGCCGCTTTGTTCCTAATTTTGGCACCATCGCCGGCCCGCTGACCCGCCTCACGTCCCCTAAGGTCCCGTTCCGGTGGACCGAAGAGGGCGCGGCTGCTTTTCAGGCGCTGAAGGCGGAGTCTCCTCCTCCCGGGTCCTTAGCCAAGTCAACCCTGCGCTGCAGTGCATCGTAGAAGTGGACTCTTCGGACACAGGAGTGGGGGCGGTCCTGTCCCAGCGGTCGCCAGACGATGGAGACAAACGGCCCTGCGCCTTCTTCTCCCGGTGCTTGTCCCCGGCGGATCGCAATTATGACGTGGGGGACAGAGAGCTCCTCGCCATCAAGCTCGCGCTGCAGGAGTGGCGTCACTGGCTGGAGGGGGCGGACCAGCCGTTCGTGGTCCTGACGGACCACAAGAACTTGGAGTACCTAAGATCTGCCAAGCGTCTGAACGCCCGCCAGGTGCGTTGGTCCCTGTTCTTTGCCAGGTTCCGGTTTAACATCACCTTCCGGCCTGGCTCCAAGAACGGCCTGCCCAATGCCCTCTCCAGGCAATTCGCCCCTGAGGAGTCGGAGGACACGGTCCACTCCATCCTACCCAGGTCATGCGTCGTGGGAGCTGTCACCTGGGATATTGAGAGCAAGATCCGGAAGGCACAGGAAGTGGAACCTGACCCTGGTGGCGGACCGGAGGGGAGGCTGTTCGTGCCATCCACAGATTGGGGGGAGGTCATCCACTGGTTGCACACGTCCAAGCTCACCTGCCACCCTGGCTCCTCCCGGATGATTGACCTCCTCCAGCGGTCCTTCTGGTGGCCGGGCCTGCGGAGGGACGCTGCCCGCTACGCCCGGGCCTGCCCAGTGTGTGCCACCAGCAAATCAGGTAATGCCCCCCCAGCGGGTTTGCTCCAGCCTCTGCCTGTTCCTGGCAGGCCCTGGTCGCATATCGCCCTGGATTTCGTCACCGGACTCCCTGTCTCTAACACCTTCGACACCGTCCTGACCATCGTGGACCGCTTCTCCAAGGTGGCACACTTCGTCCCCCTGCGAGGTCTCCCAACTGCCCTGGAGACGGCGAACCTACTAATCCAGCACGTGGTCAGGCTGCACGGGATTCCGGTGGACGTGGTCTCGGACCGGGGGCCCCAATTTGCTTCAGAGGTTGGGAGGTCGTTCTGCAACGCCCTGGGAGCCAAGGTGAGCCTCTCCTCCGGCCATCACCCCCAAACCAACGGGCAGTGTGAGCGGACCAACCAGGAGCTGGAGGCTGCGCTCCACTGCGTCACGGCGTCCAAACCAACGTCCTGGAGTAACCACCTTGCCTGGGTTGAATACGCCCACAACACCGCTCGCTCTTCTGCTACAGGGATGTCCCCCTTTAAGGCGTCCCTGGGTTACGACCCCCCGCTGCTCCCGGCGCAGGAGAGTGAGGTAACTGTCCCCTCAGTACGGGCGCATCTCAGGCAGTTCCGCTCCATCTGGGCGTCAGCGCGCAATGCGCTTTTACGCACGGTGGAGTGCAACAGAGCCGTGGCGGACCGGCACAGAAGACCTGCCCCGGCGTACAGAGTTGGTCAGCAAGTCTATGTGTCAACCCAGGATGTGATTTTAAAGGGCGAGAGGAGGAAGCTGGCACAGCGCTTTATGGGCCCATACCCCATCACCAGGATCATCAACCCGGTGGCTGTGCGTGTAGCTATTCCCCCCTCCCTCCGCATCCACCCCACCTTCCACGTGTCCAAGGTGAAGCTGGCAGTCTCCGACCCCCTTTGCCCTCCTCCTGCTGCGCAACCCGCGCCCCGGATGATTGATGGCCATCCGGCCTGGCCCGTCTCTTCCATCCTGGACTCCCGGCGCCGGGGTCGTGGGTTGCAGTACTTGGTGGACTGGGAGGGCTATGGCCCTGAACATCGGCAATGGGTACCCTTGTCGTTTGTGTTAGACCCATCGCTCATCGCTGATTTCCACCGAGCGCACCCAGAGAAGCCATCGCCAGGAGGCGCTGCTAGAGGGGGGAGTACTGTCACGCCGCGCCGCTCATCAGCGGCGCCACCTGCACGCACACCTGCACATCATCAGCGGCGAGGGATTTAAGCCGCCTCGCCCTGGGCTTCGGCCTGAATCACGGATTGCTGTGAGTTTCGTCTCATCCCCAGCAAGTATTGTGGTAAGAAGAACTTACCTTTCCTTTCCCAAGTCTGCTCCCCTGTGCACAGGTGGATTTCCCGGCGGCGGACAATTCCTCTCCATCGCCTATTCCTCGCTGCTGCATCGGGCTCTCCAGGTGGCTGTCTACCGGACCTCGTTCCTTGCTGTGCCAGTCATCTGCCCTTCTCAAGTAAGCTCCTCTCCAACTTACATATCTCCTGTGTTGGTGTGTGCCCGTCACCCTTCTCCTTGTGCTTTTCCCATAGGGTTGTCCGGCTGTACGGTCTCCTGCCTCTGTGCCCGAAGCAGACGCCGCCACCAACACATTCACATCTCGCAGACACACACTCATACACTACTGTTGTTAATAAACTATTTGAGCTACTCTGAGCGTGTGTGTGTGCGTCTCCTGAGCCGTGCATTATGTCAATGGGAAGCCAATGAAGGGAGGCCAGAACCGGAGAGATATGATCTCTCTTTCTAGTACCTGTTAAAACTCTTGCTGCAGCATTTTGGATCAGCTGAAGACTTTTTAAAGATGTTTTAGGACAGCCTGATAATAAAGAATTACAATAATCTAATCTCGAGCTAACAAAAGTGTGGATCAGTTTCTCAGCATCACTCTGAGACAAGATGCTCCTAATCTTGGCAATATTACACAAATGATAGAAGGCAGTCTTAGAAACAAATTTAATATGTGAATTGAAGGACAAATCCTGATCAAAAATAACTCCAAGGTTCCCCACAGAGCTATTAAGAGAAAGAGTAACCGCATCCAAACTGAAAGTTTGATTTGGAAAGGAATTTCTAAGGTTTTTTGGACCAACAAGAATGACTTCAGTCTTATCTGAATTTAATAGCAGGAAATTACAAGTCATCCAAGCTTTGATTTCCTTAAGACAGGCTTCTAACTTGGCTAATTGATTACTATCATCTGGCTTCATTGACAGGTATAATTGTGTGTCATCAGCATAACAATGAAAATGTATACAGTGCTTTCTAATAATGTTGCCTAATGGAAGCATATATAAGCTAAAAAGAGTAGGGCCTAGCACAGATCCCTGTGGAACTCCATGACTAAGCTTTGAGTTGAAAGAAAACTCATTATTTACATGAACAAACTGGAACCTATCAGATAAATAAGATCTAAACCACTGCAACGAAGTTCCATTAAGTCCAACATAGTGTTCTAATCTATCAAGTAGAATATTATGATCGATAGTATCAAAAGCTGCACTAAGGTCTAAAAGGACAAGTACAGAAACTAGTCCATTATCAGATGCAATGAGGAGGTCGTTAGTGACCTTCGCTAAGGCTGTTTCAGTACTATGATGGATTCTAAACCCAGACTGAAACTCTTCAAGTAAACCATTTCCCTGTAGGTGGTCAAATAATTGCGTAGCAACAACTCTTTCTAAGATTTTTGAAATGAAAGTGAGATTAGAGATTGGTCTATAGTTAGCTAAAGCTCCTGGATCTAGCGTTGGCTTTTTGAGTAAGGGTTTAATTACAGCCGTTTTAAAAGCCTGCGGTACATGGCCTAAAGTTAATGAAGAATTGATTATATGAAGAATAAAGCTACCAATAAGTGGGAAGACTTCTTTAAATAACCTGGTAGGAATAGGGTCTAAAAGACAAGTTGAAGGTTTGGATGAGGAAACTACTTTGTCTAACTCACAAAGGTCGATTGGAGTAAACTCATCAAGACAGCCATCAATAGAAGGAGGTGTAGTAGTTACAGTATTTAAGTTAACTGTGGGAAGAATCTGATTGATTTTATCTCTGATGGATGAAATTTTATTATTGAAAAAGTTCATAAAGTCCTGACTAGTAAGCTCTAAGGGAATGCTAGGATTGACAGAGTCCTGACTCTTTGTCAACCTGGCTACAGTACTGAAAAGAAACCTGGGATTATTCTTGTTCTCTTCTATTAATGCAGAGTAATAACTCGTTCTAGCTTTTCTAAGAGACTTTTTTATAAATTAAAAGATGATTTCTCCAAGCTAAATAGATTTCATCTAAATTAGTGGAGCGCCATTTTCTTTCTAATTGACGAGTCTTCTGTTTTAAGCTACGAGTTTCTGTGTTGAACCAAGTGTAACGGCAGCAGCTGTGTTTGTTTGATCCATGTGAGAAACATGGCAATTCTTGTGACTGTTGTAATTTCCCCGCTATATATGTCAACAGTGACATCCTTTCTAGTATTTGACCTTTGGTTGTACAGCAATGCCTCCCAAAGATTTGTTTTGGCAGGTATATATACTCACAGCCTGGCTCTGTGTGCCAGTCAAAAGTTGTTTACTTTGTGTCTGGGGGAACCCCCAACACGGAAATGACCTTTGACCTCTGGGGAATCCCTTGGGAACTCCCTACCTTTTTTTTATTTATTCCCTCCATATTTTCTTTTAAAACCTAGGTTTGGAAATTTGTCCTTTGAGATTTAAGAATTACTGAAATAATTTGCCATCAAAAATACGTGAGGTATAAGTATTATTCACGACAGGAAGTAGACGATTTTGAGACTTCCTGCCCAGCAGAATATGACAACAGACGGATTCAGCATGGCTGGCTAAGGCAAAGATCCAAAGCCATCCAGCTGCTTACCTCAGCCCAGGTAGGGTGAAACTGTCATAATGATGAAATAATCCCTCATATCCAATTATCTACCCGATATTTTGTGGGTTGTTTGAGAGATGATATTTTTGAAGTTTGTTGAAGTGTGACTAGACCATGTGACTGTCAGTAGTAATCCATGCCTATGTAACATTTCACCTAGTCTCCATGCATGTGCAAAAAACTGTAATAGTTGTAAAAAAGTAAATTTTGAAGCTTCATTTTGTGAATAGGGATGTATTTTTGACTTGAAGTAGATGCAGTATTGTTCTGGCCAGTCACTGCTACAACTTCCGGCCTGCATGGCCTTGGTAGCTTTTAGAAGTGCAAATCTGGCAATCCATTATTTACTGGATGCCTAGTTCTAGTCAATTTTATTGTTATGTTTTTGAATTGACATCTTGACTTTAAATTAGCTGGAATACCAATTTACAAGGTATTTATTCCGGGCTATTAATTGCAGACAAAATGTGAGAGCGTGCAAGGAATTTCTGCCCTCGGAAGGCTGCGACCCGGCAAAGTGGTTAGTGAAATGTTTAACTCTGTTGAAGTTTAATGATGGTTGTTTGAATATGCACATGTTTAAAGAATAGAAACTTTTGTGTGTGTTTCTAATATGAAAATCTGATGTGCACAAACCATACAATTTTAAATGTGGATTTGATAATCTGTTGTATTTGTTTACAGTAAATGCTGCATAATTTTTGCTGGTAGCTTTCTTGCAACAACTCAGTAAACCTAAAAAATCTATCAATTTGAGATCATAAATGTTTACATTTGTGTGTATGCAGTATGATTTAATTTCTGTAATACTAGAATTTTGTGTCCACAGCTAAAATAATGTTTCTTGTGTTTGATATGTTTCAGTCTTTACGGTGTTTGATGCATTAAAGTCAAAAGCAAGGACATTAAAGATGTGTCAGACATCAGTTATTGCACACCAAAATGCAGCTCATAATCCGGGGCCGGAACACCAAGGAGTTAGAAATCTCTGATTAGACTTTTTCTTTTTTAAGGGGGCCACCAAGTCTAGAGTCTGATGCAGAGAAGCTGAAACACTATCCACCATGTTATCAATTACAGAAGGAGCAAGCTGTCTATAGCTTATTTCTGTTGTGTTGACACATGGCATAGCGGAAACAATCTGCATAAATTTGGTAACAGCATCATCTGAGAGGCATCTACTGTAATAATAGTTTTCTTTAGGAGCCAAATAGTCAGAAATAGTAAAATCAAAGGTTAACAGACAATGGTCTGACAGTACAGGGTTATGGGGAGACACTACAAGATTTTCTATTTCTATGCCATATGTCAGAACAAGGTCCAATGTATGGTGGAGGTAATGAGTAGAATTTCCTACTTTCTGAGAAAACCCAATCGAGTCTAATATTGAATTAAATGCCACATTAAGGCAGTCACTATCTACATCCACATGTATATTAAATTCCCCTACTGTGGCGGCATGAAATAATGCAGCGTTGGTGAAGGTTTTAAGCAGGTTTATTAAATCACACCGCCGTCACAGAACTCCGCTCCAGCCCAAGGTGTGAGCAGGCTGGAGCGGCGTTCTCAGGCTCTCTAGCAAAGGGGACACACAGTGTGTGTCTGCAGCAGCAGTCAAAGAGAGAGAGTGAGCATGGATTTCAGTCAGCTTATATACCCAGTTACAAACAATGCATGAAAGGCATTCACAGCGGTAGGTATTATCAAAGAGACTGCAGAACAGGCATGAGACATTTGCATTTGAGAGACACAGTGAGAACAGGAAGCATGAACACAATGCATGAATGGCGCATTAACATCACAGTACATAGCCGGAAAAAACCAGAAGGAGCGGGGTTGCCTGTAGACATCAATACACACATTTCACTGTTAAGTTAATTGCTCTAGTCGAGCGCTGTGTCTGTCCCAGTTTGTTGTGGGGGTTATCTCAAACCCGCCACACTGCTCCCCCCCAGAGGGCTCGGCAGGGGGCTGAGACCTCGATAGTGCAGCTTGGCAGCGAGCAGGGAAGGCTCTATGCCGGCGAAGGTGGAGGGGGGTGGGGGGTAGTAAATGCCGGCCGGGGACGGTGAAATCGTCCGGGCCGCGCAAAAATTGCTTGTTGCTCTGCGATGTCGAGGGGCTGTCCCGTTGAGCGTGCGGAGATCACAAGAAGAAAAATTAGTCTCTGACTCCTCTTGTGGCCATGAAGAAAAAAAGAGCTGCAGCTGTGAGGGACGTGGCGTGTTGGCTTTAGGTGCGCACGCAGCCCTAAAGACCTCGGGAACAGCTGACGGCTGAAATCCCTTTGTGCGCCGTGGCTGAGACCCGTACAAAATACTGTGAGCGAGCTGCATGCGTGCTTCAGGTGTGTGAGCAGCCCTGAAGGTTCTGTGTGCAGCAGCGAAGGACGGTGGCGGTCTGTGGAGCCGTTATTGTCCCGTGCGTGGTGCGCTGTCCTCATAACCCCCCGGTGCGTGTGCAGGGGTTCCGTGCGTGGGTGGGCTGCTGTCGAGATGTGAGTCAGGGTCAGGGAGCTTAATCATCCCTGTTGTAGTTGGTGAAGATGGGTTGGAGCGGTGAGAGGGAATAGACGATCTTTGTCCCTCGGGCTCGTGCAGATGCGTTGGAGCGGTGAGAGGGAGGAGACGATCTTTGTCACTCGCTCGGCCATGGTGCGTTCAGGTCCACGCACTGCGTTCTCCGCCAGCCCTGGAGGTTGCCGTCGTGGAGAGAGGACGAGGTGCGTGCGCTGGTCCAGCGTGGATGTGCAGATCTCAGACGTGCAGATCTCACCATGAAGAACGGGTCACCAGTGTAGCTGTCCAGACCAGAAGGAGCGGGGCTGCCTGTAGACATCAATACACACATTTCACTGTTAAGTTAGCGGCATGAAATAATGGCAGCGTTGGTTAAGGTTTTAAGCAGGTTTATTAAATCACACCGCCGTCACAGAACTCCGCTCCAGCCCAAGGTGTGAGCAGGCTGGAGCGGCGTCCTCAGGCTCTCTAGCAAAGGGGACACACAGTGTGTGTCTGCAGCAGCAGTCAAAGAGAGAGAGTGAGCATGGATTTCAGTCAGCTTATATACCCAGTTACAAACAATGCATGAAAGGCATTCACAGCGGTAGGTATTATCAAAGAGACTGCAGAACAGGCATGAGACATTTGCATTTGAGAGACATAGTGAGAACAGGAAGCATGAACACAATGCACGAATGGCGCACTAACATCACAGTACATAGCCGGAAAAAACCAGAAGGAGCGGGGATGCCTGTAGACATCAATACACACATTTCACTGTTAATTGTTCTAGTCGAGCGCTGTGTCTGTCCCAGTTTGTTGTGGGGGTTATCCCAAACCCGCCACACTACTATAATTATTCTATCAGATTTCAGCACTAAATCAGCTAAAAAATCAGCAAATTCGGATGAAAATTCTGAGTAGGTTGATGGGGGACGATAAACTATGGCAAATAAAATTGGGTTTAACCTAAAATTGCTAAAGTGCCCAACACTGAGGACCAGGCCCTCAAAGGAATTATAACATGTTTTTTGCTTTACATTAACTAGTAATTTGGAATGGTAAATTGTTGCTACTCCTCCTCCACAACCAGAACTTCTGGGATTTTGACAGTTTAAATAACCAGAGGGGGTTGATTCATTTAAACCAACATAATCCTCTTGCCCCAACCAAGTCTCTGTAAGGGAAATTAAATCAATCTGATGATCAATTAACAGATCATGGACTAACAGAGACTTGGGAGTTAGAGACCTAATATTTAATAAACCACATTTAATTTTTAAATTATGAGGAGGAACAGAGGCCAAATCATTCAATTTAGAGGCTTTATGTTTGAGTTTTACCAATATTTTGCTTTATCACTTTGGGATGCTTATGCATTATATTTTTATTTACTTTGGAGGGAGCAGACAACGATTCTCTGATGGGGAAGACAGGGGCTAAGCTGAGGGGTGGCGGATGAAGAGGAGCTGCAGAGAGGCGTGTAAGACTGTGACTCTGCTTCCTGGTCCCAACTCTGAGTAGTCAGGGTTTTGGAAATTTGGATAAAAAAGATGTCAGATTGTTAGATAAATGAGAAGCACCATCCAAAGTGGGATGAATGCTGTCTCGTCTCATAAGACCAGGTTTTCCCCAAAAAGAGCTCCAATTGTCAATGTAGCCCACGTCATTTTTAGGACACCACACAGACAGCCAGCGGTTCAAGGATGACGAGTGACTAAACATGTCGTCACTGGTCAGATTGGGGAGGGGCCCAGAGAATACTACAGTGGCAGACATCGTTTTTGCAAAGTCACACACCGATTCTATATTAAGTTTCGTGACTCCCGACTGCCGGAGACGGATGTCATTAATGCCGGCGTGAATAACAATTGTGGAATATTTACAGTTACTTTTAGCCAGCATTTTCAAATTTGACTCGATGTCGCCTGCTCTGGCCCCAGGAATGCATTTGACTATGGCCGCTGGAGTCTCTAGGTTCACGTCACGCCACCTGCACGCACACCTGCTCGTCATCAGCGGCGAGGGATTTAAGCCGCCTCGCCCTGAGCTTCGGCCTGAAGCCGTTAGACTCCTCATGCATCGCTGTGAGTTACTTCACCTTCAGCTATTCTCTCGGGTAAGAAGCTCTTACCTTCCTTATTCTCTCTCGAGTCTGCTCCCCTGTGCACAGGTGGATTTCCCCGGCGGTGGACATCGCCTCTCCATCGCCCATTCCTCGCTGCTGCACCGAGCACTCCAGGTGGCTGTCTCCCGGACCTCGTCCTTCGCTGTGCCAGTCATCTGCGCCTTCCAAGTAAGCTCCTCTCTCACTTGCAAATCTCCTGTATTGGTGTGTGCCCGTCACCCTTCTCCTTTGCTTTTTCCCGTAGGGTTGTCCGGCTGTACGGCCTCCTGCCTCTGTGCTCGAAGCAGACGCCGCCACCAATACATTTACATCCCGCAGACACACATCCATCCACGCCTGCTGTTAATAAACTATTCGAACTTCTCTGAGCCTGTGTGTGTGCGTCTCCTGAGCCGAACGTTATGTCAGTACGGCTTCAGCAGAGCGGCTCGGCAGATGGCGGGCTCGCACACCGGTTTTCCACTCTCGAGGCTCGAGTGGATCAAATAGCTTATCAGCAACAGGTAATTTTAAATCAATTATTGAACCTAACTAACCGATTGGGCCGCTTGGATCCTCAACAGCCATTCCCCCCGGCTCGTCAGGGTGGCGCGGCTCCTGCTGCTCCAGTGGCCGTCCAGCAGGCTCCGTGTGTACCGGTTCGGCTCACACCCATTCCAACCCCCGCCCGCTTTAGCGGTAAGCTTGGTGGAGCGCGGGGGTTTATTATGCAGTGTGAGTCCGTCTTCCACCGCGTGCCCGGAGATTTTCCCTCAGATCATAGCCGAATTGGTTATATCGGGAATCTCCTGGAGGGGCGAGCTTTAACGTGGGCCTACGCCGTTATGGCGAGGCCCAGTTATGCCGCCCTCACATATAACCAATTCGTGAGGCGCTTCCTGGAGGTCTTTGACCATTCTCTAACCGAGACGGTCCAGGTCGATCGGCTTCTCGCCCTCCAGCAGGGGAGCCGGTTGGCCGCGGACTACGCGGTCGACTTCCGGGTAGCGGCGGAGGAATTAGGCTGGGAGGAACGCTCCCTCTGCGGCCTTTTTCTCTGCAGCCTCAATGACGATCTGAGGGATGAGCTGGCTGGACGGGATATCCCTGAGACGCTAGCGGAGCTGACATCCCTAGCAATTAGTTTGGACAACAGGCTGCGCGAGCGCTCCTCGGGGCGGAAGTCATCTTCTTCTTGCCCTCGTGGAGTCTCGCCGCACCTGTTCCAGGCTCGCCCCCTGGCGGCGCCGCCAGCATCGTGCCCCGAGGAGTCGGAGCCGATGGTGACGGGTTGGACAAAGCTCTCCCCTGCGGAGAAACAACGCCGCCGTGAGTTGGATCTCTGCATGTATTGCGGAGATGACCAACACACTGTGGAGCTTTGTCCACGGAAAGCCAGTCGGCGGGGTCCGCGAGTTGCTGTAGGGGGCTTCGCGGATCTCAATCGGTTAAACACACATACTCAATTACAGCTGCCCATCCGTTTCTGCCACAACCCCACTGGGCACCTCACCCACGCACTGGTGGATTCGGGCGCAGAAGGCAGCTTCATTTCACAAAGCCTGGCAACCCGATTGGGCATCCGCTGCCAGGCGCTCAAAAACCCCATCTCCCTGGTCAACCTCTCTCGTGTCTCCCTTGGGAGAGTTACACACCAGACCATCCCGGTCCCGGTGATCGTCTCTGGTAATCACCGGGAGGAGATAACCTTTCTCGTCCTGCCCAACTCTGTGTCGCCCGTCATCCTGGGGTATCCCTGGCTGCGCCTCCACAACCCTGTCCTGGATTGGAAGTCAGCCGGGGTGTCGGCATGGAGTACCTTTTGTATGGGCACCTGTCTTCAGTCCGCTGCCTGCTCTCCGTCCACTTCTCCCCCTCCAACGGACGCTGCACCCCCGGACCTGTCTCAGGTGCCCCTGGAATTTCACGACCTGGGTATGGTATTCAGCAAGACCAAGGCCACGTCTTTCCCCCCTCATCGGCCCTATGACTGCGCCATCAACCTCCGCCAGGGGGCACCCTTACCTTCTGGTCGGCTCTACAGTCTGTCGGCGCCGGAGAAGGAGACGATGAACGCCTACCTAAAAGAGTCGCTGAGTGCTGGGATAATCCGCCCATCGTCATCACCCGTGGGGGCAGGGTTCTTCTTCGTTGGAAAAAAAGGACGGATCCCTCCGCCCTTGCATTGACTATCGGGCTTTAAATGACATCACGGAGAAGGACCGTTACACCCTGCCCCTCATGGACACCGCCTTCCACTCCCTCCAGGGGGCGACCTGGTTCACCAAGCTGGATCTACGCAGCGCATACCACCTCGTCCGGATCCGGGAGGGAGATGAGTGGAAGACAGCCTTCCGTACCCCGAACGGCCACTTCGAGTACCTGGTGATGCCGTTCGGGCTGACCAACGCCCCTGCCGTTTTTCAGCGCCTCATTAACGACGTCCTCCGGGACTTCATCGGCCTCTTTGTGTTCGTCTACCTGGACGACATACTCATCTTCTCCAAGTCCAGGGACGAGCACCAGGTCCATGTGAGGCGGGTCCTACAAAGACTGCTGGAGAAAAAATTAAAATTAAATTAAATCACCCTTATTGTCATTCAACCGTACAACCAATCATGTACAGCAGAACGAGATTGTGCTTTACCTATCTACTGTGTAAATCACACACACCCCAAGTGCAGAATCAGAGGGCCGCTGCCATGCAAGGCGCCGCCACAGAGTTCCCTCCTCCATTCCATTTATTGCCGAGCACCAAGCTGGATGGCAGGAAGTTCCACTTTTATATGGTCTTTGGCATGACCCGGCCGGGATTTGAACCCCTGCCTCCCGGGTGTGGGGCGGATGCTCTACCAACTGAGCCACCACTCCGGTACCGGAACCGGCTGTACGTGAAGGCTGAGAAATGCAAATTTTACGCTAAGACTACATCCTTCCTGGGATTCGTCATCGCTCACGACCAGGTGCGTCCTGACCCAGAGAAGGTGAAAGCGGTGGTGGAGTAGCCTACACCCGCATCACGGAAGCAGGTGCAACAGTTCGTTGGTTTCGCCAATTTCTACCGCGGCTTTGTCCCCAACTTCAGCTCCATCGTCGGACCACTGACCCGCCTCACGTCCCCTAAGGTCCCGTTCCGGTGGACCGAAGAGGCCGCTGCTGCCTTTCAGGCGCTGAAGGCGGAGTTCTCCTCCTCCCGGGTCCTTCGCCAGGTCGACCCCGCGCTGCAGTGCATCGTGGAGGTGGATGCCTCGGACACTGGAGTGGGGGCGGTGCTATCTCAGCGGTCACCTGACGATGGCGCCAAACGGCCCTGTGCCTTCTTCTCCCGGCATTTGTCCCCGGCGGAGAGGAACTACGATGTGGGGGATAGAGAGCTCCTGGCCATCAAACTCGCTCTGCAGGAGTGGCGCCACTGGCTAGAGGGGGCGGACCTGCCGTTCGTGGTCCTAACGGACCACAAGAACTTGGAATATCTACGATCTGCCAAGCGCCTGAACGCCCGCCAGGCGCGCTGGTCCTTGTTCTTCACCAGGTTCCGGTTCTCCATCACCTTCAGGCCGGGCTCCAAGAACGGCCTGCCTGATGCCCTCTCTAGGCAGTTCACCCCCGTGGAGTCGGAGGAGACGCCCCACACCATCCTTCCCAGGTCGTGCGTCATGGGAGCCATCACCTGGGACATAGAGAGCAAGATCCGGAAGGCGCAGGAAGTGGAACCTGACCCTGGCGGCGGACCGGAGGGGAGGCTGTTCGTGCCATCCGCGGTCCGAGGAGAGGTCATCCACTGGCTACACACCTCCAAGCTCACCTGTCACCCTGGCTCCTCCCGGATGATAAACCTCCTCCAGCGGTCCTTTTGGTGGCCGGGCCTGCGGAGGGATGCTGCCCGCTACGCCTGGGCCTGTCCAATTTGTGCCACCAACAAGTCGGGAAATGCCCCTCCAGCGGGTCTGCTCCAGCCCCTGCCCGTCCCTGGCAGGCCCTGGTCGCACATCGCCTTAGATTTCGTCACCGGACTCCCAGTTTCCAATTCCTACGACACCATCCTGACCATCGTGGACCGCTTCTCCAAGGCGGCACACTTCGTTCCCCTGCGAGGTCTTCCCACTGCCCTGGAGATGGCGGACCTCCTCATCCAACACGTGGTCAGGCTGCATGGGATTCCGGTGGACGTGGTCTCGGATCAGGGGCCCCAATTTTCCTCTGAGGTTTGGAGGTCGTTTTGTAACGCTTTAGGAGCCAAGGTGAGCCTCTCCTCCGGCCATCACCCCCAATCCAACGGGCAGTGTGAGCGGACCAACCAGGAGCTGGAGGCTGCGCTCCGCTGTGTAACGGCGTCCAAGCCCAAGTCCTGGAATAACCACCTTGCCTGGGTTGAATATGCCCATAATACCGCTCGCTCTTCTGCCACAGGGATGTCCCCCTTCAAGGCGTCCCTGGGTTACGACCCCCCGCTGTTCCCGGCGCAGGAGAGTGAGGTGACTGTCCCCTCAGTACGGGCGCATCTCAGGCAGTTCCGCTCCATCTGGGCGTCAGCGCGCAATGCGCTTTTACGCACGGCGGAGCGCAACAGAGCCATGGCGGACCGGCATAGAAGACCTGCCCCGGCGTACAGGGTTGGGCAGCGAGTCTACATGTCGACCCAGGACGTTACCCTAAAAGGCGAGAGGAGGAAGCTGGCACAGCGCTTCGTGGGTCCCTATCCCATCACCAGGATTGTCAACCCGGTGGCTGTGCGTGTAGCTATTCCCCCCTCCCTCCGCATCCACCCCACCTTCCACGTGTCCAAGGTGAAGCTGGCAGTCACCGATCCCCTTTGCCCTCCTCCTGCTGCGCAACCCGCGTCCCGGATGACTGGTGGCCATCCGGCCTGGACCGTCTCCTCCATCCTGGACTCCCGGCGCCGGGGTCGTGGGTTGCAGTACCTGGTGGACTGGGAGGGCTATGGGCCTGATCATCGACAGTGGGTACCCCCGTCGTCTGTGTTGGACCCATCGCTCATCACCGATTTCCACCGAGCGCACCCAGAAAGGCCATCGCCAGGAGGCGCTGCTAGAGGGGGGAGTACTGTCACGCCGCGCCGCTCATCAGCGGCGCCACCTGCACACACACCTGCTCGTCATCAGCGGCGAGGGATTTAAGCCGCCTCGCCCTGAGCTTCGGCCTGAAGCCGTTAGACTCCTCATGCATCGCTGTGAGTTACTTCACCTTCAGCTATTCTCTCGGGTAAGAAGCTCTTACCTTCCTTATTCTCTCTCGAGTCTGCTCCCCTGTGCACAGGTGGATTTCCCCGGCGGCGGACATCGCCTCTCCATCGCCCATTCCTCGCTGCTGCACCGAGCACTCCAGGTGGCTGTCTCCCGGACCTCGTCCTTCGCTGTGCCAGTCATCTGCGCCTTCCAAGTAAGCTCCTCTCTCGCTTGCAAATCTCCTGTATTGGTGTGTGCCCGTCACCCTTCTCCTTTGCTTTTTCCCATAGGGTTGTCCGGCTGTACGGCCTCCTGCCTCTGTGCTCGAAGCAGACGCCGCCACCAATACATTTACATCCCGCAGACACACATCCATCCACGCCTGCTGTTAATAAACTATTCGAACTTCTCTGAGCCTGTGTGTGTGCATCTCCTGAGCCGAACGTTATGTCAACAGAGTCACTAATGATCAGAGTTTTTTCCTCAGCGGGTGTGTCGCTGAGCGGGGAAAAATGATTAGAAACGTGAACAGGTTGGTGGAGTACCGGGGCTTTGCGACTAGGCTTCCTTCTCACCGTCACCCACCCAGTCTCCTCGCTGCTGAGGAGAGCCGGGGAACCGCTGACAGGGGGGCCTAAGCTAGCTAAAAATGGTGAAGAAAATATTTATCTAAAGTGTAAAATTAATGAGAAAAGCTGCAAGAAAATGTAGAGAATAAAAGTCACAAGAAGAGAGTCGAGAATTTATTAGAAAAGATGATTTTGATGTAGAATTTATTAGTCAACATTTTATTTTCAGCTGCATTTCTAACAGATTTACATTTATTTTGACGATTTATCAGAGAAAATCCAGTTTAAAGAGCTGAAGTTTCAGTCATTATTTCCTTTGATTTTTACGGTATGGAGGACCAATAGTGCCCAAAGAAAGACGATCTAGAGATTGTCAGAAGTCTGAAATATAAACCTCACAAATACAGAGTACAAAAAGGTATTAGACTGAATCAAAGATCAGACTTGAGACACGTAGAGCCTTTTAGAAGTTAGAAGTTTTACTTGCAAGGATTGCAAGGAGCAATCACACACACACAGGCAGTGTGAAGGTGAAATGCTGGGGGCAGTCCCGCAGCTGCCTTCTTTATATACAATGATAGTACATGGTGTATGTGACAAACTCAGCAAAAGCAGAACAACGGAATTACCACATAAGCAAAAGTACGCTCTGTACGTCTTCAAGTGTGTGTAGGAGATAAATCGCATGAACACTCTTATCGCGGGGAGAACATCTGCTTCTTTACACAGCAAAGACAGAGAGGGGGAAACAACTCCATATATGGGCCTACAACAAACTGTGCTTCCGGTCATAAAGAACACAGTTACTCATCTTGATTTGCACACTAAGCGGAGTTGCGCATCAGTAATTTTTCCACAACACACAGCATAAACCTTTTTAAACCTTCAGTCAAGTATATTATGAAATGATAACATATATATGTACACAACAGTCTTTTGCAGAGAAGATAAAGAAAGTACAGGATATGCAAAAGGTACAAGATATAAAAAGGATGAGTCTTAGCAGACAATGCTCCAGCTACACTCACCCACATGTGGGGACATCAGTCTCAGCTTCATGAATCATTAATAAAATAACTGTTTATATACATATATACAATTTTTCCAACATTTCCCTCCTGTTTATTATTTTATTAACCCTTTTAACCATATGCAATTATCAGTACAATGTAACTTCAAAAGATTTTCTACATTGACCTCCTAGAGCATCTTGTCCAAATTTAAACAGTGGTTTTGTCATCACAATCACCATCACTTTGTTGTGTTAAGGCAGTATATTGTACAGGGACTTCTCTTTGGAGCATAACAGATTGTAACATGAAAGTGTGTTGAGCAAAAGTTCTACTTATCATGGACCTTATACAGGGAATGACGCACATGAAAAGCACATAGAGTAAAATTAATATCACAATCAATGGGGTTAACTATTTCAAAAGACTCTGCCACCAAGTTCTTACTTTGAAACCAATCCCAGGAGCCCCAACCTTTATCTTCATCTAACCCATGCTGTAAGTGTAAAATATCATTCAAATGGCTAATTTTTGTTCTTCATTTAAAGTTGTGAATCCTTGCTCCATTAATATAGTCAGATTTTCTATTGTCCATGCTAATGCATTTATGTGGTGTATAGCTAGAGCACTGCCATACATTGGAAAAAGAGTACCCATTGGTTTTCCAAGAATCCATACCCATCATCATTTGGCCAAAAAACAGTAGGATTATTGCTACAGTTAAAAGTACAATTTTTGCTCTTTAAGGTGAATTTTCCAGCAGCAATATAGGGAAAGTGAAATACATTTCTACAAACAGAATCATAATATGACACTTCACAGGTCACTTCCTTAGTATCATTGCATCTTTGTGAAATACCCAGGTTGAAACTGTTTTTACTACAATTTTTGTGAAAGCAGATTGGTGAAGTAAACAGTGTAGGATTTACTTTCATTAAATGCTTCTTAACTGCAAGCAAAGAAGTTTCAATCCCAATAATATTAAATATTCTAATCTTAGACCCAGTGTAATCAGTAATAGTGACATTCAATCTATTAAGATACCTTTCTGACAAATTCCCCACCAACCAATGTCCAACTTTATTGCTTGTATTAAACAGACTGAGACGAGAGTTCATCGCTATTGTCGCTCCGGGCGTTTTCTCTTCACTCAGTGGAACAGGGATCATGGGTATTGTAGTCAATCATGGGTATTGCAGTCTTGTGTAAACGGGGTAGCAATGAACACACATAGCAAGAAGTATCGATTCCCAGTCCTCTCACCGAAACCACCATTGTCTGGTACCATAGGTTATGCGTATTGTTCATTGTCCGTGCTTCGTGGGTTCCTTGTCCTTGAATCAGAAAGAGATTACCACCCCACTGCCAGGAGAAGTGCTGAACACAGAGTCATCAATAATTTTGGTGCCATGCTTCCACCTGAGAGAGTACCCCTCCGGGCCTCTTTCTTCACCAGGGTTGAGACGGCCTTGTCCTTAAAAGGACATGCCCCCTTTGTAACTGGACTTACTCAAGGAAACAAGTTAGTTAGTTCACTTACAGGCGCCCGTAGTCTTTTAGCGTGTGAAAGGTGAATCCGAGATGGTCATTCAGCAATACGTACTGCAGTGGGAGTGGGAGTGTCTAGTGTTGTCGGTGGTGGTTCTTTATGAAGACATAGTCTCCAGGTTATCCGTTTCTTTCTGTGGAGCAGAGAGAGCTTCTGACAGAATCAAAACATTCCCTGAGATGTTCACCAAGATCTGTGTATTTGTTAGGTGTGGTTAGTGGTGAGAGGTCAGGTAATACATAAAGATGGTGAAAAACACATTCAAAAGGTGACAATCCTGTCTTTGGGTCTAGTATAGAGTTAATGGTTAGTCTGACTAATTTCAGAGCTTCTGGCCAAGTAATACCCTTTCCTTGTGTGGTTTTTGCCAGCATTTGTTTGATTATACCGATACTATGAAATTTGATCTTACTTCTTACAGCTTGGATTAAGTCTTGAACTGTTTGTGCTGTAAAATGAGTTCCATTATCTGCATAAATCAGTTCTGGAACCCCAAAAACGGAAAGAGCATCATTCAATAGAGTTTCACACACACAGATGCGGCATTTGCTGAGGATGTGTGATGAATTCCTGTCCACTTTGTGAAGGTGTCAATCAACACCAAGCAATATTGTAGCTTTCCATTGCTCCTTGAGCATTATTTTATAAACAAATGATGCACTTTTGGCATGTTTTTGTTACTTCTTTCAAAATATTAGAACAGTTTTTTCAACATCCTCATCATTGATTTCCCTCCTGTTGGCACATGATTGGCCATGTGCCACCAGGACAGCTCATCTGTATAATGTGGGTGGCAGAGCAAATTTTCATCAGACAAGCCAAATGTATATCTAATTATTTACACATGAAACAGGAGGAAGGTCCATATTATTTTGACAGTCTTTTAAAACATCAACATTATTAATAAGACAGATGGTTCCTAAAAGACCAATAGCAGCACAGTGAGTAGCGTTATCAGCCAAGTGATTATCGCAGCTAGACAAGTCAGTGCCATTAGTGTGGGCAGGGCAGTGAATAACTGCCACAGAACATGGTAGCATCAGAACATTACATAGTTGCAACAATTGCTGTCGATGTTTTGCTGGTTTTTCTGTGGAGGTGACAAACCCCCGCAGATTCAAGGTAACAGTATGCAGGTGGCATGTGCTATAAGCATATTTACTGTCTGTACAGAATACAGATAAGTTACATTCAGGTTAGTAGCTCATTCAGCTGTTGGAGGTGATGCAGGTTGTGGAATTTTTACACAATCAGGACCCCAGACAACACCGTTACAGCATAAGCACACTTCTATTTTTTACAGAGCAAGCCTGTCGCTCGCTTCTTCCTTTGCTAAGTAGAGAGAGAGAGAGCTGCTGTTCACCCCCTCCTTCACAACATGGAAAATGTGTAGGATAAAAGAGGGCATGATCTTATTATTTGTATTATCCCATAAATAATAAAAAGGTGGTCTGTATTGCCCAGCCTGTATTTGAGTTATAACTGCAGCCATATGTTTATCCTGGGCACTACAGAAAATGAAATGAAAAGCACTTATGTAAATAAAATTGCATTTATTGATAATTTTTATGCATCATCTATTTTTCTGAGGATTGCTAATTATGTGCTAATTAATTTCTTTGATACCCCCTGTTTTGATACATGGAGGCTCACATGCAGCAAAGTTACAGGGTATTTGTTTGATTCTTTTACTGAAAGGAAGTGTGTTACCATTTTTAGTTTTAAATAAAATTTGCAGGTAGCCCAGATCCTTCAAAGATGAGATCTCAATAATTATAGCTTCTTTTTGTGACATCTCTTGAAATGGTTTACAAATTTCATTTAAGAAAAACAAAATAACTATCTGTGCATTTTTGATATGCTTCAGCATTGATAAATAAGATCAGTTTGTCCAGTTGAACACAGATGGGTTGAATTTGAAATATTGTGTCACATTCTTTCAGTCAAAGGAAAGGCGGACGTTTTGCCTAATTAGAATTTGATTTAATGTTTTACAAGGAATGTCCCTATTTCATACATTCCTTGGTAAATTATGGAGTGCAATGTAGTTCACCCTGACCCAGCTTGGCCACCACTGAATCAGGAGAAGCACATCCCTCATTGCTGTCACATTTCTGAAATATATTGTTATCGCACCATTATGTGGTGAGTAATATCAGTATAAAATTATATAAACATTACATTTGTAAAGTCAAAGTCATTTGAATCAGTACACCTTATGTTATCTACAATGTCATACAAAGTCATACTTGGCTTCAAAAAGTGCTTATCAATTTAAGGATTCTTTCTCCAAGACCTTTGTCTGATAATCCATAGCCTCTGGCAGATCATATGCACAGACACATTAATTATCAATCTGTTTTGATCCTCTGTGCTCTAAATCATGTGATATAGGGTAAACATAAAATCTTCAGTGATTAGGCATTATTAAATGACATCATAATATGATCATAGTATGGCCTGTAGTCACATTGTCACACGTCAGTCCTTTTTTTCTATAAAGTGCACTGTCATGTTTCAGTCAAGGACAAAGGTCAGTAATGCGTCAAAATTGCTTTTTTTTTTTTTTAAATATGTAAACAGTTTATCACATGCGCAACATTAATCAAGACCCCACAGAGTTAAATTGAAAAAATAAAAACCCAAAACCTTGTAAAAGTACCCATATTTAGACCACTTTCTTCACAGATCAACCACACACACACACACACACACACACACACACACACACACACACACAAAGAATAGATAAGAGATAAAATGACATTCTCATTGTCCATTTTAACGTTATCCAGTTCTGCTACCATTTAATCCGTCCGTCTTTAAATGTTATGGTCTAATTATTATGATTTTATTTGCTTCCTCCTTTTCCCAACCTCTTGGGCTTCTTGTGAAAGAGTGGAATACGGGCCCGCCTTAGGTCCCGGTTTGGGGTATGGGGGTGGATTTTCCAATAGTGGGGCCGTACTAACAGTACTAGTTTGAGTTTTCATTTGTTTCTGCTTTTCTCGGGCTTCATCAGCTTTCCGTTGGGAAGCCTCTGCCGCTTGTGACCACAAGATGGCACATTGGAGCTCCGCACTGGGGTTGCCTGTTTTAACAGGTTTATTAGACATCATTTTAATGGTTGTTAACAATGCCTGGCATTCATCCACGTTCAACGTGGGCTTGAATGAGAAATCCTTTTTTCCATTTATTTAAGTATTTTTCTGGATCCTTTATTTTTCCCTTTTCATTTTGTCTGTTATTGTAATTTTTTACAGTTGCGCGCGCCATATCCTGTTTTTTCTTCTGTTTAGTCGTCTGCCTATCTGGTCTTCTAACACAATTCCCCATTTTTAGATGGCCGGGAACGTTATCAGTCCGCCCACTGTAACACTATTACTGCCCAATTTGGGGGTGGGTTCGTGGTCAGGGACGTTATCAGTACGCCCACTGTAACACTATTACTGCCCAATTTGGGGCGAATTCCTTCACCCTACTTATTTTAAAACCTGACCACCAAACAGTTCTGAATCGCCGTCACACTGTCTCCAGCACCCCTTTTTATTTTAAAACCTGGCCGGTCAGTAACTGTGAATCGCCGTCACGTTACTTCCTAAGACCACTGCATTCCTGCAACGGTTTTTAACCACAAGGAAAAGTACAGGGCACCGCCTTATACTACCATTACTCGCTCGTCAGCTGACCTGTGGTTCTTTAAAAATGGGAAATTGTTAGGCTTGGTTATTCTTCGTATATGTCTACTACAGTCAATCTGAAAAGGGAAAAATTTGTAACTTACTTTTTAGGCTCTATCAGTAAGGACAGCCATCACCAGATAGAGCCAGGAGGAAGAGAGTCTCTGGCAGGGTTCCCTCAAGTCGGGTTTTCAATACTGATGGATGTCATCAGACCGTGCACGGATTAAAACCATTGCCGGACGTCTCCTCCTGCTCCACCTGGATCTCAGCTGTCCCGGGTTTCGGCACCACGCATGTCAGAAGTCTGAAATATAAACCTCACAAATACAGAGTACAAAAAGGTATTAGACTGAATCAAAGATCAGACTTGAGACACGTAGAGCCTTTTAGAAGTTAGAAGTTTTACTTGCAAGGATTGCAAGGAGTAATCACACACACACAGGCAGTGTGAAGGTGAAATGCTGGGGGCAGTCCCGCAGCTGCCTTCTTTATATACAATGATAGTACATGGTGTATGTGACAAACTCAGCAAAAGCAGAACAACGGAATTACCACATAAGCAAAAGTACGCTCTGTACGTCTTCAAGTGTGTGTAGGAGATAAATCGCATGAACACTCTTATCGCGGGGAGAACATCTGCTTCTTTACACAGCAAAGACAGAGAGGGGGAAACAACTCCATATATGGGCCTACAACAAACCGGTGCTTCCGGTCAAAAAGAACACAGTTACTCATCTTGATTTGCACACTAAGTGGAGTTACACATCAGTAATTTTTCCACAACACACAGCATAAACCTTTTTAAACCTTCAGTCAAGTATATTATGAAATGATAACATATATATGTACACAACAGTCTTTTGCAGAGAAGATAAGGTACAGGATATGCAAAAGGTACAAGATATAAAAAGGATGAGTCTTAGCACACAACGCTCCAGCTACACTCACCCACATGTGGGGACATCAGTCTCAGCTTCATGAATCATTAATAAAATGATAACTGTTTATATACATATATACAATTTTTCCAACAAGATAAAAAAATCAAAGCTGCTGTCACTTCACACTCTCCCCCTCCTACACACTACAGACACACTGAGCAGCCAGGGAACTTGAACCTGAACCCAGGATAGAGAGGTTCAGTGAATGTGGTGTTGAAGGTGTGGAGGAGGATCAGTGAGTCAGAGGAGACGCCGTAGAAGGACAAGATCCCAGCAGGACAGTCCACATACACACCTACTCTGTTGAAGAAAGACCGGGGGGAGATGGAGGTCAGGATGTTACTGTGATGGACATAGTAACCATAATTATAAAATTCCAGGCTCCAGGACTGATTATTCCATCCAAAGCAACAGTCATCACCGTCTCCTTTCCTCCTGATTCCTCTGTAACTCACTGATATATCAGCCCTTCCTGTCCTCTCAACCTCCCAGTAACAGCGACCAGTCAGACCATTTCTACACAGCAGCTGAGGAACATCAAATCTGTCTGGATGATCAGGATAGTTCTGATCCGTCTCCACCAGTGTCACCTTCCTGTTGTTGTCAGACAGTATCAGGTTTTTGTTCACTGAGTTTGTGTCCACTTCAAGTTGACAGAAATCTGATGGAGAGACAAAGACAGAAGACAGCTGCAGTTTATCATCTGACACGTCTGATGGCTTCATCCTTTCTTTCCTCAGGGCACCTGTGGCCTCTGAAAACCAGCAACAATCAGCACATTTAATGGGCTGCAAATCAAGGCCTTAAAATAGGACATTTCATGAAAAAGGGATGAAATTTCATTGATGAACTTCATTTTTCCTGATTCTGTCTCAGTGTTCGAGCATCTGAGGAGTTAAAAAGAGACATGAGGGGAAAAGTTACACATTTAAAATAAAAATGCAGGAAATGTGCAAGAAAAAGTTGGAATATTAAAAGAGAAAAGATGAAGATTCATTTAAAAATGAAAATTTAGAAGATAAAATGTCCAGGAAGAAGATGAACATTTGTCAGAAAAAAATCTAATTTACAAGAAAAATCTTGATAATTCTCAAAAAAAGTTAATTTTTTTTTCTCGTCTGTTTTTTCTGAAAAAGGTAAAAAAAATTTAGTGACAAAGTTTCAAATCTTACAAGAAAATCTGATTTAAAAGCAAAAAGTAGAAAATTTAAAACAGCAGAAAAACAAAAATTAACAAATTTACAAGAAAAAGATGCAAATCTGTCAGAAGAAAAGTTCAAATTTTAAAGGAATAAACAAAAAAATCAGAGATGCAATAAAAAAGCTCAAAAATTTCTCAGTATTTTTTTAATTTGGCAGAAAAAAGCTGCAGATTTGTGAGAAAAAGTAGAAAATGTGCAAAAAATAAAATCTACAAGAAAACAACTAAAAATTGATCAGAAAAATCAAACTGAAAGAAAAAGCTGAAAAATGAAAATTTACAAGAAAAAACTGCAAATTTATAAGTAAAAAATTTGCAAACTGACATGAATAAAATCAAAATTTATCATAAATTCCAAATGGTTGAGAAAAAATGAGCAAATTTATAAATTTTATGAGAAAAAAATTTCATATTTACAAGAAATAATTTTCAAAGTAAAGAAAAATAAATGAGACATTTCCAATACAAAGGAACAACTTTGAAAGGAAAATGTTGGATTTTCTACAAAGAAAATGTAAATTTCTGAATCCAAAGTGTAATTTTCGAGTGAAAAAGTTGAAGTGAAGAAGAAAAAGTTTGTTGAAAAGCAGAGCAGACGGTCAGTGACGGAGCAGCTCATTGCAGCCTGATGACATCACCCTGAGAGGCTCAGACCTGCTGACCTTTGACCCTGACCTGGACCTAGAGCAGCAGCTGCATGCAGACCCAGCTGAGGATCATTGTGTGTGAGTTTGGTGACCATCGGGGCAATTGTCTAGGAGGAGGAGTGCTTCTGTGAAATGTGCACCGACACACATGGCACCATCACATGAGCTGCTTTTGGTTTCACCAGGACCACATTCAAAGATCGGATTTACAAGAAAGATTCAGACAATCCTGGAGCGTCTGCAGGACTTTGGAGTCAAACTTTAGCTTTGATTCATTGAGACTGATTCAAGTTTGGACAGAAAGTCCCATTTCTGAGTGTAAGTGAATGCAGCGTCAGATGTCATCAGCCTCCCTTCCTGACTCTGGCAGAGGTGAGTGTGGGGGGTCAGACACCTGCAGAACTTCTCCAGGTAACACACCTTCACATCTCATGATGCTGCATGATGACAGCTTCAGCTTTTAGCATTATTCTGGAAAGTTCTCCATCATTTTTGGCTCTGTGTGAATTGATTCAGTAACGTAGAGGATGTAAACCTGCAGACATTTAGGTTTCACTATAGCACAGCTTTCACTGGGGGGGGGGGGGTACAAAACATCAATATTGTTATAGAAATGACTGCATCTTTGCTCATTTGATGATTTGATTTAATAAAGTCTGACTCAGAATTTTATTTCTTCCAAATCAGCTGAAATCATCGTTTTGTTCTGGATCTGCAAATTTACCAGTAAAACCAGCAAATGAAGGTGGAAAAGTCACCAGTTGTTCACTGAAGTGAAAAATCATTGAAATTTACAGGGGAAAAGGAACAAATGTGCAAAAAGCCTCAAATGTAGCAGAAAAGCCTCCAAGTGTGCAGACTAAAGTCACATGTCAGGAAGTGTTGAAGGAAATCCTTTATTGCTCCACTCTGATTGGCTGACCACTCTGATGGAGATTTGAGTGAGAATAGAGAAAGAGAAGCGACTTTTACTGGCCACACTTTCACTCCACCAACTTTAAATCACACAGTTTTCACTGGAAATGGGAAAGTTTTAGTGCTCAGAAATTACTTTTTTCTTATTTTTTTAATTAGTCTTTTTCACAAAATTGAATTAAAATTGTTTTTTCCCTTTCATGAATTGACTTTTTTCCTTTAATCTGTGACTTTTATGTCATAAATTCACATCTTTTTTATTCCAACTTTGTACTTTTGTCTCAATAATTTCTCCTCTTTTGTCTTTCCATCGATTTTTCCCTCAAAATAAAAATGTAAATCTTCTACTTTTCTCTTGTTTTTACCTTTTTCTCAACAATTCATGAATTCACTTTTTTCTAACAAGTGTAGTTCATCTTTTTAAATAAATTACTGTGTTTCTTCTACATTTCCAGTTGTGGCTTATATTAATCATATATTCCATACCTACATATGTATAGACATATTAGAATGTTTAGTGATTACATATGTAGAATGACCTCACGCCTCAGAACAGGACAAGAGGTCTTGACCACCGGAGAAGATCAAAGAACAGACTGAGTTGCAGCGGTGGAGACCGGATCGAACTTCCTGACCCCCCAGGGTCAGGTGGAGGAGAGAGAGGACAATGGAGGGGGATTATGTTAATGCGGGATGTCAGCTTTGATATGCAATGTCTTTTGCTGAGTGTGGGTATAAGTATGAAGGTCTGACTGCGCTCGACCTCTTCATTCTGCTTCTGCATCGAGATGAGACATGTTAGGGACGTGAAGCTGATAATAAATCTTGATTTATAAAATCACATCCGCTTCTTCATTTCAAGCTCCCTACACCAGTGACTGTTGTCCAGATGTGGCTTTTTTCCTCAGAAATGTTCAACTTTTGTCCTGAATTTGTGACTTTTGTCTGATAATTTCATGTTGGTTTTTCTTGTCGTGGACAAAAGTGGGACAATCTAACCTCTGCTGGACCATCAGTGTCATGGTTGAATTTTGCTCCTTAAAGCAGCACGATGGAACTTTATTGTTCCGCTAGGAACACTGAAAAGACTACAACTATGGAGACTAGGACCTGGGTGCCAACAGCCAATCACAGGGCAGGACTTAGCCACCAACAGCATATTGTTGCTGTCAGAGATTGTTGATCGTGGTCCATGAAGCCACGTGCAAAGCTTCTAATATTAGCAGATTAACAGCAGCTGGTTAATTAGTAATGGGAGTCAGAGTGGGAGGGTGTCCTGACTTCAGCTTAGGGCACCAGTCCCTCACAATGTCTCTGCACGTCCCTGTTGTCAGAGCTACTAAAAGGTCTTCAAAGTGTTCATTTCAGCTGAAAAGCCCTGCAGGTCCCTGTTCACTGACTGAGATCTTGTTCATCCAGAGAAAGTTTCATCAGGAGACTTTTTGTCAGCCGTCTCTGCTCAGTAATGTGGGAATGAAGAAATACCACAACTATCAACTCTGGATTGAAAGACAAACTGACAGTTTCTCTTTGGTCCTCAACAGTCAAACTTACACTTCCTCAGACCAGGTTTCAACCACTGCTCTCCACCATGGTCCACCCTGGAGAAGAAACACAGTCAGAATGAGTTTCTGTCCAACATGAGTCCTAACTGCTGTTCAACATGAAGCAGAGTTCCTCAGTTTGTCAGTGAGACACAGAAACAGCTGAAACTCATCTGTGTCTCTGTCTCTGTGATTGGTTCACTGTGTCTGTGAGGAACAGAGCAGAAGAAGATGATCATGTGATGGAGAAATCATCAGGAACCACATTGTTGACTTGGATCATTTTAAACTCAGTGAAAGAAAGAAATCTCTCCACAGGGCAGCAAGAACTAGAAATGTCAGAGGGCTGATTTCAACCTTCATCTCAATCTTCACAACATTTCAGACACTAGAGAACTAGAACATTCACAGAGAACATTTTGGCAGTGTGGCAGAGCTGCTCAAACATCCAGACAAAGGTTCAGTTCTCCTGACTGAGACACAAGCTTTGACATGTGGATCAGGACAAGTCTGGAAACTGAAACCTGATGGTCATTTTTGCCCTGAGAAAATATCCTGATGTTTGACCAACAACAGTGAAGCAGTTTTAACAGCATGAAGAAAACCTGGAATGTAATCAGAGTCTTTAGTTTGGTCATTAAAGAGCCTGATTCTGCTCTTTTTCCACATGCTGACTCAGCTCCCAGAGGTGGAAATGAAATGTCTGAGACATGATTTGGTCCAAACACCTCAGGCTTTAATTCCTGCAGCACCATTGTACAGATGGCAAAGCAGCTGTTTTGGAGTGGATTGCTTTGATGCTAATGAGTCCCAGCTCAGCCCAGCCTCCCTCTTTGCTCATTTCTCTGAGATTTGGCTTTGGACAACAATGCCATGTTTGAGGCTAATGTTAGCTTTTAGCTTCAGTTGTCAGACTAAGTAACATGCTACTAAATGTTAGCTGAAGGTTAAGAGTTTAAAAGCCCAAATCAATGTTGCTATGAGACAGAGGAGTGTGGTGTGAATGGCTGAAAGCACATGAGTGGTCCCTGGTTGGAACAACAGAGAAATGACCCTGAAGGAGTGAATGGCTGATAGAGCTGGACCACAGGTGTCTTGTGGGCAGTGCTGGGGTAGTTACTCAAAAAGTAATCCATTACCAATTACTAGTTACTTTTTAAAAAATGTAATCCCTTCCTTTACTTAATTACTCATTGTCAAAAGTAATCAATCACAGATTACTTCTGGATTACTGTCAGTGTCAGTGAAATGTTCCATATTTCCACAGAAGTTAAACTGTATATGTCCAAACTACACATTAGTATCGCCTAAACTAACAAATGAGACAAAGAAGAAGCTTTTTTCTAACTCCCTGAACTCTTATCAGAGTTCTGATGTTTTCTTGCTTTTTTCAGGACTCGTGGTGTCGGTGATTGAAGGCATTGTTGAAGTACCGTAATCACAACAAAGAGAGAATTAATTACAGAAATTTACTCCAAAAATATTCTGACTCAGAACTCTCAGATCCATATTCTCTTTAATTTGTTTCCTGACCTTTTTGCCAAAGAATTCAATTTATTTTATTATGAGACTGGTGGAGACTAAGCCTAGATGGGATCAAATCCATGATCTGTTTTCGTCATATTTTAATTAGATAATAATATTGTGATAAACATGAACTTTTATATTGTAGATACATTCTTTTATAAGCTTATACCAAGCTCATTTATATACATGTATACGCCTATATTTATAGAAATGAGCTTTGTACAGTCAAGCTGCATGATGCTGTTGAAAAAATGTTCTTTTTTCATGTCTGATCATGTGTTTCATATAACCAAGCTGTACAAAGATTTTATGTCAGATATACATTGTATGTATTGTAATCGTAGTATTACAGCGTATTCAGTGAAAATAATCATGGATCTATATAAATATGTTGGTTCGTTTTTTGTTCCTGGAACGTTGATAATGCGTTGACTTCTCATCAGTAAAGGAATATCAGTCGTTCACCAGCTCTTTCTTCCGTTTCCATCTCCTGAAAAAGGCAGAATGAACATTTATGCATCCTGGTTCACCTCACCTCTGCTCTTTTTTTCATGACGGTCCCCTCCAAAATAAAACATATTCTGCTTTTTGTGGCGCTAAATGTGACGCTGAAAAGTGCAGCCTGCATGAGCACAAAAGTGGTAATTGGTCTGCTAAAAAGAGGCTGCTCCGAAAACTAGGGTCTGAACCACTGAGCTGTTCTTTGGGTCTGTATGTCTGTGTGTGGAAAATGTAAAGAATCATTACTTATTGGCAGAGCAGTTGTTCACCTGTTCTGTAAGCTGCTCAAAAGAAACACTAGTAACGCGATCTCTTTGGGATTAGTAACTGTAACGGGATTACTACATTTATCAGACTAACGCCTTACATTACTGCGTTACAGCAAACAGTAATCAGATTACTGTAACACGTTACTTTGTAATGCGCTAGTTACTTTATAACGCGTTACACCCAACACTGCTTGTGGGGTGACTAGAATTTCCAGAGAAGAGCTTTGAACCACGATCAGACCAGCAGCAGCTCACTAGCTAAGTTAGCTTCACTGTAGCTATGTGAGCTCTGAGGATCAGTGGAACTTCCTGTTCTCCTCTGAGGAGAGAGTGGACCAGACTATCCACGGGGCAGGTCTGCATCACCGCTGTTAAACAATGACATGATAACCTGACTGAAGAGAACAGGAGATCCACATGAGGCCTTTAAGGTGGAGTTGTGTGCAGGAGGACTTTGGGGTCGTTGGCTTTGCAGACCAGATAAAATCACACTAATCCTACATAATGCACTAAAATAAATGGAACCCCCCAAAAGTCTAATAGGAAACCTTTGAGGTTCATATCTTGTATCCAGGGGACCCAGATGTAACTTCTGAGATGTGATAAAGCCGCCCCTGTAGAACCTCAGAGGAACACTCCAGGTTCAGAACATGTCAGACTTGCTGACTGACAGACTGTCTCAGACGCCACCATTCACTAGTGCACTGATTAAAGTCTTTAGGATCCACACCATAGAGCAGGGTACTCAACTGCAGCAGTTCCTGGTCAAGTCACCACCAAAACTATCTTTCCTGTGTGTCTCTGCCCTGCTCTTCACCCCATGTCTGGTCTCTCTCTCAACTTTATCTGTCCAGTATAGGCAAAGATCAGTCTTTGTAAAACCATGTTGTTCATTATTCAGACAGGAGCAGTGAACAGAGACAGGAAATGAGGTGACCAGCAGGGGGCGACACACAGGAAAGATTGTTCTGTCTGGGACCTCAAACCAGGGACCACTGCAGTCCAGCAGACTCATGTGGTCCATGTTCCTAACCACGAGTCCACCACCACCCATGATCATCTTTTACAGGTCCTAGTCACAACTACATGGTTTAACCTTGTAAAAGACATGGATGGTCACATGATGACTATCAGAATATTTAAACCTGTCTTCACTTAGAAATACAGGATTTATACTGACACACTCTGGCAGGAGCTTGAATGTCTCTTCTGGGGGATTTTTCAGTTCATCACTATGATGCTTTCAGTGACCCCATCACTGTACTATTGGCTGTGACATCAGTCCAGTCCACACCATGATTCCACAGCCTCAGAGCTTCTCTGAACCAAGGATCCTCGCGGCCTGTTGTCTGCCTCTGTGGAATATTTACTGATGAAGACAGCGGTCCTAGACATGGCAGGTTAGCAGCTGAAGGGAGACAAACACTGAAGAGGCTCCTATTGCTGCTGAGACACTGATTCATTCCACCATCATGATCTGCACATCACTACCTGTCCTCCTCTGAGGAAGAAGAACATCAGCTGGAGAACCTCCACTGGAACTCCTCAGTCTTCTGTTCCTGTTAGAACTAGCATCAGCACCTACAGCTTCAGTTTGGGCTTCTCTAAAAGTTCCTTGTTAAGGATGTTCTGTCTCTATACTGGTGAGCCAGGATTCAGACCCACAACCTGTCAGTCAATGATTTAATTATTTTATCAGTGAAGCTAGCGGTACTCAAATACTTTGCAGTTTCATGAACTGGTCAGTCAGAAAGCAACTCATACCGGCTCAGACGTCGCCCAGGTTAACAAGGCCAGGAGTGGCGAAGGACAGAGCTGCGTGGAGGAATCTGATCAGACCTAAATGAAACAGTCATTGTCGCCCCGACAGACTGCTGTGATGATGAGGCTGAATAACTGCAGCTTGTTGCTGCT
Organism: Pholidichthys leucotaenia; assembly: GCA_020510985.1. Taxonomy (NCBI): domain Eukaryota; kingdom Metazoa; phylum Chordata; class Actinopteri; order Cichliformes; family Pholidichthyidae; genus Pholidichthys; species Pholidichthys leucotaenia. The sequence continues at coordinate 4,258,099 of CM035849.1, read as the reverse complement.
GTTAGCCTAGCAGTGATGTGCTGCTGAACTCAGATCAGATGTGTGTGCTCTGCTGTCTATGACTGGATTGGTGCTGTTATTGTTCTCATTATTTTATCTGTTGGAGTTGCTGCTGTCCTGCTTTTGTCCAAACCCCAGCTGTGCTGAGACAGACCATTAAAGTCTAACTTAGCAGTCAGGGTCAGCAGTTACCAGTAAACTAGCAGCTGGTCGTCACTTGTGATTGGCCTGACTGGGTTTCACTCAGAAAATCCTTTGGCCTATCAGATAAGCAGCTCCTGAATGGTGATGAGCAGCAAGAAAACAGAGAGTTTGGAAATGAGGGATGCAGAAGTGATTTTAATGAGCTGTAAAACACAGGAATGATGTTGGGTTTTTAAAATACAAATATGTCACTGAGGATGTCAAAGTTTAAAATTAATTTCTAGAAAATGAGAAAAAAAGGACTTATAAAGTCCTAGAGTGGAAATGTTCTTCTGTCAGTGGGAAAGGTTTTCATGTTCAGATGTGAGGTAGAGGAAATATCAGGACAATGGAAGAACATTAATAATCAGTTTGAGTTTCATCAGAACTGCAGATGTTTGAAAAATGAATTGACAAAAATCATTTCAGATTCAATTCAAACATGATTTTATAACAGACTTTGTGATTCCTGATGATGGAACTTCTCAACACGATAAAAATTAAAACTGTAACATGAATCCTCTCTGTAGTCCTTCCTGGTCTCTGTCCATTGTAGCATTACCAGTGGGTTTGAAATAAGAAAAAGATTAATCCTTTCTTGGAGGAGAGCTAAGACCCCCTTCCTTCCCTTTCACCTAAAGACCACAGCTTTGAAGCCACATTCCACTGGTAAATTGAACCTCAAGTATCCCCCCTCCTCTCCGTGCCAGGAACAGTTTGGACTTCCTCTCATAAAATTCAATAAAGTACATTCCAATAAGACAGTTTTATGTTTTTTAGCCATCTGAAATTTACCAGATCTCCACTCGCTTGCTTTCTCTCCAAATTATGGAAGTCCAACATTGCCCCCAAATGGACGAGTGAAGTATTACGTCTCATCCTCGACGTAACCATAGTCCCACAAGAATTAATTTTTTTTTTCTCCTCAAGACTCTCATTTTTAGGTAGATACTTCTCAGGAAACACTGGAAGATTAGGAGTGGACTCTGATTTACAATTCTGGTTTGAAATGTTTTATTATTCATTGATTTGAAGGTATTGTGTGTTTGAAAGTATGTTTCACAAAACTTTATTCAATTCATGTTAATATAAAATTGCAAGTTTATGGAAATGTATGTTTATTGTAGTAATAATGAAAAGTAGTCGTGAGTCACTGAAGTTTAGTTTAGCTTATATATAATGTGAATTCCAGTTTAATCATTTTGAGGTTTTTTCATGAAGCTCACGTAAGCCATCTGACTTGCATCAGCCAATCACCAACGAGCCTAGTTTGTGTGACGCCACCTTGATTCTATTGGTCAGTTTCAGACAAAGAAACTCTTCCTGATTAGACACGAGTGTTATGTATGAATATGGAGCCAAGGACGAGGCCAAGTGTTGAACTGATCACACGTTTATTAAAGCGGTTGGCACAGATACACCACATGCAGCCACCAGGCAGAAGGGATGGCAAAGAGACCGCCCCTCCTGCCTGCTGCCCTGTTATAGGCACGTGTGGTGGTGGGGCCGGAAGCCAGTGCCACCACACCGTGCCTCACAAAGAAAAGCATAGAACACAAATACTATAAATAACAATACAACATTCTTCCCCTTCACAAAAGTCCAAAACACACAAACACAATTCAGACCCACCCCAATTTAGGACCCGAATCACGCACTAAGATGACACAACCAGATAACATAAGTGGCCTAACACATTCATGCTAAAACAACTAAACTGGGGGGACGGGTGGAATGCCGTCCCACCCCACATGGCAAAGTGAATTATTCTGCCACTTGTGCTAAAATAAAGTCCATTTCTAAACCAAAATTACTGCCGTGTTCCCTAAACTAAAACAAAATACACAAAATAATCCCCAGAAATACATACAAACAATAAATTACTCTGAACACATGCATAAAATTAACCTATGATACACACATAAGAAATCAATTCAATCACATGCACAATAATTAACCTACATATATACATATGGCTGGAGAAAACTAGTCCGTGGGCCCTCTAGACCACCCTGTCTGCCCATGGAGTTAGCCTGCCTCCCTGGCCACAGCAGGTTGCCTCAGCACCAGTGCACCTCTTCCTCACCACCAGATGCGCCGCTCATCTAGGCCCACGTCTCTCAGTCTCCTCCCAGGCACGCTGCAGCTCGTTCAGGTGCCCCCACGAACCGTCTGACAGCTGGAGATAAGCGTCCTCCCATCTGGCCATGACGCTCAACCATCCCTGGTACTCCAGCAACTGCTGTCTGGCCCGTACCACCGTGGTCGCCCCTCCTCCTGAGCCCGAATCCAGTCTGCGACTCCCACAGGGGTTTTGCTCATCTTGAAGGGTCTCTGCGTGGCACACGGTCTCACCATGCCTAACGGTCTGGCCCCGACCTCTTGGCCCCATGTTCGCCGGCCCACTTTAACCGAGCTCCGGGAACAATTGGAGCCAGCCCCTCAGCATTGCAGGTGTCCTGAAATGCTGCCCAGTACCCTCGTCCAAGGTGACTTGGGCTCTGGAACAGGAACCCTCCTGCGATGAACCTGAGCAATACTGGTCCTGCTCACCCTCCAGGGTGCCGGGCAATTCTTCATCCCACAATGCATCATCTTCCACTCTTGGAACCGATCAGTCCCACAGTCCACAGCCCGACCACTCTTCCCCAGCGCTGCTCCCAATGGCGAAACCCAGACCATAAAAAAGGTTGCAGTCCATGATGTCCCCATGGGCCATCATCGTGAATTCCAGATCAGACATTTCAGCCAACTTGCAGTGGGCCGTCAGTCTCAGCTTTCCCACCGTGGCCAGCCGTCTTCCTCCAAACACACAAGGCGGTGCTGGGTCACCTCCAATCCTGTATTGTGGGAAAAGTCATCTCACAGTAACCCAATTCAGCCGCGATCCCTCTGCCCCGTGTCAATCAGCAGTGGCACCTCCACCTCATCCAACTCCACCGTGCAGAAGGTGTATCCGTTGGTGCTCAGGGACACAGTGTGGACAACCATCGGGGCGGGAGGGGCCGATTTATTCTGTGGACTCCCTTGTTCGAACATGCGGCACACCCTGCCAAATGGTGTAAGCAGCCACACCTGCCACAGCGCTTCCCTCTTGCTGAACAGCCTCTGGCCTTGGATTGGTGCTTCACAGACCCCCAGCCCATACACATGGGCTTCCCTGGGCCGACATCAACTCGACAGCGCTGCCATCTCTGGTGTGGTCCTCAATGCTCCCATTGCTGTCCGGGTCTGCTACTTGTGTGATAAGATAAGATAAGATAAGATAAGATAAGATAAGCCTTTATTAGTCCCACAACGGGGAAATTCCAGGATTGCAACAGCACAGGGATAGCAACACTCAGAGCAACAATCAGAAGGCAAGAAAAAAAAAAAAAACAAGCAAGCAAGAGCAGCTAGTAAACATATGTACGTATTACTATAAAATATATATATATACACACACACACAGACACACAGTGCAGAGCATTGTAGCTGGATGGAATAAATATATGAATATATGAACACACAGTGCAGAGCATTGTAGCTAGATGGAATAAATATGTAAATATATAAACACCCACAGTACGGAGCATTGCAGCTAGGTGGAATAAATATGCAAGTATATAAACACACACAGTGCGGAGCAATGTAGCTAGATGGAATAATATGTAGATATATAAATATATAAACAGATAACAGGAAACTCCAGCTGTCGACATGACAAACGCTCGCTCAGCAGGTCGCAAACCAACTCCTCCAATGGTCTGAACTGACACACCCTAACCAGTAGTTTCAAGTTGGCTACGAACCACTGAATATGCTCGCCCACCTGTTGGCAGCACTGTTGAAACCCGCTTCTCTGGACGATGACATTGTCCAGGGCATGGAAATTGCGTGCCATCAGCTCGACCACATCCTCGAAGCTGTCCGAGCCGCCAAACATGCTCAGAATCCACTGGCCTCCAGTTCCCAAATTGTGCACCAATAACGTGCTAACCCTCAGCTTGTCCATTCTTCCCGGGTTCAGCGCCACCATGTAAGCTAGGAAGGCAGTGCACCGTCTCGGCCAGGGAACAGATGGCCCACCTGGGAGCTCCAAAAACGGCCAAACTGAAGAAACACATGCTTCCAAACCTTTTCTCCACTTTAATCCTCGTTGCCAAATGTTATGTATGAATATGGGGCCAAGGACGAGGCCAGGTGTTGAACTGAACACACATTTATTAAAGAGGTTGGTACAGGTACACCACACGCAACCGCCAGACAGAAGGGATGACCAAGAGACCGCCCCTCCTGCCTGCTGGCCTTTAATAGGAACGTGTGGTGGCGGGGCCGGAAGCCAGAGCCACCACACCGTAGCTCACAAATGAAAGCATAGAACATAAATATTATAAACAACTATACAACAAAGAGTCCATTCTTGTCTCCCGCTCTCAAATGTAATTGGTCCTTTATTACTGCCAGTCAAGTTTTTTCTTCGGGAAAGCACTCACTTTAAAAGTTGGGAACTCCCAAGGTTTTTAAGTTCTAGTCCCAGTCTGGGTCCTGTTCTGTTCCCTTTCTCTGGGGAGACACTTTTTTTTCCTTCCTTCATTTGAGCTCAAAATGTTCTTTATTGCCTGGAGTGAAACTCCGTCTTTCTCTCCTCAGACATACTTTTAATAATTTTTTTAAGCTTTCTCTAATTTTTCCTTAAATCACCGTGTCAAAGAGGACTGATTTTGATTTTTCTCACATTTAACTAGAAGGTTCCTCTCACTCATTCACCACCACATTGGAAGAACTCAGATTCCGTGGCTTTAATATTGTTATTGGGTTTTTTTTCCAAGTTTTGTGACTTTGATCAGATTTTGAACAACCTAGAAACTGCAGGGACTCGTTTGATTCCTCTGAAATCCCGTGTTGTTCCATCCGGATGACATCTAGATGAGCAGAGACAGTCAAACCTCTCATCTTCACCGGGTCACAGCTTCATGACAGTTGAGTTTTGGGAGAAGTTTTCTGGGGCAGATAATTTCTATGCCATCTGAGGATCAGCGAGGATCCAGCTGAAATCAACCAAACCAACTTGACCGTAAGCACGGCTCATTTCTATCTGCTGGGCTAAGCTACCATGTCCATGCCAGTTGAAGTATGTCAAAAATTCTAATGTTGAGATTTAGGTCATAAACTCCAACCAGTTATAAAATTGAGGAAAAGTAATATCCATCTTTTATTAGCCTCCGTTCCTTTTTAGAGTAACACAAATTTTCCCTTTTCACATAAATCAGCTTTTATCATTTTCTTCATAAACTGCTTCAGTTTTCCTCACCATTCTGTTACAGCTATTTTACAGTCCTTTTCATTTTCCGTTACAGTGCCAATGTAAGCTATGGTTTTCCTTGGTTCCACAAATGTTTAAAAATACACATTATGCAGTAACGCCTCAACAGTTTAATGTGGTGCTTTATACTTGTTGATCATTTCACATTGCCTTAAACGTCATACGAATGTAATACTTTATCTAAGCTGAGTTTGATCATTAAACTGTTAAAGGGACATTGAAGTTTCTGCCTGATTTTTTTTTTGTGTGTGTGTGTGTCTGTTCTCTCGATTCACACAGAAGAATTCACAAATGTTTGAGACTGATTCATAGCTGGTACAAAGCTGAATTATTAATAAGTGGTCATTCTTTTGGACTGGTACCCCACAAGCTTATGTGAGTTGGTAATGAAGGGAAACCTCATTCCCACCCACACATGTATATAAATTAAATCATCGTTGTACCTAATAACAATAACTTTCAACATCATACCTGAGAGTGTTCAGTCTGAACCCTGGATCCTCCTGTAGATCAGACAGGATCTTCAATCCTGACTCTCCTGGATGGTTGTAGCTCAGGTCCAGGTCTCTGAGATAGGAGGGGTTGGACCTCAGAGCTGAGGCCAGAGAAGAACAGCCTTCCTTTGAGACCAGACACCCTGAAAGACTGGAACACAAGAAGAAGTCAAGAAGAAAGACAAAAGTCAATTTTTGACACAATTAAACTAAAATGGTTAACTTCATAATAATCATCTATATTCTTATTTAAAGAAGTCTTCCCACTTATTGGTAGCTTTATTCTTCATATAATCAATTCTTCATTAACTTTAGGCCATGTACCGCAGGCTTTTAAAACGGCTGTAATTAAACCCTTACTCAAAAAGCCAACGCTAGATCCAGGAGCTTTAGCTAACTATAGACCAATCTCTAATCTCCCTTTCATTTCAAAAATCTTAGAAAGAGTTGTTGCTATGCAATTATTTGACCACCTGCAGGGAAATGGTTTATTTGAGGAGTTTCAATCTGGGTTTAGAATCCATCATAGCACTGAAACAGCCTTAGCGAAGGTCACTAACGACCTCCTCATTGCATCTGATAATGGACTAGTTTCTGTACTTGTCCTTTTAGATCTTAGTGCAGCTTTTGATACTATTGATCATAATATTCTACTTGATAGATTAGAACACTATGTTGGACTTAATGGAACTTCGTTGCAGTGGTTTAGATCTTATTTATCTGATAGGTTCCAGTTTGTTCATGTAAATGATGAGTTTTCTCTCAGCTCAAAGCTTAGTCATGGAGTTCCACAGGGATCTGTGCTTGGCCCTACTCTTTTTAGTTTATATATGCTTCCGTTAGGCAACATTATTAGAAAGCACTGTATACATTTTCACTGTTATGCAGATGACACACAATTATACCTGTCAATGAAGCCAGATGATACTAATCAATTAGCCAAGTTAGAAGCCTGTCTTAAGGAAATCAAAGTTTGGATGACTTGTAATTTCCTGCTATTAAATTCAGATAAGACTGAAGTCATTCTTGTTGGTCCAAAAAACCTTAGAAATTCCTTTCCAAATCAAACTTTCAGTTTGGATGCAGTTACTCTTTCTCTTAATAGCTCTGTGAGGAACCTTGGAGTTATTTTTGATCAGGATTTGTCCTTCAATTCACATATTAAATTTGTTTCTAAGACTGCCTTCTATCATTTGCGTAATATTGCCAAGATTAGGAGCATCTTGTCTCAGAGTGATGCTGAGAAGCTGATCCACGCTTTTGTTAGCTCGAGATTAGATTATTGTAATTCTTTATTATCAGGTTGTCCTAAAACATCTTTAAAAAGTCTTCAGCTGATCCAAAATGCTGCAGCAAGAGTTTTAACAGGTACTAGAAAGAGAGATCATATCTCTCCGGTTCTGGCCTCCCTTCATTGGCTTCCCATAGAGTTTAGAATTAAGTTTAAAATCCTTCTTCTTACTTACAAAGCTCTAAACAATCAGGCTCCTTTTTATTTAAAAGATCTGATACTACCGTATCATCCTAACAGAGCACTACGCTCCCAAAATGCAGGTTTACTTGTAATACCTAGAATCTCCAAAAGTACAATGGGAGGCAGAGCCTTCAGTTATCAAGCTCCTCTCCTGTGGAATCAGCTGCCAATCTGGATTCGGGAGTCAGACTCGATCTCTGTTTTTAAGAATAGGGCTAAAACCTACCTTTTTGATATAGCCTACAATTAGGGAGGGATCATGTGTTTTCTGAACCCTCCCTTAGTTATGCTGCTAATAGGTTTAGTCAGCCGGGGGACCTCCAGTAATGCACTGGGCCTCACTCCTTTCCTCACTCTCTATGAAATATTTTTTTTTTTTTTTTTTTTTTTTGCTGGTCATTAACATTTGTTTGTTCTCTCCCATAGATTGAGTCCCCATCGTGCTGTTTGCTCTCTACATGTCTGTTCTTTTCTTCTTCTCTATCCCCTCACCCCCCAGCCAGTCGCAGCAGATGACTGCCCCTCCCTGAGCCTGGTTCTGCTGGAGGTTTCTTCCTGTTAAAAGGGAGTTTTTCCTCTCCACCGTCGCCAAGTGCTTGCTCACAGGGGATCGCCTGATTGCTGGGGTCTTTCTGCAACTGTGGGGGTCCTCCCTACAGTTGATAGTGCTATGAGATGACTGTTGTTGTGAAATGGCGCTATATAAATAAAGTTGAATTGAATTGAATTATAGTCTGACCTGAGAGATTCCAGTTTACAGTGGAGATTCTTAAGTCCATCAGACAGAATCTTCACTCCTGAGTCCTTCAGATCGTTGTTACTCAGATCCAGATGTCTCAGACTAGAGGACGGGGAGCTGAGAAGTGATGACAGAGCTTCACAATCTTCCTCTGAGACCTGAAATACTGAGAGACTGGAGTGAGAAAAATGACATTAAGACAAGAATGAAAAAAATCAGAACAGTCTTGATTTTGACAGCAAAACAGGATAAAGATAACTTAATAATTATCTACAGTCTAACCTGAGAGACTCCAGTTTACAGTTGAGATTCTTAAGTCCATCAGACAGAATCTTCACTCCTGAGTCCTTCAGTTTGTTGTTACTCAGGTCCAGATGTCTCAGACTAGAGGACGGGGAGCTGAGAACTGAAGACAGAGCTTCACAGCTTCTCTCTGTGAGTTTACAACTGTCCAGACTGGAGAATGAAGATGAAATATTTTATTCATTTAGTTAAAATCTGATCTATCTAATATATGTGAATATTTCATAAATCCACTCACAGAGCTTTCTTGGAGGCTTTGACCACTGGCAGCAGCCAGAGAAGAGCCTCCTCTGAAGCAGAGTATTTCTTCAGGTCAAACACATCCAGGTCTGTTTCTGATGACAGTAAGATGAAGACCAGAGCTGACCACTGAGCAGGAGACAGATAATCTGTGTTGAGACGTCCTGATCTCAGGGATTGTTGGATCTGCTCCACTAGAGAATGATCATTCAGTTCATTCAGACAGTGGAACAGGTTGATGTGTCCCTCTACAGACTGGATCTCATTGATCTTCTCCTTGATGTATTGAGCTATTTTCTCATTGGTCTGTGAGTGACTTAGTGTCTGTTTCAACAGATGTTGTAAAGGTTTGTGATTGGTCTGCAGTGAAAGACCCAGGAGGAAGCGGAGGAACAAGTCCAGGTGTCCATTTGGACTCTGTAAGGCCTTGTCTACAGCTCTGTGGTGGACATGAGTTAAATTGATTTTTTCTTTGGATAATTTAGAAGATCTAGGTGGTTTTTTTTGTTCTTCCAGCAGGTTGACGCCAGAGGTGATGAAGGTCAGATGGACATGAAGAGCAGCCAGAAACTCCTGAATACTTAGGTGCACAAAGAAGAACACCTCAGCTTTGTACAGACCTTTCTCCACTCTAAAGATCTGTGTGAACACTCCTGAGTACACAGAAGCTTCTCTGATATCGATGCCACACTCTGTCAGGTCTGATTCATAGAAGATCAGGTTTCCTTTCTGCAGCTGCTCAAAAGCCAGTTTTCCCAGACACTTAATCATCTCCCTGCTGTTTGGACTCTGACTTTGATCCACCTTAATTCCTTCCTCATACTTGACCTTCTTCATTTCGGTCTGAACCACCAGGAAGTGGATGTACATCTGAGTCAGGGTCTTGGACAGTTCTCTTCCCTCTGTGGTCTTCATCTCGTCCTCCAGAACAGCAGCAGTGATCCAGCAGAAGACTGGGATGTGGCACATGATGTAGATGCTTTGTGAGGTCTTGATGTGGGAGATAATCCTGCTGGCCTGCTTCTCATCTCTGAATCTCTTCCTGAAGTACTCCTCCTTCTGTGAGTCAGTGAACCCTCTGACCTCCGTCACCAAGTGAACATACTCAGGACGGATCTGATCGGCTGCTGCAGGTCGTGTGGTTATCCAGAGGTGAGCAGAGGGAAGCAGGTTCCCTCTGATGAGGTTTGTCAGCAGAACATCTACTGAGGTGGACTCTGTAACATCAGAAATGTCCTCAGTGTTGTTGAAGTCCAGAGGAAGTCGACACTCATCCAGACCATCAAAGATGAACAGAACCTGGAAGTGATCAAAGCTGCAGATTCCTGCTTTTTTGGTTTCAGTGAAGAAGTGATGAACAAGTTCCACCAAACTGAACTTTTCCTTTAGGACATTCAGCTCTCTGAAAGTGAATGGAAATGTGAACTGGATGTCCTGGTTGGCTTTGTCTTCAGCCCAGTCCAGAGTGAACTTCTGTGTTAAGACTGTTTTCCCAATGCCAGCCACTCCCTTTGTCAGCACTCTTCTGATTGGTTCATCTCTTCCAGGTGAACCTTTAAAGATGTCCTCACATTTAACAGTGGTCTCTGTATCTGCTGGCTTCCTCCATGTCGTCTCCATCTGTACAGCCTCATGCTCTTCTCTAACCTCTTTTTTCTCTTCCACTATGATGAACAACTCTGTGTAGATCTCATTTAGTGGACATTCATTTCCAGCATTTGTAATTCCCACCAAACGTTGAAATTTTTTCTTCAGTACACACTTTAGTTTCTTCTGGCAGTCAGTGAGAATCTCTGGGGAAAAAAAATGAATAAATGTAACTCATGGGACACATTTCAACATTTGACTCTTTTTTCAGCACTTACAATGTAGTTCAGTCCCTCCAGGTTTTTGCAATGTTGTGATCACACTAATTCACCAAAAATCAGTGATTCACCACATCTTTTGAGTGACCTGGCAACTTTTCCAATTACTGACACATTACCACAATTTTGGCCAATCCTCATCAACTTCCACCAATTTCACCAATCAAATTTGTCCCTGGGTAGCGCTCAAATGCTCAGTCTAACCAATGTGTCGCTGCACCACGTTCACTTCTGTGTTTACAGTGAGTATAAACGGAACACATCAGCAAAAAACCCACGTTTTCCCACACCGTCCCTTCCTCCGTTTCCCCCGGCCCGTTGGTGGATGTCTCCAAGTCTCCGTCCTGACCGTGTGTACGAAGTGCCGGGTTTGTGTTGAAAAAAACCCACCTACCTGAGGTCCTGGCCAGATCAAGCTCATTTACAGTGGCGGTAAATGGCGGAGCTAACTGTGGTGGAGCTAGTCGAGGCCCCAGCTGGATCAGAGCTAAACTACAGCAGAGGTAAGCGGCAGAGCTCAGCGGAGGTGCTAACGGAGGGCGGAGGAGCTAACTGAAGCCCCAGCCGGATTCAAGGTAACCTGGACCAGATACCGACAGGCAGCACCAGCGGAAATTATCCTGCTATCATCAGCTCCTGGACTTCAGCTAGCCACCAAGCTAACCAACATGGGTCCAAAGAGGTTTCAGATTGAGGATATTAAAAAAATCACTTGACTTTCTGGCCGAAGAAGTTTCTGCTGTCAGGCTGCAGCAGAAAAGTATCCTCGCCTTGGTGGAAGAGGTAAAAGTTCTGCGGACTCAAAATGTAGAAAAGGACAACAGGCTTGCTTACCTAGAGAGCAGGGTTGCAGATCTTGAGCAATATACACGGATAAATGATGTAATCATCACTGATCTACAGATAAAACCAAGGTCTTACACCCGAGCAGTGATGGCTGACAACGGGGGTGGGGGGGGGGGGAGCCTGGTGAGCTGGATGCTAGCTCCGCGGAGCAACAGGTGGTGGCTTTCATGCAGTCTAAGGGGATAGACGTGTAGGCCGAGAGCATCGAGGCATGCCGCCCCCTTCCCAAAAGGAGCCTTAACAACAAACCAGCAGTCATCATTAGATTGGTCAACAGAAAACACAGAACAGCACTGCTCAAACAGGGAAAGAAGCTAAAGGGGACCAACATCTTCATCAATGAACACCTAGCTAAATACAATGCCAACATAGCCAGGAAGGCAGGTTACTTGAAGAAACAAGGGAAAATTCAGAGCACTTGGACAACAAACTGCAAAATATTTATAAAGTTGAATGGAACACCAGAGGAAGCCAAAACACGACTCATCAAGGATTTGGAGGAGCTGGACAAATACCAAGGATTAACAGGACCTTTTTATAAGGTAACAATCATCCACTCACATAGATATGACAGTTACTAATAGAAATCACTTCGCTACACCTGAGGACCATAACTATATGGAGCAGATCACGACCAGCCAGAGCTGCAGACATTTGAATACACTGATCATAGCACAGAAGACTTGGAACACGTTATAGATCTGGACAATAATTTATTCTCCTCCATTCTAAATACCTGTTGCTATTTTTCCATAGATCAATACAACAACAGTTTTGATGTAGAGGGAAAATTATCAATATAATTATAATAATTACACTGGTCAACACCAAATTTATTGTCTAAGGTTTTTTTTAACTGATTTAGGACTATTTTGATGTGCTGAATCCAAAAATCAACTTTTTGAATTATGGCCACATGTTCTTTTATACAGTACGTTTTTGTTTACATGTACAGGTATTTTCGCTTTATATGATGCAAAATTCTTTTTTATGTCTTGAAATTCTCTGAATTTTGAACAATGATGACGTAACACTTAATTTAAATGTACTTACCTTTATATAAAGGTAAGTACATGCACAGTATTAAGTAAGTACAGGTTTTTACGTAGCACCTGATCGAGAGAAATGGATGTCATTTTCGGATTCAGCGGTGCAAAATTTTCTTAAATCAGTTTAAAAAACACAGACAACTTACAAAAAAATATTTTTGTAACCCTGTGTTATCAATCCATTTTAATATCAGAAGCCTATATGCACATTTCAGCAACATTAAAGAATTCATAGATCAGTTTTCAAAACGATTCAACATCACTGCAATATCAGAAACTTGGATAAATGAAGCAAAAGGTACGGTCTTTGAGCTGGATGGTTATGAATTCCTATATATTAATAGATGTAATAAAGGTGGAGGAGTGGTTCTGTATGTGGACAAGGATTTAAAATTTAAGGTTCTGGAAAATATGACAACAGCAATTGATAATATATTGGGATGTATCACTGTTGAAATCTGCAATGAAAAGCCAAAAAATGCAATTGTCAGTTGTGTTTACAGAGCACCTGGCTCTGATGTTGAAATCTTTAAGGGTTGGATTGAGGAAACCTTCTCAAAACTAAGAAACAAAACCACTTTTAATTGTGGAGATTTTAAAATTGATTTGCTGAATCCAAACAATCACAAAGCTACAGATGGATTTATAAAGAGATTGCTCAGGACTTCAAGACCGACTTGCGCTTCCAGAGCTCTGCCGTCATGGCTCTGCAGGAGGCCAGCGAGGCCTGCCTGGTGGGTCTCTTCGAGGACACCAACCTGTGTGCCGTCCACGCCAAGAGTGTCACCATCATGCCCAAAGACATCGAGCTGGCCCGCAGCATCCGCGGAGAGAGAGCTTAGACTTTCTGCTGCACATCTCCCGCATCTCCAGGACCCGGAGGCGTGCAGGCCGGATCATCGCTGATCCTTCACACCCTGGTTACATACTGTTTGCCACCCTCCCCTCAGGTAGAAGACTACGGTCCATTCAGACTAAAACCTCCCGGCACATGAACAGCTTTTTCCCCTCTGCCATCAGACTGCTGAACATTAAGTGACTTATTGACTCTCGTGCACTATATACAGCAGCTCAACCAGACTCATGTCATTCATCACTGTTTTTCTGTTGCATTATCGACTGCACTTTGTGGTACTCCACATCATCTGCTACTTGCTAATTTATTTAAAACTGCTGTGACTAGTATTATTTATTATTATTATTATTATTACTACTTATTATTCTACACTTATTGCATGTTTTTAGTTTTTAAGTTTTTTAGTTTATCTCTTTATCTTATCATGTTTTAATGTTGCAGCATTGCACCGGGACAAATTCCTAGTTTGTGTACTACATGAACAATGGCAATAAATATGATTCTGATTCTGACATCCACCAACCACAATGCTCCGCACTGTGTGTGTACATATATATATATATATATATATACAGTATATACTATATATATATATATATATATATATATATATACATACAGTATATACTATATATATATATATATTTATAGTAATATGTACATATGTATACTAGCTGCTCTTGTTTTTTTTCTCTTGCCTTCTGATTGTTGCTCTGAGTGTTGCTATCCCTGTGCTGTTGCAATCCTGGAATTTCCCCATTGTGGGACTAATAAAGGCTTATCTTATCTTATCTTAAATACAATGTATAGTATGGGATTACATCCCAAAATAACTCGATCTTCCAGAATCACATCTTACTCCGTCAATCTCATTGACAATATATTCACTAATGACATAGAAAATAATGTAACATGTGGACTATTAATAAGTGACATTAATGATCACCTACCAGTTTTTACAGTCTAAGGCAAGAACTATCAGAAAACTACATCCGACAGAATTAAAGTAAAGAAACAAGTGAGAACAGATGAATTACTGGCTGCTCTAGAACATGACTTACTGTCATATAATTGGGATGACCTATATTAAATTAAAGATGTGGATGGTGCATATAAGGGATTTCTTAAAATATTTATGTTTTTAATCAATAACAATTGTCCTATAACTCAGATAAATAAAAAAGTAAAATATAAAAAATGTCCATGGATAACCAAAGGTTTGCAAAATGCCTGCAAAAAGAAAAAAAGTCACTGTATAGAGAATTTATGAGACAAAGAACGAAAGAGGCAGAAAATGCATACAAAAATTATAGAAATAAGTTAACTACTATTATTAGGAATAACAAGAAAGATTATTACAAGAGAATACTAGATAAAAACAAAGATAATATTAAAGGAATGTGGGACATATTGAACAGTATAATCAAGAATGGCTCTAGACATTCACACTATAACTTATGTTGAATTGTATAATCAGAGGAGTTATTGTCTAATTTGACCTTGTTGGATTTTCTTTCCCCCTTTGTTACATTATTCAGTTTCTTTTAAACCTGTACTATCCAAAATAAATAAAGATTCATTCATTCATTCACTATCCGGAGTTTTTTGTTATTAATGATAAGGATGAATACAATATGGATGCTGTAGTTAATAGTTTTAACAATTTTGTTTTGTCAATATTGGTCCAGATCTGGCAGAAAAATTTTCTGACCAAGCTATAACCAGGACAATCTCTGATGAGCTGATAAACAGGAATCCAACTTTCAGTTTGGATGCAGTTACTCTTTCTCTTAATAGCTCTGTGAGGAACCTTGGAGTTATTTTTGATCAGGATTTGTCCTTCAATTCACATATTAAATTTGTTTCTAAGACTGCCTTCTATCATTTGCGTAATATTGCCAAGATTAGGAGCATCTTGTCTCAGAGTGATGCTGAGAAACTGATCCACGCTTTTGTTAGCTCGAGATTAGATTATTGTAATTCTTTATTATCAGGTTGTCCTAAAACATCTTTAAAAAGTCTTCAGCTGATCCAAAATGCTGCAGCAAGAGTTTTAACTGGTACTAGAAAGAGAGATCATATCTCTCCGGTTCTGGCCTCCCTTCACTGGCTTCCCATAGAGTTTAGAATTAAGTTTAAAATCCTTCTTCTTACTTACAAAGCTCTAAACAATCAGGCTCCTCTTTATTTAAAAGATCTGATACTACCGTATTATCCTAACAGAGCACTATGCTCCCAAAATGCAGGACTACTTGTAATACCTAGAATCTCCAAAAGTACAATGGGAGGCAGAGCCTTCAGTTATCAAGCTCCTCTCCTGTGGAATCAGCTGCCAATCTGGATTCGGGAGTCAGACTCGATCTCTGTTTTTAAGATTAGGGTTAAAACCTACCTTTTTGATATAGCCTACAATTAGGGAGGGATCATGTGTTTCTGAACCCTCCCTTAGTTATGCTGCTAATAGGTTTAGTCAGCCGGGGGACCTCCAGTAATGCACTGGGCCTCACTCCTTTCCTCACTCTCTATGAAATTTTTTTTTTTTTGCTGGTCATTAACATTTGTTTGTTCTCTCCCATAGATTGAGTCCCCATCGTGCTGTTTGCTCTCTACATGTCTGTTCTTTTCATTTTCTCTGTCCTCTCACCCCCCAGCCAGTCGCAGCAGATGACTGCCCCTCCCTGAGCCTGGTTCTGCTGGAGGTTTCTTCCTGTTAAAAGGGAGTTTTTCCTCTCCACCGTCGCCAAGTGCTTGCTCACAGGGGATCACCTGATTGCTGGGGTCTTTCTGCAACTGTGGGGGTTCCCCCCTACAGTTGATAGTGCTATGAGATGACTGTTGTTGTGAAATGGCGCTATATAAATAAAGTTGAATTGAATTGAATTGAATTGAATCCAAATCCAATGTTTCTTAAGCATGTGGATGAAAAAGAGGTGATTGATATTGTTATGAAGTGTAAAAACAAAAAGTCAACAGATTGTGGTGACATTGATATAATAGTGAAAAAAGTAATTGATGGGATTTCCAAGCCATTAACCGATATATTTAACTTATCATTTCAAACTGGTGTTTTCCCTGATAAAATGAAAATAGCTAAAGTCATTCCACTGTACAAATCTGATAACAAGCATCATTTCATGAATTATAGACCCTGTTTCACTTCTTCCACAGTTTTCCAAAATTCTTCAAAACCTTTTCAATAACTGTCAAATTCATAGACAAACACAATTTCATCACTGACAGTCAGTTTGGGTTCAGATCAAACAGATCCACATCACTTGCATTATTAGATACCAGAGTGGTGGCTCAGTTGGTAGAGCATCCGCCCCACACCCGGGAGGCCGGGGTTCAAATCCCGGCCGGGTCATGCCGAAGACCATATAAAAGTGGAACTTCCTGCCGTCCAGCTTGGTGCTCAGCAATAAATGGAATGGAGGAGGGAACTCTGTGGCGGCGCCTTGCATGGCAGCGGCGCTCTGATTCTGCACTTGGGGTGTGTGTGATTTACACTGTAGATAGGTAAAGCACAATCTCGTTCTGCTGTACATGATTGGTTGTACAGTTGAACGACAATAAGGGTGATAAAAAAAAAAAAAAGATACAACAGAGGATATAACACATTCCATTGATCAGAAAAGACATGCTGCTGGACTATTCATCGATCTAAAAAAGGCATTTTTTTGAAAACCTGATATCGTATATATGTTACATAATAAAGCACATCTTATTTTTTCCATTGTTTTCCGAAAAAAAAATACACCAAACACACACACATACAAAAAAAAGGCTCCTATCACCCCCCACCCCCCACTCATTCTGCTAATAAAACATCATGTATGACAGCTGTTGTGACGGACAATAATAAACAGGAGAAGCAGTGTGTTAGTTACATTGCATAGACAGTACAGAAGGTGAATGAATTAAGAATTGTTTTTTAGGTAACAGACGAGGGGTGACCAGCTCTTATCAAACCGTGACTCTTAAAAAGAATCAATTTTTTTCCAGATGAAGTTATATAGCGCTTATATAGCGCAAGCAAAGCTCTATATAAGTACAGGTCCTTATCCCTAAGTGTATCAGCTAATGCCTGAAGCCAAAGCTTAACGGTAGGAGCTTCCTTCTTTTTCCAGAACATAAGAATAATTTTTTTTGGCAATGATCAAACTATAGGAGAGGAGTTGGTTTTGTGTTTTCTGTAAGGTAAGTACAGTATGTTATCAGATACTCCAAGTATGATTAAAATGGGGTCTGGTTCAATTTGAATCTGGAGAATTTTTGATAAGGCGTCCAAACTTTTTGTCCAATATCTTGTTAACTTGGGGTAAAAAACAAAGGAATGAATGAGATTTGCCTCTGCTGCAGAGCATTGATCACACTGTGAAGAGACGACTGGAAAATTTTTGTGGAACTTGGGTTTAGAGCACATGTGTCAAAGTCAAGGCCCGCGGGCCGGATCCGGCCCGTGAAAAAATTATCTATGGCCCCCAGAATGATATTTGATTAGTATTAGTACCGGCCCGCAGGCCGCAGCCGCCTGCTGGCGTTTTGAATGCATCAATACTTCATTTCCCACAATGCAACAATAGCCCGCGAACTCAATGCAGTTCTGCGAGCGGGCCTCGGCTTCATTATTCATCAGAATTCAGAGCCGCAGACGGAGCACCCATGATGTGTGGACACAGGAGTGGATTGGTGGCAAGAATGCGTGAGAGGATACGGGATGAAAAGGTCTCAGGTGAGCTGACAGCTTATCACTGCATAATACACCAGGAGTCGTTGTGTGGTAAAGCCTTGAAAATGGAGCATGTAATGAGCGTCATAACGCGTGCAGTTAACTTCATCAGAGCCAAAGGTTTAAATCACCGCCAGTTCAAGGCATTACTGGGCGAGTTAGACACAGAGTATGGTGACGTGCCCTATCACACAGATGTGCGATGGCTAAGCCAGGGAAAGGTGCTGCAAAGATGTTTTGAGCTGCGTGAGGAGAACTGTCTGTTCATGGAAAGCAAAGGAAAAGACACAACAGAGCTCCGAGATGAAACATTTATGTGTGAAATGGCATTTCTGTGCGACATCACAAGCCCTTTGAATGTGTTGAACCTGCAGCTGCAGGGACGGGGGCGTGTCATCTCTGATATGTACAGTACAGTGAAGGCGTTTAAAACCAAGCTGAGTCTGTGGGAGACGCAGATGAGGAAAAAAACTTGAGCCACTTTTCCAGCTGTAAGATCATGAAAGAGAAGCTGTCTACCGCTGTGTTTCTGAGTGCACAGTTTGCTGATAAACTCAACATACTCGGCGCCGAAATTTGCTGACTTTGAAGCCCAAAAAAGCAGGTTTGAACTGCTCTCCAATCCTTTTGGAGTTGACGTGGAAAGTGCACCACCAAACCTACAAATGGAGTTGATTGAGCTCCAGTACAATGACACACTGAGGGAAAAGTATGAGAGTGTGGGTGCTGCTGAGTTTGCACATTTCATCCCCGACACTGCCTCAGTGGCGCATTCAAGTTGCTCAGACGCTGTCTATGTCTGGCAACACATACCTGTGTGAACAACTGTTCTCTTTGATGAAGCTAAACCAAACATCACACAGGAGCCGTCTTACTGATGAACACCTTCATTCAATCCTGAGGATTTCCTCAGCTCAGAGCCTGACCCCCAACATTAATGAACTTGTACAAAAGAGACACTACCAAGTATCAGGCTTAGCCTCAGACAAGTGAGCATCACAGAACATTAACGTTTTTCTAGTTTTTTTATTTCAGTTAAATTTTTACATTTGTTTCTACAAGACGTGATTTTTCTTTGAAGGCAGTATTATTTTGTCTGTGTGCCATAGATTTTGTATTTTATCTTATTGTATTTTATTTATTTATATTCATTTTTCAGTTAATGGACTCAGAGAAAATTGCAGATAGGAGCCATGAGAAAGAATGGAACTGATTTGATTTATTTTTTTTATTTTCTCATTTTACTGTTTGAAAGCAGTAATTGCTAGGACCAGAGCAGCACAATATTGCATTTTCAGTTTTTAATCCTGCAATTTCATTTCTGCATTAATCTTGATATTAAGAAACATTTTATTTTTGAAGGACATTTACTTTTTTGCTGTTTGCCTGTTGAAAATGTTTTCCCTTGAAATAACTGACAGAACCATAAGAAAATATTTCTTTATTCATTTAATGTACAGGACATGCAATTTTTCTTTGAAGAAAGTTTGTTTTTGTCTGTGAGCCTGTTAAAAAATGTTTTCACTTGAAATTACTGACAGAGCCATAAAAATATTGGATTATTCATTCAGTCATTAAATAATATACAGTACACTGTGTTAGGTCTTGGTTCAAAAGGCTATTTGTAATCATTTCAATATGTTTTAATAAACATTCAACCATTTCGGCCCTCGGCTTGTAACAGATTTGGTTTTTTGGCCCTCTGTGTATTTGACTTTGACATCCCTGGTTTAGAGTAATGTAGTCTGTGACGGACATAAAACTGAATCAAACAGTGCCTAGCATTTAAAGAGCAAGTACCGATGACTTCAAGACTCTTATCCCAGAGTCCATCAACGATTTGTGTCCCCAGCTCATTTAACCAATCATTTTTGATTTTGAACACTGAGGGAGGATTGATGGATTGTAAGGCGTCATAAAAAAGTGATACTTTTCAATCAGAGCCAGAGTTTTGAAGAAGCCATTTGTCTAGGACTGTAGCTGATGCACTTTCAGAAGAAGGTATATGGGTATGTACATAATTTCTGATTTGTAGAAACCTAAATAAGTTGCTCCTGGGTAGTTCATACATTTCTTGTAGCTGTTGTTCGAGTACCCCACGCCACAACCCCAATCACCGCCGAAGGGCCGAAGGTGGTCGGCCTTCCCAACACCGATATACCCCCTATGGAAGGAAAATGGGCAATTCTGCTGCTGATCATAACAGGCTTCAAAGATCCACTCAGGGTAATCAGCAAAATGACAGGAATTATCAGAAGACCCAGAATCCAGCATTCAGAAGAGATGGGAAACAACATTGGTGAATCACAGAGACTGACTGTAAAAGCCATATTAATTGCATATGCCATAAGATGTGATATTCTCTGTGTAATCAGTAAAACAAAATGTATGCTCATTGAGTAAAAAATACATGTATTTAATGTATGTAATCACTTGAAATAATGAGTGTAATCAAACTGTATGATTATATGTATCTTTTAACTGCACAAAAGAAGGTTTTATGTGAAACAGATGGTGAAATGTTGGAAAGAACCCTGTTTACTGGAAATGTATTAGAAATGAGGAAATGGGCATGAATGTCCAGCAAACTGGGGTATTTTGGTAATGGAAAATGCTGAGAGGCTAGCGGGAAAGGCCATGAGTCATGAGCGCCAGATCAGTCACATGGGTTACAAGAAATGACTAGCCTGAACATGTGCAGAATGAAGTAATGGTTATATAAAATGTAACTTTAAGCCAATCATAAGAGGCCAAGAAGCCGAGGGTGAGTTTGGGATCAATCAGAGAACTTGGGCGAAGGTTATAAAAACCAAGCCTATTTTCCCCCAAATGTTCATTTTCTCGGCGATCTTCAAGGAGGCAACACCTACCGGAGCAGCGGACTGAAGACGAGGAACGCCAGAAGAGAAGTGAACCAGTTTTCGCCTCAAATCTTCAGCCTTTAACAACTTTTACATCTGCTGCCCTTAAGTGCTATAATAGCACTTTCAAGAGGAGAGAATTGAGGAACTGAAGACTACAGCAGCTGGCCCCGCTCTCAGCTAGGAGGCTGTGAGTCACCGTCGTCGCGGAGCAACAGCGGGAAAAAAGCAGAAGCTCCCCGGGCTGTGGCACCGCTTCGGGGACACGACTCATCGCTCTTCCCCAGCCAAGGCGGCCACCGCCCAGCCTGAAGAGGAACATCGGGCCACAGCTGCTTGTTCCCTCCCTGCCTTCTCTCCTCTTCTCCCGAAGAGAAGCTTCAACAGAGAACAGCTATCGGGCACATCCTTTTCCCCCAAATCTCACCAATTAGGCTTCTTAGATATTATCCACAAATTAATTAGATATTTTTAGCAGGTTTTATTCCAAGGGTTTTTGATTTATTTTGATTTTCCATTTTGAATTTTTGAACTGTTTGATGATTTTTGAACATTTCATTGGGTTTTAGAAACTTTTTGAGTTTTAATCTTTTCGATCAAAGGACTGATTTTACAATTTTTTGACCTTTGAATCAAGGTTTTGCAATCAGGTTCAGGTTCAGGTTCAGGTTCCTTTATTTGTACCCATAGGTAGATTTGTTTTGCAGTTGGTGACATCCATATTTACAAGCCACTAATTACATTCAACATAGACACAAACACAGGCACACATCTTACAAAATAGGTAAATATAAAATATGTACAATATAATTTTTATAGCTTGTTCAACTCTTTGACAGCAGCAGGGACAAAGCTGTTTTTGTAGCGCTGGGTTCTACTTTTTGGGACAGCAAACCTCCGTCTGGAGGGAAGAAGCTGAAAGTTGCAGTGCAAAGGGTGGGAGTCATCATTTAAAATAGAGTCGGCCATCCTCTGTACTTGACTGGTGTACAGGGATGTCAGGCTCAGCTGTGACTCACCAAGCAAACGACTGGACCATCTGACTACCTGATCCAAGGATTTCCTCTGTTTCAGTTCTATCTGACCAAACCATGACATTAAAGAAAAGGATAAAACAGATTCAATAAAAGCCCGATAAAACATAGTCATTATGGTTTGGTCAATTTGGAAGCGTGCAAGTTTCCTCAAACAATGCAAATGTTGCTGACCCTTTTTGCACACCCTTTCACAGTTCACCTCAAAGTTCAATCCACTATCAATAATCGTCCCAAGATATTTGTACGATTGTACACATTCGGTGGTCTGGCCTTTTAGTATGGTGACTTTGTGCCTGGGAGTTTTCCTCCTAAAGTCAATAATCATATCTTTCGTTTTTGTTGTATTCAGCTGCAGGTAGGAATCCTCACACCAGTGAACAAAATCATCAACTACTGGGCCGTGGCCACTCTCACCATCCTGGAGGAGACTGACAATGACTGAGTCATCAGCATACTTTATAATGTGTCTGTTGTCATGTCTGCTCCGACACATGTTTGTGTACAGGATGAAGAGTAGTGGTGACAACACACACCCCTGAGGAGAGCCAGTAGAAGAGCACTTTAGGTCAGACAATGTGCCATTGACCCTTACTCTCTGCGTCCTGTTGGTTAAGAAATCCAGAATCCAACCTACCAGATTATTGCTTAAATCAAATTGTTGCAGGAGCCTTTCAACTAAAATAAGAGGTTGGATTGTATTAAAGGCAGAAGAAAAGTCCACAAATAAAAGCCTGGCGTGTGTCCCATTAAAATCCAGATGTTTGAAAAGCATGTCAAACAGAGTGACAGTGGCATCCTCCACTCCTCTGTGAGGCCTATAGGCAAACTGCAGAGGATCCAATGCATGTTCAGTCTGCTTTAGGACCTCACATCTGACCAGTTTTTCAAAAATTTTCATTAAAATTGAAGTCAAAGCAACTGGTCTAAAGTCATTTACCGTTTTAGGACAGCTGGATTTTGGAATGGGAACAACCACGGCATCTTTCCAGATCTTAGGCACATGTTGTGTCTGTAAGGACTTATTGAAAATGTAATGAAATATAGGACTCAGTTCATGTGCACAGGACTTTACCAGGCGTCCACATATATTATCAGGGCCCTGACTTTTGTTCACTTTTACAGCGCGGAACTCCCTTTTAACATCCTGCATCTCAATATTAAAGTGCTGATTGTCTTTGAGTTTCTGTTTCAAATCTTGGATTTCTGTGCTAAAATCAAAGGAGTCAAAACGACCATAAAAACAATTAAGAGCATTAGCCAGCTCTGTGTCTGAACTAAAACCATCTAAAAACACACAATTACTGCGCTCTGTGCTCTGAAGGCCTGCAATAGTTTTCATACTGGCCCAGGCTGAACCAAGTTTCTTTGTTGCCATCTTGCTTTCCAACTCTGATTTATAATTCTGTTTTGCTCTTAAAATTTCGGCCTTCAGCTCCTTGGTGGCAACCTGTAGCTCAGAAACAGACCCCTGTTTAAAGGCAAGAGCTTTCCTCTGTAAGCAGGATTTAACTGATTTAGTAACCCATGGTTTGTTGTTGGGATATATTTTGACACGTTTACGTGGAACAATCTTATTTTGACAGTAAGCCATGTATGAGCATGTGAGCTCAGCCAGAGAGTCCAAATCATCCCCGCAGGCCATTATGAACATCTTCCAGTCTGTACAGTCAAAGCATTCCTGGAGGCTGTGCTCTGAATCTTCTGTCCACACATCAATGTCTCTCGTCTCCACCTTGCCTCTTCTGAGAGCAGTTTTATATGTGGGCAGCAAATGAACACAGTTGTGATCTGAGGATCCTAAAGGAGGAAGGGGGAGTGATTTATAGGCCCTCTCTATGGATCCATAGCACAGGTCCAATGTCTTTTTTCGCCTGGTTGGGCAGGAGACATACTGATGAAAGTTTTTAAGTGTCTTCTTTAAAGAAACATGGTTAAAATCCCCAAGAATGAAGTTTGGCGCCTCTGGAGAAATTGACTGCAGCCGCTGCACCACATCAGAGATGGTGCTGGAGGCGGAGTCAGCGTCTGCCCTCGGATGAATGTACACAACTGTGATGAAAAGTTGGGGAAACTCTCGAGGCAAATAAAAGGGGCGTAGTGACACAGACAGCAGCTCTACATCGGGTGTACAGATGCGCTCTCTGACTGTGACAGATGTGCAGTACTGCTTATTAATGTATAAACATACTCCGCCCCCCTGACATTTCCCAGTTACCTCTTCCTGCCGATCCGAGCGCAGCGGGGCTCCAAAGCCGTCAATCCACAGGTCTGTATCTCGATCATGCGCAGTAAGCCAAGATTCAGTGAAAGCCATGACGCAGCAGTTCTTAAAATCCTTCTGGTAACGTACGTTGCCTTGGATTTCCTCCACCTTGTTTCTCACAGACTGTGCATTCCCAAAAATGATCGAAGGAAGAGGAATGTTACCAAACTGACGTCTCCTAAGGCGCAATTTCACACCTCCACGTCTTCCACGCTTCCTCCTGCTGCTTCTCTTTTCACCGCTGTGTCCGTCTCTCAAAATAAAGTCCGGCAGTTGAAGATTGAGGTCAGGTCAGAGAATCAGGGTTCTGGGTTTGATTTTAAATTTTTATTCTTTTGGTTTTATGGACTGTTTAATGCAATTTATCCTGTTTTGGTTGAGCTTTGCTGATTTTTAATAAATACCACAGCATATCAAAAGACAGTATGGGACTCTGTGGGCTTAATGATTCAGCGTCCATTCTCATCGGGTGATTTTTGAAAGAAAAGGGTATTTTTTTTTCTACAAGAGGTGTTATGAATCTTTGAGTTTTAAAAGGTTATTCTTAATTCAATGGTGTTTAAAACAGATCCCCTATAAACCAATTTTCCTGGTTTTAAACATTTACCCAGATTACCAAGAGCAATGTAAGACCATGAGAGGCTGTCGTTAATATTGGAGGTGTGTTCCAGGTGTCTGACTGGACAGGTCACTCAATCGGAGGTCTG
Source organism: Pholidichthys leucotaenia (assembly GCA_020510985.1). Taxonomy (NCBI): domain Eukaryota; kingdom Metazoa; phylum Chordata; class Actinopteri; order Cichliformes; family Pholidichthyidae; genus Pholidichthys; species Pholidichthys leucotaenia. The sequence goes on along the minus strand of CM035849.1, from coordinate 4,233,148 downwards.
GTATACAAGAAGTGGGGGTCCTCCAATATATGGAGACAGTACAGCTGGGGTAACTCTCACAGTCACCAAGCACACCTACACAGGTAACAGAATCAGAATCAGATTTATTGCCATTGTTCATGTAGTACACAAACTAGGAATTTGTCTCGGTGCAATGCTGCAACATTAAACATGGAGTAGCACTAAAGATAAAAATAAAAAAACTATGCATGCAATAAAAGCTAGAATATGAATAAGTAATACTAATCTATGCAATTTTTTAAATATATTAACAAGCAGCAGATATTGTGGAGTTCCACATAGTGCAGTCGGTAGTGCAAAAAGAAAACAGTGATAATTGTCATGAGTCTGGTTGAGCTGCTGTACATAGTGCACGAGAGTCTAATAAGTCACTTAGCGTTCAGCAGTCTGATGGCAGAGGGGAAGAAGCTGTTCATGTAGCGGGAGATTTTAGTCTGAATGGACCGAAGTCTTCTGCCTGAGGGGAGGGGGGCAAATAGTGCCTGTCCAGGGTGTGAAGGGTCGGCTATGATCCGACCTGCACGCCTCCGGGTCCTGGAGATGTACAGGTCCTGGAGGGATGGGAGCTTGCAGCCGATCACCTTCTCAGCAGCGCACACAACGCGTTGCAGTCTTAGTCTGTCCCTGGCGGTGGCTCCTGCGTACCACACGGTGATGGAGGTGGTGAGGATGGACTCGATGATGGCCGTGTAGAACTGCACCAACATCTTGGTGGGTAGCTTGAGCTTCCTCAGCTGCCGCAGGAAGAACATCCTCTGCTGGGCCTTTTTGATGAGGGAGCTGATGGTCGGCTCCCACTTGAGGTCCCGGGTGATGGTGGTGCCCAGGAAGCGGAAGGAATCCGCAGTGGTGATGAGAGAGTCTGTGAGGGTAAGGGGGGGCAGAGGGGCTGTGACTTTTCTGAAGTCCACGATCATCTCCACTGTCTTCAGAGCGTTCAGCTACAGGTTGTTGTGGCTGCACCAGGACGCCAGCTGGGCCACCTCTCTCCTGTAGACGGACTTGTCGCCGTTGGAGATGAGCCCGAGGAGGGTGGTGTCGTCCGCAAACTTGATCAGCTTGACAGACTGGTGGCTGGAGGTGCAGGAGTTGGTGTACAGGGAGAAGAGCAGGGGGGAAAGTACACAGCCCTGGGGTGATCCGGTGCTGATGCTAACAGAGTCTGAGACAGTCTTTCCCAGCCGCACATGCTGCCTCCGGTCCGCCAGGAAGTCGGTGATCCACCTGCAGAGGGAGTCAGGCACGTTGAGCAGGGACAGCTTGTCCTGGAGCAGAGCGGGGCGGATGGTATTGAATGCAGAGCTGAAGTCCACAAACAGGATCCTGACGTAGGTTCCTGGGGAGTCCAGGTGGTGCAGGATGGAATGGAGGGCATGATTGACTGCGTCGTCCACAGACCTGTTGGCTCTGTAGGCAAACTGCAGCGGGTCCAGGAGGGGAGTGGTGATGGTCTTGAGGTGGGGCAGGACCAGGCGCTCAAAGGACTTCATGACTACAGAGGTGAGCGCTACAGGTCTGAAGTCGTTAATTCCAATGATCCGTGGCTTCTTGGGGACAGGGACGATGGTAGAGGTTTTGAGGCAGGCCGGCACGTGGCATGACTTCAGGGAGGTGTTAAAAATGTCTGAAGACAGGAGTCAGCTCCTCCGCACAGTGTCTCAGGGTGGAGGGAAACACGCTGTCCAGACCGGGGGCCTTGCGCGGGTTCAGTCTGGAGAACTGTCTCTGCACGTCCTGCTCACTGATGGCAAGGGTGGGGGGGAGGAGGGGGGGCCGCCTTTGATGAAGTGGGGACCATGGAGGCAGTGGCGCTGGGGGGAGGGGGGGAGTTGGACACAGCTGACGAGGTGTCAAAACGGGCATAGTGTTGGGACAGTCTTTGACAAAGGGCTTTGTCATCCTGTCCCTTAGAAGCCTGAGGCCGATAGTTGGTGATTTGCCTCAGTCCTCTCCACACAGAAGCAGAGTCGTTAGCAGTGAACTGCTGCTGGAGTCTCTCAGAATACACAGATTTAGCTCTCCTCAGCTCTCTGCTAAACTGGTATTTGACCTCCCTGTAGCAGTCCCGGTCTCCACTTTTCAACGCTGCTTCCTTCTCCTTCCTGATCTGTCTGAGCTTAGCTGTGAACCAGGGCTTGTCGTTGGAGTAACTCACCCTGGTGCGCGATGGAAGAATGCTCTCCTCACAAAAGTGGATATATGAGGTCACAGTGTCCATGTACTCATCCAGATCATGTGTGGCTCCTTTAAACATGTCCCAGTCAGTTATTTCCAAGCACGTGCGCAGCTCCTCCCAAGCTTCACTGGTCCATTTCCTCGTAGTGCTCACAACAGGTTTTGTGAGCTTCAGTCTCTGTCTGTGTGTGGGAATCAGGTGGACCATCACGTGATCAGATAGTCCGAGCGCAGCGCGGGGAACAGCGCGATACGCGTCCTTAACTGTAGTGTAACAGTGATCCAGCGTGTTCTCTCCTCTGGTGGGGCATTTAATAAACTGTTTGTACCGGGGGAGTTTGTGGCTCAGGTTGCTCTGGTTAAAGTCGCCAACCACAATAACCAGAGAGTCCAGGAAAGTCCGCTCCACTTGCTGAATGTGATCCGCGAGCACGCGCTGAGCCTCGCGCATGTCCGCGTTGAGCGGGACGTAAACAGCGGCCAGGATGAATGAAGCAAACTCACGCGGGGAATAAAATGGCTTGCAGTTGATGAATAAATATTCCAGAGCGGGAGAACAGTGCTGGGAGATCACAGTTACATCGGAGCACCAGCTGCTGTTGATGTAGAAGCAGACTCCTCTGCCTGTGGTCTTGCCAGAGAGCCCCGTGTCGCGGTCTGCACGAAACAGCTGAAATCCCTCGAGGAGGAGCACACTGTCTGGTGTTTTTTCCTTGAGCCAGGTCTCAGTGAAGCAGAGGGCACACGAGGTGGATAGGTCCTTAAATCGCATCAGCAGTCTCAGTTCATCTACCTTGTTATAAAGAGAGTTGGCGTTGGACAGAAAGATTCCAGGCAAAGCCGTGCACGTGCCTCTCCTGCGAAGCCGCACGAGGGCACCCGCTCGTCTTCCTCTCTTTCGCCGTCTCACTTTTTGGGCTAAAAAGTGAACCAGATCGGCGGCAGGAGCCAAAAAAACTGGGAGTAGGTCCGTGGGAGTGAAAGTCCTGATATTTAGTAGCTCTTCACGGGTGTAAGAGCAGGCAGACACACAATTGACGAACAAAAACAAACAAAAAAAGCGCAGTGAAGCACCATGGCAACCACTGTGGGCGCCATCTTGGATCTAACAGAATTTCCTATGAGGAAAATTCCTCTAGGAACTGCAAGCTGGTGAACCTAAACCTCAGTCTTGAGGTTCAAGGTCAAAGGGTCTTCGACACTGTTCAAATGAAACTAAGGTACCATTCAGATGAAGACCACGATAGTGTGAATTCCCAGGTCTCTGCATCGTAGACATCCATTATCAAACTGAGATGGTGGTAAAGATGGATTCCCAGCAATGGGAAGTAAAAAGAAGAGTGATTTAACCCTGAAATGCAACTTAATTTGTTACCAAATTCTGATTGTGCTATTTATAACAACACTTTCACCATAGATGGACTTAGCTAAAGGAGACAGGATCACAGCCCCCAGACTGTATGGGTGGCAATGCTCCCACTCCAACTGTAGCCATCCATCCATCCATCCATCCATCTTCTACCGCTTAATCCTTTCGGGTCGCGGGGGGGCTGGAGCCTATCCCAGCATCTTTGGGCGAGAGGCAGGGTACACTCTGGACAGATCGCCAGTCCGTCGCAGGGCCAACACAGAGAGACCAACAGCCATTCACTCTCACATCCATACCTAAGGACAATTTAGAATCCCCAGTTTTGATGCCAATTAACCTAACTTGCATGTTTTTGGCATGTGGGAGGAAACCGGAGTGCCCGGAGTAAACCCACGCAGACACGGGGAGAACATGCAAACTCCACACAGAAGGGTCACCGATGGTCTGGGGGTGGGATCGAACCCACGATGGTCAAGGGTGGAATCGATCCCATTACCTTCTTGCTGTGCTGCCACTGTGCTAACCACTGCGCCACCGTGCTGCCCGACTGTAGCCAATGAGGGAAATTAATTGTCTTATCCAGCAATCTTGAAATTATTTTAATATTGAAGGCCCAGTAATAAAGACAAAAGTCAGGGAGAGCAAGTCCACCCACCCATCTGGGTTTACAAAGAGAAGCATTTTTCATCCTGTGGTTTTTGTAATTCAAAATAAAAGGTAAAATGACAGTCTAATTTAAAAAAAAAAAAAAAAAAAAGGATTTTGGTAAAAACACAGGTAGACATTAGAAGAGATACAATAACTGAGGAAGAAATATCATTTTGATTGCATTAATCCTCCCAATCAATGAAATAGGGAGAGATCTCCAAAACTGAATATCAGTCTGCAATTTGCCCACAAGAGGGGGGTAATCAGCTTTGAGAAGAGAAGAGAAATCTTTTATCTGAATCCTGAGGTAAGTGAATGTCTGAGTAGAAACTTGATAGATAGATAGATAGATAGATAAATACTTTATTTCGAACAAAAAAGTATAACAAAAACAAAACAAATGACAAATGCAACAAAGTAACAGTATACAGTGTTCGAAAGGGAGAAGGAAGAAGTGAACACTTATTAATTCCATCTCCTCTTTTCCATAAATACACCCATACGAATTATATACAAATTACCACATTTAAGACCCCAAGTAAACAATTTACTGTGTTTTTTTACATATCAACATTAACACCCATCCATCCAAACATACATTGATGTCCATACATCAAAACCAGCCTCAAACAACACAGATATACACAGTGCTGTCCCACCCACCATTCCGTAGTGTCCTATAATGCATCATAAACTATCTTCCAATCTTGTATTAATAATTCCTTTGTCAGTAAATACATAGATTCTTCTGTTCTTATTCTTTTATATTTAATATTTTTGGTATACTTTTTCTTCCTATAATCACATTGATAGACAACAAAAATCGGCAGGTGGTCGCTGATATCATTCAATAAAAGCCCACTCCTGATATTATTTTCCATAATGTTTGTGAATATGTTATCTATTAGTGTGGCACTGTGTGACGTGATTCTGCTAGGTCCGGTAATTGTTGGATGTAAGCCCATACTGTACATTGTGTTGATAAATTCTTCTGTCAAACTATGTTGTTTTGAATTCATCAGATCTATATTGAAATCCCCACAGATGAACATAACTTTATGAGTTAGTTTTGCATACATTTTTTCCATCCAGTCCTTAAATAAGTCAATGTTGGATCCAGGTGTTCTACATCCACAGCTCACTACTATATTCTTCACATTGTCCAGACAGATTTCTATTGTAATACATTCAAATAAATCATCCACAGTTACTGACAGATTTTCAACAACCTTGTATTTCAAGCTCTTGTCAACATAAATTGCAACTCCTCCTTTTTTCACTTTTCTATTTATATAATTTAATTCATAGCCATCCATGGCAACATCCACTCCTTTCTCTTCACTGAGCCACGTCTCTGATATTGCCACAATATTGAATGGCTCTTTAAACTGATGTAAATAATCTTTACTGTTATTAAAGTTGGCATAGAGACTTCTGCTGTTGAAGTGGATCATAGAAATATTGAAATCAGATGTGACCATTGTGTTAAACTGTTCATCTGTGTAGTAACTACAGTCATTATTGATGGAGCTAAATAAATTATTATCAGGGTCTATGTCATATTCTACGTCCTGTGGGCTGTGATCCGTACATTCAAAAACTTTCAGTTCCTGTTGTTCCTGTTTGTTGATCTTTTGTTTCATATTGTTAAATGTCTTGTAGCAGATGAGTATAATCCTTCAGTGTCCTACAGTTGTCTGATTGTTGCTGTGACTCCAGTTCATAATATTCATTGATATTTGTCCAGTTCCATAATATTGCGGATGTTAATGACCTTGGCTTCTTCAGGTGATCCGTTTAATTTGATGAATATTTTACAGGTTGATGTCCAGGTGTTTTGAATCTTTTTCTGCTATCTCAGGTATCTTGCTTTTCTGGCTATTTCTGCGTTTTCTTTTGTGAGGTGCTTGTTTATGTAAATGTTCGTTCCTTTCAGTTTCCTACCTTGTTTCAACAGCGCAGTCTTGTGTTTTCTGTTGACAAACCACATGATCACAGCCGGTTTGTTGCCGTTTTTCCTGGGCAGAGGGTGGCAGGTCTCAATGGTGTTACAGTCCAGCTGAATTCCTTTGGACTGCATGAAGGCCGCCACTTGTTGCTCCGTGGATTTGTCTTCCAGCTCACCGAGCCTCCCACCGCTCGCGCGTATGATCGGGGTTTAATGTGGAGCCCCGTGATGATCACGTCGTTCACCCGGGTTTTCTGCTCCAGTTCTGACACTCTGCTCTCCAGATACGCCAGCCTCTTTTCCTTCTCAGCGTTCTGGATCCGCAGCGCTTTCACCTCCTCGACCAGGTCCAGGATGTTTCTTTGCTGCAGCTTAACAGCAGAAATCTCTTCAGCCAAGAAGTCCAGCGCCCTTTTAATTTCGTCCACCTCCTCAGTCTGCTGAGCTTTCTTGGGACCCATGATCCCGGCCGATGATCGTTGATTGTGATAGTAAGAAAAAAAAAAAAAAAAAAAAAAAAAAACGTGGGAGAAATCCTTTTGTTCTCCCTGAGCATGAGGGGCCTGATTGCTTCACCAGCCACTACAATATTAAGTTATGAGACTGACAATTTCTCTTTTTTCGTACAAGCAGGTTTATTCTCCAGCGGTAGTAACAAAAAAAAAAAAAAAAAAAAAAATACAGCTCAAAACGCTAGCTCTAAACTGAGTTTTAAGCAAGAAACGAAAAGTGCCCCGGGGGAGGTTGTTTGCCCCGCAGGAACGGCTGCTGCGGGCTATTTGAGGGACACAAGTAATTGGAAACTCTTGTGCCTATCTGATCTTTCCATCGAAGATGTCGAAGATTTGTACGTCTTCGTAGTAATGGTCATCGGGATCGTTCTGATTGGATCTGGGATTGTCCTGGTGTACCGTAAATTGATGAAGATGGACATAGCCTATCAAAATGCTGGCCAGGCGAGGCTTAACCATCAAATTGAAAAAATGGAGAGGACTGACAGCGGCAAATGGAGAACTGTCTAGGAAAATGGATTGCATCATGATCACGCTGAGAGCCGTCCACGAAGGATTCAACGTCCAGCACTGAAGGATTAAAGTACTGAATCTTTAAGAGAATATAAAGTTTCTTTCTCTGGGATCAGTACTATTCGACTAATCTGACCCCCTCACACAAGTCCTCCAGATTATCTGCAGTTTTTTGTTTCCAAAACATTTGAGCTGCATTGACTCTACAGACAGTCAGCTGCATGGCTCAAGGACAAATGCCAGCAGCTAAGACAAAACATCTCCTGCCAAAGAGACTTTGTTGTTCTTAACTGATGCAACACCTACACTCAACACTACACCCACACTGACTCAAAAACTGATGAAAAAGATCACTCACTCACTGCTCTCTTTGTGTCCTTGTGTACATTCTTGTCTGCTAACTGTACATTGAGGGCTTTTTTTCTTGTAATCATAATATTGATCATATATGACCGGTATTCTGACAATCAATGTTTTTTTGCTCTTTCCTATTGTGTTATCCTTTTCCTCCCTATGCATCCTGTACCCATCTGATGACAGGCGCGTTTTTCAGACGCTGCCGCGTCACCGGAAATGCAGGTCGTTTTCTGTGTCAAGTCAAATCCCTCGTATGTTATCAGTTGTTTACTGTTAATGTACTTGGCAATAAATCTTTTCTGAGTTCTGAGTTCTGAACTGGGAGCCTTTACCTGTGCGTCCTCACCTTACATGAACCGGAAGTGAAGTGAATGGTAGATGGTGTATTAGGGATAAATCCACCAATCCAATTGGCATCAACTCACTCTTAGTCCAATTAATTCTGTAACCAAAGTTCCAATTATATTTATTTTGTCTAGAATTGCAGGAAGACTGGACTGAGGTTTTGTAATAAACAACAGGACATCGTCGGCATAAAGGCAAATCTTATCAGATGTGTCCGAAATATTAAAGCCATGTACATCTGGATCTGTGCGAACCAACTCAGCGAGAGGCTCAATGGCCAATGTGAACAGGAGGGGTGAGAGGGGGCAACCCTGCCTCGTACCCCTAAACAGGCTAAAATGAGAGGATAGCATTCCATTAGTTAGTATCTGAGCTCTGGGCTGCTTGTACAAAAGTTTTATCCAGGTAATAAATTTATCACCTAGATTAAATTTGTCTAAAACGGCAAATAAGTAGGACCATTCTACTTGGTCAAATGCCTTTTCAGCATTGAGAGAGACAACAACAAGGTTAGTTACTCAAGCTAGTCCTGCAGTGATACATTATATTAAAGAGACGTCTATGGTTGGAAGCAGAGTTTCTGTCAGGAAAAATTCCAGTTTGGTCCAGATGGACGTTTGTCCATGTATTTTCTAAGTCTGTTTGCAAAAACTTTGGCTAATATTTTCTGATCCACATTAAGGAGAGAGATGGGCCTACATCCTCCCACCTCCTCTGGGTCTTTACCCTTTTCGGGATAAGAGTAATTACAGCCTCACAAAGTGTTTGTGGTAATAAATCATTTTTAAAAGTGCAGGTGAACATGCTGAGCATATAAGGTGTAAGCAAATCAGCGAATGACTTGTACAGCTCGGTATGAAGCCCATCAGGGCCGGGGGTTTTACCACTATTTAGAGCGCCTATTGTATCCTTGAACTCTCTTAGGGTGATGTCCTTATTTAGAAAAGTATAATCCTCATGTTTGAGAGTAGAAAGATTATTACTTTTCAAACTAGAAAAGCACTCGGAGAGCGCAGACCTCCGCCAAGGCAGCTCAGTCCCCCATGCTGTGATTACTCAAAAATGTAATTGCTGGACTTTGAAAAGTCCTACATTTATTTTATCTATATTTTCAGATTCCTTGACCATCAAAACATACCTTTAGCGATTGAATTCACGTTGATATCTTTATTAGTTCAGTAGTTATTGACAAAAATCACTTTTTCGGTAATGGTGGTTTTCTTCTGGATATAGCTCCATAGCTTTTGAAGATACAACAAATCCATTGGTACGCCACTGATTCCACAGTGTCTTGGCTATATTTTGGTGTTTGTTGTATGTTTATATCTTAATTTGTTACCTTACAGTGATGAAAAGTCCAAAGATCCCCTATTCTTTGCTGTTCTGGATCACAGTATCCGGAATTTTTGCAGGATCCGGATCACTCTTTGATATTTCCTAGAACCTTTTGGGATCTTATCTTGTACTTTTTTGGCAAGCGTCCTGACTGTGGCGGATGCTAAAAAGTGGAACCCTTATGTGGAGATGCAGGAATAAGTGCAGGCACGGCGAAGTGAGAGTTTAAAAGGGTGTTTATTAATCCGCCATCACAGAACTCACTCCAGCACTGTGTAAGCATGCCGGAGCGAGCCCTCAGGCTCTCGTCAGCAAAAAGGCGATGCGTGCAGTCAGAAGCAGTAGTCAGAGAGCATGAGCAGGTGATATTCAGTTGCTTATATACCCAGCTACAGACAATACATTCACAGCAGTAAGCATGGACATTTGCATCACAGTACAGAGCAGGAAGGCATGAACATTTGCATTTGAGTCATACATATCAACAGCAGGATTACTGGTGCCTGAAATAGACAAAGGGAGGCTGCCTATTGATATCAGTCATTGTTCTGCTAATTGCTCCAGCTGAGCGCTCTGCTTGTCCGTAGGCTGTGGGGGTTACCCACACTACTCCCCCCCAGAGGGCTCAGCGGGGGCTGAGGCCTCGATCGTCCGGCTTTGGTGGCGAGCTGCGGGGAAAGTCTGTGCCGGAGAAGGGGGAGGGAGGAGGGTGGGGGTAGCAAGTGCCGGCCCGGAACGGTGAAGTTGTCTGGGCTGCGCAAAAATTGCATGTGGATCCACAGTGTTGAGGGGCTGTCCCGTTGAACGTGCGGAGATCCACAGCGGCTTGTGAGAAGAAAAATTAGTCTCTGACTCCTCTCGCGGCTATGAAGAAAAACAGGAGCTGCAGCTGTGTGAGGGACTTGGCGTATTGGCTTTAGGTGCGCGCGCAGCCCTAAAGCCCTCGGGGACAGCTGGCGGCTGAATTCCCATTGTGCGCCTTGGCTGAGACCCATACAAAATCCTGTGTGCGAGCTGCGTGTGTGCTTCAGGTGTGTGAGCAGCCCTGAAGGTTCCGATGTGCAGCGGCGGAGGATGATGGTGGTCTGTGGAGCCGTTATTGTCCCGTGCGTGGCGCGCTGTCCTCGTAACCCCCCGGTGTGCACACGGGGGTTCGGTGCGTGGGTGGTCCGCTGTTGAGAGGCGAGTCAGGGAGCTTGATGGAGATCAGCGTCGTTGGCACCGATGGTCCTCCCTGTCTTGGCTGTTGCTGTAGTTCGCTGCTGCCGGGTCATGGTCCGTTCTGGTCAAAGTGCACGTTCTCCGTCGTACGCGCTCGTGTCGATGCGGAGGAGCGGTGAGAGGGAGTAGACAATCTTTGTCCCTCGGCCGGTCCCAGCGTGGATGTCCAGATCAGAAGGTTGCGTTGCACACAGCGTGCTCTTTTCTCGGGGTCACCAGTGTGGCGGATGCTAAAAAGTGGAACCCTTATGTGGAGATGCAGGAATAAGTGCAGGCACGGCGAAGTGAGAGTTTAAAAGGGTGTTTATTCATCCGCCATCACAGAACTCACTCCAGCACTGTGTAAGCATGCCGGAGCGAGCCCTCAGGCTCTCGTCAGCAAAAAGGCGATGCGTGTAGTCAGAAGCAGTAGTCAGAGAGCATGAGCAGGCGATATTCAGTTGCTTATATACCCAGCTACAGACAATACATTCACAGCAGTAAGCATGGACATTTGCATCACAGTACAGAGCAGGAAGGCATGAACATTTGCATTTGAGTCATACATATCAAAAGCAGGATTACTGGTGCCTGAACTAGACAAAGAGAGGCTGCCTATTGATATCAGTCATTGTTCTGCTAATTGCTCCAGCTGAGCGCTCTGCTTGTCCCAGTATGTTGTTGGGGTTACCCACACTGACCATTTACTGTGGAGTTATATACACATATGCTAAAAATGGCCCTATCTCGCAATGATAAAGAATCTTTTAAAAATTCCTGGATCCAGACGGTGATCCAGATCACTCCCAAAATCTAATCATTTCTTCCTTGTTCCATTTCACACGTTTCCTGAAAATTTTGTCAAAATCCATTCATAACTTTTTGAGTTATGTTGGTAACAGACAGACAAACAGACAGACAAACCCCGGTAGAAACATTACCTCCTTGGTGGAGGTAAAAATTTTCCATATCATGAGGTCCTGCATTTGTTTTGGAGGAGTAGAGAGATCCATAAAATTCTTTAAAACAGTTAATATCTTTAGACGAAGTAAAGCAGGCTCTTTGTTTGGACTAATTTTTATAAATGGTGCAATCATTTTCCAGTTTGCGTAATTGTCTTGCAAGCAACCTTTGTGGCTTTTCACCAAATTCAAAAAGCTTCTGTATTAGAAAAATAAAAGATTTAGAAATGTTGGCTGAAACAACCTGATTATATTGAATTCTCAGCTCTATGATTTGCTTATACTTCTCTATGGAAGGGTGGAAGTTTTTTTTTCTCTGAAGTCAGTGCTATTCGACCTGTTTCTTTTGGCGCCCCTCAGCACTCAGTCCTCCAGATAATCTACAGTATTTTTTGTTTTCATAACACTGGCGGGCAGCATTTGACTCTCAAGGACAGCTGTCTGGCAAACCACTCCATCTGCCGTGCTCAAGGACATGTGCCCTCTGCTTCAGACTGTAGTCATAACATCTGCTGCGGGAAGAGAATTTTGTTGTCCTTCAACTGATTGCCACTGATTGCACTCAACTCACTCACACACATACACTGATACACTACACTGACTTGAAGATATTCATCCACTGCTCTCTTTGTGTCATTGTGTGGATTCTATTGTCTGCTAATTGTGCATTGAGAGTTTTTTTCTTGTATATCATAATATCGATCATATTTGAACTATATTCTGATAAACAATGCTTTTTTCTCTCTCCTATTGTGTTTACCTCCCCCTGTTTCTCCCCCATTGTTTCCTGTTCCCCTTCTGTTGACAGTGCCTCCATGGCCGCCGCGTCATTGATAATGTCATTCATGATGTTCTTAGTGTCAAGTCAAATCCCTCGTATATTTACCTGTTTTACTTGTAAATGTGCTTGGCAATAAATCTTTTTCTGATTTCTGATTTCTCTCCCGGATGACTGAGCTCCTCACCCTATCTCTGAGGGTGAGTCCAGCAATCGTACAGAGAAAGCTCATTTCACCCACTTGTATCCGCGATCTCGTTCTTTCGGTCATTACCCAAAGCTCGTGACCATAGGTGAGAGTAGGAATGTAGATTGACTGGTAAATCGACAGCTTTGCCTTAGAACTCAGCTCCCTCTTCACCACAACAGACCGGTACAACGTCCGCATCACTGCAGATGCTGCTCCGATCCATCTGTCAATCTCTCGCTCCATTCTCCCCTCACTCGTGAATAAGACCTCAAGATACTTAAACTCCTCCACTTGGGGCAGGAGCCTGTCTCCAACCCGGAGAGGACAATCCACCTTTTTCCGGCTGAGGACCATGGACTCGGACTTGGAGGTACTGATTCTCATCCCAGCCACTTCACACTCAGCGGCAAACCGTCCCAGCAAGAGCTGTAGATCATTGCTGGATGAAGCCAGCAGGACAACATCATCTGCAAACAACAGAGATGAGATCCTGTGGTCACCAAGCATGACACCCTCCGTTCCTTGGCTGCACCTAGAAATCCTGTCCAAAAAAATTATCAACAGGATCGGTGACAAAGGGCAGCCCTGGTGGAGTCCAACTCTCACTGGGAATGACTCCGACCGAGTGTTGGCAATACAAACCAAACTCTCACAACGGTCGTACAGAGACCAAATAGCTCGTAAAAACAAGCCCGATACCCCATACTCCCGAAGCACCCCCCACAAAAAACCACGAGGGACGCGGTCAAATGCCTTCTCCAAGTCCACAAAACACATGTAAACTGGTTGGGCAAACTCCCACGAACCCTTGAGAATTCTCGAGAGGGTAAAGAGCTGGTCCGATGCGCCACAGCCAGGACGAAAACCACATTGCTCCTCCTGAATCTGAGGTTCGACCATCGGCCGGACTCTCCTTTCCAGAACCTTGGCATAGACCTTCCCAGGGAGGCTGAGGAGTGTGATCCCTCTAAAGTTGGAGCACACCCTCTGGTCCCCTTTTTTGAAGAGGGGAACCACCACCCCGGTTTGCCATGCCAAAGGCACTGCCCCCAACCTCCACGCAATGTTGCAGAGGCATGTCAACAATGACAGCCCAACAACATCCAGGGCCTTGAGGTACTCAGGGCAAATCTGGTCCACCCCCGGGGCCTGGCTACCAAGGAGATTTTTAACCACCTTGGCGACCTCAGCCCCTGTGACAGGCGAGTCATCCCCCTCGTCCCCAAACCCTGCTTCCTCTGTGGAAGGCGTATCAGTGGGATTGAGGAGATCCTCGAAGTATTCCTTCCACCGCCCGACGATATCCCCAGTCGAAGTCAACAGTGTCTCATCCACACCATACACAGTGCGGACAGGGAGCTGCTTTCCCCTCCTGAGCCGCCAGACAGTTTGCCAGAATCTCTTCGAGGCTGACCGAAAGTCTTGTTCTATGGCCTCACCGAACTCCTCCCATACCCGGGTTTTTGCTTCAGCAACCACCCGAGCTGCACTCCGCTTGGCCTGCCGGTACACCTCAGCTGCTTCGGGAGTCCCACAAGCCAACCAAGCTTGATAGGACTCCTTCTTCAGCTTAATGGCCCCCCTCACCACTGGTGTCCACCACTTGGTTCGGGGGTTGCCACCATGAGATGCACCGACCACCTTGCGGCCGCAGCTTTGGGCCGCCGCTTCAATAACAGAGGTGGAGAACATGGCCCATTCAGACTCCATGTCTCCTGACTCCCTCGGAATGTGGTTGAAGTTCTTCCGGAGGTGGGAGTTGAAGACCTCCCAGACAGGGGCCTCAGCTAGACGTTCCCAGCACACCCTCACTATACGTTTGGGTCTATCAGGTCTGAATGGCTTCCTCCCCTGCCATTGGATCCAACTCACCACCAGGTGGTGATCAGTTGACAGCTCTGCACCTCTCTTTACCCGGGTGTCCAAGACAAATGGTCGCAGGTCTGATGACACGATAACAAAATCGATCATCAACCTGCAACCTAGGGTGTCCTGGTGCCAGGTGCACATATGGACACCCTTATACATGAACATGGTGTTCGTTATGGACAAACTGTGGTTAGCACAGAAGTCCAATAACTGAACACCACTCTGGTTCAGATCGGGCAGGCCGTTCCTCCCAATCACCCCCCTCCAGGTTTCACTATCGTTGCCCACATGCGCATTGAAGTCCTCCAGTAGGACAATGGAGTCTCCAAGAGGAGCACCCTCCAGCACCCCAGTCACAGACTCCAAAAAGGGTGGGTACTCTGAAACATCATTTGGTGCATAGGCACAAATGATGGTCAGGACCCGTTTCCCAACCCGAAGGCGCAGGGAAGCAACCCTTTCGTCCACCAGGGAAAACTCCAATATAGAGGCAGCAAGGTGGGGGGATTAAAGAATACCCACCCCTGCTCATCGCCTCTCGCCCGGGGCAACTCCAGAAAAGGTCAAGCTCCAACCCCTCTCCAGGAGACTGGTTCCGGAACTGGAGATGTGTGTTGAAGTGAGGCCAACTATATCTAGCCGGTATCTCTCAACCTCGTACACCAGCTCAGGCTCCTTCCCCACCAGAGAGGTGACATTCCACGTACCAAAAGCCAGTTTAGAAAGCTTGGGATCAGTCCGCCAAAGTCTCCGCCTTTGACCGCCACCTAATCCACATAGCACCGGACCCCCATGATCCCTCCTGTAGGTGGTGAGCCCACTGGAGGGTGGACCCATGTAACTCCTTCGGGCTGAGCCCAGCCGGGTCCCATGGGTGGAAACCCGGCCACTAGACACTAGCCTTTGAGCCCCTCCCCCAGGCCTGGCTCCAGGGTTGGGCCCCGGTAACCCCATACCGGGCAGGGTACACTGAATCCTTGATATAGAATTTATCATGAGAGTCTGTTGGATCGTTCTTAGTCTGGCCCTTCACCCAGGACCAGTTTGTCTTGGGTGACCCTATCAGAGGCAAATTGCCCTGAACAACATAGCTCCTGGGATCACTGGGGTTCGCAAAGCCCTCCACCACGATAAGGTGACGATCCATGAGGGGGCAAAATAACAACCCTGGGCATAATTGGGCATAATAGTCTTTAAATTTTCCAGCCTAAGGTATGCAGATTATTTTCCTGAACCTGCTATTGCAGAAATGGGGCTTTGAGATTCAGTAATAACATGTTTATGAACAATCATTGCTGTTCCATCATCACAGTCATGAAAACGTCACATGAAGAGAAACGTGTCCCTGGTGGGTGGGTGTGGAATGCACATCAAGCAGCATTAATGGAACACATACACAACCTCTGCTTCATCCAGACTGGAGGACGTTTGAGGCCAATTTGTGACCATCATCCTTGAGAGGTTCTAACAGCATTGATGGGAGGAGTTACCTCCTCACTAGAAACTGTAGCTATAGAGCTCTGTTCACATGACTCCCCCGGCTGACCTGGGATCAACCCTGTTTTATCGGCGTTTTTTACAGCAGTGGACAAAATTGTTGGTACCCCTCTGTTAATGAAAGAAAAACCCACAATAGTCGCAGAAATAACTTGAATCAGACAAAAGTGGTAATAAATAAAAATTCTATGAAAATTAACCAATGAAAATCAGACAATGATTTTGAATTGTGGTTCAACAGAATTATTTTAAAAAACAAACTCATGAAACAGGCCTGGACAAAAATGATGGTACTCTTAACTTAATATTTTGTTGCACAACCTTTTTTTTTTTTGTTTTTTTTGTGACTTATTTGTACCCGTAGGTAGATTTGGTTTGCAGTCTGGTGACAAGCCACTGGCTGCTGGTCGCTGCGTGCGCGAGCGCCCTAAACCTACATGTTTTTGGTATGCGGGAGGAAACCGGAGAAATCCCGGAGTAAACTCGCGCAACACGGGGAGAACATGCAAACTCCACACAACTCACTGTTGGTCGGGGGCTGGGATCGAACCCACGATCTCATGATCCCCGCGATCCCCCGGCCGAGGAATCAGAATCAGAATCAGAATCAGGTTTATTGCCATTGTTCATGTAGTACACAAACTAGGAATTTGTCTCGGTACAATGCTGCAACATTAAACATGATAAGATAAGAGAAATAAACTATACATGTAATAAAGTGTAGGATAAGATTAAGTGATACTGGTCAACAGTTAAAATATATATTAGCCAGCAGCAGATACTGTGGAGAACTATATAGTGCAGTCGGTAATGCAGGAAGAAAACAGTGATGATTGACATGAGTCTGGTTGAGCTGCTGTACATGGTGCACGAGAGTCAATAAGTCACTTAGTGTTCAGCAGTCTAATGGCAGAGGGGAAGAAGCTGTTCATGTGACGGGAGGTTTTAGTCTGGATGGACCAAAGTCTTCTACCAGAGGGGAGGGGGGCAAACAGTACGTGACCAGGGTGTGAGGGATCGGCTATGATCCGGCCAGCACGCCTCCGGGTCCTGGAGATGTACAGATCCTGGAGAGATGGGAGCTTGCAGCCCATCTCTAAGGAGATGGGTAAACTGTGCTGGGTAAACTGTGCTGCCACAGTGCTAAACCACTGCGCCACCGTGCAACCTTTTGAGACAATCACTGCAATCAAACCATTTCTCTAACTGTCAATGAGACTTCTGCACCTCTCAGCAGGTATTTTGGCCCACTCCTCATGAGCAAACTGCTCCAGTTGTCTCAGGTTTGAAGGGTGCCTTCTCCAGACGGCATGTTTCAGCTCCTTCCACAGATGTTCAATAGGATTTAGATCAGGGCTCATAGAAGGCCACTTTAGAATAGTCCAGTGTTTGGCTCTTAGCCATTCTTGGCTGTTTTTAGCTGTGTGTTTTGGCTCATTATCCTGTTGCAAGACCCATGACCTGCGACTGAGACCAAGCTGTCTGACACTGGGCAGCACATTTCCCTCTAGAATACCTTGATAGTCCTGAGATTTCTTTGTACCCTGCACACATTCAAGACACCCTGTGCCAGATGCAACAAAGCAGCCCCAGAACATAACAGAACCTCCTCCATGTTTCACAGTAGGAACAGTGTTCTTTTCTTTGTATGCTTCATTTTTGCGTCTGTGAACATAGAGCTGATGTGCCTTGCAAAATAGTTCCAGTTTTGTCTCGTCTGTCCATAGGACATTCTCCCAGAAACTTTGTGGCTTGTCAACATGCAGTTTGGCAAATTCCAGTCTGGCTTTTTTATGATTTGTTTTCAACAGTGGTGTCCTCCTTGGTCGTCTCCCATGAAGTCCACTTTGGCTCAAACAATGACGGATGGTGCGATCTGACACTGATGTACCTTGACCTTGGAGTTCACCTTGAATGTGTTTAGAGGTTGTTCTGGGCTCTTTTGTTGCCATTCTTCATCAAGTTTCCTCCTGCGGCCACGTCCAGGGAGGTTGGCTACAGTCCTGTGGATCTTAAATTTCTGAATAATATGTGCAACTGTAGTCACAGGAACATCAAGCTGCTTGGAGATGGTCTTATATCCTTTACCTTTAACATGCTTGTCTATAATTTTCTTTCTAATCTCCTGAGACAGCTCTCTCCTTGGCTTCCTCTGGTCCATGTTTAGTGTGGTACACACCATGTCACCAAACAGCACAGTGACTACTTGTCACCCTTTAAATAGGCCGACTGACTGATTACAAGTTTGTAGACACCTGTGATGTTAATTAGAGGACACATCTTGGTTGAACATGTCCCTATGGTCACATTATTTTCAATCTTTTCTAGGGGTACCATCATTTTTGTCCAGGCCTGTTTCATGAGTTTGTTTTATAAAACAATTCTGCTGAACCACAAATCAAAAGCATTGTCTGATTTTCATTGGTTAATTTTCATAGACCTTTTATTTATTACCACTTTTGTCAGATTCAAGTTATTTCTGTGACCATTGTGGGTATCGGGTTTGTTGTTACAAGCTATTCGGTCTCTGTACGACTGTTGTGAGAGTTTGGTTCATATTGCCAACACTCGGTCGGACTCATTCCCAGTGAGAGTTGGACTCCGCCAGGGCTGCCCTTTGTCATGATCCTGTTCATAATTTTTATGGACAGGATTTCTAGGCGCAGCCAGGGAATGGAGGGTGTCATGCTTGGTGACCACAGGATCTCATCTCTGTTGTTTGCAGATGATGTTGTCCTGCTGGCTTCGTCCAACAATGACCTACAGCGCTTGCTGGGCGGCTGGGATGAGAATCAGCACCTCCAAGTCCGAGTCCATGGTCCTCAGCCGGAAAAAGGTGGATTGTCCTCTCTGGGTTGGGGACAGGCTCCTGCCCCAAGTGGAGGAGTTTAAGTATCTTGGGGTCTTCTTCATGAGTGAGGGGAGAATGGAGTGAGAGATTGACAGACGGATCAGAGCAGCATCTGCAGTGATGTGAACGTTGTACCGGTCTGTTGTGGTGAAGAGGGAGCCGAGTTGTAAGGCAAAGCTGTCGATTTACCAGTCAATCTATGTTCCTACTCTCACTTATGGTCACGAACTTTTGGTAATGACCGAAAGAACGAGTTCACGGATACAAGCAGCTGAAATGAGCTTTCTCCGTAGGATTGCTGGACTCACCCTCAGAGATAGGGTGAGGAGCTCAGTCATCCGGGAGAGGTTCAGAGTAGAACCGCTGCTCTTCCACATTGAAAGGAGCCAGTTGAGGTGGTATGGGCATCCGATTAGGATGCCTCCTGGACGCCTACCACTTGAGGTGTTTCAGGCACGTCCCACTGGGAGGAGACCCCGGCGCAGACCCAGGACTCGGTGGAGAGACTATGTCTCCCAGCTGGTCTGGGAACGCCTTGGTATCCTCTCTGAAGAGCGGGAGCAGGTGGCTGGGGAGAGGGAAGTCTGGGCTTCTGTGCTTGAACTGCCGCCTCCGCAACCCAGACCTCCGGAAAAGCAGTAGAAGATGGATGGATGGATGGATGGCATTGTGGGTTTTTCTTTCATTAACAGAGGGGTACCAACAATTTTTTCCACGTCTGTAGCCCCCCACCCCCGCGACCCGAAAAGGATTAAGCGGAAGAAGATGAATGAATGAATGTATAAACTAAAAAGAACAGTGCCTAGCACAGATCCCTGTGGAACTCTGTGGCTGAGCTTTGAGTTGGAAAAAAAATTCATTGTTGACATGAACAAACCACTACAATGAAGTTCCATTAAGTCCAACAAGGTGTTCTAATCTATCAAGTAAAATAATATGATCGATAGAATCAAAAGCTGCACGAAGGTCTAAAAGGACAAGTACAGAAACAAGTCCATTATCAGATGCGATGAGGAGGTCATTAGTGACCTTCACTAAAGCTGGTTCAGTACTATGATGGATTCTAAACCCAGATTGAAACTCTTCAAATAAACCATTTCACTGCAAGTTGTCAAATAATTGCATAGCAACAGTTCTTTCTCAGATTTTTGAAATGAAATTCCTACTGCACGTTCTCGTTTATCACGAGTCAATCTTGCCCCGTCTCTTCCTGCTTCTCCACAGACACTACGGAGTTAATGACAGTGGCTTTTATTAACCTCCTTTTAAAGTCCCAGTCAGCTTAATTTAGGAGAGAAATTCACTTTTTTCGTGTCATACATGCATTTTGTTGTGCTTTGGCAATACGTTTCATGCAGTGAACAGGAAATGGTTCTGGAAACTTTTTTCTCCAAAGCATGCTCTGCCAGGTACTGTTACATCGATTCAATTCATCGATAATTTTCATGCTGTAATCCATCCCAATGGAAATACTGACTATTGAGACTGGTGTGTTTTCAGTGCTGGTCAGTTATATCCCTGCTCCATCTTTACGTCACTCACCTTCAGGACCATAGGGAAGCTTTGATAACTCCTTCGCCTGCAAGTTCTGACCAATGTCCCTTAAAACCTGTATGGCCACTTTAATAGTGTAGATGCAGTAGGACTCCACCATCAGATCCACTGTGCCCATCTCATCTGCTTCCTTTAGTTTCCTCCCTGGGATCTTTTTGATCTTTCTGACTCCCTCCAGGTCACCCGTCTGCTTCAGGTAAAACTTGAACTTTACAAAGTCTTCTTTTGATAAATCTTCCAGGACTCCCATGAGGGTCTTCTTAGGTGTCGTCATTTTTTCTCTCTGTCAGAATCTGCAAGATGGAGAAGAAATTTATTTACATTGTACTTGTATTTAGAATATTTATGTTATTAAAAGCTGATTATTAGTGTTTTAGAGCTATTGGAGATTTTGTTAAAATCAGAACAGAGAAATGGGCTTTAAACTCCAGGAAATAATCAGAGATATAAATGAAAGTAATATGAGAAAAATGTACAGGATCTGGATACCTTTGAATAATCTGATTTTTATTTCATATTTTGATTTTCATTTCTTGCTTCTAAGCAAGAAACAAAACAACAACAGAATAATCTGAATTTCTTTTTAATGAAAAAAAGGAAAAACAATCAAATTTAAATTCGGTTACATTTGGTCTTTGAATGCTGAATGAATGAATCTTTATTTCGGATAGATTAGAAGTACAGATTAAAAAGAAACTGAATAATATAACAAAGGGGGAAAGAAAATCCAACAAGGTCAAATTAGACAATAACTCCTCTGATTATCCAGTTCAACATAAGTTATCCGAAATGGGTGATGGCTGAAGCTGCAGCTTCTATTGCCCACCCATATTCCATCCAAGAATTCAAAAGAAAAACAAAACAAGAGCGATTACAATTCAGAACAAAGCTAAGACAAAATGTGACAAAAAACTAAGCAACAACACAACACAGACTGGATATGACAATCCTGATGTGATTTTACATGTCATCTTGTATACATGTTTGGAGTATTTCTTCCTTTAGTTTTTGTTTAAATTGTCCAAGCGTTGTACATGATTTTAATTCAGGTCCAAAATCGTTCCATAATCTGACTCCTTGCACTGAAACACAGTGTTGCTTGGTGGTAGTTCTCACTGAAGGTTTTTGAAATATACATGTTCCTCTGAAATGATATTGTTTCTCCCTTATTTGGAACAACTTTTGGATATTTGCGGGCAGTGATAGATTCTTCACTTTAAACATTATTACTGCAGTTTTAAAGTCAACCAGATCTTTCAACTTGAGAGCTTTTAATTTAAGAAAAAGTGGGTTTGTTGGTTCCCTGTAAGCTGTTTTGTTTATTATTCTAATAGCTCTCTTCTGAAGCATAAATTTATTTATTTATTTTATTTATTTTATTTATTTATTTCGGATAATACAGTACAGGTTAAAGAAACTGTATAATATAACAACAAGGTCAAATTAGACAAAGACTCCTTCTACTAAACAATTCCACGTGAGTTATCCGAAATGGGTGATGGCCGAAGCCGCAGCTTATATTGCCCACCCATATTCCATCCAAGAATTCAAAGAAAAAAGAGTAAACAAGACAAGAGTGATTACAATTTAGAACAAAGCTAAGACAAAGTGTGACTGAGAGAAAAAAAAAAAGAAAAAAAAAAAGAAAACTAAGCTAAGCTAAGTTAAGCAGTTACTATTCAAGACAAATTTAAGACAGAATGTCACAGAGAGAAAAAAAAAAAAAAAACTAAGCTACAACACAACACAGGCTGGAAATGTCAATCCTTATGTGAGTTTACATGTCGTCTTGTAAATATGTTTGGAGTATTTCTTCCTTTAGTTTTTGTTTAAATTGTCCAAGCGTTGTACATGATTTTAATTCAGGTCCATAATCGTTCCATAATCTGACTCCTTGCACTGAAATACAGTGTTGCTTGGTGGTTGTTCTCACTGATGGTTTTTGAAATATACATGTTCCTCTGAAGTGATATCGTTTCTCCCTTGTTTGGAACAACTTTTGGATATTTGCAGGCAGTGATAAATTCTTCACTTTGAACATTATTATTGCGGTTTTAAAGTCAACCAGATCTTTCAACTTGAGAGTTTTTTGTTTAAGAAAAAGTGGGTTTGTTGGTTCCCTGTAAGCTGCTTTGTTGATTATTCTAATAGCTCTCTTTTGAAGCATAAAGAGTGGATATATGTTTGTTTTATATGTATTTCCCCATACTTCATTGCAATATGTCATGTATGGGAGTATTAATGAATGATACAAGGTGTATAGTGTGGGTTGATTCAGCAAATATTTCACTCTGTGTAATATTGCAATTGATTTGGATACTTTACCTTTAATATAATTAATATGTGACTTCCAACACAGTTTGTTATCAATTATTACTCCAAGGAATTTGGTTTCAGATACCCTTTCAATCTCTACACCATTTACACTGA
Source organism: Pholidichthys leucotaenia (assembly GCA_020510985.1). Lineage (NCBI taxonomy): Eukaryota > Metazoa > Chordata > Actinopteri > Cichliformes > Pholidichthyidae > Pholidichthys > Pholidichthys leucotaenia. Next base: position 4,210,594 of record CM035849.1, on the reverse strand, counting down.
GTTTGGGTACTGGATTGTTGTGATGGTTGTTAAAGACTATAAATTTTGTCTTACTTAAATTGAGCGTTAATTTGTTTGAATCAAACCACAGTTTAAGCTTTCCTAATTCCTTCCCGAGTGTATCCAGAAGTTGTTCCAAATTGTTTCCACTGCATAGCAGATTAGTGTCATCGGCAAACAATATTAAGTCCATTTTTTCTGAGACTTTACATATATCGTTTATATACATATTGAATAATAATGGTCCCAAAACTGAACCCTGTGGGACTCCACAGGTGACCTTCAGCAACTCTGAGTTTTTGTTGCTAACACATACATACTGGTATCTATTCTTTAAGTAACTACTTAACCAGGACAGTGCTACACCTCTAATACCAGAATTTTGTAGTTTCTTTAATAATAAATTATGATCTACTGTATCAAATGCTTTTTTAAGATCTAGGAATACTCCAACTGAATACTCTTTATTTTCAGTGGCTGTTGATATTTTTTCTGTAAATTCCATTACAGCAAATGCAGTTGTCCTCTTGTGTCTGAACCCATATTGCTGCTCACATAATAAATCATTCTTCAGTATGAAGTTGTCAATTCTCTCATAGAATATTTTTTCAAGTATCTTGGAAAATTGTGGTAATACTGAAATTGGTCTATAGTTTGAGAGTTCCCCTCTGTCGCCCATCTTGTATATCGGAATTACTTTAGCTATTTTCATTGCATTGGGAAATATACCTGATTGGAGAGACAGGTTGCAGATATACGTCAGTGGTTTCACTATGCATTCGATAACAGTTTTGACTAGTAGCATGTCGATACCATCACAGTCAGTAGATGTTTTACTTTTGAACGATTTAACAATTTCAATGACCTCTCTTTCGTCTGTGTTCTTTATGAAGATGGAGTCTTTTACAGCAGTGTTATTGCATATTGTATCACCTGTTGGCACCGTAGTGGGTATTTCTCGGGCCAGTTTAGGTCCAATGTTAACAAAAAAATTATTAAATTCATCTGCAGGTGAAGCGATATTCACACTCTGAGTCGTTTTATTATTTTTTGGAATATTAGTTGGGTAGCTTGTATTTCTGCTTTTATTTCCAAGGATACTGTTGAGTATTGTCCATGTATTTTTAATATTGTCTTTGTTTTTCTCCAGTTCTTTACTGTAATAGTCTCTTTTACTACATCTTATTATATATGTTAACTTATTTTTGTATGTTTTATACCGCTGCTCTGCTTCTTTTGTTCTTTTCTTTAGGAAAGCTTTATATAATGAATTTTTCTTTTTACACGCCTTTTGTAGTCCTTTGGTTAACCATGGCTTATCAGCAAATTTGTGTTTAAGCTTTTTTATTACTAATGGGCAGTTTTTTTCATAAAGAGTGGTTACAATGTTTATAAATGTGTCATAGGCTTCATTTACATCTGATACATAGACTTCTGTCCAGTCTTGCTTCAGCAAGTCCTCTTTTTTTGTAACTTAGATTTTTATTCATTTTTCATCATATATAATGCATTCAGATCACATTCTACATTTAAAAAACAAAGGGGTTAGGGTAGGGAAAAATAAAAAAAAAATAAACAAAATAAAAATAAAAAATAAAAAATAAAAGGGGGGGGGACAAATGTTGGAGCATCAAGTTTTTAGTTTCCATCTCTTAATTCTTCTGGTTTTTTCAGTGTCTTTGGTTATTCTTTCAATTTCTGCCTCGTTGTTGCACTTTGTAGTGTGTCCATTTCCGCCATTTTTTCTCCCATATTCCTTCTTGCATTCTTCGTCGATATGTTAGTTTTTCCATCATACGTATGTCCTCAACAATGTCAGTCCATTGTTCTTGGTCAGGAAGAACTTCTGATCGCCATTTTTTTGTGATAGTTTTTTTACATGCAATCAACAAGATTTTAACTAGATATCTGTCCTCAGCCTGTATAACACTGTCTTTTTTAAGATCACATAAGTACATCAGGTTACAGTTCATTGGTATATTATATCCTAATATCCTCTGTATTGTCACATGCATAGATTTCCAAAATGATGAGATTTTGCAGCATTTCCAAAACATATGTGAGTGGTCTGCATTTTGAGCTCCACATCCCCTCCAGCATAAAGATTGGGTATTTGAATATTTTCCTTGAATCTGTGGTGTAATGAAAAAGCGAATCAGGTTTTTCCATCCAAATTCCCTCCATGCCCTTGAATTTGTTGATGTGTGTTGTGTTTTCCATATTTCCTGCCAGCTTTCTTCTGTTATGTTTAAATTGAGCTCTTTCTCCCATTTCTCCTTTATATAGTTACTTGTATGATTGTTTGTCATAAGTTTCTGATATAGTTTTGAAATAATTCTTATTTTATTTCCTGCATATGAGCTTAAAATAAGTTGTATAATCTCGTTCACATCTGTTTGGAGGTTATGCCTAATCTTCTTCATATAGTAATCTCTCATCTGCAGATATCTGAAAAATTCCGATCTTTCTAATTTAAATTTTCTCCTGATATTTACAAAGCTCCCGAGATCTTTTTTTCCGATATTGCCCCATGCTGTGATTCCCTTGTTCACCAGATTTTTGTATCCCCTATCTTGTTTTGCCGGTTCAAACTGACTGTCAAATGCTACCCATTTCAATAGTTTTATGTCTTCCCTTATATTATATTTTTGTACTATTTTATACCACAGTTCTAAAGTAAATTTAGTGATTGGGTCTATTTGTTTGATTTGCTTATATGCATCTTTATCCCCTATTATGCTTTGTACTGGGAGTCCCTCAATTTCCTTTTCCATTTCTTTCCATTTTGCCTCATATCCCTCGTCGCACCAACATATGATATATCTTATTTGTGCTGAGTAGTAATATTCCTTTAGACTCGGTAGGCCCATGCCTCCTTTCTCTTTTGGTAATTGGAGGGTTTTATATTTCACTCTTGGTTTTTTACCTCCCCAAACAAATCTCGATATCATCCTGTCCCACTTTGAGAACTGGGCATCTGGAATCTCTGTTGGTATAGCCTGGAAGAGGTAAAGTAATCTAGGTTGTATGCTGATTTTGACTGTCTCAATTTTTGAATTCAGATCCATATTTAAGATTGACCATCTATCAATATCTTTTTTTATTTCTTGTTCCAACCTATCATAGTTTGCTTTATATATTTTGCTTAGGTCTTTAGGTATGTTCACTCCAAGGTATTTTATTTCTTTTTGCTTCCAGTTTAGTTTGATCTTATCAGTTATCTGGTTTAGAGGGTTATAGTGGAATGTCAGTATTTGTGTTTTTGTTATGTTTATCTTGTATCCTGATAATTTTCCAAAATTTTCTATCAAGTTCATCATTTCCATTATTGATTTATCTGGTTGTTCAAGGTAAACTATAATATCGTCTGCAAATAGCCCAATCTTGTGTTCCGCCCCCTTTATTGTTACACCTTTTAATTTCTTATTTTGTCCTATCGCTTGAGCCAATGGTTCTATGAACAGAGCAAACAAGGTGGGCGATAAGCAGCATCCCTGCCTAGTTGATCTTTGTATATTTACTTTGTCTGTTAAGCTACCGTTTATCTTGATTCTTGCCACAGGTTCTTGATATAGCGTCCTTATGCATTGTACTGATTTTTCGTTAAATCCAAAGCGCTCCAGTACACTATATAGGAATTTCCAGTTAACCCTGTCAAATGCTTTTTCTGCGTCTAAACTCATTATTACTGCGCTTTTCTTTTCTTTATGTATTTGGTTAATTATATGTATTGTTCTCCTGATATTGTCATGTGTTTGGCGTCCCTCTATGAATCCAGTTTGATCATCTTCTATCAATTCCGTCAAGAATGTCTTTATTCGTTTACATATAATTGTTGTGTATATTTTATAATCTACATTTAATAAAGAGATTGGTCTATAGTTTCCGCATTGTTCTTTATCTTTCCCTGGTTTTAAAATAACTGAAATGATTGCTTCGTTCCATGTTGGAGGTATTTTGTTGTTGTTCAGCGTCCAATTAAATGACTTTAGGAGTTGTGGCGTGAGTTCTTCTATAAACAGTTTATAAAACTCAGAGGGGTATCCATCACTACCTGGTGATTTACCGTTTTTAAGTGACTTAATCACATCTCTGATCTCTTGTGTTGTTATTTCTGCTGTTAGTTTTTCATTTTGTTGATTTCCTATTGATGGCAAGTCCAATGTGTCTAGAAATTTTTTGATATCTTTAGTATTTGTTTCTTCAGGTTGCGAGTATAGTTCTTGGTAGAAATTATGGAAAATTTCTTCGATGTTTTCTGGGTTAACTGTGGTTTTATTTGTGGTGGGGTCTTTAATCTTGTATACATTATTCATTGTTTGTTGTTTTCTTAACCGTTTTGCCAGCAGTTTTGTGGCTTTTGGCCCCGTTTCATAATATTTTTGCTTTAGATATCTATTTTTCCTTTCAATTTCATCAATTTGCGTTTCTTTTATCTTTGTTTTTTCTTCTTTAATTTCTTGATATATTTTTGGATCATTTGTGCTTTGATGTTTACGTTCTAATTCCCTCAGTCTCTCACATCTTTGTTCATACGCTTCCAGTTTAGTCTTATTTGCTTTTCCTGTTTCAACAATTAATTTACCCCTTAACACGGCTTTTAGTGCGTCCCATAGTATTGTTGGGTCCACTTCTTCATTGTCATTCTCTTGGATATATTCGTTTATGTTTATTTTTATTCTTTCTTTCATTTTCTCATCATTTAACAGTCCTACGTTAAGTTTCCATGTTGTTTGTCGTTTTCTATTGTTTAAATATATTTCCATGTATATAGGATTATGATCTGATATTTCTGCCCCTCCAATCCAACAATTTCTCACCCTGTGTCTGTCACCTTCATTCATAAGGAAGTAATCTATTCTAGAGTGTACTTTATGGGCTGCTGAATAATGTGTATAGTCTTTTTCGAGTGGGTGTAGGTCCCTCCATATGTCTACCATACCCATTTCTGCCAGTGAGGTTCTTATGAACTTTGTTACATGTTTTTTTGTCTTCTTAACACTTGTTGTGTCAACTTCATGATCCATGACAGCATTTAAGTCTCCTCCACAAATTAGGACTCCTTCACTGTGTGTTGCTATGAGATCAAACAGATGTTGAAAAAAACCCTTGTCACTTTCTGGTGGGGCATAGATGTTCACTAATGTAATCTGCATTCTTCCCTTTATTATTACATACCTGCCTTCTTTATCCTGGATTTCCTGTTCACTTTCAAATTGTATTTTGTTTGAGATTAGTATCATAACCCCCCTTTTTGCTCCTCCCTTAAATGAACTGTAGTAGGAGTTCTTATAGCCAAATCTCTTTAGTTTCTCATGTTCTGTCTTGCTCAAATGTGTCTCTTGCATAAATATAATTTCAGCTTTTTCCTTCTTGAATTTTCTTATTATTCTTTCCCTTTTAACAGGTGAGTTCAGACCATTCACGTTTAGTGTCATTATCTTAAGATTTTTACCCATATTCATGTTTTTCCATTTTTTTAACTTGTGCTCCTAGCCCCTTTAACAACAAAAATAACACATATTTATATAAAAACACATTAAAAAAACTCGACCTCCGTACTTTGGGCCTTTCTTCTGCCCACTGGTCCCTGTTGGTGGGTGGGGGGTTTGTCTTCACAGAGTGAAGGGCCCTCCCTAGACTTCTAATTACTATCAAAGTAATAGTCATAAGTCTAGAAATGTCCAACAAATATCACTTAAACCTCTCCTAGCCGTCTGTTTCTCTTTTACCTTGTCTTCTTGGCCTTCATTTCTTCTGTGCCTTTCTTAATCTTTGTTATGATCTAGGCTTTCAGTTGAAAGCCTTGTAGCTTGTCCTGGGCCCGCTGCTCTACGTCTCTCCCCCTTCTTCCGCCGCTCACTCGTCTCCACTCCGTCTGTCGTGGTGCGTTCAGGGCCGCCGCTGCTCCAGCCGTCTCCTTCGGCACGCTCACCTCAAGGCCCCGCTCCATCATATCCCGCGCTGCCTCTTCGGCCGTGTTGTAGGTTCTTGTGCCTTCCTCCCAATGAATCCTCATTTTCGTTAGCGGCGTTTGGAATCTAATTTTTTTCTCTTTCAGCGTTTTTTTAATATTGGCATATTTCTTCCGCTGCTGCACGATTTCTGTCGGGTAGTCATGGTCAAAAAATACCTGTTTGTCGCCGATTCGTATCTTTTTTTTCCATGCTTGCGTCAGGATTCTTTCCTTTATGTCATATTTCACAAAGTTTACCACAACTGACCTGGGTGGAGAGTTTGTTTTCGGGTTCTGTGCCGGTGTTCTGTGCGCCCGTTGAATCTGCAGATCCGTTTCTCCGGGTATTTCCAGTTCTTTTTTTTAAGAACTGATCCATGAATTTTGTCATCGAGTTGCCTTCAATGCCCTCCGGAATTCCAAAGATGCGCATATTGCTTCGTCGGGATCTGCTCTCCAAGTCGTTTATTTTCTCCTGCATCCTCTGCGTTTGCGTCGTCAGGGTCTGTAGTTGTTCGTTTGCCTCGCTTTTCCAATCTTCTAGTTCCGAAATTCGGGTCTGCGCTTCTGTCATACACGCCCGCTGGGAGCGCAGCTCCTCCATGTTTTCCGTTAATTTACGCTCCATTTCTCTTCGGAGGTCCATGATTTCCTCCTTAATTTCTTTTTTCAGTTCCTCCTTAAGAGCCGCTAAATCCTGTTGTAGCTGTCGCTTGAATTCTCTCAACTCTTCACCCAAACTGGCGATGCCAGCGTTCATGTTGTCGAGTCTGGTGTCCTCCATTTTCTCTGCTGTGGACATCTCGTTTTTTTGGGCTTTGCGTACAGCGGTTTTTCCTGCGTTGTTGGAGAGGAATTCTTCAATTTTACCCTGTTTTTGTCCTTGTGCCCGGTTCCTTCGTGTTTTCATCCCTTAGTTTATTGATTCGTTTATGTCGAGTTGGCCATTTACCGATGATTTTTAATCCGGCTAGGGACAGCTCTTTGTTTAAGTGTTATGTCTCTCCGCCATCTTCCCGGAAGTCCCCAGCAAGTCCTCTTTAAGAGAACTGATTGCATTTGGTGATTTGTGTCTGAACGATTTTGAAGTTTTTTCTGCGTTGGGCCCCGTGTGGCCATGGATAAGTGCAAAGGTTGGCAAGTGGTCACTTATATCATTTATCAATAATCCACTTTCTATTTTCTTATCGAAAACATTGACAAACAGGTTGTCAATAAGTGTAGCAGAGTGAACTGTGATTCTACTGGGATGTGTTATTGTGGGATATAGACTCATGCTGTACATAGAGTTCATGAACTCTGTAACTACATTTTGTTGATGAGGATTCAGTAAGTCAATATTGAAATCTCCACAAATTGCTACCATTTTCTTACTAGCAATATTATTGTACAGCTCGACTAATTTATCTCTGAATGTCTCAATGCAAGTTCCCGGTGTTCTATATATGCAGCTTATGATTAGATTTTTTGTTTTATCTTGGTCAATCTCAACAGTAACACATTCCAAAATCCCTGGTAGTGCTAAGGACATTTCATTTACAAGCTTACACCTGTACAGGTCATCAATATACAGTGCAACACCACCACCCTTTTTTTGAGTTCTGTTAATATAAAACATCTGGTATCCCTCTATTGCCATCAGGGGAGCCTGCTCTTTGTTAAGCCAAGTTTCAGAGACTGCAATAGCTGTGAATTTTCTGTCTAGCTGTTTTAAATAGTCCTGAATCTGTGGAAAGTTTTTGTTAAGACTTCTGCTATTGAAGTGTATTATTGATAGTTTACCATCTAATTGCATTTGACTTTTGAATTGTTTTTCAGTGTAATATTCACAGTGGTTATGAATATTGTTGAAAAAGTGGTTATCAGGATCAATATCATTCTCCATCTCTTGTGGTTTATGTTCAGCATAATGGTATGTTTTCAGAGTTTGAGTTTCCTCATTCTGTGTCAAATGACTTCCTCCAACTGGGGATAATTGATGTCTACTTGAGTCGGTCATAAGTTTTTGTTTGTTTTGGTTATTTTTATTAAAGTACTTTGGCATGGTGTATCAAAGAACTATTCTTATCGTGTGTATGAGTATGGATTATCATTGGCTCGTAATTTTCTAATCAGTGTTCATCTGTATTTATCTAAGTCAGTAGCATCTCTGATCATAATACTTTTTGCTTGCTCGGGTGTTCCATTTAGTTTAATCCAAATTCTACAGTTTCTTGTCCAGGTTGCTTGTATCTTATCTTGTTTTTTTAGCATCCGTGCCTGTCGTGCTAATTCAGCGTTTTTTTTTGTCAGGTGTTCATTTATGTAAACTTGAGTTTCCTTTAGCTTTTTGGCCTGCCTCAGTATGTTATTCTTTACCCTTCTGTTCACAAAGCGCATCACAATTGATTTCTTTGTTTTGTTATCTTTCTTCGGTAGAGCATAACAGGCTGAGATTGCATTGGCTTCTACCTTAATGTCTTTATCATTAAGGAACTGAAGCACTTGATTTTCTAAGGACATTGACTCACTCATGGGTGCATCTTCACCACTCAGTCCTACTGTGGCATGGGCGTAGGACTGATATCTGATGTCTAGTCCACTTATAACTAGGTCATCAATACGAGAACCTTGTTCAAGATCCTCGACGCGTTGCTCCAAAAGACGCCCGTGTTGCTCCAGGTCCATAATTTTTTTGTCTTTTTCTTGAATTTTTAAATTTAGGGCTTGTACCTGTTCTATTAGGCCTATTATTTTGTCCTGTTGGTTAGTCAATTTGGCCAATTCATCTGACATAAAGCTCAGAGCTTTTTTGATTTCTTCCATTTCCTCTTAAAGACTGGATATATGTTTGTTTTATATGTATTTCCCCATACTTCATTACAATATGTCATGTATGGGAGTATTAATGAATGATACAAGGTATATAGTGTGGATTGATTCAGGAAATATTTCACTCTGTGTAATACTGCAATTGATTTGGATATTTTACCTTTAATATAATTAATATGTGACTTCCAACACAGTTTATTATCAATTATTACTCCAAGAAATTTAGTTTTGGATACCCTTTCAATCTCGACACCATTTACACTGAGTTTAGATACTAAGTTGTTGTGATGGTTGTTAAAAACTATAAATTTTGTCTTACTTAAATTGAGCGTTAATTTGTTTGAATCAAACCACAGTTTAAGCTTTCCTAATTCCTTTCCGAGTGTATCCAAAAGTTGTTCCAAATTGCTTTCACTGCATAATAGATTAGTGTCATCGCCAAACAATATTAAATCCATTTTTCTGAAACTTTACATATATCATTTATATACATATTGAATAACAGTGGCCCCAAAACTGAACCCTGTGGGACTCCACAAGTAACCTTCAGTAACTGTGAGTTTTTGTTACCAACACATACATACTGATATGTATTCTTTAAGTAACTACATAACCAGGACAGTGCTACCCCCCTAATACCACAATTTTGTAGTTTCTTTAATAATAAATTATGATCCACTGTATCAAATGCTTTTTTAAGTTCCAGGAATACCCCAACTGAGTATTCTTTATTTTCAATGGCAGTTGATATTTTTTCTATAAATTCCATTATAGAAAAATTCCATTATTCATTTCCGGTTCCGGTTCCGCTGGAACCGGCGGCGCCACACGAGTTGGCTGCCTTTTTTTTACAGCAGGAGACGATACAGCAGGGAAGAGCTAGCTAGCACTCAACCGCCATCCGGTGCTAACAGAGAAACTCGACATACCGGGGAACTGTAGTGAAAACAACGCGGGTGCCGGGCTGGAGTTTAGGCGGCGTGCAAGAAATATAAGACAGAATAATAAAGAGCGATAGCAAGAACCAAGCAGAGCGCCCGTAAATCTACTGCAGGAAAAAGCCCCCCAGGAAGCAGCTAGCCACCAAGGCTGCTCGAAAAAGCACTCCGGCCACCGGCGGAGTGAAGAAGCCTCACCGTTACAGGCCTGGTACCGTGGCTCTGAGAGAGATCCATCGCTACCAGAAATCCACAGAGCTGCTCATCCGTAAGCTGCCCTTCCAGCGCCTGGTGAGGGAGATCGCTCAGGACTTCAAGACCGACCTGCGCTTCCAGAGCTCCGCCGTCATGGCTCTGCAGGAGGCCAGCGAGGCCTACCTGGTGGGTCTCCTCGAGGACACCAACCTGTGCGCCATCCACGCCAAGAGGGTCACCATCATGCCCAAAGACATCCAGCTGGCCCGCCGCATCCGCGGAGAGAGAGCTTAGACTTTCTGCTGCACATCCACCAAACACAATGCTCCGCACTGTGTGTCATATATATATATATATATATATATATATAGTAATATGTACTTATGTTTACTAGATGTTCTTGTTTTTTTCTTGCCTTCTGATTGTTGCTCTGAGTGTTGCTATCCCTGTGCTGTTGCAATCCTGCAATTTCCCCATTGTGGGACTAATAAAGGCTTATCTTATCTTATCTTATTAGAGCAAATGCAGTTGTCCTCTTGTGTCTGAACCCATATTGCTGCTCACACAATAAATTATTCTTCAGTATGAAGTTGTCAATTCTCTCACAGAATATTTTTTCAAGTATCTTGGAAAATTGCGGCAATAGTGAAATTGGTCTATAGTTTGAAAGTTCCCCTCTGTCACCCGTCTTGTATATCGGAATTACTTTAGCTATTTTCATTGCATTGGGAAATATAGCTGTTTGGAGAGACAGGTTACAGATATACGTCAGTGGTTTCACTGGGCTGCACGGTGGCGCAGTGGTTAGCACTGTGGCAGCACAGTTTACCCTTGGCTGGGGGATTGTGGGTTCGATCCCAGCCCCCGACCAACAGTGATCTGTGTGGAGTTTGCATGTTCTCCCCATGTCTGCGTGGGTTTTCTCTGGGATTTCTCCGGTTTCCTCCCACATGCCAAAAACATGCAGGTTAGGTTAATTGGAGACTGTAAAGTGGCCCTAGGTGTGAATGTATGTGTGAATGGTTAAGGGATAGCACCGTATCGTGGCTGCTTCATCCATCCAGGTGGATGCCCTCAATTTCCCCTCTGGGGATAAATAAAGGATACTAAATCTAAAAAAAAAAAAAAAAAAAAATATATATATATACAGTATACACACACACACAGTGCGGAGCATTTTGGTTGGTGGATGTGCAGCAGAAAGTCTAAGCTCTCTCTCCGCGGATGCGGTGGGCCAGCTGGAAGTCTTTGGGCATGATCCACCCTCTTGGCGTGGATGGCGCACAGGTTGGTGTCCACGAAGAGAAGAGACCCACCAGGTAGGCCTCGCTGGCCTGCTGCAGAGCCATGATGGCGGAGCTCTGGAAGCGCAGGTCGGTCTTGAAGTCCTGAGCGATCTCCCTCACCAGGCGCTGGAAGGGCAGTTTACGGATGAGCAGCTCCATGGATTTCTGGTAGCGACGGATCTCTCTCAGAGCCACGCTACCAGGCCTGTAACGGTGAGGCTTCTTCACTCCGCCGGTGGCCAGAGCGCTTTTTTCGAGCAGCCTTGGTGGCCAGCTGCTTCCTGGGGGCTTTTTCCTCCAGTAGATTTACGGGCGGTCTGCTTGGTTCTTGCCATCGCTCTTTATTATTCTGTCTTATATTTCTTGCACACCGCCTAAACTCCAGCCCGGCACCCGTGTCGTTTTCGCTACAGTTCTTCGGCATGTCGAGTTTCTCCATTAGCACCGGGTGGCGGTTGGAGCTAGCTAGCCAGCTAGCTAGCTCTTCCCTGCTGTATCGTCCCCCGCTGCAAACAGTGGCTCCGTCCGCCGACTCGGGAGACCCTTGAGGCGATCTGTGTGTCCGTGATATATATATATAGAGAGAGTGAAAGGTGTAGAAAGAAGAAGGAAGATAAGAAAAAGGCAGTTGCAAAGGGCAGCCAACTCGTGTGGCGCCGCCGGTCCGGCGGAACCGGAGCCGGAAAAACTAGAAACCGGAAAACCAGAACCGGAACAGGAAAAATTAGGACCAATGTTAACAAAAAAGTTACTAAATTCATCTGCAGGTGAAGCTGCATTCACACTGAGTTGTTTTATTATTTTTTGAAAGATTGGTTGGGTAGCTTGTATTTCTGTTTTTATTTCCAAGAATATTAAGTATTGTCCATGTATTTTTAATATTGTCTCTGTTTTTCTCCAGTTCTTTACTGTAATAGTCTCTCTTACTACATCTCATTATATATGTTAACTTATTTTTGTATGTTTTATACCGTTGCTCTGCTTCTTTTGTCCTTTTCTTTAGGAAAGCTTTATATAATAAATTTTTCTTTTTACACGCCTTTTGTAGTCCTTTGGTTAATCATGGCTTATCGGCAAATTTATGTTTAACCTTTTTCTTTACTAATGGACAATTTTTTTCATAAAGAGTGGTTACAATGTTTATAAATGTGTCATAGGCTTCATTTACATCTGATACATAGACTTCTGTCCAGTCTTGCTTCAGCAAGTCCTCTTTAAAAGAACTGATTGCATTTGGAGATTTGTATCTGAACGATTTTAAAAATTTTTCTGGATTGGCCCCCGTGTAGCCATGGATAAGTGCAAAGGTTGGCAAGTGGTCACTTATATCATTTATCAATAATCCACTTTCTATTTTTTTATCAATAATATTAACAAACAGGTTGTCAATAAGTGTAGCAGTGTGAACTGTGATTCTACTGGGATGTGTTATTGTGGGATATAGACTCATGCTGTACGTAGAATTCATGAACTCTGTAATTACATTTTGTTGATGTGGATTTAGTAAATCAATATTGAAATCTCCAGAAATTACAACCATTTTCTTACTAGTAATATTATTGTACAGCTCGACTAACTTATCTCTGAATGTCTCAATGCAAGTTCCCGGTGTTCTATATATACAACTTATAATTAGATTTTTTGTTTTATCTTGGTCAATCTCAACAGTAACACATTCCAAAATCCCTGGTAGTGCAAAGGACATTCCATTTACAAGCTTACACCTATACAGGTCATCAATATACAGTGCAACACCACCACCCTCTTTTTGAGATCTGTTAATATGAAACATCTGATATCCCTCTATTGCCATCAGGGGAGCCTGCTCTTCATTAAGCCAAGTTTCAGAGACTGCGATAGCTGTAAATTTTCTGTCTAGCTGTTTTAAATGGTCCTGAATCTGTGGAAAGTTTTTGTTAAGACTTCTGCTGTTGAAGTGTATTATTGATACTTTACCATCTAGTTGCACTTGACTTTTGAATTGCTTTTCAGTGTAATATTCACAATGGTTATGAATATTATTGAAAAAGTGGTTATCAGGATCAATATCATTCTCCATCTCTTGTAGTTTATGTTCAGCATAATGGCATATTTTCAGAGTTTGAGTTTCCTTACTCTGTGTCAGATGACTTCCTCCAACTGGGGATAATTGATGTCTACTCAAGTCAGTCATAAGTTTTTTTTGTTTAGTTTAGTTTTTTTGTTTATTTGTTTAAAGTACATTGACATGGTATGTCACAAAAGAACTATTCTTTTTTTGATTTTGTATACTTTATTGATCCCCAGAGGGGAAATTGAGGGCATCCACCTGGATGGATGAAGCAGCCATGGTACGGCGCTATCCCTTTACCATTCACACACACATTCACACCTAGGGCCACTTTAGAGTCTCCAATTAACCTAACCTGCATGTTTTTGGCCTGTTGGAGGAAACCGGAGAAATCCCGGAGTAAACCCAAGCAGATACGGGGAGAACATGCAAACTCCACACAGATCACTGTTGGTCGGGGGCTGGGATCGAACCAGGGATCCCATGGCCAAGGGTGAGTTGCTGTGCTGCCACAGTGCTAACCACTGCGCCACCGCACCGCATTCTTGCCGTGTGTGTGGATATGGATTTTTATAGTCTCTTAATTTTCTTAATCAGTGTTCATCTGTATTTATTTAAGTCAGTAATATCTCTGATTATTATACTCTTTACTTCCTCAGGTGTTCCATTTAGTTTGATCCAGACTCTACAATTTCTTGTCCATGTTGCCTGTATCTTATTTTGTCTTTTCAGCATCCGTGCTTGCCGTGCTATTTCAGCATTAGTCTTTGTTAAATGTTCATTTAGGTAAACTTCTGTTCCCCGTAGCTTTCTGGCCTGCCTCAGTATGTCACTCTTTACCCTTCTGTTCACAGAGCGCATCACAATTGATTTTTTTGTTTTATTATCCTTTCTGGGTAAAGCATGACAGGCTGAAGTTGCATTTGCTTCAACCTTTATATTTCTACTTTCAAGGAACTGAAGCACCTGGTTTTCCAGGGAGACTGATTCACTCAGGGGAGCCTCCTCACCTCTCAGTCCTGCTGTAGCATGAGCATATGATTGATATTTAATGTCTCGTCCACTTATAATTAGATCATCCATAAGAGAACATTGTTCAAGATCCTCGACGCGTCGCTTTAAGTTTGCAATTATTTTTGTCTTTTTCCTTAATTGTTAATTTTAATTCTCGGGCTTCTTCCATCCATCCATCTTCTACTGCTTAATCCTTTACGGGTCGCGGGGGGTCTGGAGCCTATCCCAGCATCTTTGGGCAAGAGGCAGGGTCCACCCTGGACAGATCGCCAGTCCATCGCAGGGCCAACACAGAGAGACAGACAACCATTCACTCTCACAGTCAGACCTAAGGACAAGTTAGAATCTCCAGTTGATGCCAATTAGCCTCACCTGCATGTCTTTGGCCTGTGGGAGGAAACCGGAGTACCAGGAGTAAACCCATGCAGACACGGGGACAACATGCAAACTCCACACAGAAGGATCACTGATGGTCTGGAAGTGGGATCGAACCCACGATGGTCAAGGGTGGAATCGATCCCATGACCTTCTTGCTGTGCTGCCACTGTGGTAACCACTGCGCCACCGTGCTGTCCTTGGACTTCTTCGATTAGCCCTAATAGTTTAACCTGTTGACTAGCCACTTTGGTCAGTTCTTCTGACAAGAAGTTCAGAGATTTTTTGATCTCTTCCATTTCCTCCTTCTTTGGTGGCATTTTTACTGACCTGTTGATAGTAAAACAATCTCTGCTGGTGTCGCCGGTATCCGATCCGACCGACCTCGAATCCAGCTGGGCCTCAGCTAGCCCCCTCCGCTGCTAGTCCCGCTGCTTACCGCCGCTGCAGCTGAGCTCCTGTCCAGCCAGGGTACCGGCAGCTCCTCCACCGAGTCCCGCCGCCGCTGTAGTTGAGCTTCGATCCTGCTCCTGTCCAGCTGGGGTCCCAGTAGATCCTCCGCTGAGCCCCGCCACCTACCGCTGTCTTCCTCAGTAGTTCCTCTGCAGAGCCCCGCCGCTGTAGCTGGGCTCCGATTCTGGCTGTTATCCAGCTGGGGCCCCGGCTGCTCCTCCACTGGTCCCCGTCTCCTACCACCGCTGTACTTGAACTCTGATCCGGCTCCTGTCCAAATGTTGCCTCGGTTAGTTCCTCCGGGGAGCCCCAATCACCGGGGAGAGAGTCGCTTCTTTGTATCAGTGTTAGGTGCTATGACTAGCTATGGCGTTAGCTATAGAGCTAGCGTTAGCTTAGCAAATGCTTCAGGTAAAGGGTAGCAGCAAACCACAAAAAGAAACGCTAATCAGTTTACTCACGAATGAGAGCAGTCCCAAAAAGTCCAATTCTCACAGCGAGCGCAAAATAATTCTTGAAAACAGAGATCGAGTACCAGCGCACGTGTGGGCATGTGTGGGCACCCAGCACAAGACACCACACACCGCAACGAAACTTAGGCTTCCCAAATTCTCTTTTCAGAAATGGCTCTGATTTTTGTTTCACAATAAAAATGTGGAACTTTTACAAAGACAACCAGAGCACTCTGAGGTGAGTGCAAGATCCCCGCCTCCGTTTTCTCTGAAGATCCCAATACGTCCCGACACAGAGCAGTTTTCAACTGTTCAATACAATTACTGTGGCAGAACCAAATTATGATCAGACCATCATCCAGGAATATACAACAAAGTATAAAACCCATATTTGTAGGTCAGGATCCCAAGGTGAACCTGTGTAGCAAGTT
Source organism: Pholidichthys leucotaenia (assembly GCA_020510985.1). Lineage (NCBI taxonomy): Eukaryota > Metazoa > Chordata > Actinopteri > Cichliformes > Pholidichthyidae > Pholidichthys > Pholidichthys leucotaenia. The sequence goes on along the minus strand of CM035849.1, from coordinate 4,194,633 downwards.
TGGTGACCCTACAGAACTTTAAACGTTCTATAGTAAGTGATCATTGGGAGAGCAAACCTTGACCTTTGACCTTTTGACCCCAAACCTGTAGCCAGAGGTCATGGCCTCAGAGTGAACCTGTGGACCAGGTTTGGTGACCCCAGCTTTCTTTGTTGTTGAGATATAATTCAGAAGCCATTTTGATGATGACCTTTGACCTTGCCATTCCAAAACCTCAGTGACACTTCAGGGTCACAGGGTGAACCTGTGGACCAGGTTTGGTGGCCCCAGCTTTCCTCATTGTACAGTTATAAGACATACGGAATGTTAACCTTGACCTTTGACCTTTTGACCCCAAGCCCATACTCAGAGGTCAGGATTCCAAGGTGAACCTGTGGACCAGGTTTGGTGGCCCCAGCTTTACTTATTTTATAGTAAATGTAGCATAGCCCATTTACCATAGTGCAACTGCAATTTTATTTTGTTATTTCGCCTTTATTTAACCAGGTTAGTCCTACTGAGATCAGAGATCTCTTTTACAAGGGAGACCTGGCCAAGACAGCAGCAACACAGTTAGAGAATGAAAATAAAAGGACAGACGATAAATAAATTAGCTATAAAAACACACTCAGATAAAACACTTGCCCACACAAAGCCTGGACTCCACTGATTTCACTAGAGATTTAAATGCAGTCAAAGGTATGAGGCTTTGTAGATGCAGCTCAGAGTTTATCTTGTTCCTGCATCAGGAGCCCAAAACCTAAAACCTTTCTCTCCTCATTCTGTTCTCATTTTATGAACAACCAGTTGCAGATAATCCACTGAGCAGAGATTATGGCTTCCCTGCTTCCATGTTAAAAGTGAACAGAAATACAGAGGAATTCTCCCCAGAATGGCTTTGTAGATGAACATATGCCAGTGATAGAGGCGACGAGCAGATCATGACGACCAGTTCACTTTACTGTAGACAACACAATGATGAGTGAGGGAAGCACAGTTTGTTAATGGATCTCAAAGCCCCATGATAAACTCTGTACAAGTGAAGACAATGGGCAGGTGCAATGTGAACTTTGACCTTTGACCTCTTGACCCCAAACCCACAGTTAGGTCAGAGTGCAAGTCTTCCAAGATTATTAGATACAACCACTGTATCGATTTGAAAAGCCTACATCGTTTCTTTCGGTAGTTCTTGTGTTTAGAAGCTTTAGGGAAAATCTGACCTTTGACTTTTGACCTCAAGGTCATCCGATGAGAGTGAAATTGCAATATGTGCATCACCAGAGTCTAGCAAAGCATGGTACCAAGGTTCAAAACAATCGGACCAAAACTGTAGGAGGAGTTGATTTCACAAAAGTGGGACAGACAGATGAATGGACAGATGGACCAATAATATAATCCTCCTTCGGGCTTCAATTGGCGGGGGATAAAATTGATGAGTAAAGTTTCTACCACTTCATCCAACTTACTCCAGAATTCCTCTTTCTCTTCTACCTGACATCCAACTTGTGGGGCAGACACACTGACAACGTTCAACATCACACCTTTGACTTCTAGCTTCAAACTCACGATTCTGTCTGACTCCCTCTTTACCTCCTCAACACTCTTCACATACTCTTCCTTCAAGATTACTCCTGCTCCATCTCTCTTCCTATCTACACCATGGTAGAACAGTTTAAATCCACCTCCACTGCTCCTAGCCTTGCTTCCCTTCCATCTGGTTTCTTCAACACACAGCATATCTACCTTTCTTCTCTCCATCATATCAGCAACTCTCTGCCTTTACCAGTCATAGTCCCTACATTTAACATCTCTACTCTCATCTCCACACTTCTACCTTTCCTTTTCTCTCCTTCTTTCCTAACACACCTCCCCCCTCCTCCTCCTCCTCGATCTTCAACCAAAAGTAGCCCAGTTTCCACCAGCACCCTGTGGGTTAGCAGCACCGGTGGTGGTCGTTAACCCGGGCCTCGACCGATCCGCTATAAAAGTCTCATTCGTCATTATCTGCATGTTTGATTTGGTAAAGGTTTTACGTCAGATGCCCTTCCTGACACAACCCTCCCCATTTACCCGGGCTTGGGACCGGCACTACTGACTTGAGCGCCCCCTGCTGCTGGGTTTATCCAGTAAACAATCATTTGAAAAATACAACAATTCAAATGACCTGCATTAATTTCTGTGTTTTCAGAAGTGACTGCAGGGAGCCACAACATGGAGGCTGAAGAGACGCAGGTTGCCGACCCCTGACTTACAATCTAGAAATTGAAATTATTTTTTTAAGTCATTTCAATGTGCCCCGCCCCTCTGAGAAAGTGGCCCCTCCCCCATCAAAGGTCTTCTAGACCCGCCCCTCTTCCTCTATTTTTGTTCCCTCACTTTAGCTTTTTGAAGACTTTCCAACATTCTTCTATTCTGTTTCTCAGTCATTTTGTCAATCATGTGTTTTAATAAATGAAGAAAAGACTCGTCTGACTGAGCTTCAGTTTTCATGGACGAGTCCTGGAGACCAGACCTGTTCACACTTCCTGTTTTAGTCGTTAAACTCTGATGTGACCGTGAGTTTTAATGTTTGGGGCAAGAAGAAAGTGCTGGAAAATTTGCAAGAAAAACGTCACAAAATTATGAGGAAAAAGTGTCAAATTTCCTCCAATGTTTTCCTCTCTCATCATTGGGGCTTCAAATGCATGTGTCCACTGACATGATATAGAAGGTTGATGATGACACTGAGGGACAATTCTCTCATTTTCCAGCTTGTGGGGACATGTCCCCCCGTCCCCCCGTCCCCCCTGGATGTCCACCCATGGTTTTTCCACAGCTTGTGCTGCTGAAATCAGCCAAACTGATGAGGACAGTTACCTGGAGGAGTGAAGACTTTGATGAAGACCCACACAGGCCGTGTCCAGAAATGGGAATGTTGGAGCTGTTGCTGAAATGACTCAGTCGTCATGACGACCGTAACCTGCTGAATGGTCAAGATTGTGACCTGCTTCACAGTTTGCTTCTTTCATGGAGTTTCCACATTATATTGTGGAGCTGCTGATGTAGAGGTGTGACTGACTTCCTCCACCATGTAAAGGTGCTTCACTGGGGGCTTTAACTGCTCAGGGACCCTGTGATGACTGAGCATTTCATTGATGTTGGCGCGCCCCCCACAGGCTGCTTTGGCAATTGTTTAGAATTGATGTGCTGCCCTTGTGTGCAGCTGCAGCACACCTGAGGATGATGAGAACCTTCCATCAGACTGCAATGATGCTGGTTGAAGACACTTTACTGTCATTCATCATTTAGGCTTTGATGCAGTTTCTGCTTATTTCTGCAGAAACCTCACCACACTCTGCTTTAAAGCAGCACTACGCAACTTTCTTGTTCCAGGTAGAAACACTGAAAGGACTACAGCCATGGCGGCTCTGACCTCAGTCACAACAGCCAATCACAGGGCACTACTGTATCAACCAACAACTCGGCCCTCTGTGGTTGGCTGTTGGGACTGCGGTCAGAGTCTCCATAGTTGTAGTCCTGTCAGTGTTCTAGCAAGAACAGAGCTGCTGAAGGTCACGCGGCTCCACTCAGGCTGTGGGGGAAGTGACCTTCACCCGGTGAAAGGTTGGCCCACCATCAGAATAATTCTGCAAAGGTTATTTGAAGGTAAGAATGTTCCATAGTGCCGCTTTAATGTAGCGCAGCTCTGCATGGTGACTGAAACTGCATGTGTCACCACTCAGTCTGGGTGTGAGAGTCTCCTTGTGACAGGAGAATTCCAGCAGCAACAGACCTCCATCCTTCTCTGCAGCACCGACTCATGGTCCTGCTTCTCTCCACTGGACTGCAGCTGAGAACATAGAGAGCAGTTTGACTGCAGCGTTTTGCTCTGGAGCAAATCTGCAGCAGAAGCCTGGACATTTACTGAAGCACATTTGGAGGCTCTGAGCTTCACTTTCACTTGGTAAAAATCACACATTTATGGAGAAAAAAAGCCTTTCAGATTCACCAGGAAAAACTGCACAGATGTGAGAAAAGAGTCACAACTTTTACATGAAAAAGACAGAAACATGAGTTTATTAAAGTACTTTAAACGTGGAAAATAAATCAGAAGAGGTATGAAAGCACTGGAGGCGTTTATCACGGTTTTAACCTGCTGGAAACGGGAGCAATAATGGAAGAGTCGCTTAGCTAAGAGATGTGGTTAGAATTCAAATGCAGCGGCTTCATATGAAGGGAAAGGCAAGGGGGACTGATGATGCTGAGGATATATTTCACCAGCCACTACGATATTAAGTTGTGTTCCCAGTTATGTACCTGGCAGGTTAAGATGACCGAAATTCACCAAGTCAGTGACTTTAATCCATCAGCAGCCTTCAGACAAACTGAACGTGCCAACATTTGGATTTCAAAATAAGGGAGGATTTTCTTGGCGGTGAGGAGATTTCTAAAAAAATAAAACTATAAATATATAGAAATACTATAACAGAAATAACAGCATCCTTGGTCATTTAAGTTAATTTAAATCATCAAAGACAATTTTATTAATATTTTTTCTTTGTAATCAGAGTTAAATTATCCTTCTGCTCTGACTGCAAAGTTATGGTCAAAAATATAAATTATCATCAGGAAAAAGTAAAAAAAAAAAAAATACCACAGTCTGTTTCAAATTTACGGCAGCACGGTGGAGGAGTGGTTAGCACTGCGGCAGCACAGCAACTCACCCTTGGTCAGGGGATCCTGGGTTCGATCCCAGCCCCTGACCAACAGTGACCCGTGTGGAGTTTGCATGTTCTCCCCGTGTCTGCGTGGGTTTACTCCGGGATTTCTCCGGTTTCCTCCCACATGCCAAAAACATGCAGGTTAGGTTAATTGGCATCAAACTGGGGATTCTAGATTGTCCGTAGGTGTGACTGTGAGAGTGAATGGTTGTCTGTCTCTCTGTGTTGGCCCTGCCATGGACTGGCGATCTGTCCAGGGTGGACCCTGCCTCTCACCCAAAGATGCTGGGAGAGGCTCCAGCCCCCCCGCAACCCAAAAAGGATTAAGCGGAAGAAGATGGATGGATGGATGGATATTTCAAATTTATTTAAAAAACAGACAAAAATAAGCAATAAAATAATCCACAAATGTATAATTAAGTTTCAAATGTAGAAGAAAAGTCAATTTTACAAGAGGAAATTACAAAGTTGAGGAACATGGTTTCAAATTTAGGTAAATTTACAGAGAAAAGTAGAAAACTATAAGAAAGTTGCTATAAATTGACGGATATGATTGCTGGGGTCTTTTTGCAACTGTGGGGGTCCCCCCTACAGTTGATAGTGCTATGAGATGACTGTTGTGAAATGGTGCTATATAAATAAAGTTGAATTGAATTGAATTGAATTGAATATGAAAAAGTCCATTGCATGTGAAAATTGTTGTGTTGGGTTCTTTTATAAATAAAGACTGCTGCTTTGGGTGAACACGGAGCCTCCTTTATTAACTGGCTGGAACACATTAACACACAAACTCCACCATATTATTATCCGTCCTGTTGTACCCCTGACAACATCCGGTCTGTGTCGCCCCCTAGTGGCTCCACATATGTAATACTTAGATTACACCACATCCCCCTTACTGAAGCCAAGTTGACCCCTTTTAGCTGAAAACACAAAATACATTCTTATTTCCGTTCCCTTTTGTCAACTAACTATGACAGCATAGAATTAACACATCACCCCCTTTTACAAATCTATAACATTTCTTTTTTTTTTTTCAACACTGTTGCCATGTAAGAACATATTATGCAAAGGCCTCTTATTTTCTATTTAAAGAAGGCATTTTCAGAACTCAACTCTGTTTTCACAAATATTAGCATGCAACTCTACAGATCCAGTCTCTTTGGTTTTATCACTTCTCTACCAGACCTGGTTCTAACAACACCTGGTGTTTCCTGTGCATTGGGCTCAGAAACGGTTTCTGTAGGAGTGTCTTTTCCATTTGACTGGGTCCGTTGTGGTTCCATCTCAGTCTCTGGTATCGACATAGGCACAAGATGAGTGCGATTCCTCCTGATTGTCCCTTGTGGTCCACTGATGACATAGGACCGTGGAGTTTTGTGGACAGATGTCACTGTGCCCTGTGCTTTTGCATCTGTAATCCAAACAGAGTTTCCGGGTAACAGTTTATCCAAATCTCTCGTTCTGTGTCTTTTGTTGAAACATTCTGTTTGCCTCATCCGTCTCTCCTTTTCCACGTGACGAATTTGTTGCAGATTCGGCACGCATGGCTGCAAGGCCTCTGGAAGCATTGGCAGGGTGGTACGAAGTCTACGCCCCATGAGAAGCTGTGCTGGGCTGTAGCCATTTGCCAACGCTGTGGTTCTGTAGGCTAACAGTGCTCGGTATGGATCACTGGCTTTCTTGATAAGATTTTTCACTGTTCTGACAGCTCTTTCTGCCTCACCGTTACTTTGGGGGTACCTGGGACTACTGGTCACGTGCTCAAAACAGTACTCCTTTGCAAAGTCTTCCATTTCCTGACTTGCGAACTGCGGGCCGTTATCCGTGATCAGTATCTCTGGTATTCCGTGACGTGCAAACATAGACTTTAAATGCACAATGACATTGGCAGAGCGAGTTGGGCTGAGCTGGGCAATCTCTATATACCTAGAGAAGTAGTCCACTAATAACAGATAGTTTTTGTCTTGTAGCGTGAACAAATCAGCTCCCAACTTCTGCCATGGCCTTTCTGGTAAATCTGTGGGCATTAAAGGCTCTCTCACATTAACTCTTTCCTGTATGCACTTTCTGCATTTGAGTACAACTTCACTGATCTGGTTGCTTAAACCTGGCCACCATACAGCCTGACGGGCGCGCTCTCTGCATTTAATCACCCCCTGGTGGCCCTCGTGTATCTTATCCAAAACTGCATTTCTCATGTTAGCAGGGATAACTAACCTCGTGCCTCTCAGTAGTAGTCCGTTATGCACACTCAAAACGGCTCTCTCAGACCAGTAGTGCTTCACCGCTCCCTGTAGCTGGTTACGATCCGGCCAGCCTTCTGTGCAGTATTTCATGACTTGTGAACAGACGCTGTCGGACTGCAGTTGCTCTTGGAGATCTGCAAGATATTTGCTGCTTGTAGGGAGTCCCTCTAGCACAGAGTCAACATAAATGTTAGTGTCCTCCATAAGATCTGTGTCTGTGTGAGTAACACTGTTTGTGAGCGGTAAGCGTGAGAGCGTGTCGGCAGTGGTGAGACTTTTGCCAGGGATGTGCTTTATAGTGTATGAGTACCTCATTAGGCGCATACGAAATCTCTGTATACGCGGTGGAAGCGCATCCAAAGCTTGTCCTCCCAGTAGGCTCACTAGTGGCTTATGATCAGTTTCTAGTTCAAAGTGCAGACCCAGGATAAAGTCATTGAATCTTTCGCAGGCCCACGTGAGAGCCAGCGCTTCTTTTTCCAGCTGGGCATAGCGCTGCTCTGTAGGTGTCAATGATCGGGAAGCGTAAGCAACTGGTGACCACACGTCTCTCTCCTTCTGTAGCATGACTGCCCCCAATCCGTATGAAGAGGCATCTGCAGATATTTTCTGTGGTTTGTTTGGGTCATAGAGCTGCAATACAGGAGCACAGGACAGTTCTTGTTTGAGATTACAAAACGCATTTTGTTGTTCATGCCCCCAGTACCACATGTTCTTTGTTGAAAGCAAGTCTCTCAATGGTTTGTCCTTTTCAGAAAGGTTCGGAATGAACTTCCCCAGCTGGTTCACCATTCCGAGAAAGCTCCTGAGCTCACTCACGTTGCTTGGCTCTTTCATGTCCTGAACAGCTTGGGTTTTGTCTGGATCTGGCCTCATTCCTTCTGCTGAAACAATAAACCCAAGAAATTTGACCTCTCTTTTGCCAAACTCACATTTTGACATATTCAACGTAACGCCGGCTTTCTCCACACGCTTCAAGACAGCGTGCAGTCTTGCGTCGTGCTGCTCCTTCGTGGATCCCCAGACCAGGATATCGTCCACGTGACAGACGACTCCGTCGAGACCCGATGTAACCTCTGTCACCATCATGTTTTGGAAATGTTCAGGAGCACTGGAAATACCAAATGGCAAACGGCTGAAGTGGTATCTGCCAAATGGTGTAATGAATGTGGTGAGAAAGGCCGACTCTTTAGACAGTGGTATTTGCCAAAATCCCATATTTGCATCGAGCTTTGAAAAGTACTGAGCACCTGTGAGCATGCCTAGCGTTTGGTCCACAGACGGGAGGATGTATCTTTCGCGACACACTGACTCGTTTAAAGGTGTCATGTCCACACAGATACGCACCTTTTCTTTGTCCTTTTTGGGAGCTACAACCATGCCACAGCACCAATCTGTTGGCTGCTCCACGCGACTGATGACTCCCAACTTTTCCATCCTCTCGAGCTCCTCTTTCACTTTACCCATGAGCGGCAGTGGCACACGCCTTGGCACCTTGAGCGAAAAGGGCTTAGCATCAGGTTTCAGTTTAATCGTGTATGGCTTTTGAACAAGCCCAAGTCCATCGCATAACTTGGGGTACGCTTTTCTCACTGTCTCTTGGTCTATAGTGTCAATTCTGGCAATTAGTTTCAGTCTCACGGAAGCTGTTCTACTCAGTAGTGCCATGCGCAGATTTTTGACAATATAGATTTTCTCAGTAGCGCTCTTGTCACCGTATGTAATAGTCTCTGTCATAGACCCCAACACGGTTAGTGCAGTTCCACCCGGTCCGTAGAGTGGTTTTTGTGCCTTTTCCAACTGTTCATTTTTCTTCTTGAAGATTTCAAATGTTTGGTCAGAAACCGCTGTGACGTCCGCTCCGGAATCTAACTTGAAAGTCACTTTATTTCCTCTCACATTTATGTCTGCCAGCCATGGATCCTCCCCTAGATCCACTTCACCCAGAAAAAGTCCATCTGCATTGTCAGTGACCTCATTCACAGTTGGTTTGGACCTACAGACTCTAATATAGTGTCCACGTTTTTTACAGTTATGGCATTCCGCGTTTTTAGCTGGGCACTGTACTGCTGCATGTGCTGGTGCTTTGCCACACTTGGAACAAACTTTACTGTCTTGTTTTGTCTGCTGAGGCCTTGAGGACTTAATCTGTTTTTGTTCCTTGATTATGAACTTGTTTGCCTTGGCTTTTCTGATGTGTACCGCATCCACGGTTGTTCTGTTAATGCTAGTTTCACCTCTTAGGTCAGTTTGTTGTCGTTTTATTTCTTCAGATTGTCTTGCCATTGTTATAGCTTTAGCTAGGGTAAGATCTTTGTCAAGCTGCATTCTTTCTGACAGCGACGAATCTTTTAGACCCACTACAAGCCTGTCTCTCAAAAGGTCATCATGAAGTGCACCGTACTCACAGTTTTCTGCCAGTGCATAGAGTGCTGTTATGAACGAGTCTACTGGTTCTGCCGGCTGTTGCACTCGCTTGTTGAATTTTGCTCGTTCATAAATCACGTTCTTTCTGGGAACGAAATGTCTATCAAAGGCTGTTTTAACGGCCTCGTACTGCTGGCGCTGCACACTCGTTAGCTCGAGCCCTCTTAGCACGTCGTCAGCCTCATCTCCCATGCAATAAACCAGCGTATTTACTTGGTTTGCCTCAGATGAGTTATTCAGGTTACTTGCCAGTCTAAAACGCTCAAACCGTCTTATCCACTTTTCCCACTCCTGGGGCTTCACAAAGTCGAAGGGCTCCGGTGGTTTAATGGTGAAGGTTGCCGCTGGAGTAGCCGCCGCCATTACTGGATCAATTGGCGCAGCTGCAGCTCTTTGAACTTCGTCTGGCATAGCCGCTAGCCGGTTGCAAAGCTGACTTTTCTCACCTCAAAGCGCACCAACTTCTGACACCATGTTGTGTTGGGTTCTTTTATAAATAAAGACTGCTGCTTTGGGTGAACACGGAGCCTCCTTTATTAACTGGCTGGAACACATTAACACACGAACTCCGCCATATTATTATCCGTCCTGTTGTACACCTGACAACATCCGGTCTGTGTCGCCCCCTAGTGGCTCCACATATGTAATACTTAGATTACACCACAAAAATGACAGCCGGCCGCCATCTTGGATTTCTCGATTATGTAATCATTTAAACACACTTTTATTGGAATAAACAGATAGTATGACCCCTTAAACCTCTGTTTTGACACCAACATCAGCTTTCTAGGTGCCTTAGTAGTCAAGAAACAAAAAAAATGTTAATCGGTGGCCATATTGGCGGCCATATTGGATTTCATCGTGATGGGTTTGTTTCACAAGTAAACTAATAGCATTAATGGAATGCTTGACCCCAAAAACCTATGTCTAGACACCAAAATCAACCTCCTAGCTGAATTAGTTACTGAGATATAGGTGGTGGTATGCATTTTGGCGGCCATTTTGAATTTTGGGCAAAAAAAAAAAAGGTTTCCCGTAATTTTTGGGAGGTACATGGGAGCTTATTTTCATTAAAATGGGTCTAGAATGCTAAATCCAGTGAGAAAAAAAGGTCCTGGGAGGTTGGTCACGAAACCCCCCAAAATGACTCTACTATAATCTATTATGCAGTGGAAGCAATTTGGAACAACTTCTGGATACACTGGGAAAGGAATTAGGAAAGCTTCAACTGTGGTTTGATTCAAACAAATTAACGCTCAATCTAAGTAAGACAAAATTTATAGTCTTTAACAACCATCACAACAACTCAGTACCTAAACTCAGTGTAAATGGTGCTGAGATTGAAAGGGTATCTGAAACTAAATTTCTTGGAGTAATAATTGATAACAAACTGTGTTGGAAGTCACGTATTAATTATATTAAAGGTAAAGTATCCAAATCAATTGCAATATTACACAGAGTGAAATATTTGCTGAATCAACCCACACTATATACCTTGTATCAGTCATTAATACTCCCATACATGACATATTGTACTGAAGTATGGGGAAATACATATAAAACAAACATATATCCAGTCTTTATGCTTCAGAAGAGAGCTATTAGAATAATAAACAAAGCTGCTTACAGGGAACCAACAAACCCACTTTTTCTTAAATTAAAAGCTCTCAAGTTGAAAGATCTGGTTGACTTTAAAACTGCAGTAATAATGTTTAAAGCTAAGAATCTATCACTGCTTGCAAATATCCAAAAGTTGTTCCAAATAAGGGAGAAACAAAATCATTTCAGAGGAACATGTATATTTCAAAAACCTTCAGTGAGAACAACCACCAAGCAACACTGTGTTTCAGTGCAAGGAGTCAGATTATGGAACGATTTTGGACCTGAATTAAAATCATGTACAACGCTTGGACAATTTAAACAAAAACTAAAGGAAGAAATACTCCAAACATATTTACAAGATGACGTGTAAAACCACATCAGGATTGTCATATCCAGCCTGCGTTGTGTTGTAGCTTAGTTTTTTTTTTTCTTTTTTCTGTCACATTTTGTCTTAGCTTTGGTTTTTGAATTGTAATCGCTCTTGTCTTGTTTCTTTTTTCTCTTCTCTTTTTCTCTTTTGAATTCTTGGATGGAATATGGGTGGGCAATATAAGCTGCAGCTTCAGCCATCACCCATTTCGGATAACTGATGTTGAACTGGATAATCAGAGGAGTTATTGTCTAATTTGACCTTGTTGGATTTTCTTTCCCCCTTTGTTATATTATTCAGTCTCTTTTAACCTGTACTATCTGAAATAAAGATTCATTCATTCATTCAAATGTTTGGTGGTGGCCAGAGAGGCTGTTGGCCCGGTTGGCAGCCATGTTTCCGTCAGCCTGCCCCAGGGCAGCTGTGGCTACAGTAGTAGCTTCCACTACCATTGTCTGGACTGAATGAATAGTTTATCTGGAAAAAGTGTCTTTGAGTCTCTATGATAAAGCGCTATATAAATCTGATGCATTATTATGTGCAAAATTAAAAAAAGAAATAAAAATTAACATATTGTAACGTGCTGCTCGACATGGTGACGTCCCACCGGGAGGTTCGAACTCACGCCTCCAGCTCCGGAGTCCCGCACTCTACCTGTGTCACCAATAGGGTCAACCCACTTGGCGAGCAAAGTAGGGTGCTCATATTGAGTTCGCTACAATATTCATACAGACGTGTTTTCTCCCCCCACCAGAAAAATATGTTGCCACCGCGCCACGGTCTTTAAGCCACAGGAAACGCTGCACTACCATCTTGGAAATCTTCCCTTTCACTCGTGCTGCTGTTCTTCTGTCACAAATCACCCCGACACTCATCTCCACCCACTCCACCCTGCCTGCACTGCCTTCTTCACTTCTCTCATTTTCCATTGCTTTTGATGGTTGACCCCAGGTATTTAAACTCATCTACTTTCACTACCTCTCCTCCTTCCATCTTCACCATTACACCTGCCTCCCTCTCATTCACACTCATGTATTCTGTCTTGCTTCTACTGACTTCCATTCCTCTTCTCTCCACAACATACTTCCACCTCTCCAGGTTCTCTTCCACCTGCTCCCTACTCTCACTGCAAATCACAATGTCGTCTGCAAACATCATGTTAACCCTCCCCATTTACCCAGGCTTGGGACCCGGACTATGAGTACACTGGCTTGTGGCCCCTGTGGCTGGATCTAGCTGTCTAAACTAACTGATATATGCATGTTAGTTCATTACAAAATAAGAAAAGCAGGAGCTAATCATGGGCCTATGGTTATGATTTAATTCTTCAGCTTCATTAACAGGCTGACAGCAGCAGAATCTCTGTTTATCCTGAGTCAGCAACAGTTTCTAGAACTTCTTGTATCCAGTTCAGATCAACAGGAACCATTCTGGACACTGACCTCACCTTAATGTGTTTCCAACATCAAACTTAGAGTGATAATGATCATTGCCAAGTTAACCTGCAGTTTTAGGCAGCAAGTTTCAGCTCGTCTTTCCTCTCAGCAGCTGTGTTGATCAGGCTGCTCCATGCTGCCCCCTAGGCTGCAGTACCACTTCCTGCTCTCGCCCTGGGACCTGGGGCGGTGGCTGGATCTTTTTTTTTTTTTTTAATGTATCAAACATAACATGAACACTTATTACTGTACAAGGTCCTATATTAAAACACTATGTACAGTGAAGTTTTCAGGAAACTCCGTCCACCATGTTATCCATGAATGCTGCCATGAACATGACTGTGTCTCAGAGGGAATAAAACAGGTCCACATCAAACTGGAAGGTCTGAGTCCATTTCCAGAGATTAATGTAGAGCTGATTTTTTTTCTCTGTTTCTACAAAAGTGAAAGTGACAGCAGAGAGGTGAACGTGGGGCTCTGTTCTGAGCCCTAGAAGTTGACCAGATGTTGCAGCTGTGTGATCAGACATGTGGAGTTCTTTAAAGGTTCCAGCAGCTGAAAGCCTCCATCAGCAACAGCTGGTTGATGTGGAAGAGAAGAAGGCAGAGCAGCAGAAGAGCCACGCTGGATGTGGGCAGTTTAGTCTGTCAGCAGCAGACGTGAGGAAGAAGATGAAGGACATTAATGATCACATTTCTGATGAAAACTCACCTGCTGGTTCTGCTGCTGTCAGTCTGGAGAGGAAATGAAAGAGAATCCAGAAAATCCAGCGTCTAAATGCTGCAGAAACAACAGCAGCAGAATCCGTGGACTCTTCCTTCTTGGACTTTTTCCTTTGTGAAGCGCAAACAGAACGACCGGAAATAGCCCTCATGTCGATCTCGGCTTGTCAAAATAAAATCGAAACGGCAGAAAGGATCTGATTCCGTTTGGCGTTATTTTTCTTTTATTTTGTCGGTCGCAGCCGGAAGTGGTGGTGCAGCTGCAGAGCGCCGCCGTTTTCACACCAGCCTGCAGCCTGGCTGCTAAATGTGGCTTTAAAATGGGGAAAATGTCCGAAGTTGCAGCGTGGAGCCACGCAGACATCAGCACGTGATGAAAGAGGAGAAGGACTGGCAGAAAGAGACGTTCATAGAGTTCCATGAGCCAGCAGAGAGGACGGAAGGAGACGCTGAGGACACTTGGAACTCAAAGGCTTTATTACCTCCGCCAAGGAGCTGCTGCTGTTACCGGGCTCTGTCTGTCTGTTCCCAACACAACTCAGAAAGTTAGGAACGGATTTTGACAACATTTTCAGCAAAGGAGTGTAATGGCACGAGGAACACATGATTAGATTTTGGTGATGATCTGAGAGTGCATACCTCCACCAAGGCTCTTATCTTCTCACAGTGTGTTAAGATAAGATAAGATAAGATAAGCCTTTATTAGTCCCACAATGGGGAAATTCCAGGATTGCAACAGCATAGGGATAGCAACACTCAGAGCAACAATCAGAAGGCAAGAAAAAACAACATCTAGTAAACATATGTCCATATTACTATAAATGTATATATATAGACACACAGTGCAGAGCATTATGGCTGGTGAATGTGCAGCAGAAAGTCTAAGCTCTCTCTCCGCGGCTGCAGCAGGCCAGCTGGAAGTCTTTGGGCATGATGGTGACCCCCTTAGCGAAGAAGAGACCACCAGGTGGGTCTCGCTGGTCTCCTGCAGAGCCATGACGGCGAAACTCAGGAAACGCAGGACGGTCTTGAAGTCCTGAGCGATCTCCCTCACCAGGCGCTGGACGGGCAGCTTACGGATGAGCAGCTCCGTGGATTTCTGGTAGCGACGGATCTCTCTCAGAGCCACGGGCCTGTGACGGCGAGGCCTCTTCACTCTGCCGGTGGCCAGAGCGCCTCTCCGAGCAGCCCTGTGGCTAGCTGTCTCCTGGGGGGCTTCTTCCTCCAGTAGATTTTACGGGCGGTCTGCTTGGTTCTTGCCATCGCTCTTTATTATTCTGTCTTATATTTCTTTCACGCCGCCTAAACTCCAGCCCGGCACCCGCTTCGTTTTCGCTACAGCTCCCGGTATGTCGAGTTTCCCATTAGCACCGGGCGGCGGCCAAGTGCTAGCTAGCACTAGCTCCTCCCCGCTGTAACGTCTCCCGCTGCAAACCGTGGCTCCGTCCGCCGACCCGGGAGACCCCCTGGGCGATCCGTGCGTCCGTGATATATATACAGAGTGAAAGGTGTAGAAAGAAGAAGGAAGATAAAAAAAAGGCTGTTGCAACAGGCAGCCGACTCGTGTGGCGCCGCCGGTCCGGCGTGAGCCCTGATCTAAATCCTAATTAGCAGCAAAACTCCAAAACTGATGGACAGACTTTGATGCCATTGATTCCGCCAGTGTTACGTAGTGTCCGTAGAATTGACCAAGTGCATTCTGGGTAGGGTAGGAACCGTTAGTTCGCTGAGATCACGTCAGCGTAGGAGACATCGTCACAAAGCAGCTGTGTTGTAAACTGTAATAGTCGTTCTCACAACCGCCGTGGAGAAAAGGTAAACCACAGAATCGGCTTTTATCGTTTCCCAGCATGGAAGAAGAACAGCATAGCTCACGTTTCGGATGTAAGGCGACGCCTGGCCTGGACTGTAGCAGTCAGAAGACCCAACATAACTTTCAAACACAGACCTGAATCGATGGTGGTGTGCTCAGAGCATTTTCATAAAGGTACGTTATGATTTATGGTGTCTGTCTGCTGTTAAAACTTGCTTGGTCATAGCTTTTAGCCTACGTCAGCAGTGCTAAGCTAAGGAGAGCTAAGCTAAAGAAAGACTCCGATATCCGAGTAGCTAGAAAAAGTTCCCACTCACACACCTGTGTGGGCGGCTGTGGCGCAGGTGTAGTGTGACCGGCTACTGATCGGAGGGTCACGGGTTCGATTCCCACTCTGTCTGCAGTCTGCATGTTGAAGTGTCCTTGAGCAAGACACTGAACCCCCGTTGCTCCTGGTGGCCAGGCTAGCGCCTGTGTGTGTGTGTGTGTGTGTGTGGCGGCTCTGCCGCCATCAGTGTGTGAATGTGTGTGTGAATGGGTGGATAGCAGGATCTGTAAAGCGCTTTGGTCATCCAGAGATGAGAAAAAGCGCTATATAAGTGAACACCATTTAAGCGGGTTCAATTTGTTCTACACCAAAGTATTTTCTTGCCGTTTCCTTTGCTTTAACAGCAGAGCAGCTTCTGAAATGCTAGACTGTGATCCTGACTGGGCACCTTCTCTAAACTGTGGGCATGCAGAGCTTCCAGCTGCCACTCCTGACAGGTTGAACCGCTTATACAGACGGGCGAGATTATGACACAAAGAATCGGCAGGGCATGCAAGTGACCCCCAACACAGACCCCCAACATCACTGGCCCCGTGACTGAGATGGATAATGTAGCTCCTTCAGGTCACCTTTTTTTACCTATGTTTTTCTTTCTAAAATGTGTCTTGGGATTCCTTTTGATTACAAAATATATTAACTACAGCTGTTTATTGTCCTGATCAGCAGCAGATGACACCACACCTCTGGCTGAGATGGAGGAGACGACATCTGATGAAGCAGCACTGATCTGTCAGGCTGATGATGCTCCAGAGGAAAATGTGCAAGAACTACAGAACTGCAGCATGTGTCACCTGAGGCTTAAAGAAATTTTACTCTAGCAAGAGGAGAACAGAAAGTTAAAGGGAGAGCTCTCCAGAAAGACCCTGCATGAGAATTTCCTCAAAGATAATGACTCAAAGGTGAAATACTACACAGGGCTTCCATCTTTCAGTTTAATGGTTCTGCTGATGCAATTTTTTCCCAGCCTACCAAAGACAGAAAAAATTTCCCGTTTTCAAATTCTCCTTTTAACTATGATGCATTTCCGGCTTAATTTGCCTCTTGAACATATTGCACACCTTTGACATCAGCAGACAAACCGCATCCCTCCTGTTCTGCGACACCATAAATGTGCTCCATGCACACCTCAGCCCTTTGGTGTTCTGGCCAAAGAGACCTTGTTTGCAGGCTAGCATGCCACATCAGTACGCTGAAATGTTTGGCAGTAAGGTCACAGTTTTTATTGACTGCTTTGAACTTTTTAGTTTTAGAATGTAGGCACTGACATGTTGTTGGTGTGGTTTAGCCATTTTGACATCATGTCTTTAACTGTGTCAATAATATTGAAGCAGTCAAAGCAGCACCTCTTCAATTTTTCTTATTGCTCAAACATTTTGCTTTCTTTCCTCTTTTTATATATGTAAATCACACTGAGTTGCCCTTGTGTGTGAAATGTGCTATATAAATACACTTGCTTGCTTTGTAACAATTTTTGGAATAAAGTACACAATGGCTTACAAACTCCAGCTCTTTATTTCAAAGATGCAAAACTGTAACCATAACCATGACACAATACGAGAATATAAGTTGACATGCATGATCGACATGTACCATTGTTCACACAACGTTATAGCGCATAACTGTCTCATGCTACAGACTAATGTGCACATGTCACAAAACCACGGCTGCTGTGGGGTTGCTGCTTCAGAGTCCCACACATCCTAAATGGAACCACTGAATTTCACAGTTTTGGTTCTCACAGGCAACCATGTCATCCAGCTCTTCTGGCTGCCTGCAAGTCCACCACACTGCTGCTGTGTTCTGTGCCTGTCTTCTGGGATTGTGTGTGGGACCTGGCTGTAATGCAGTTAGACGTCGTCTTTTGGGCTTCTGGGTGGGTTTATCAGCTGCAGTTTTCCTCTTGTGTTGTGGGGTCAGAGTCAGTAAAGTAACAGGCAACAAGCTCAGGTAGGAAAACTTTATAAAAAAAGTTCTGGGCCACTGGTAAAAGTGTTTGCTCCCACAGGTCAGAATCTGGTGTGACGCGTACAACAACACAACTTTTTGTGGTCCAGACAACAACATACCTGTCAAGGCATACATAGCTCATGCTTCCCTTATTGGGGGGACCTTTACACCTGTACTGAGTACTTAAAAACTGTATTTATCGGCAGATGAAAGAAAACTGAAGAAAAAAACAAACAAACAGCAACTGCAACATGAACTATTTCAAATTCATTCATTTATGCTGCCACTCGTCGGCCTCCGTCGGTCTATGATGACCATGGAAGAGAATCCTAAACGTCTACTCTGCTGGAACAGCACCGCCTGTGGCTGAACAGGCTGATGCGCGAATGGCAGTCCCTGTCACACAGGTCGCACTTGTGGGTGGTCTCCGTGCTGCTGGGTCTGTGGCGGTTCTTCCTGCGGGTCCTTTTTTCATCTGCAGCAGCAGTCAGTCTCTCTTCACCGGCCTTGAGCTGTCTGGTCAGGGTGCCTCTCCATTTGGAGCGATCCGTTGCAAGGTCCTCCCAGCGCTCTGTGTTGATCTCCAGGGCCTTCATGTCTCTCTTGCAGACGTCTCTAAAGCGCAGCTGTGGGCGGCCAACGTCTCTCTTGCCAGTTGCCAGTTCTCCATAGAGGACGTCTTTGGGGATTCTGCCATCCTCCATACGGTGAACGTGGCCTAGCCAGCGGAGCCTGCGCTGTCTGAGTAGAGTGAACATGGAGGGAAAGCCGGCGAGGGACAGAACTTCTGTGTTGGGCACTTTGTCCTGCCAGGATATGTCCAGGATGTGGCGATGCAGCGCAAGTGGAAGGAGTTCAGTCTCTTTTCCTGCCGGGCGTATGTTGTCCACGTCTCACTCCCATAGAGCAGTGTGCTGATGACGCAGGCGTTGTACAGTGCCATCTTCGTCTTGACAGAGAGTTTGGGATTCTCCCACACTGGTGTGGTGAGGCGAGCGAGTGTGAAGGCTGATTTTCCAATCCTCTTGTCGATCTCTGTATCAAGGGAGAGGTTGTTGCTGATCGTGGACCCCAGGTACGTGAACTGATTCACGACCTCCAGCTCGTAGTCGTCAATGGTGATGGTTGGTGGTGCTTCCGTGCCTTACACCAAGACGTTAGTCTTCTTCAGGCTGATGGTAAGCCCGAAGTCCTTGCATGCCTGGGAGAAGCGGTCCATAAGGGTCTGAAGCTCCTGCTGTGTGTGGGTTGCGACTGCAGCGTCATCTGCGAACAGCATGTCTCTGATTAGAGCCTCGCGTACTTTGGTTCTGGCTTTCAGGAGGGCGAGGTTGAAAAGTCTGCCGTCAGATCTTGTGTGCAGGTAGATTCCCTCTGTTGCTGTGCTGAAGGCATGCCTCAGGAGCATAGCAAAGAAAATCCCAAAGAGGGTTGGCGCAAGTACACAGCCCTGTTTCACTCTGCTGCGTATGTTGAAAGGCTCTGAGACGTTGCCATCGTGCTGCACTATCCCCTGCATGTTGGTGTGAAATGATTCAATGAGGCTTTGCAACTTTGGTGGGCATCCTATCTTTGGCAGGATCTTGAAAAGGCCCTCTCTGCTGACCAGATCGAACGCTTTGGTGAGGTCGATGAAGGTGACGTACAGGGGCATGTTCTGTTCTCTGCATTTCTCCTGGAGTTGGCGGATGGAGAATATCATGTGTACCGTCGATCGCTCAGCGCGGAAGCCACACTGAGACTCGGGGTAGACACGTTCGGCAAGCTTCTGTAGACGAACGAGAACAACTCGTGCGTAGACTTTGCCAACAACGCTGAGGAGGGAGATGCCCCTGTAGTTGTTGCAGTCGCTTCTCTCCCCTTTGTTTTTGTAGAGGGTGATGATCTTGGCGTCCCTCATGTCCTGTGGTACGGCACCTTCCTTCCAACACTGGCAGAGGACGTCATGCAATGGCAGCAGTAGGGCGGTCTTGCAGTGCTTGATCAGGTCGGGGGATATGCCGTCGTTGCCGGGTGCCTTGCCAGCGGCCAAGCTATCAATGGCCTTGCTGAGTTCGTCGATGGTTGGCTCGGCGTCAAGTTCGTCCATGGATGGCAGGCAGTCGATGGCATCAAGGGCTGACGGTGTCACGGTGTTCTGTCTGGAGTAGAGGTCGGAGTAGTGTTCCACCCATCTCTCCATCTGCTTGTTCTTTTCTGTGATCATCTCCCCAGTGGAGGATTTGAGGGGGGCCGTCTTGCTCTGAGCCGGACCAAGTGCTTTCTTGATGCCATCGTACATACCACGGATGTTCCCTGTTATGGCAGCGGTTTGAATGTCTTGGCTGAGCTGAGTCCAGTACTCGTTGGCACAGCGCCGAGCAGTCTGCTGAACTTTGCTTCTCGCAGCCCTGAGAATCTGGAGATTCTTCTCGTTTGGGTACTTCTTGTACTCAGCAAGTGCTGAGCGCTTGGCTTCAATGATGGGGGTCATCTCGGTCAACTTGGCATCAAACCAGTCCTGTGACTTCGAGGTCTTCCTCCCAAAGGTAGCCAAGGCTGTGCGGTGGATGGTGTTTCGCAGCTCTTCCCACTTCTGCTTTGTAGATTCTACTTCTTGTGGTACACCAAGTTCCTTCTCAAAGGTGGAGGCAAACTGCTCAACAAGTTCTGGTTGAGCCATCTTGCTGGTGTCAATCCGTGCCTTTCCAGGTTGTCTAGCACGATGGAATTTCTTCAGCTGCAGCTTGACCTCACAACACACCAATGAATGGTCTGTGTCGCAATCTGCACTCTGGAACGAACGGGTGATTAGCACGTTCTTCAGTGAGGTGCGCCTGGTCAGGATCAAGTCCAGCTGGTGCCAGTGCTTTGAGCGTGGATGTTGCCAGGAAACCTTGTGTTGGGGCTTGGTCTTGAAGAACGAGTTTGTGATGCACAGATCGTGATATGTGCAGAACTCGAGCAGCCGCTGTCCGTTGTCATTCATTCTGCCCACGCCAAAAGGTCCAAGACAGGAGGGCCAGGAATCGTGGTCAGCACCCACTCTGGCATTGAAGTCTCCAAGGAGAATGAGTTGTTCAGAGTTGGGGACGATCCTGACAGTTGTTGCGAGATTCTCGTAGAACTTGTCTTTTGCCTCTGGTGTGGCTGTCAGTGTTGGGGCATACACACTGACAAGGGTGACTGGGCCTTGAGTGGTGTTCAGGCGGAGGGTGAGGAGTCGTGCAGAGCCAGTGCTGCTCGGTTCCACCATCTTCAGCAAGGTGTTCTTCACTGCAAAGCCCACTCCGTGTTCCCTGTGTTCGTCACTGCCCTTTCCCTGCCAGTAGAACGTGTAGTCCTTCTCTCTCAGTGTGCCTGCGTCAGCCAACCGTGTTTCCTGGAGAGTGGCGATATCCACTCCCAGTCTCTTCAGCTCATTATTGATGATGGCAGTCTTCCTGGTGTTGTTGATGTCTTTGAGGTTAGTAGCGAGTCCTGTCATCATAGTGCGGACGTTCCAAGTTCCCAGTTTTAGAGTTGGTCTCTTTTGTTTTATTGTCTTGCCTGGTGCGAAAGTTCTCAGCCTGCTGTTCGGACTTCTCCTCATCCCCATGCACCCAATGAGGAAAGCAAGCTGTGGCGGGACATCACCTTATTGGCTGAGGGCTGCCCAGCTTGAGGCGGGCGGTAGCTGTCCAGTGAGATCCGATGATCCCTCCCACCGTCGGGAATAACCCCTGGCGCCGAGCTCTACGCCAATTGAGCGGTGGCTTATAACCGGTAACTGTCATTCCCCGTGTTTTGTCTACGCCAAAGGCGAAGCTGGAGTGTCCTCTCCAGTGATCCGGTGTTCTACCTTCCAGCGTTGGGCGTTGGTAGGATTCAAGCCTAGGCAGGAAGATATGGAGGATAAGATGTTGCCCATGCAGCATGTCCCCCCTCTCCACGTCACTGATGAATCCAAAGGAACAGCAGGGCTGCTACAGTTTGGCACCAGCGCCGTTGCAGGAGCTGCCAGAACGATGTTGAGCACAACATAGAACTGCCTTAGGGGCTCCGACTCCGGATTTTTCCTCAGGGTTGACTCCCGAAGCCTTTCCCGTGACCGGGTATGCCGCAAGGTAGCGGAGGTTTGAAATCAGGGTTTACCTTCCCCTAGATGGGCTACCTTCCCAGGTTGACGAGCCACCATCTACCCAAAGCATCTGGTTTTAAGGCGCCAGAGATTCGCCCTCGCCCCTTCTCCTATTAGTAAAAGCAGTTCCGCCGGGCTTAGAGACTAAACCACATGGGCAGGCTAGGAGTTGGACTTAGTTGTCAGAGGCTTTTCGAGACGCACGCCGTAAGGAGCATTTTATGAGCACTGGGAGCTTAACCCCAGTGCCGCTCCTGGCTATGACAACCTTGGAACTTTATGCTGGAACATTTATGCTGCCAATGCTGAAACAAAAGCAGAATGGATTTTTGTTTCATAAGTTAAGTATCAGAAATAATTCTCTTTGAAATTGTGTTAATAATAATAATGAAAATAATCTTATTCAGCTCTTTCAATATAATGCTATACATTCAGATGTAAAGCAAAGTTCCAAGATACAAAATAACTACACTATAGGGGATTTGGGCTACCTCTAAGCATGTTTGTTAAGATTTTAAAGCATTTTTTTTGTTATATTTAGGTAATATTTGAAGGTGAATAATACTGCCCATACCTGAAAACATTTGGAGATTTCTCCTTCAGTCTGCGAAGGACAGAATTGTCTCGACCCACCATCATGTTGCAATTGTCCAAAGCAAAGCCCACAACATTCTGCCATGGAATATTGAGCAATCTAAAATAAATAAATAAATGGTGACGGTGAAGGAGAACGGTGACATCCAGTCCCTCCATTTCCCTTTTCTTCAAGCTTTGTTTTCTTCGCCGGTGGTGCGCTGCAAGAAGCCATTTTGAAACTCACAAAAACACTGCTTAGGTGCGCTTGTGGAGGATCGAAATAAGTGCAGGCGAACTGAAGTTTAAAAGGGTGCTTCATGCAGACAGTCGTATACCCGGCTACAGACAATGCATGCATGGCACATTAGCATCACAGTAGACAGCAGGAAAGCATATACATTTGCATTAGAGTCACACCTATCAGGCGCAGCATTACTGGCGCCGGGGTTCCTCTCTGTTCCGGAGCCGCAGAAGGTGCGAGGCGCATCTATAACGATCAGTCCACACCTCTCACTGCTGTGATAATTGCTCACGCTGAGCGCTCTGCCAGCTCGCTGTGGGGGTCACACAAGGTGTTCCTCTTTTCCCGTATATTTTTCTTTTTGGCGCTAAAATTGCATTTTCCCCGTATTAAAATACAGCGAAACCGTATCACTTGACACCTATGCAACAAAGTCACAGAAATGTGAGCCTGTCACAAAGATTTGCGTTTGTACCTGCTTGTAGTCCTTGTGACTGTGCTTGAGTTCTAGTCTCCCATCAGAGAGTTCCAGGTAAAATCCTTGTCTGCACAGGCCTGCAGGATGTTGTTGCGGTGCTTATATGGGATTTTATTTCCACACAGCCTTTTTCCCAACAGGTGCAGGACACAAGTGCATCAGGGGTTGCACCAACTTCAGGAAAGGAGGGGTTGATTATAAAATATTATAAGCACACTTTCACATGTATATTGGGTGCATAATTCAATTTATGACATGCACTTATTTTATTTAGTAAATAAATACTTGTAATCAAGACAAGAAATAAAAAAAAAACCCACCTTTGTGAGCACAGCTGTCTTCAAGTCTACCTTGTACATCTCCAAGTCATGCACCCATCCGTCTGTGAACTGCACTTTCGCTTGCTTCAAAGACCTAAAGTTTCTAAAAACTTCATGTGTGTGTGGACTTATGCTTACAGTCATATAATTATAAATGAAGTGTAGGAAAAAAGTCAATTTTGGACAACCTCTAGTAAACCCCCAGAAAACAGTGTGGATTAGATACTAATGGCAAATACAAATATTCCTAATAAATGTACCTAATAGACTGTGATTTAAATATTAATGGTAAATGGGAGCATTTATGGGGAATGTTATTGAGGGACTGAATATGCACTGTTAGATATGAACTGTTAGTTAAAGCAGTAGCGTTTCTACGCCAGAGGTGGCGCTCAGTAGCAATAAAACACTGTATAGTGTTAGAGCACAATAGAAGAGAGTAGCGAATGTTCAAGAGAGTGTTATGAACAAGATGGTGTCTAGCGATGTGCTGTGTAATTGTGGGCCGTGCCGTGTGTGCTGAGAAGTGAATAAACGGTCGCTGCAAAGTCTAACAGCTTGGCTCAATCATCCTTCCTCCCCTTCGCCCCTCCTGGGTGTGACAAAACTTGGTAGCAGAGGATGGTTCAGTCGTGTCTGAGACGGTGAGTGAGTGCAAATAAAAAAAAAAAGAGGCCGTAACAATGGAGCTGGAGCAGCTACAAGATAAGCTAAGCGAGGCCTTGGTGCCGTTACGGGCCAAACAGCTAAATGAGGTCTGTTTATTTGCAAAGATAAGCCCAGCCGAACCGTCTAAGAAGTACACGCTGATACGACTGTTAATCGAGGAGGTGGAGAAAGCCATTGAACGCGAAGAGGAGGATGTAGTCCGCGAGTTTCTGCTAAAGCTAATAGCATGTGCTAACAAAGCTAAGCTAAGTGAACCGTTGATGCAGGCAGCGACAGCGGCCGGCACGAGCCGCGAGGCGGAGGCACTCGCCAGTTTACAGAGCCAGTATTCCGCTCTGCATGAAAGTATCATTGATTCAGCTAAAAGGGTTGAAGAGGAAATAATAAGGCTGACGGATGATGAGGCCGCGCCACCACCGGGCCGCCATTTTGTGACACAGCCCGAGGCCGCGCCACCACAGAACCGCCATTTTGTGACACAGCCCGAGGCCGCGTCGCCACAGAGCAGCCATTTTGTGAACCAGCCCACGGTCCCCGCAGCGCCCCTACCGCCAGAAGTGATCATTAAACGGGAGTTTAAGATAAATGGGCAGATAGTGGAGAGGGGCCAAAAAGACAAGTTGTCTTATTCCAATCTCACTCACCAGATCGATATGGGCTTAAAGGAAAAGCACAGTGAGGCTGAGATAATTGAAGCTGTTGTCAGAGCAGTGAGTCCTGGATTGAGTTTGCGCGCTATGTTGGAGATTAAGTCAGATCTCACACTGCCACAGCTGCGCATAACCCTGCGAGGACATTATAAAGAAGATAGTTCCACTGACTTGTATCATCGTCTGATAAATCTCACACAAGACAGTAATGAGTCACCTCAGAACTTCCTGTTTCGTGCCATTGAGCTGAAGGAAAGACTTTTAGCAGCATCCAGAGAGCCTGGCACTGAAGAGCAGTTTAGTTCTGATCTTATTCAGAGGAAGTTTCTGAGGGCGGTGGAAACAGGACTGATCAATGCTGATGTGAAGTATCAACTGAAGCGTTATTTGGAGGATCCTGCCGTCACCGATGAGCTACTGATTTCAAAGACGAATGCAGCAGCCAGTCTTGAATGGGAACGGCACCAGAAATTTAAAAGGCACACAAAAGAACTAAAGGTTCGAGAATGCCGAGTGGAAAATCTGACGGGTCACTATGCAACCGAGAGAGAAGTGGATGGCCAAGAGCGCCCCCTACCATCGACAAAAGGAAAAATCCTTAAATCCCAAAGCACAGTGACCCGTACAGAATCTGAGCTCCTGAACATAGTCACGCAGCTGAAGAGTGACATGGAGGAGATCAAAAAGGCCATACGTGAGTCTCCCAGAGCACCTCGCGCTCAAAGAGGCAGGAAGACACGTGGCTGCAAGAGATGTCAGTCCACCAGCAATGGCGACCAATGCTACCACTGCTTCAGATGTGGAATCAGCGGCCACATGTCAAGGGAATGTCGGATAGGGAGGAGACTCGGAAGAGGAACAGGGCAAGTAGACACGGCGGCCAATACTGTCGCAACCACATCAGAACAAGCTAACACACAAGAACTGTATGAGCTAGTTACTGACAGTATTCGGAGGTTAGAAGCGAGGCTGGTAGCTCAGGCCGAGGTACCTCCTGTAGAAACGGTCCGTGTTAATCTACTGTCCCCTAATCGCCAATTACAGTTACTCAGTTTGGTTGGAAAAAAATATGTCATCACCTGCTTCCTCGATGACAAGGAGACACAAGCATTGTGGGACACAGGGTCACAGGTTTGTTTAATGAATGACGCCTGGAGACAGGAGCACCTGCCACACACCACCGTCAGAGACTTAGCCGAGTTGGTGGGTCCAAATATCCTGAATGGGAGGGCAGTGAACCAGACACCAATTCCATTCTCAGGGTGGGTCGAAGTCACATTTAAGCTGCCGACAGTTAGTCGCCCACCGGTGGAACTCTTAGTTCCTGTGCTAGTGGTGAAGGAGGACGGAGTGGCAGAGCTGCCTATCATTGGGTTCAACGTGATTGACCACGTCCTGAAGATGGGCATTAAACCCCCTTGTGCCATCAGAGAAGCTGTTAGCGCAGCCTTCTCATTTGACTGCAAGAAAACAGAAGTGTTTTTGAAAGTGATGCAAAGTGAGGAGGATAGGCTGGGGGAAGGAATGGTAAAAGTTGGCAGTGAGTTGGTTACCATCCCTGCTGGCCAAACCAAAACAGTCAAAGGTTGTGTCAGAGCAGGCTCACTTCCAGACACACAAGACGTCTTGTTTGAGCCAAGTCAGTACACCCAGTTACCAGAGGGTTTGCAGATGCAAAGTGGGTTGGTGCAGTTATGGAAAGGGAAGCAATCTATGTTAAAAATACCTATAACAAACAGTACGTCCCGTGATATCCAGCTGCCCGCTAAGACCATTTTGGGGGAAACGCAGAGAGTTAAAACTGCTTATCTGGCAGATATTAGACCCCCTGCTGTAAACCAAGCGACCGTCGACCCGACGACGAGTGAAATAGGAAGAAATAAAGAGACTGAGATGAACTGTGCTGTCAAAGAGACTATGGACATGTGGGACCCTCCAGTTCCCCTTGATCATCTCTCGCCCATACAGCAAGAGCAAGTAAAACAGCTACTACGGGAGGAACGGCAAGCGTTTTCCCGTGATGAGTATGATGTAGGGACAATTCCCTCTTTACAGTTGAAGATCCGACTCAAAGATCACAATCCTGTCAAAAAGACTTATGTTTCTGTTCCCAAACCACTTCATAAAGAAGTAAAGGAGTATTTAGAAGACCTGCTTAACAGCGGCTGGATCACCAAATCCAAGTCATCGTATTCCAGTCCAATCGTCTGTGTGCGAAAGAAAGATGGAGGTCTGCGTTTGTGCTGCGACTTTAGAGAGTTGAACAAGAAGTCTATCCCAGACAGACACCCAATTCCCCGCATACAAGATATGCTGAACAGTCTAAATGGGAGTGTGTGGTTTTCAGTTCTCGACCAAGGGAAGGCGTATCACCAGGGTTTCCTGGAAGAGTCAAGTAGGCCCCTCACTGCATTTATCACTCCCTGGGGTTTGTTTGAGTGGGTAAGAATTCCATTTGGTTTGTCCTCAGCACCAGCAGCATTCCAAAGATCTATGGAGGAGTGCTTGTGGGGGTTGAGAGATGATGTTTGTCTGCCTTACCTCAATGATAACCTTGTTCATTCACAGACTTTTGAAGATCACTTGCGAGACCTGAGAAGCATCCTGTACCGCTATCAAAGCCATGGGGTGAAGTTGACTCCCTGGAAATGTGAGTTATTCAAGCAGCAGGTACGTTTTCTTGGTAAAATGGTAACAGGACAGGGTTACACCATGGACCCTGCGGACATTGCCCCAGTGCAGACACTCAAACAGCAGCAACCTTCCACTGTGGGAGAGTTAAGGAAATTGCTAGGTTTTATTTCATATTACCGCAGCTATATTCCAAACTTCTCTCATATAGCAAAGCCTCTTTACGACCTTCTGGCTAACGATCACATAGGCAAAGCAAAGACAAACTCAAAGAAACATGTCAAAAAGAACGATGGTGGCCACTTACCCTCATCCCATGTGATCAGGTGGCGCCCAGAGCATCAAGCAGTAGTTTGTCAGCTTGTTGACCTTCTTACCCAACCCCCAGTGTTAGGTTACCCGAACTTTGAAGAACCCTTCATTTTACACTGTGACGCTTCACAGGAGGGGCTTGGGGCGGTGTTATACCAGCGACAACAAGGCAAACTGGTGGTGATAGCATATGGCTCCAGGACACTGTCAAATTCAGAGAAGAACTACCACCTTCATTCAGGGAAGCTGGAGTTTCTTGCCATGAAGTGGGCCATCTGTGAGGTTTCAGGATTATCTGTACTATTCTCCACCATTCACTGTCTATACGGACAATAATCCCCTAACGTATGTGCTCACCACCGCAAAGTTAAATGCAACCACACAGAGGTGGGTAGCAGAACTAGCTGATTTCCAGTTTGTGATTAAGTATCGCCCTGGCAGAGCAAACAGAGATGCAGACGGACTTTCACGTATGCCTCTAGATATGGAGCAGTACATGAACAAATGTACACAGAATGTTGATCCTGATGTGATGAATTGTGTGACACAGGCAGTCAAGGTAAAGTCACAAGAAAGTGAACCATGGCTCTGCCCAGTCACCATTTCTACTCTCATTAGTGAAGCAGACCAAGAAGCCAGCTCTATAGCTGAAATATCAAAGACTGATCTAAAAAGAGCTCAAGAAGAAGACTCCGTGATTGGAGAGGTGTTGCGCTATGTGTATATCAGAACAATGGCCAAGAAGTGTAAAGCAGCAGAACAGTAAAATTGCAGCTTTAGTCAGGCAGAAACACAAGCTGTACTTGGAAGATGATGGACTGCTTTACAGGAGAACGGCAACACATGACCAGCTACTCCTACCCCAGAAGTTTCACAAGCTCGTGTTCAAAGAGCTCCATGAAAACATGGGCCATTTAGGGGTAAAGAGAGTGATGAACGTGATAAGAGAGCGTTTTTATTGGGCTCACATGCAAAGAGATGTGGAGCACTACATCACGAGAGTTTGCAGTTGTTTAAAGAACAAACGTCCCAATAAGACAACAAGGGCACCACTGACTAACATTGTCACTACGTACCCATTCGAATTAGTGTCAGTGGATTTCCTGCATTTGGAGAAGTGCAAAGGAGGATATGAGTATATGTGACCACCCTTGTCGTAACAAAGCTGCCCACACCGCTGCTGAGAAGATCTTTGGAGATTTTGCCCTTAAGTTTGGCTTCCCCACACGACTCCATCATGATCAGGGAAGAGAGTTCCAAAATAAACTTTTTGCAAAACTCCAGGAGTACAGTGGTGTGCAGGGGTCCCGAACAACGCCCTACCATCCCCAAGGGAATGGGCAGGTGGAACGATTCAATCGCACACTGTTGGCAATGCTCAGAAATTTGCCCGAAGCAGCCAAGGAAGACTGGAAGTCCTCTCTGGCAAAAGTGGTTCATGCTTATAATTGTACGCGTAGTGAAGCTACAGGGTACGCACCATATTTTCTGTCGTTTGGCCGTAGTCCAAAGCTGCCTATTGATCTGATGTTTGGCCTCACAACAAGAGAGCAGAGTGTTTCTCAGCAGGACTATGCTGAAAAGGGGAGAGCTACAATGACTGAAGCTTACAAACTCGCTTCTAAAACAGCAAACAAAGAAGGGATGAGAAGTAAAGCACTTTATGATAAAAAGGTTCACGGTGCTGAGTTACTCCCTGGATCCAGAGTATTGGTTCGAAACTTGACCGAAAAAGGTGGGCCAGGAAAATTAAGATCATTCTGGGAAGACAAGGTGTATGTCGTGACCCAAAAGAAGTACCCAGACAGTCCAGTATATGAAATCAGACCTGAAAATGGCAAGGGACACACTCAGGTCATGCACAGAAACCTTTTGCTACCTTGTGACTTTCTTCCCATGGAAACAGTGGAGCATGCCCCTAAGAAAATGACAAAGGCATGTGGACAGACAAAGCAACACGGATGATGAAGATGAAGAGGGTTGGAATGCCATAATTGGATTACGAGCTGGGAAGGATCAAGAGCAGCGTCCACTGAGAGCCGATGCACCGGAGTTCTACCCGCACAGTGACACTACTCCGGAGGATGAGGACCAGGACCCAGATGACGTCACGCAGGTGCAGCTGGCACCAGAGGTCGACGATCCGGTGGTTCCAGATCCAGCTGAGGCAGACCAGGACCAGAGTGATGAGGTGTCGGAGTCCAGTTCCAGTGACCAGGAGGGACCTGACGAGATTCCTGCTAAAACGTATCCTTCAAGAATAAGAAAACAGCCATTGAGATTGACTTATGATAAGTTAGGCCAGCCTTGCACTTCATTGCATTTCATCTGTCTAGAACAAAGGTGTAGAAGCTAAAGATAACCATTGTTCAGGCATAAATGTTTTGAAAAGTAACTTGGTAGTTACTGTGATGGTTGATTAAAAATTGAAAAAAGAACAAAAAAATTTAAAAACACAAAAAGAGACTTGCAGTGTGTTACTAAGGCACAGGCATCACACCAAGGTTTATTTGGTAGGTTATGACTAGATTGAACACCCTTACTCTCAGGAAAGATGCAGATACCCACCATGATGGATGGAGCGGTTGAAGGTTATCGTGCACAAAGACCTCTTCTACAAATGTATTGCATGGAATAGGAGATACATGCTGTACTATGGACAATTACCAGTTGCATCTTTATAGACTTTAATGAACTCTGACTCCTGTGTAGGAGCCTACTTACATGTAATACATGATTACCAAATGTGAACTGACAGAAGAAAAGAGGAAAAAAACAGTAGTTTTAAGAAAGGTGTAATGTCGGGACGACATTAACTTTTTGAGGGGTGAGTGTAGGAAAAAAGTCAATTTTGGACAACCTCTAGTAAACCCCCGGAAAACAGTGTGGATTAGATACTAATGGCAAATACAAATATTCCTAATAAATGTACCTAATAGACTGTGATTTAAATATTAATGGTAAATGGGAGCATTTATGGGGGATGTTATTGAGGGACTGAATATGCACTGTTAGATATGAACTGTTAGTGAAAGCAGTAGCGTTTCTACGCCAGAGGTGGCGCTCAGTAGCAATAAAACACTGTATAGTGTTAGAGCACAATAGAAGAGAGTAGCGAATGTTCAAGAGAGTGTTATGAACAAGATGGTGTCTAGCGATGTGCTGTGTAATTGTGGGCCGTGCCGTGTGTGCTGACCCCTTCAAGCTTCGCCAAATAGCGAGCCTTTGCAGTCCCATTCAATTTAGCGGAGTACGGTCCCTTTAAATTTTCCTTCACAGTCCATTTTGTAATTATTTTTTTTCCGTTCATTCACAAGAAATACCGAGGCACTGTGTGCTTGCAGATCCGTTTACGATCGCTGAACCTACCCCGCCCAGAATGCATTGCGCGTTTGTCACGTGGGCTGGCGAGGTTAATATAAGCCAGCTGCGGGAGACATATTGTCTCTTCGCTGGGACTCCTGTACTCGCTGCAGAGACTCCTGTGTTCCTGGTTCTCGTTACAATAAAACCTATAAATCGTCACCTTAACTCTTCCTTAATTTGAGACACAACATTTGGCGATGAGGATATACAGAGATGGAGACGGCTGCTACCGTGCTTCGTCCAGCAGATGAGCCGCTGGTCCCTTGGGCCAGGTGGTACGCGGCCTTTCAGAATTATCTGATGGCGTTAGACCTCGGCGACCTGGATAAATTGCATGCAAGGGCTATTCTGGTTCACAACCTGGGTATGGAGGGCCAGAGAATCCTGAGCACACTTGGAGGAGGTGACTCATTTGGCGACATTGTGAGGCTCATGGCTGGCTACTTTCGCGCCCCTGAGAACATCATAATGCTGCGTATACAGTTCAGGCAGCAGCGCCAGCGGCCCGGAGAGTCGGTCCAGCAGTTTGTGGTGGACCTTCGACAGCTGGTGGGTGAGTGCAGTTTTGGAGCTTTGGAGGAGGCGATGGTCCACGACCAGTTGGCTGAACACGTGGCCTACTCCTCGGCAAGAGTTCGCCTGCTAACCCATGCTGGTGAACTAACGCTGCTAAGAGCCTTGGAGTTAGCACAGCAACACGAGGCAGCAGAACGGCTTACAAAGAATCTCGGTGATAAGGAGGCCCTGCCCAGGAATGATGCGCAGTGGAAGACTCTGACCTTGGATTCAGATGATGGCAGCGATGATGAGTATGCAGCCATCGTAAAAATTAGGTCCACCCCGGGCACACCGAGATGCTATGGCTGCGGATCCAGCAGGCACCGCTATAGAGCGAGGGAGTGCACAGTGAGGGACAAGTGTTGTGGACAGTGTGGTTTGCTCCACCACTTCACCAGAGTTTGCTGTAAATTTGACAAGGAGGAACGGAGACTTGCAAAGGACAGTGTAAAGAAGAAGACGCCTATGGTGGTCCACACTGTCTCGCCTAACACGGGCGGTCGTATTGTCTGCAATATTCTGCTGGACAGGACATTGATACCATTGTTGGTGGACACAGGGTCGGCGGTTTCCATCCTAAACTTGGCTATGGTGAGATGGTGTTTTTCCCACTACATTGTGAGTAGAACGAGCATAGCCTGTTATGGGTACGGCAGTGATCCCCTTGACATCATGGGCTCGGTGTGGCTGTCGGTGAGGTACAAGGAGGCCTCTATGTGCGCAACTGAGTTCATGGTGTCTCGAGATGGTAATAATTTAATGGGCTGTGGCTTGTTTTACGGGCTTGGGTTCTCCATCACCTGCGGAGAAGTGGAGGAGTGGTCTGGGGTGGACTGTGGGACCGGCCATTTTATGTGGGAAGTGGAGAAGAAGTGTGGGACTTTGGGTGGCCCATTCTGGGTGAAGAGGGATGCTGCCAGCACCAGAGTACGCCGATAAGTCGGGGGCTCCGTGCCAGTGTTTGTGGTCCCGAGGACGGGGGACCTGAATGGCATTGTTTAGCCCCCGCAAAGGCAGGAGTGCAGTGGGGCTCCGGTGGTCGGCCGAGTACCACTATTGAGCTGGACGCTGCCGGTGCTGCTCCAACGCAACAACCACGAGTGACCGGGGTGGCACCAGACGGCACAAACCCTAGCCGTGTCAAAAATGAAAACAAGGGACTAGGCTCGAGCAAACTTGGCAGAACACTGAGGAGCCATAACGGTATCAGATCGCGACGCAGAGGACGGAGAAAGCCAGTGAGCGCGCCCCTGGTGAAGATGATGATGTCCACTCCAGGGTCGAGCTTCCGCTAGGACGGGTGCACAGTTTGAGTGAGCTGAAAGTTGGACAGGATAATATGGGGGTGGTTCAGTCTGACGGCAACAGGTACCTGCAATTGACTGATGGGTTGAGACGGCACCCGAATGAGCTGCGGCATCGGAGTGGAAAGGGACGTCAGTGCAGCCCGTCTCCAGTCAGGAGAAAACGGAGACGTTCTGGGAGTGGACCGTGGGACAGAGACTCCAGAGGGGGGCCTTCGGGAGACCCGGGTTAGAACTTTGAGTGGGGGCTAACGGTGTGTCTGATTTGGTGCACGTAACAGGGTGTCTGCTAAGGTTCACGTTTAAATGTTCAATATAAGTTCAAAAAAGAGAGACAATGTTATTGTCAACAATATCACAAAGAAATGTGAAATGTGTGGAACTGAAAACTTGAGTGGATGTTTCCACACGACAACCGCTGTGATTTGTGAATGTCTAGTGGTGTGTTGAGGGTGCAGTGACACCTGTGTGTGACAGTAGTGTGGAGTGTGATCATTGCTCTATATTGGGTGGGGTTTTGTCAGCAGTTTCTCTCTCTAAGTGTGTATTAACCTGCGAGTTTATGGAGTCGGGTCCCGCCGTTGTTCACGGTTGTAATTATTGCTTATTTGTGTACGTGTGACTATTTTCTTTGGTATTAATTTATTCTGCGGTGTGGCCCTTGTTCTTTTCAGTGACTCTTTTATTCATATAGCGGAGAGCTCCGCTGGGCCTGAGTGCTCTGTGTGTGTGTGTGTGCAGGCCTATAACTGCTTTGTATTAGAGTGTGTCAGGTATTTATTTATTTATTTATTTTTATTTTTATTTATTTATTTTTATTTCGGATAGTACATTACAGGTTAAAAGAAACTGTATAATATAACAAGGTCAAATTAGACAAAGACTCCTTCTACTATACAATTCCACGTGAGTTATCCGAAATGGGTGATGGCTGAAGCCGCAGCTTATATTGCCCACCCATATTCCATCCAAGAATTCAAAGGAGAAAAAAGAGAAAACAAGACAAGAGCGATTACAATTTAAAACAAGGCTAAGACAAAATATGACTGAGAGAAAAAGAAAACTGAGCTAGTCTAAGTTAAGCGGTTACTATTCAAAAACAAATCTAAGACATAGTGTCACAGAGAAAAAAGAAAAACTAAGCTATAACACAACACAGGCTGGAAATGTCAATCCTTATGTGAGTTTACATGTCGTCTTGTAAATATGTTTGGAGTATTTCTTCCTTTAGTTTTTGTTTAAATTGTCCAAGCTTTGTACATGATTTTAATTCAGGTCCAAAATCGTTCCATAATCTGACACCTTGCACTGAAATACAGTGTTTACAGGTATAAATTATAAGGTTGGGTGAATTTGTGTGCTTGCCTTTTTTCAAGGGGGGAGAATGTTTGATCGTATATTATATATTGTAGAGCGTGTAAAGAATGAGGCTGCTTTGGTTCAGGCGGTTTATTACACGACTCTCACAAGTAGCATAGACAGAATGGCATACAAGTAGGAACTCTTCCCTTAAATAACATGACACTCTTCTAGGCTCTTCCCACACACAAAAGATAATCTCCCCCAGCTGCAGTCAGTCCATTCATCCTTGACACCTACCTGTTATCTTACTAGGGCATCTAGAAACTTCTCACACACAAAAAGTTACTTCACGTCCTTCGTTCCTGTCTAAGGTGGTAAACCATTATGCACTCCCCAGGTTGCCACAATGTGAATAATACACACTCTGAGTTGCTGAAGATGACGTGTGGGGTACCACAGGGTTCTGTGCTTGGTCCATTGCTGTTTATTTTGTATATTAATGATTTATGTTTTGTGTCTAAATTGCTCAAGTGTATTTTATTTGCAGATGACAACTTTTTTTTGTAGTGGAGAAAATTTTAAGCAGCTTCTGGATTCAGTAGAAAATGAACTTAAACAAATCAATCAATGGTTCACTGCCAATAAATTATCTATTCACCTTGGAAAAACAAAATGTATAATATTTGGAAACCGCAAATTATATAATCACAGAAAAATTAAAATAAACAATATTGAAATTGACACAGTTTTTGAAACCAAGTTCCTAGGGGTCATTGTCAACTAAACTGGAAATCACACATAAATAATGTCCAAACTAAAATGTCTGAATCCATTGCTGTACTGTATAAAGTTAAGAATCTCCTGTGTCAGAAATCTCTTTGCATTTTATATAATTCACTGATAATTCCTTTTATGACATACAGCCATGGACAAAATTGTTGGTATTCCTCTGTTAATGAAAGAAAACCCACGTTGGTCAAAAAAATAACTTGAATCTGACAAAAGTGGTAATAAATAAAAATTATATGAAAATTAACCAATGAAAATCAGACAATGCTTTGAATTGTGGTTCAACAGAATTATTTTAAAAAACAAACTCATGAAACAGGCCTGGACAAAAATGATGGTACCCCTAGAAAATAATGTGACCATAGGGACATGTTCAACCAAGATGTGTCCTCTAATTAACATCACAGGTGTCTACAAACTTGTAATCAGTCAGTCGGCCTATTTAAAGGGTGACAAGTAGTCACTGTGCTGTTTGGTGACATGGTGTGTACCACACTAAACATGGACCAGAGGAAGCAAAGGAGAGAGTTGTCTCAGGAGATTAGAAAGAAAATTATAGACAAGCATGTTAATGGTAAAGGCTATTGTAATGTAGTAATGTGGTCTGCCACTAGGGGCGCTGTTAAGTGTTGTATGCAGATTAAGCAGAGAGTAAAAATGGTTGTTGATGTTACTGAAGACCTCGCTGTCCTGTCTGTTTATTCCACTTGCTCTCCTTACAAAAACACTTAAATATACTGCTCAAAAAAATAAAGGGAACACTTTGAAAACACATCAGATTTTAATGGGAAAAAATAAGCTGGATATTGAAATTGTGGCAGGCTAGTCCAGTTTACACTTACGGTTCCAAGATTGTCATAGCCAGGAGCGGCACTGGGGTTAAGCTCCCAGTCCTCATAAAATGCTCCTTATGGCGTGCGTCTCGAAAAGCCTCTGACAACTAAGTCCAACTCCTAGCCTGCCCGTGTGGTTTA
Source organism: Pholidichthys leucotaenia (assembly GCA_020510985.1). Taxonomy (NCBI): domain Eukaryota; kingdom Metazoa; phylum Chordata; class Actinopteri; order Cichliformes; family Pholidichthyidae; genus Pholidichthys; species Pholidichthys leucotaenia. Next base: position 4,158,791 of record CM035849.1, on the reverse strand, counting down.
GTCTCTAAGCCCGGCGGAACTGCTTTTACTAATAGGAGAAGGGGCAAGGGTGGATCTCTGGCGCCTTAAAACCAGATGCTTCGGGTAGATGGTGGCTCATCAACCTGGGAAGGTAGCCCATCTAGGGGAAGGTAAACCCTGATTTCAAACCTCCGCTGCCTTGCGGCATACCCGGTCACAAGAAAGGCTTCGGGAGTCAACCCTGAGGAAAAATCCGGAGTCGGAGCCCCTAAGGCAGTTCTATGTTGTGCTCAACATCGTTCTGGCAGCTCCTGCAACGGCGCTGGTGCCAAACTGTAGCAGCCCTGCTGTTCCTTTGGATTCATCAGTGACGTGGAGAGGGGGGACATGCTGCATGGGCAACATCTTGTCCTCCATATCTTCCTGCCCAGGCTTGAATCCTACCAACGCCCAACGCTGGAAGGTAGAACACCGGATCACTGGAGAGGACACTCCAGCTTCGCCTTTGGCGTAGACAAAACACGGGGAATGACAGTTACCGGTTATAAGCCACCGCAAAATTGGCATAGAGCGCAGCGCCAGGGGTTGTTCCCGACGGTGGGAGGGATCATCGGATCTCACTGGACAGCTACCGCCCGCCTCAAACTGGGCAGCCCCCAGCCAATAAGGTGTTGTCCCGCCACAGCTGAGGCAAAAGACGAGTTCTACGAGAATCTCACAACAACTGTCAGGACCATCCCCAGCTCTGAACAACTCATTCTCCTTGAAGACTTCAATGCCAGAGTGGGTGCTGACCACGACTCCTGGCCCTCCTGTCTTGGACCTTTTGGCGTGGGCAGAATGAACGACAACGGACAGCGGCTGCTTGAGTTCTGCACATATCACGATCTTTCACTTCCGGCTTCGAGAGAGAGCAGACGCTTTTTCTAATCCTCTCTTTTCCCTTTTGATCCCAGCTTGCAATGTTGCGTTTTTGTCTGTGTTTAGTCGCTCTTCTTCTGCTGAATCTTAACCTAAACGGAAATTATGGATTTGGTAGCGGCTTAAACGTGCTATTGTCACTATTTTTTCAACAAGAATTTCAACAAGAATCGGGCCAAGGGGGAGCCCAAGAATTGGAACCTGCTGAGTGTATGATTCGACTGGAGATGCAGAAGACATCTATTGGCTACGACACAGGATTCTATTTTTGGCTCTGGAGTTTCCTGGTGTTTGTTTCAAAACTGAAGGTGGAGAGCTGTTTAAAATGCGGATCCAGGCAAGCTTCTTCACCAATTCGACTAGTTGGGGAGGGCACGAGGCGGCATGGTGAACTGAATGGAGATTCAGATGGTGGAATACATCTTGAAGTCGCTAGTGCTCTTCAGAGTATGTTAATGTTTAAGCCTGCACATGGAAATTCTGAAGCACAGAATTGCTTGGGTGAGGAAATTCTATTCTCTGAGTGCTGTGCAGATTTGACCTTCATTGGTGCCCGGTATTTACATTCCTCCTGCAAGATAAGCGGTAGGAGCGGCTCTTAACCCAAGCAATCGACAGACAGCTGCTGTTTTCAGCGGATGAACTTCTCAGGGACAGTCCATGTGCCTTCATTTGCAAGCGAAGAGACAGACTCCGGACTTGTTTATAAGTCACATGACTTTAACATCTATCTACTGCCTGGAGGCGCCCTCTGCTGTTCACTAGCAACTGTCACACCTACACTACACAAATGCACACAACATTACACGAACTGACACACATATACTGACTCATATATACACTGCCTCTCTCAACTCTTGTTTGTGTGCTGCTAATTGTCTGCTAATTGTGCATGAGGGTTTTTTTTCTGTGTAGTCAAAATTTGGCTCATTGAGCTTTATATGAGCTTATACGAGCGTTATTCTGATAACTATGTTTTTTTCTCTCTCCTATTGTGTTTTCCTCCCCCTCCCTTCCCCTCTTTACCTCACTGTTCGATTGGCGCCTTCGGGCTGCCCCGGCTATGGGATGCGCTTACTGAGCGCGCCCAATGTCAAGTCAAATTTCAATTCTCCTGTATGTATTACGTATGGTAGTATTGACAATAAACCTTATTCATTCATTCATTCATTCATTCATTCATCTGTGCATCACAAATTCGTTCTTCAAGACCAAGCCCCAACACAAGGTTTCCTGGCAACATCCGCGCTCAAAGCACTGGCACCAGCTGGACTTGATCCTGACCAGGCGCACCTCACTGAAGAACGTGCTAATCACCCGTTTGTTCCAGAGTGCAGATTGTGACACAGACCATTCATTGGTGTGTTGCAAGGTCAAGCTGCAGCTGAAGAAATTCCATCGTGCTAGACAGCCTGGAAAGGCACGGATTGACACCAGCAAGATGGCTCAACCAGAACTTGTTGAGCAGTTTGCCTCCACCTTTGAGAAGGAACTTGGTGTACCACAAGAAGGAGAATCTGCAAAGCAGAAGTGGGAAGCGCTGCGAAACACCATCCACCGCACAGCCTTGGCTACCTTTAGGATGAAGACCTCGAAGTCACAGGACTGGTTTGATGCCAAGTTGACCGAGATGACCCCCGTCATTGAAGCCAAGTGCTCAGCACTTGCTGAGTACAAGAAGTACCCAAACGAGAAGAATCTCCAGATTCTCAGGGCTGCGAGAAGCAAAGTTCAGCAGACTGCTCGGCGCTGTGCCAACGAGTACTGGACTCAGCTCAGCCAAGACATTCAAACTGCTGCCATAACAGGGAACATTCGTGGCATGTATGATGGCATCAAGAAAGCACTTGGTCCAGCTCAGAGCAAGACAGCCCCCCTCAAATCCTCCACAGGGGAGATGATCACAGAAAAGAACAAGCAGATGGAGATTGACAGCTTGGCCACTGGCAAGGCACCCGGCAACGACAGCATACCCCCTGACCTGATCAAGCATGCTCCTGAGGCATGCCTTCAGCACAGCAACAGAGGGAATCCACCTGCACACAAGATCTGACGGCAGGCTTTTCAACCTCGCCCGCCTGAAAGCCAGAACCAAAGTACGCAAGGCTCTAATCAGAGACATGCTGTTCGCAGACGACGCTGCAGTCGCAACCCACACACAGCAGGAGCTTCAGACCCTGATGGACCGCTTCTCCCAGGCATGCAAGGACTTTGGGCTTACCATCAGCCTGAAGAAGACTAACATCTTGGCGCAAGGCACGGAAGCACCACCAACCATCACCATCGATGACTACGAGCTGGAGGTCGTGAATCAGTTCACGTACCTGGGGTCCACGATCAGCAACAACCTCTCCCTTGATACAGAGATCAACAAGAGGATTGGAAAATCAGCCTTCACACTCGCTCGCCTCACCACACGAGTGTGGGAGAATCCTAAGCTCTCTGTCAAGACGAAGATGGCAGTGTACAACGCCTGCATCATCAGCACACTGCTCTATGGGAGTGAGACGTGGACAACATACGCCCGTCAGGAAAAGAGACTGAACTCCTTCCACTTGCGTTGCATTCGCCACACCCTGGACATATCCTGGCAGGACAAAGTGCCCAACACAGAAGTTCTGTCCCACGCCGGCCTTCCCTCCATGTTCACTCTACTCAGGCAGCGCAGGCTCCGCTGGCTAGGCCACGTTCACCGTATGGAGGATGGCAGAATCCCCAAAGACGTCCTCTACGGAGAGCTGGCAACTGGCAGGAGAGACGTTGGCCGCCCACAGCTGCACTTTAGAGACGTCTGCAAGAGAGACATGAAGGCCCTGGAGATCAACACAGAGCGCTGGAAGGACCTTGCAACGGACCGCTTCAAATGGAGAGGCACCCTGACCAGACAGCTCAAGGCGGGTGAAGAGAGACTGACTGCTGCAGCAGATGAAAAAAGGACCCGCAGGAAGAACCGCCACAGACCCAGCAGCACGGAGACCACCCACAAGTGCGACCTGTGTGACAGGGACTGCCATTCGCGCATCGGCCTGTTCAGCCACAGGCGGTGCTGTTCCAGCAGAGTAGATGTTTAGGATTCTCTTCCATGGTCATCATAGACCGACGGAGGCCGACGACGTTCTGCACCTAAAGAGGATCTGGAAGCTTCCCCAGCAGAGCTCGTTTTTGCACAACCACTCTGGCTGCCTTGGGAGTTTCTGCCAGATAATCCTGCACTGGACAGCTTCCCGTCTCAGCTGCTGCAGCGTTGCATAGACTCAAGCACACTGCCGGGCCCTGCCCACCACAGTTTTCCACGCGTTTTTGTGCCTAAAGCTTTGAAAAATGCAGAATTCGTGTTTGTCAGACATGACGCCCACCGCCCCCCACTGCGCCCACCTTATGATGGACCGTTTAGAGTGCTGGAAACAGGGGATAAGCATTTTTTGCTAGATTTGTGGGGTAGGAGGGAAAAAATTGGCATAGACAGACTCAAACCTGCTTTCGTTGTGGCTTACGAGCAAGTGCTGTTGGCGAGGGCCCCTCGGCGTGGAAGACCCCCACGGGGCGCTTCCCAGAGAAAAGATTCTCCAGAGCACACACACAGACAGTCAAAAAGTTTTCACCCCCAGACATTAGCCCCCCAGCATGGCAGCGCCACGGAGGCAGCGAATCCTGGCTATAGCAGATACGGCAGAAGACTGAAGCCCAAGCAGCTTGCGGACTGATGTTGATGGTTCTACAGCATGTGGACTGATGTTAATGGTTCTATCACAGCATGTGGACTGTTACCCTTTTTTGTCCTATCTAAGTTGCTGGGGGGTGGTGGTGTGGCAACCTGGGGAGTGCATAATGGTTTACCACCTTAGACAGGAACAAAGGACGTGAAATTAACCTTTTGTGTGTGAGAAGTTTCTAGATGCCCTAGTAAGATAACAGGGAGGTGTCAAGGATGAATGGACTGACTGCAGCTGGGGGAGATTATTTTTTGTGTGTGATGAATGGACTGACTGCAGTCGGGGGAGATTATCTTTTATGTGTGGGAAGAGCCTAGAAGAATGTCATGTTATTTAAGGGAAGAGTTCCTACTTGTATGCCATTCTGTCTATGCTACTTGTGAGAGTCGTGTAATAAACCGTCTGAACCAAAGCAGCCTCATTCTTTACACGCTCTACATACCTCTCAAAATTTTAAAGAAAGTGACCAAAGGAGATATGCTACTGTTTGAATCCAGAACAAAGTTAGTATCATATTCTCGCCACAAGATGGAACCACTGGGCATGGCAAAGCTGAAATGTGAATACAAAACTCAAGCACAGGAGCTTGAATTTCAAGTTATAAAAGCTGATTTGCCAGCGATCCTTGGAGGGGATTCATGTGAACAACTGGGACTGATAACCAGAATCCACAAGGTGGACAGAAAAGAGGAAACTGACATTCTGACAGAATACAAAGATGTGTTTACAGGACTGGGGTGTGTACTGGGACTACATCACATTCAGGTCGACCCAGCTGCAACTCCAGTGATTCACCCACCCAGAAAGGTGCCTTTAGCACTGAAGGACAATATAAAAAAAGAACTAGAAAGAATGGAGACTGGGTGTGACTGAGAAGCAAACAGAGCCCACTGATTGGGTCAACAGCATGGTCATTGTCAAGAAAGCAAATAAAAGAATAAGAATATGCATAGATCCTCAAGATCTTAACAAAGCTATACAAAGAGAGCACTATCCCCTATGAACAGTGGAAGAAGTCGTTGCAGAGATGCCGAATGCAAAGGTGTTTTCAGTGCTAGACACAAACCATGGCTTCTGGCAAATACAGCTTGAAGAAGAAAGTTCCAAGTTATGCACCTTTAACACACCATTTGGTAGATACTGATTTAAGAGGATTCCCTTTGGTGTGTCATCAGCCCCAGAAGTCTTCCATAAGTACATCGCCCAGAGACTGGAGGACCTGGAAGGAGTTGAGAATGTTATGGATGACATCCTGGTGTGGGGTGTAAATAAAGAACAACATGACAAAAGGCTGAGACAACTACAGGAAAGAGTGAAAAGCATTAATCTGAAACTGAATGAGGACAAATATAAGATTGGCATGACTGAAATACAATATATTGGACACATTTTGAGTGCAGAAGGCCTGAAGCCAGACCAAGAAAAAGTCAGAGCAATAGTTAACATGCCTCAACCAGAAGATGTGGTTGCACTCAGAAGATTTCTCGGTATGTTTTTTTTTTTTTTTTTTTTGGTGCAGTACCTTGCAAAGTTCATACCAAACCTGTCAGAGGTAAGTGCACCACTCAGAAAACTTCTGGAAGGAGAAGTTGCATGGCACTAGGAGTCACAGCAACAAAACAGCTTTGAACAGCTGAAGTCACTTGTCAGTGAAACCCCTGTACTGAGATTTTATGACATAAATAAACCAGTTACATTGTTTGTGGATGCAAGCTCTGAAGGACTGGGAGCTGTGATATTGCAAGAGGGTCAGCCAGTGGCTTATGGTTCAAGATCGCTAACAGACACACAGAAAAGATATGCACAAATTGAAAAGGAACTTTTGGCTATTGTGTATGGCTGTGAGAAATTCAAGCAGTATCTGTATGGAAGACCAGTACAGGTTGAGTCAGACCATAAACCACTGGAAGCTGTGTTCAAAAAAGGGTTGCATAAAGCACCACCCAGACTACAACGTATGCTGATGAATCTGCAGCCTTTCAACCTGTAGGTTACATACTGTATAAACCAGGCAAAGACTTGTACATTGCAGACACTCTGAGCAGGGCTTTTCTTAAAGAGCAGACAGAAAAACTATTGGAGGAGGAACTTGAAGTTAATCTCCTTACAGCACACCTACCTGTCTCAGAGGAAAAGCTGAAGTTATTCCAGAAAGCAACAGCAGCAGATGAGGAACTGCAAATGTTAATGAAAGCAGTTCAGTCAGGATGGCCAGCACAAGTCAGTCAAGTTCCAGCTGAAATAAGGAAGTATTGGACATTCAGAGAGGAACTCACATGCTCAGAAGGACTAATATTCAAGAACTCCAGACGAGCTCATGTTAATGGACCACAGTTTTCAAGTGCAGAGTTCAGACAGTTTGCAGAAATGTGGGAGTTTAAACACACCACATTGAGCCTGGGATACCCACAATCAAATGGGCAAAGTGAACGTGCAATTCAAACAATAAAAAACCTACTGAAGAAGGCACAAGAGAGCCGAGGAGATCCTTATATTGCTCTTCTTGAATGCAGAAATTTGCCCTTGGATGGAGTCAAATTGTCTCCAGCACAATTGTTGATGAATCGGAGATTGAAAACAAAATTGCCAACATCAGGTCAGCTGTTAATGCCACAGCTGAATGAATGAATGAATGAATTTATTTATGAATTTATTTCGGATAGATTAAAAGTACAGGTTAAAAGAAATTGAATAATATAACAAAGGGGGAAAGAAAATCCAACAAGGTCAAATTAGACAATAACTCCTCTGATTATACAGTTCAACATAAGTAATGTGAAATGGGTGATGGCTGAAGCCGCAGCTTATATTGCCCACCCATATTCCATCCAAGAATTCAAAAGAAAAACAAAACAAGATCGATTACAATTCAGAACAAAGCTAAGACAAAATGTGACAAAAAACTAAGCTACAACACAACGCAAGCTGGATATGTCAATCCTTATGTGAGTTTACATGTCATCTTGCATATATGTTTGGAGTATTTCTTCCTTTAATTTTTGTTTAAATTGTCCAAGCGTTGTACATGATTTTAATTCAGGTCCAAAATCGTTCCATAATCTGACTCCTTGCACTGAAACACAGTGTTGCTTGGTGGTAGTTCTCACTGAAGGTTTTTGAAATATACATGTTCCTCTGAAATGATTTTGTTTCTCCCTTATTTGGAACAACTTTTGGATATTTGCGGGCAGTGATAGATTCTTCACTTTAAACATTATTACTGCAGTTTTAAAGTCAACCAGATCTTTCAACTTGAGAGCTTTTAGTTTAAGAAAAAGTGGGTTTGTTGGTTCCCTGTAAGCAGCTTTGTTGATTATTCTAATAGCTCTCTTCTGAAGCATAAAGACTGGATATATGTTTGTTTTATATGTATTTCCCCATACTTCATGACAATATGTCATGTATGGGAGTATTAATGACTGATACAAAGTATATAGTGTGGATTGATTCAGCAAATATTTCACTCTGTGTAGTATTGCAATTGATTTGGATATTTTACCTTTAATACAATTAATATGTGACTTCCAACAGTTTATTATCAATTATTACTCCAAGAAATTTAGTTTCGGATACCCTTTCAATCTCTACACCGTTTACACTGAGTTTAGATACAAGTTGTTGTGATGGTTGTTAAAGACTATAAATTTTGTCTTACTTAAATTGAGCGTTAATTTGTTTGAATCAAACCACAGTTTAAGCTTTCCTAATTCCTTTCCGAGTGTATCCAAAAGTTGTTCCAAATTGCTTCCACTGCAAAATAGATTAGTGTCATCGGCAAACAATATTAAGTCCATTTTTTCTGAACCTTTACATATATCATTTATATAGATAGATAGATTAGTTTATTTGACAGGGACAGTGCAATAAACATAGACAATTCATCAATGACAATCAATCTGATGTGTTGCACATGGAGTGTATAGCTATTAGCTAATTTGCAACTCTTGTCCCTGGATGGGCTTTAGAAAAGGGAATCAAGTAAAGAAAAGGAAAGAAATAAAGAAAATACACCATACACAATAACCACATACATCAATGCAAAAGGATTATAGATACACAATTATAAATATTGTAAATATTATAAATACTATACATACACAAATATAACAACCTGACTCACATTTGCCTATTTCAGGCCTCCCTCCCATCGTCACTCACTATAAACAAATAAATATTATAAATATTATAAATACTATACATACACAAATATAACAACCTGACTTACATTTGCCTATTTCAGGCCTCCCTCCCTTCGTCACTCACTATAAACAAACACATTCATTCCTTCCCTTCATTCAATATACATATTGAATAACAATGGCCCCAAAACTGAACCCTGTGGGACTCCACAAGTAACCTTCAGTAACTGTGAGTTTTTGTTACTAACACATACATACTGATATCTGTTCTTTAAGTAACTACATAACCAGGACAGTGCTACCCCTCTAATACCACAATTTTGTAGTTTCTTTAATAATAAATTATGATCCACTGTATCAAATGCTTTTTTAAGATCCAGGAATACCCCAACTGAATACTCTTTATTTTCAACGGCAGTTGATATTTTTTCTATAAATTCCATTAGAGCAAATGCAGTTGTCCCCTTGTGTCTGAACCCATATTGCTGCTCACACAATAAATTATTCTTCAGTATGAAGTTGTCAATTCTCTCATAGAATATTTTTTCAAGTATCTTGGAAAATTGCGGCAATAGTGAAATTGGTCTATAGTTTGAGAATTCCCCTCTGTCACCCGTCTTGTATATCGGAATTACTTTAGCTATTTTCATTGCATTGGGAAATATACCTGTTTGGAGAGACAGGTTACAGATATACGTCAGTGGTTTCACTAAGCATTCAATAACAGTTTTGACTAAGAGCATGTCAATACCATCACAGTCCGTAGATGTTTTACTTTTAAACGATTTAACAATTTCAATGACCTCTCTCTCGTCTGTGTTCTTTATGAAAATGGAATCTTTTATAACGGTGTTAATGCTTATTGTATCACCTGTAGGCGCCGTAATGGGTATTTCTTGAGCCAAATTAGGACCAGTGTTAACAAAAAAGTTATTAAATTCATCTGCAGGTGAAGCTGCATTCACACTCTGAGTCGTTCTATTATTTTTTTGAAAAATCTGTTGGGTAGCTTGCATTTCTGCTTTTATTTCCAAGAATATTGTTAAGTATTGTCCATGTATTTTTGATATTGTCTCTGTTTTTATCCAGTTCTTTACTGTAATAGTCTCTCTTACTACATCTTATTATATATGTTAACTTATTTTTGTATGTTTTATACCGCTGCTCTGCTTCTTTTGTCCTTTTCTTTAGGAAAGCTTTATATAATAATTTTTTCTTTTTACACGCCTTTTGTAATCCTTTGGTTAACCATGGCTTATCGACAGATTTAGGTTTAAGCTTTTTCTTTACTAATGGACAATTTTTTTTTCATAAAGAGTGGTTACAATGTTTATAAATGTGTCATAGGATTCATTTACATCTGATACATAGACTTCTGTCCAGTCTTGCTTCAGCAAGTCCTCTTTAAAAGAACTGATTGCATTTTGTGATTTGTATCTGAACGATTTTAAAATTTTTTTCTGTATTGGCCCCCTAGTGGCCATGGATAAGTGCAAAGGTTGGCAAGTGGTCACTTATATCATTTATCAATAATCCACTTTCTATTTTCTTATCAATAATATCAACAAACAGGTTGTCAATAAGTGTAGCAGTGTGAACTGTGATTCTACTGGGATGTGTTATTGTGGGATATAGACTCATGCTGTACATAGAATTCATGAACTCTGTAATTACATTTTGTTGGTGTGGATTTAGTAAATCAATATTGAAATTGTCCACAAATTACTACCATTTTCTTACTAGTAATATTATTGTACAGCTCAACTAATTTATCTCTGAATGTCTCAATGCAAGTTCCCGGCGTTCTATATATACAACTTATAATTAGATTTTTTGTTTTATCTTGGTCAATCTCAACAGTAACACATTCCAAAATCCCTGGTAGTGCAAAAGACATTCCATTTACAAGCTTACACCTATACAGGTCATCAATATACAGTGCAACACCACCACCCTCTTTTTGAGATCTGTTCATATGAAACATCTGATATCCCTCTATTGCCATCAGGGGAGCCTGCTCTTCATTAAGCCAAGTTTCAGAGACTGCGATAGCTGTAAATTTTCTGTCTAGCTGTTTTAAATAGTCCTGAATCTGTGGAAAGTTTTTGTTAAAGCAGACGGACAGACGAAAATTCAATATCGCTAATTCTTATCTCAAATTGTTGTCTGAGATGAGCTAAGTCGAACCGCACATGTTTTGGTGTCAACAAATGTTGCATAAGGTGACAATGCGCTCTTGAAGTACGCTGTTGTGGAGAGCTGTCTGACCCAGCCAAGCGATCAGCGGCTAAGATGGCCACTGACTGTGTGACGTCACCACCGGCAAACACACGCACACGGTCGGCGGCCAGTGCTGTGTTTTGCTTCATGCAACACTTGATGTTTATGTCTTAAAATCGGCGATTACGGATATTTCTTGGAATACTTGTGGATTACAAATAGAGTATTTATGAAGATTAGGATTTCAGGAATCAAATTAATATGGTTTGGCGTTGTGTTGTCTACGGGTGCGATGGTCCTGCTGTGTTTTGCTTCATGCAACACTTGATGATTACGTTTTAAAATCGGTGATTACGGATATTTCTCGGAATTACCAAATATTTTCATGATCATAAGAACGGTTAGGGGGGAAAAACATGCTGAAGAAAGACAGTTTAACTTACCGGTTACTTATATTGGAAGTCCATCCTCCTGTGTTTTTTAGAAGCAAAGTTCTCAATTACAGAGACATACAGTGTTCCTTATTGCTTCAGCTTCTGTATTAAAGCAGACTCCAGTGAAATAGTACCCAGGTTTGTCAGTCTTTCTTGTCCACATATATTTTGCAGGTGTCACGGCTCGCCGCTCTCAGGCATCTGCCTCAGCTGCGCGCACACCTGCATCTCGTTAGCGCCCTACATGTGCAGTAGACATTTCTTTGACAGCGATTTCGAGAATAAGATGTAATTTGAAATGAAATTTGCAAAAAGATTAGTGATAAAGAAAACAGCTATTCCAACTATATATCCCTCGATTCCCAAGTCTGACTCTGAGACAAGTGTCAGTGACAGTGGCGTGAAAAGCAAGGGTGATCTACCGATGCGATCAGCTGTCAGAAAACGAGAAGTAAACAGGGTAAGTTTTGTATTTTTAATATTCACAGCAAATGTTTACTAAACATTTTAAATGAATTCCAAGTAATGGATGATTTTCAAAATCAAACATGTAAAAGCAGAAGAAATTACCAATGACAGTTCAGCTTTCAATTTTTAGGGAACTAACTAACTAACTAACTAACCTGCACTTATATAGCGCTTTTCTAGTCACAAAGACCACTCAAAGCGCTTTCATTAATACTAACCCTCTATTCTAAGGGCCTATAGGAAACAAATATCTAGGGACAATTTAGAACAGCCAATTAACCTAACATGCATGTTTTTGGCATGTGGGAGGAAACCGGAGAAATCCCGGAGTAAACCCACGCAACACGGGGAGAACATGCAAACTCCACACAGATCACTGTTGGTCGGGGGCTGGGATCGAACCCACGATCCCACGATCCCCACAATCCCCTGGCCAAGGGTAAACTGTGCTGCCGCAGTGCTAACCACTGCGCCACCGTGCAGCCCAGAAAGCAACATATTTGCCAAGAAAAATAAATATAAGTCTAAGATTGTAAGAGAAATGTGCTTTTAAAAATGGAACCCCAATTTTCTACCATAAAATGGTGCCCATTATAACTGTGAAATGTTATTTATTGGAATATAATAATTGCTATATCTGGAAACTAGTTATTTTCTTAATCTGTAGTGATACTCCATTGATTTTTGTATTTCTTTGTATATTTCTGCTGTGTTTTCAAACATTCATACAAAGGTGGTATAGTATGTAATATTTCTTTTCAAATTGAGAAGAATTTAGTGTGTTCAAATTATTCAAATGTATATGACATGCGACTTCGATGAATGCTGAACTATGAGATTTATAACATTGACATGAACATTAATAAACTCAATATATGATTTTACAAAACTTTATTTAAATATCATTGTTCACAAATCTAATCTTGGTAGGCAAAATCCCTTGTAGTGATCAGATGGGAATGTTTCTCTGATGAGGCTCACCGCACAGGCAGGCAACATCACCCTCACTTCTTTCCCACAAATAAGGCTGAATACCCCCTCAGCACCACCCAAAACTACTTCATCATCCAATTCTTCATTTTCAATGTCATCATTTATTTTGAGGTCATCAAACTCGAGAAAATAATCGCTGTCCGAATCACTTTGCTCTCGTTCTGCCATTTTCTTTGTATTGCTGTGGTGACGTCACTAATGCCCGCACCTATCGAGAGATGGCGGTACTGCAGCCTCACTAAGTGAAGGCTGGGCTATGAACAAATAAGGTCATTTATGGAAGCTGGTGACACATATTAAATTGCGGGAATAGACAGAATAGAATATTTTCATACAATCAGTTGATTGGTTCAATAAAAATATGTCACTGTCCGTCTGCTTTAAGACTTCTGCTGTTGAAGTGTATTATTGATAGTTTACCATCTAGTTGCACTTGACTTTTGAATTGTTTTTCAGTGTAATATTCATAATAGTTATGAATGAATATTATTGAAAAAGTGGTTATCAGGATCAATATCATTCTCCATCTCTTGTAGTTTATGTTCAGCATAATGACATATTTTCAGAGTTTGAGTTTCCTTACTCTGTGTCAAATGACTTCCTCCAACTGGGGATAACTGATGTCTGCTCAAGTCAGTCATAAGTGTTTTGTTTGTTTTGCTTATTTTTTTTTTAAAGTACATTGACATGGTATGTCAAAAGAACTATTCTTACCGTGTGTGTGTATATGGATTATCATTGTCTCTTAATTTTCTTAACCAGTGTTCATCTGTATGTATTTAAGTCAGTAATATCTCTGATCATTATACTCTTTGCTTGCTCAGGTGTTCCATTTAGTTTGATCCAAACTCTACAATTTCTTGTCCATGTTGCCTGTATCTTATTGTGTCTTTTCAGCATCCATGCGTGCCGGGCTGTTTCAGCATTAGTTTTTGTTAGGTGTTCATTTAGGTAAACTTCTGTTCCCCGTAGCTTTCTGGCCTGCCTCAGTATGTCATTCTTTACCCTTCTGTTCACAGAGCGCATCACAATTGATTTCTTTGTTTTATTATCTTTTCTGGGTAAAGCATAACAGGCTGAAATTGCATTTGCTTCTACCTTTATATCTCTACTATCAAGGAACAGAAGCACCTGGTTTTCCAGGGAGACTGATTCACTCAGGGGAGCCTCCTCACCTCTCAGTCCTGTTGTAGCATGAGCGTATGATTGATATTTGATGTTTAGTCCACTTATAATTAGATCATCCATACAAGAACCTTGTTCAAGATCCTCGACGCGTCGCTCCAAGTCTGTAATTTTTTTGTCTTTTTCCTGACTTGTTAATTTTAATTCTCGGACTTCTTCCATTAGGCCTATTATTTTGGCCTGCTGGCTAACCATTTTGGTCACTTCTTCTGACAAGAAGTTCAGAGATTTTTTGATCTCTTCCATTTCCTCCTTCTTTGGTGGCATTTTTACTGACCTGTGGATAGTAAAACAATCTCTGCTTGTGTCGCCGGTATCCGATCCGACCGACCTCGAATCTAGCTGGGCCTCAGCTAGCCCCCTCCGCTGCTAGTCCCACTGCTTACCGCCGCCATAGCCGAGCTCCTGTCCAGCTCCTCCACCGAGTCCCGCCACACACCGCCGCTGTAGCTGAGCTCTGATCCTGCTTCTGTCCAGCTGATCCTCTGCTGAGCTCTGCCACCTACCTCCGTCTGCCTCAGTAGTTCCTCCGCTGAGCCCCGCCGCTGTAGCTGGGCCCCAACTCAGGCTATTGTCTGGCTGGGTCCTGGTGGTCCTCCACTGGTCCCCGTCTCCCACCACCGCTGCACCCGAACTCCGATCCGGCTCCCGTCCAACTGTTGCCTCAGTTAGTTCCTCCGGCGAGCCCCGGCGAGCAGTGGTTAGCACTGTTGCCTTACAGCTAGAAGGTTCCAGGTTCAAATCCCCAGGCTGGCAGGGGTAGGAACCTTTCTGTGTGGAGTTTGCATGTTCTCCCTGTGCTGCGTGGGTTTACTCCGGGGGCTCCGGTTTCCTCCCACAATCCAAAGACATGCATGTTAGGTTAATTGGTTGTTCTAAATTGTCCCTAGATATCTGTCTCCTATAGGCCCTTAGAATAGAGGGTTAGTACTAGTGAAGCGCTTTGAGTGGTCTTTGAGACTAGAAAAAGCGCTATATAAGTACAGGTCCTTATCCCCCCTTATCCTATCCCCCAATCACCGGGGACTGAGTCGCTTTGTGTCGGTGTTAGGTGCTACAACTAGCGTTAGCTTAGCATATGCTTCGGATAAAGTGTAGCAGCGAACCACAAAAGAAACGCAAGTCAGTTTACTCACAGTGCCCGGTGAAAGGCGATTAAAGGGGTATTTCAACGAAGGTGGAAATTCAGCCCGTGCGTGTGAGTCACAAATGCCGATTGCTGTTGGTTAGTTATTTTAATGGCAAAATCAGCAACTTTGTCTCAGTACTGAAAAAATGTGACCATCCCGGTCGCCATGTTGGACGCAGATCAAGAATAAGCTGAACAAGAATAAGCAAAAACAACTGAAGGAGAGACAAATGAGACAGAAACATTACTTTGGCCATGGAGCCAGAGCCTTACCTGCTCTACAAGAGGGAGAGACAGTTAGATCCAGAGCTGAGAATACATGACAACCAGCTATTGTGGTAAAGAGCCACAACACACCAAGATCCTTTGTGATTCAGACCCCTGGGGGATGTAAATTCAGGAGAAACAGGCGCCATCTACTGAAGTGCAGAGAAGAAAGTGTTCCTGAAACCACAAACACTGATCAGGAGGATTTCCCGACCTCTGCTTGTGAGCCAACAGAGACCATCTCATCGGCGCAAGCACCTGTTCATTCTCCTGTAAAGGAAACTGAGAATTCCAAAGCAGCTACTGAAGAGCCAAGGAAAACTTCACGCTTTGGCAGACTGATTAAACCCCCACAACGTTATACAATGTGAAACAACATAAAGAAATATTTAAGTGTATCTTAAGGGATGTTAGCCCTGTAATGAAAAGAAAAGCAGTTGTTCAGGTTAAAACCATACTTTTAACTTGTGAGTCATACTAGGATTTATTGTTTTTCTGTAACAATATAGTATGATATTCTACTTCTAAAAGAATGGCGATGTAATGTAGTAATGTGGTCTGCCACTAGGGGCGCTGTTAAGTGTTGTTGTATGCAGATTAAGCAGAGAGTAAAAACGGTTGTTGTTGATGTTACAGAAGCCCTCACTGTCCTGTCTGTTTATTCCACTTGCTCTCCTTATAAAAACACACTAAAATACATTACAGCTATAAGACCATCTCCGAGCAGCTTGATGTTCCTGTGACTACAGTTGCACATATCATTCAGAAATTTAAGATCAATGGGACTGTAGCCAACCTCCCTGGACGTGGCCGCAGAAGAAGACGGATAATACAAATGGTAACAAAAGAGCCCAGAACAACCTCTAAACACATTCATGGTGAACTCTAAGGTCAAGGTACATCAGTGTCAGATCACACCATCCTTCGTTGTTTGAGCCAAAGTGGACTTCATGGGAGACGACCAAGGAGGACACCACTGTTGAAAACAAATCATAAAAAAGCCAGACTGGAATTTGCCAAACTGCATGTTGACAAGCCACAAAGTTTCTGGGAGAATGTCCTATGGACAGACGAGACAAAACTGGAACTTTTTTGGCAAGGTACATCAGCTCTATGTTCACAGATGCAAAAATGAAGCATACCAAGAAAAGAACACTGTCCCTACTGTGAAACATGGAGGAGGTTCTGTTATGTTCTGGGGCTGTTTTGCTGCATCTGTCACAGGGTGTCTTGAATCTGTGCAGGGTACAATGAAATCTCAAGACTATCAAGGTATTCTAGAGAGAAATGTGCTGTCCAGTGTCAGACAGCTTGGTCTCAGTCGCAGGTCATGGGTCTTGCAACACGATAATGACCCAAAACACACAGCTAAAAACACCCAAGAATGGCTAAGAGTGAAACATTGGACTAAAGTGGCCTTCTATGAGCCCTGATCTAAATCCTATTGAACATCTGTGGAAGGAGCTGAAACATGCCGTCTGGAGAAGGCACCCTTCAAACCTGAGACAACTGGAGCAGTTTGCTGATGAGGAGTGGGCCAAAATACCTGCTGAGAGGTGCAGAAGTCTCATAGACAGTTACAGAAATCGTTTGATTGCAGTGATTGCCTGAAAAGGTTGTGCAACAAAATATTAAGTTAAGGGTACCATCATTTTTGTCCAGGCCTGTTTCATGAATTTGTTTTTTAAAATGATTCTGTTGAACCACAATTCAAAAGCATTGTCTGATTTTCATTGGTTTATTTTCATAGAATTTTTATTTATTACCACTTTTGTCAGATTCAAGTTATTTCTGTGACCATTGTGGGTTTTTCTTTCATTAACAGAGGGGTACCAACAATTTTGTCCACGTCTGTATGTGAGTCTACAGTAAAGTCCTATCTAGTTCACCACTCGGTCTCGTCACTGGGTCACGATATACATACATAACACACTAAACAACTAAAACGGCTTAATAAACATGAATAATTTAAAACTGACAGATGACCAAGAGACTAGTGTTGGTATATATTGTGGGACATTTTGTGAATATGTACGTAGGCTGTAGCCCCACTGGGCTCTGTCTTTACGGTCCACATCTACCTCAGTAGTTTTACCCTGTGTTGGGTGATCTGTACATCCGGCTTGATAAGAAGAAAAATCAAATACAGATGGGGCAGCATCTGCTTTTAGCCTGTTGGTGCAGCAAACCACGACTTCATCTGACAAAACAACTCTCTTCTCTATATAGTCCTCATTTGTAAAATGCTCACTACAGATCCTAGCATTGCGGCTAACTGGAGGGTTGACCTGTTTGAGTGCAGCTAGCCACAGCAAAGAACAGCTGTCCGTGTCACTGGATTAATGTTGGTGCGATGTATGTGTGCTGTTGGTGTCTGGTCGCTACATCACTGCTAGCTCCTTTTTGCAGGGATGAAAAAAAAAAAAAAATCAACTCTTGGCCGAGGCTGTTAAAGCAGCAGTCAAGATGTTTCTCCACCACTGGATGTCCCTCTAGAGCTCCACTGTCAAACCCCCAAAAAGCTGCACTATAGCCACACCTCCTAACACCACCATCTGCCTTCTAATCCTCTTTCTGCATGTTTTTCCATTGCCTTATATTGATCAAGGGTCTCCTGTCCCAGCCACTGAGTCTTCCAAGATTCTAGGGAACAGTAATTTCTGGACCTTTGGAAACCTTGAGCTAGGACTGCTCACCTGCCTGTTTGGCTGGAAAGGCACAAGCAGGCGAGCTCCTGGTGGATGGCCTCAGTGGCCACTGGAGGAGGGAAGCCAACAGTAATGCTAACAGCAGTAAGTGAGGGATGGTGCACACAGAAATGAATAATAAAAAAGGCTGATAATGCTGTGCACAGAGCTTACTTCCTCCTCCACAGTTAGATTCCTTTCTCCAACTTAGGGATTGTTAGCATGAAGACCTGTACATCTTCCACAAGAACAGAAAAGTGTGTTCTCTCTCCCTGGGCTGAAGAAAAAATGACATCATTCTGTTCTTGCAGCACTGGTTTGGGAGTTCTTGTGGCTTGTTCTTGGCACATCATTTCTCCTGTGGTGTCTGACAGCTATTGTGTGATTGGTCAGAAATTGAATTTCCCATGAGTTCTACACTTGAGTTTTTTGTGAATTTAAAATATCCTGGTCAGAAAGAACTTTGTTCTTGTTCTTGTAACCTCAAAAAAAGAGAACAAATTTCTCTGTTCTTGTGGACTATGTACAGGCCTTTAGCATCAGCCACTTCTGATTGCTAGTTTTCAGCCAATGAAAATATTTCCACGTATTACAGAATGTGACATAACGCATGGCTCAGGAGACGCACACACACAGGCTTAGAGTAGTTCAAAGAGTTTATTAACAGCAGGAGTGAATGAGTGCGTGTCTGCGGGATGTAAATGTGTTGGTGATGGCGTCTGCTTCAGGCACAGAGGCAGGTGACCGTTCAGCCGAGCAACCCTATGGAAAGAGCACAGGGAGAGGGTGACGGGCATACACCAACACAGGAGGGATTTTATGGCGAGAGAAGGACTTACTTGGATTGTCAGGATAGCTGGCACAACAAGGGGGCGAAGCCCGGAAGACAGCCACCTGGAGAGCTCCGTACAGCAGCGAGGAATGGGCGATGGAGTGGAGATGTCCGCCGCCGGGAAATCCACCTGTGCACAGGGGAGCAGACTGGGAAAGAGAGGTAAGGGTTCTTACCCAAATAATGTTCGCTGAAGAAGGAAGTAGCTCACAACGGTGAGGGACGAAGTCTGACGGCTTCAGGCCGAGCCTCCGGGCAAGACGGCCTTTATCCCTCGCCGCTGATGATGGTCAGGTGCGTGAGCAGGTGGCGCCGCTGATGAACGGCGCGGTGTGACAGTACTCCCCCCTCTAGCAGCGCCTCCTGGCGATGGCTTATCCGGGTGCGCTCGGTGGAAGTCCGCGATGAGCGATGGGTCCAACACAAACGACGGGGGCACCCATTGTCGATGCTCGGGCCCATAGCCCTCCCAGTCCACCAAGTATTGCAACCCACGACCTCGGCGCCGGGAGTCCAGGATGGAGGAGACGGACCAGGCCGGATGGCCACCAATCATCCGGGGCGCGGGTTGCGCTGCAGGAGGAGGGCAAAGGGGGTCAGTGACTGCCAGGTTCACCTTCGACACGTGGAAAGTGGGATGGATGCGGAGGGAGGGGGGAATAGCCACGCGCACAGCCACCGGGTTGATGATCCGGGTGATGGGAAAGGGACCCATGAATCGCTGTGCCAGCTTCCTCCTCTCGCCTTTTAATGTGACGTCCTGGGTAGACACATACACTAGTTGCCCAACTCTGTACGCCGGGGCAGGTCGTCTGTGCCGGTCCGCCACGGTCCTGTTGCGCTCCCCTGTGCGTAAAAGCGCATGACGCACAGCAGCCCAGGTGGAGCGGAACTGCCTAAGGTGCGCCCTAACAGAGGGGACAGTTACCTCGCTCTCCTGCGCTGGAAACAGCGGGGGGTCGTAACCCAGGGACGCCTTGAAGGGGGACATCCCCGTTGCAGAAGAGCGTGCGGTGTTGTGGGCATACTCCACCCAGGCGAGATGGTTGCTCCAGGACGTCGGCTTGGATCTGGTAACACAGCGGAGCGCAGCCTCCAGCTCCTGATTGGTCCTCTCACACTGCCCGTTAGAGTGGGGGTGATGGCCGGAGGAGAGGCTCACCTTGGCTCCGATGGCGTTACAAAAGGATTTCCAAACCTCGGATGAAAATTGGGGGCCCTGGTCCGAGACCACGTCCACCGGAATCCCGTGCAGCCTGACCACGTGTTGGACGAGGAGGCCCGCCGTCTCCAGGGCGGTAGGGAGACCTTGCAGGGGGACGAAGTGTGCCGCCTTGGAGAAACGGTCTACGATGGTCAGGACGTGTCAAAGGAGTTGGAAACGGGGAGTCCGGTGACGAAATCCAGTGCGATGTGCGACCAGGGCCTGCCGGGGATGGGCAGAGGCTGGAGCAGACCCGCTGGAGGGGCATTTCCCGACTTGCTGGTGGCACAGATTGGGCAAGCCCGGGCGTAGCGGGCTGCATCCCTCCGCAGGCCTGGCCACCAAAAGGACCGTTGGAGGAGGCCGATCATCCGAGAGGTGCCGGGATGACAGGTGAGCCGGGAGGTGTGGAGCCAGTGGATGACCTCTCCTCGGACCGCAGATGGGACGAACAGTCTTCCCTCTGGTCCGCCGCCAGGATCAGGTTCCACCTCCTGCGCCTTCCGGATCTTGTCTTCAATGTCCCAAGAGATGGCTCCCACGACGCACGACCTGGGCAGGATAGTGTGGGGCGTCTCCTCAGCTTCCACGGGGGTGAACTGCCTAGAGAGGGCGTCAGGTAGGCCGTTCTTAGAGCCTGGCCTGAAGGTGATTGAAAAGCGGAACCTGGCGAAGAACAAAGACCAGCGCGCCTGGCGGGCATTCAGGCGCTTGGCAGATCGTAGGTATTCTAAGTTCTTATGGTCCGTCAGGACCACAAACGGCAGGTCCGCCCCCTCTAGCCAGTGGCGCCACTCCTGTAAGGCGAGTTTGATGGCCAGGAGCTCTCTGTCCCCCACATCGTAGTTCCTCTCCGCCAGGGACAGGCACCGGGAGAAGAAGGCGCAAGGTCGTTTGGCGCCATCGTCAGGTGACCGCTGGGATAATACTGCTCCCACTCCCGTGTCCGATGCGTCCACCTCCACAATGCACTGCAGCGCGGGGTCGACCTGGCGAAGGACCCGGGAGGAGGAGAACTCCGCCTTCAGCGCCTTAAAGGCAGCAGCGACCTCTTCAGTCCACCGGAACGGGACCTTCGGGGACGTGAGGCGGGTCAGTGGTCCGACGATCGAGCTGAAATTTGGGACAAAGCAGCGGTAAAAATTGGCGAAGCCAACAAATTGTTGCACCTGCTTCCGGGATGCGGGAGTAGGCCACTCCACCACCACCTTCACCTTCTCTGGGTCTGGGAGCACCTGGTCTTGAGCGATGATGAATCCCAGGAAGGATGTGGTCCTAGCGTAGAATTCGCATTTCTCAGCCTTCACGTACAGACGATTCTCCAGCAGTCTTTGGAGGACCCGCCTCACATGGACCTGGTGCTCGTCCCTGGACCTGGAGAAGATAAGAATGTCGTCCAGGTAGACGAACACAAAGAGGCCGATGAAATCCCGGAGGACGTCATTAATGAGGCGCTGAAAGACGACAGGAGCGTTGGTCAACCCGAACGGCATGACAAGATACTCAAAGTGGCCGTTCGGGGTACAGAAGGCTGTTTTCCATTCATCTCCCTCCCGGATCCGGACGAGGTGGTAAGCGCTGCGTAAATCCAGCTTGGTAAACCAGGTCGCCCCCTGGAGGGAGTGAAAGGCGGTGTCCATGAGGGGCAGGGTGTAACGGTCCCTCTCAGTGATGTCATTTAGCGCTCGGTAGTCTATGCAGGGGCGGAGGGATCCGTCCTTTTTCCCGACAAAGAAAAACCCTGCCCCCACGGGTGACGACGATGGGCGAATAATCCCAGCGCTCAGTGATTCCTTCAGGTAAGTATTCATGGTCTCCTTCTCCGGCGCCGACAGGCTGTAGAGCCGACCAGAAGGCAGGGGAGCCCCCTGGCGGAGGTTGATAGCACAGTCATAGGGTCGATGCGGGGGAAGAGACATAGCTTTCGATTTACTAAATACCATACCCAGGTCGTGAAATTCTGGAGGCACCAGCGACAGGTCCGGAGGTGCTGTATCCGCCACAGGGGGAGCCGCGGACGGGGAGCAGGCAGCGGACTGAAGGCAGGTGCCCATACAGAAGGTACTCCACGCCGATACCCCAGCTGACCTCCAGTCCAGGACAGGGTTGTGGAGGCGTAGCCAGGGATACCCCAGGATGACGGGCGACACAGAGTTGGGCAGGACGTAAAATACCATCTCCTCCCGGTGGTTCCCTGAGATGATGACTGGGACAGGCATGGTTTGGTGAGAAACTCTCCCAAGGGAGGCACGGGAGAGATGGACCAGGGAGATGGGGTGTTTTAATGCCTGACAGCGGATGCCCAATCGGGTTGCCAGGCCTTGTGAAATGAAGCTGCCCTCTGCGCCCGAATCCACCAGTGTGTGGGTGAGGTGCCCAGTGGGATTGTGGCAGAAACGGATGGGCAGCTTTAATTGGGTGAGGGGACTTTGCCGATTGACGTCCGCGAGGCCCCCTACAGTGACTCGCGGACCCCGCTGTTTGGCTTTTGTGGGCAAAGCTCTACCGTGTGTTGACTGTCTCCGCAATACATGCAGAGACCCAACTCACGGCGGCGTTGTTTCTCTGCCGAGGAGAGCTTTGCCCAGCCCGTCACCATCGGCTCCGACTCCTCGGGGCACGATGGTGGCGGCGTCGCCAGGGGGCGAGCTTGGGGCAGGCGTAGCGGGGCTCCCCGAGGGCGAGAAGCAGACGGCTTCCGTCCTGAGGAGCGCTCGCGCAGCCTGTTGTCCAAGTTGATTGCCAGTGAGGTTAGCTCCGCTAACGTTCCGGGGATATCCCACCCAGCCAGTTCATCCCTCAGATCACTATTGAGGCTGCGGAGAAACAGGCCGCAGAGGGAGCGCTCCTCCCAGCCCAATTCCTCCGCCGCTACCCGGTATTCGATGGCATAATCCGCGGCCGACCGGTTTCCCTGCTGGAGAGCGAGAAGCTGATCGACCTGGACCGCCTCGGAACGAGAATGATCGAACACCTCCAGGAAGCGCCTCACGAACTCGGCATAGGTGAGGGTGGCATAACTGGGTCTCGCCATAATAGCGTAGGCCCAAGTTAAAGCGCGCCCCTCCAGGAGGTTCCCTATGTAGCCGATTCGGCTGTGATCTGAGGGGAAGTCTCCGGGCACACGGTCAAACACGGACTCGCACTGCATCACAAACCCCCGCGCTCCGCCGAGCTTTCCACTAAAGCGAGCGGGGGTCGGAATCGGTGTGAGTCGGGCCGGTGCCACCGGAGCTGGCTGGACGGCCACCGGAACAGCAGGAGCTGCGCCACCCTGAGGAGCCGGGGGGAACGGCTGCTGGGGGTCCAGGCGGTCCAATCGGCCAGTGATAGTTATCAATTGATTCAGGATAACCTGCTGTTGATAAGCTATTTGATCCACTCTAGCCTCGAGAGTGGTAAGCTGGTGTGCGAGCCCGCCGTCCGCCGAGCCGCTCTGCTGAAGCCGTACTGACATAACGCACGGCTCAGGAGACGCACACACACAGGCTTAGAGTAGTTCAAAGAGTTTATTAACAGCAGGAGTGAATGAGTGCGTGTCTGCGGGGTGTAAATGTGTTGGTGATGGCGTCTGCTTCAGGCACAGAGGCAGGTGACCGTTCAGCTGAGCAACCCTATGGAGAGAGCACAGGGAGAGGGTGACGGGCATACACCAACACAGGAGGGATTTTATGGCGAGAGAAGGACTTACTTGGATTGTCAGGATAGCTGGCACAACAAGGGGGCGAAGCCCGGAAGACAGCCACCTGGAGAGCTCCGTACAGCAGCGAGGAATGGGCGATGGAGTGGAGATGTCCGCCGCCGGGAAATCCACCTGTGCACAGGGGAGCAGACTGGGAAAGAGAGGTAAGGGTTCTTACCCAAATAATGCTCGCTGAAGAAGGAAGTAGCTCACAACGGTGAGGGACGAAGTCTGACGGCTTCAGGCCGAGCCTCCGGGCGAGACGGCCTTTATCCCTCGCCGCTGATGATGGTCAGGTGCGTGAGCAGGTGGCGCCGCTGATGAATGGCGCGGCGTGACAGAATGAGCTTTGAATTTCTCGAATTTAACAGTTCCTCAGCAGTACAGAGAATCACTCAGGAAGGCCTTCTCAGTCTCTGATGATGAGACACTCTCAGGAGTCATTTATTTAACTTATTACAACTGTGTAAAATGTTGTATAATCGTCTTTCAAATATTTCTGACCAGTTCTAAATCATATGTAATGATAAGTATCTACAGTAATATTTCAGATCAAGTTAATCCATCTAGAAACTATAAAGATTACATGATAAAGCTTCCATCTACCCTTATATCTCTTCAAGACAGGAACCTAAAGTCTCCAGATCAGCCTAAAACCTGCTGATGTATCAAAATCTTATACACTTACACTTTTATTTATTTATTTATTTTTACACATGTTTTGTACATACTATGAACCCTGAGTTCGAAATAAACGTTTGAATTGAATTGAATTTGAATTGAATTGAATTGAAAATTCTTGAGTGGTTCAGAGGTCTCTCTCCAGGACGACGTCCTCATAGTATTCAAAGTCAAAGGACACCTTTGAGCTGTTCTGGCAGAACTGACGTAACCCCGGGTACACAACTGGATTTACGTAGCTCTGGATGATAAGAAAACCTTTAGGCCTTGGTAGCAAAGCCTCATGCTGAGCTACATACACGGCACACACCGCGGCCAAACTGCATCCAAAGATGTTGATGACGAGGCGCAGGGCGTCATCGCGGTAGGGGACGGCATACGGAGGTGTTCCAAGGCTCAGGGCGGCAGCCTCATGCTCACGGTCCACGATCCATGTTAGCGCCTTGTGGCGGAGCACCTCCAGGTTGGCCTCTATGGGCTTCAGGGGCTCCCAGTCATCGATGATGATTTTTCCAGGCAGCAGGTTGGAAACAACATGGTCGCTGAGGATCAGCGTCTCCTCCTGCTGCTGGTTCAGAATGATGGGACCACCAGAGAAGGAAGCAGGAGGAAGTCTGGACCTAAGCTCATTGATGGAAGTCGCTGAGATTGGCACACAGCACACAGACAGGATAGCCTGTACGGGGCAGCAGAGTCAAAACGAGAGCTTCAGTCCACAGGAAGTTCTCTGAGGGCTCTTTTCCACCAAACCGGTTCCAGTGCTAGTTTGGTGCTGGTGCTGGTGCTAGTGCTTAACCAGTGCTTAACCAGAGTGCTCATAAGAACCAGTTGTCTTTCCACCGATATGGAGCTAGTTGGGAATTATGTCAGAGCTACGTCATTACGTACTGTGAAGCGCCCAACCCCCGCAGCACACCAGAGAAGACGGAAGGTGGCGATATGCACCTCTCACTTGTTTGCTATCCGCCAGTAACCGAGAGAAGAAGAAGAAGTAGCAGCGTTAGCTTGTCAACATATAGGAATTGTTGTCTTTGGGAGCGCTGCTTTTATTATTCCAAACCTGTATTACCATCCAAAAACAGTTTTATTCTTAATGGCAGAGAGCGGCGGCTACGTTTAAGGACACCGGTAATCATCAATATTTCAGTTATCAGCCGTTGTTAGATAAAGTCTGTAGTGCGAGCATTGACTACACTTTTAACCATAATATTTATGTCATTTCTGTAATAGGTGGTGTTACGGCGCATTACGAGACGGAGGTCGCCTGTTCTGTCATGCCAAAAAGTGATCAGCTGTCCCCAAAAAAAATGATCGCCAGGGGCCATATTGTTATGGGTTTATATTAGCCGGTAAATATATATATTTCAACAGATAAACAGTACTTAGTTAGGTATAACAAGATATATTTAACACTTACGATGCATTTTGAACCCTAAACTTGATCTGGGATTAAAAGCAATTAAAATAATGCAGTCACAAGGTCACATGGAAAAATGTATAGATTTACGGTACTGCATATATACATGAAGATACTGTATAAATGCATATTCTATGCACCTCCAAACTACAGAGATGTGAAAGGTTACCCTTCTGTACTTGTGTCATCTATTCTGGTTAAAGTACTGGTTCAAGTTTTTATTCATGTAGGGAGAACAAGAGACAGACTGTAAAGTGTTCAAGTTCAAAGTTCTTTCCCCAGAAATGATCTTGTCCAGAGCTGACAGAATGTCACGTGGGACGTTGTCAACAGAATATAAACTTATCATTTTTAAAGCTGGCAACTTGGAACATTTTCCACAGAAAAAGTACATAGATTTAAAGTTTGTTGCTGCTTGTTCTTTAAAAAATGTGAAAGAAATTGTCAAAAATATGTATAAGTCCACAAATACCTGATATATTGTCCAATACCTGGAAAAATGAACTTAAGTGCAGTAATTCAGTACTTGTACTTTCACTTC
Organism: Pholidichthys leucotaenia; assembly: GCA_020510985.1. Taxonomy (NCBI): domain Eukaryota; kingdom Metazoa; phylum Chordata; class Actinopteri; order Cichliformes; family Pholidichthyidae; genus Pholidichthys; species Pholidichthys leucotaenia. The sequence goes on along the minus strand of CM035849.1, from coordinate 4,132,317 downwards.
CACCACTACAATGTTATAGTGATTTGCATTGTCCTAAATAACTTTATAAATGAAATGTAAAGTCTTTAACTTTTTAATATGACCCTTCTCTCATGTTTTTTCTCTCATCTCTTTGTCTTATGTCCTGATTGGTGGAGCCTTGAGCACTTTTATCACGTCTATAGTCAGCTTCATGTGTGCCTGTGTTTGTGTTCATGTTGAATGTAACTGTAGTTTGTAAATATGAACGTCACCTGACTGCAAAACAAATCTACCTACGGGGACAAAGAAAGGAACCTGAACCTGAATATGTTTGGTGTGAGGATAACAATGTAGAAGAAGAAAAACACTTAAGGAAAGAAAGCTTTTATTTCCAAAATGTGCAAAAACTTCAGACTGCTACATATGAAATATTATGTACACACAGACAAAAATATCAATGCTGTGATAGTTACTTTTTTTACAGTCCCTCAAGCACAGACAACACGTCCCATCAGTCCAACAAGGGTGATGGTCCTGTCCTCCATCTTCTGGATGCTTTGCAGCAAAGCGAAGTTCAGCTGCTCCTCCCTCCTGCTCTGCTCCTGCTGTCTCATCTGACCGTAATCAAGAAGGAGGTCCATGTTTGTGTCACACTTCTGTTTCCCTGTTTTAAAGTACAAAAATAAGCAATATAAAATAACCACACACTGGACAATGCAGGAATCGTCAATCCAAGATTGAATGTGTCTGTTCAACATCCATTTACTGTTAGTGGCATCACAACATTCAATTCAAGTGTATCATTGGTTTAATTCACTCCTTCCTTTGTGTGACTGGGTCATGATCCATCCAGGTGGATGCCCTCAATTTCCCCTATGGGGATCAATAAAGTACACAAAATCAAAATGATGTGAACCTAAATGACCTAATCTGGTCTGATTAGAAGAGCAGGAGGAGGACCAGCTTGGAGCTGGTGAAGGTGAGCTGGACACCACAGGTCTGGCTGCTTCTCCCTCATCATCCAGCTGTGATAAATCTATGAAAAAAGTGTTTTAGTTTGTGCAGTGAACAACTTAAGCCTTCCATTAAATGTGCAGACATAGAAGACAATTTTATTCAATATCAATGTTAGCAAAGCTTACATATCTGATTATGGAATAGAAGAATAGGAATAGATGAAACTTCATTGTACTGTACAGGTGTACAGTACAATGAAACTGTAGGTGATCCACCAGGCTACTGCGCAATAAAGTAAGAGAAGGATTAGATAAAATACGGCTACACAACATACAATTAAACATGAGTGACATTTAAAAAAAAAATGGCCTAAGATTATGGAAATATTACCAAAATAGTAAAAAAAGACGACGCTACTATTGTCTGGTAGAAAAATCTCCCATAACACAACGCAAGGCACCCATTCATACGCAGTATTCATGCCACAAAAAACGTATTTTGTGCTGGATGTCTTTATAAAAAAAGTATTCTGTAAGATACTAACATTTCTGTTGTAGTTTCTCAAACGCGCATTTCTGCCAAGGAGAAGCGTTCGTGCTAAAAACAGTTAACTTGTTAGCATCGCTAACCGAAAATACTATGGCCACAAAATTAGTTTAAAAAAAAAAAAATCCACACTTTGGCCGTTATATATCAATACAAGCGGTATACATCTGTCAGCAGAGACGACCTGTTCATTTCTTTATGGCGAGGAGAAACGTTTGGTCGTAGTAAAAGTAGTTAGCTTGTTAGCGTCGCTAACCGAAAATATCCACAAAAATGAGTTAAAAAAAAAAAATCCGCACTTTGGCCGTTATATATCAATACAAGCGGTATACATCTGTCAGCAGAGATGACCTGTTCATTTCTTTATGGCGAGGAGAAACGTTTGGTCGTAGTAAAATTACTTTTAGCTTGTTAGCATAGCTAACCGAAAATACTATAGCCACAAGTGACTAAATATCCACACTTGGCCATTACATATCAATACAAGCGGGTATATATGTATACATATATTGGTTAACGTCTGGCATTTTAAAGACAATACACTTACCAGCGTGTTTTAAGCAGTTTGATGTCCTGACTAATCCAAGGCAGTGACGATGGTCCAGCTGGCTGGCCGATCCTCCAAAACAGTTCAGATGAGTGGCCCCCTCCAGCTGATCTTCTACTTCTGCTGATGTCCACAGAGCCAAGAAATATCTCTCCTCTTCGCTCTAAATCTGTTTGGTTTTGGAATCTGTTGCATGCTCCGCTGTTTGGTAAGCAACATGGTGGTCAGTAATGTTTTGAAGCTGGTCGGTTAACCACGCCCACGGCTGTGGACCTAACCGACATAAACTGGTGCTGCTGCTGGCCCAGCTAGGAGTTGGGGCCGTGATAGCCCCACTTTTGGGAGCTGGGGACTGGTGCTTTAGTCGGTGGAAAACCAAAGAACTGGTGCTAATGACGCAATAGCTCCAGTTAAGCACTGGAACCGGTTTGGTGGAAAAGAGCCCTGATTCACCTCCAAGGTTCTGCTACCTCAACTTTTCCCTCAAATTTAAAAAACTTTTTCTGGAACTTTTTTAGCCCAATCACTGAGACTTTAACTTAAAAATTTGTGACTTTTTAGTCTTGTTGCTTTCTGATTTTATTAAATCAAATCTACATTTACCACTGGTTATGGGTGAATGATCCTCATGTGGCCTCAGAGCCACAGGTTGCAGACCCCTGACAACCTTTTCCTGTTAGAACACAGTGCGGTATGTGGTTTTTGTTTTGCTAGGAAAATCACAAAAGTCTTAAACCTCACCTCCTTAGCGATGACTCTGTACTTGGCTAGCGTCTGTGGCGTTAGCTTGTCTCCTCGGCACAGTCTGACAGCAGTGACTTCTGGGAAATGGCGCCGGAGGTAGTCAGTGGCATACTTGTGAATGTCTCCGGCCAGGCCACTACCTCTAAGATCGGACACCACCCGACGAGCCTGAAAAAGGCCGTTTGACCGCCATCCACGATCAGTACAGACTCCAGCGCCACCTGTTAGAGGCATTTAATTTTGTTTTGAGTTTTGTTTTTGTTTTGTTGCCAGTGGTTTAGACATTAATGGCTGTGTGTTGAGTTATTTTGAGACGACAGCAAATTTACACTGTTATACAAGTTGTACACTGACTACTTTACATTGGATCAAAGTGTCATATCTTCAGTGTTGTCCCATGAAAAGATATAATAAAATATTTACAAAAATGTGAGGGATGTACTCACTTTTGTGAGCGACTGTATATAATAAATGGCACTTTATTGTGAAGTGCAGTGTGGTGACATGCACTTCCTGTCACGTCACTGCACTGCCCTATATAAGGCAGGGGCGACCATGTTGTGGTGTCTTTGACCGGTGCCCTTCGCTAGGTGTCTGCAGTGTAACCGAAATACCAGTTCAAGCAATAAAGCTGTGTTCGTTCAGTCATCTTGCCTCATCCTTCACCCAGGTATTTCCATACATAACATTTGGTGATCGAGGACTCACGCATGGAGGCGTGTATCACACCACTTTGTCCCTTTCTCGAGCTTCCGCGCGAACCACCGGTGCCTTGGTCCATGTGGTTCAAGGCCTTCCAGACCTACATCACCACGCTGGACCTCGGTAAGCTCGAGAAGCTAAGGGCACGTACGCTTCTTGTCCATAACCTGGATATTGAGGGCCAGTGAGTTGTGCGCACATTCAGAGCTTTGGATTCCTTTGAGGATGGCGTGGAGGTGCCGCTCAACATGGGGGCAGAGAGGTCGTTGCTGAATTGGACCATGGTGAGGAAGTTTTTTTCCCCCACTACAGGATTAGAGGTAGCATGTCCCTTATATAACACTTTTTTACAACACCAACAACAACACCAGAACCTCAACATATATTATTTAGAATCAGAATCAGAATCAGAATCAGGTTTATTGCCATTGTTCATGTAGTACACAAACTAGGAATTTGTCTCGGTACAATGCTGCAACATTAAACATGATAAGATAAGAGAAATAAACTATACATGTAATAAAGTGTAGGATAAGATTAAGTGATACTGGTCAACAGTTAAAATATATATTAGCCAGCAGCAGATACTGTGGAGAACTATATAGTGCAGTCGGTAATGCAGGAAGAAAACAGTGATGATTGACATGAGTCTGGTTGAGCTGCTGTACATGGTGCACGAGAGTCACTTAGTGTTCAGCAGTCTAATGGCAGAGGGGAAGAAGCTGTTCATGTGACGGGAGGTTTTAGTCTGGATGGACCGAAGTCTTCTACCAGAGGGGAGGGGGGCAAACAGTACGTGACCAGGGTGTGAGGGATCGGCTATGATCCGGCCAGCACGCCTCCGGGTCCTGGAGATGTACAGATCCTGGAGAGATGGGAGCTTGCAGCCGATCACCTTCTCAGCAGTGCGCACGACGCGCTGCAGCCTTAGTCTGTCCCTGGCAGTGGCTCCTGCGTACCACACGGTTATGGAGGTGGTGAGGATGGACTCGATGATGGCTGTGTAGAACTGCACTAACATCTTGGTGGGTAGCTTGAGCTTCCTCAGCTGCCGCAGGAAGAACATCCTCTGCTGGGCTTTTTTGATGAGTGAGCTGATGGTCAGCTCCCATTTGAGGTCCCTGGTGATGGTAGTGCCTAGGAAGCGGAAGGAATCAGCAGTGGTGATGGGAGAGCCTGAGAGGGTGAGGGGGGGCAGAGGAGTAGTGACTTTCCTGAAGTCTACAATCATCTCCACTGTCTTCAGAGCGTTCAGCTGCAGGTTGTTATTGCTGCACCAGGACGCCAGCTGGGCCACCTCTCTCCTGTAGGCGGACTCGTCGCCGTTGGAGATGAGCCCGATGAGGGTGGTGTCGTCCGCAAACTTGATCAACTTGACAGACTGGTGGCTGGAGGTGCAGGAGTTGGTGTAAAGGGAGAAGAGTAGGGGGGAAAGTACACAGCCCTGGGGTGATCCGGTGCTGATGCTAGTATAGTCTGAGACAGTCTTTCCCAGCCGCACATGCTGCCTCCGGTCCGTCAGGAAGTCGATGATCCACCTGCAGAGGGAGTCAGGCACGTTGAGCGGGGACAGCTTGTCCTGGAGCAGAGCGGGGCGGATGGTGTTGAATGCGGAGCTGAAGTCCACAAACAGGATCCTGGCGTAGGTTCCCGGGGAGTCCAGGTGCTGCAGGATGGAGTGGAGGGCCAGGTTGACTGCATCGTCTACAGACCTGTTGGCTCGGTAGGCAAACTGCAGCGGGTCCAGGAGAGGGGTGGTGATGGACTTGAGGTGGGACAGGACCAGGCGCTCAAAGGACTTCATGACTACAGAGGTGAGCGCTACAGGTCTGTAGTCATTAAGTCCAGTGATCCGTGGCTTCTTGGGGACAGGGATGATGGTGGAGGATTTGAGGCAGGATGGCACGTGGCATAACTTAAGGGAGGTGTTAAAAATGTCTGTGAATACAGGAGCCAGCTGTTTCGCACAGAGTCTCAGGGTGGAGGGAGACACGCCGTCTGGGCCGGGGGCCTTGCGCGGGTTCAGTCTGGAGAACTGTTTGAGCACATCCTGCTCACTGATGATAAGGGGAGGGGGGGAGGAGGGGGGGGGGTGCCTTAAATGAAGTAGGGAATGTGGAGGCTGTGGAGCTGGAGGGAGGGGGGGAGTTGGACACAGATGACGAGGTGTCAAAACGGGCATAGTGTTGGGACAGTCTCTGACAAAGGGCTTTGTCATCCTGACCTTTAGGAGCCTTAGGTCGATAGTTGGTGATTTGCCTCAGTCCTCTCCACACGGAAGCCGAATCATTAGCAGTGAACTGCTGCTGGAGTCTCTCTGAGTACACAGATTTAGCCCTCTTCAGCTCTCTGTTAAACCGGTATTTAACCTCCCTGTAGCAGTCCCTGTCTCCACTTTTCAGCGCTGCTTCCTTCTCCTTCCTGATCTGTCTGAGCTTAGCTGTGAACCAGGGTTTGTCATTAGAGTAACTCACCCTGGTGCGTGATGGAAGAATGTTCTCTTCACAAAAGTGGATATATGAGTTCACAGTGTCCGTGTACTCATCCAGATCATGCGTGGCTCCTTTAAGCATGCCCCAGTCAGATATTTCCATGCACATATTTACAACCCGTCTTTCAGTAAAAAGGACATAACTGGCATGTGGGACAAGGGCACCCTCTCAGCAGATGTGCCTCTTGGAAACAGCTGGTCTTCCGTGTGATGGTTGGCCCTCCAGATGCTGAAACCGCTCCTCCTCATTCTCGGCCTTGTCCCACGTTCAGCCTTGTTTCCCGGAGCCTCCTCCCAGACATGCCGAAGCTGGTTCACATGCCACACCGAGCCGTCAGACAGCTTGAAGTGCGCTGCGCCCAGTTTGTCCACTATGCACAGACACTCCCAATGCTCCTCAGGTTGTCGTCTGGCCCATCTTCACCGCAGACGTTCCTCATCTCGACTCCAAACCCAATCCAGGACCCTCAACAGGGCCCGGCTCGACTTGAAACATTGTTGTCAAGCATGCTGATCCTCCATGCTTCTCGGTCTTGCCCCGACCTCTTCCACTACCGTTGTAACGCTCACCATGGTAACTGCAGACCCTCTGTCCCTCTGCGGCCAAGCTCCGGAGGCATCTGGGGCTAGCACATTGGTGTCACTTGTTGGTCTCAGTACCAACCACGGACAAAATTGGTCCTGCATGACTTCCACGGCACCCGATAGTTCTTCATCCCACACCATGTGGATGGTTGTCGGGGGTGGGTGGACTGCTTTCTTCTGTGGGGTTAAATCCACAGCAGACCCTGGCAAAATGGTTCAAGTGACCACATCTGTTACACTGTGCTCCTCTCGCTGAGCAATCCTTAGCCCTTTTCCGGTGTGTTGCAGACCCACAACCCACACAAAGGGACTTTCCCGGGGCCAACCCACAGCTAGTAGCATTAGCTTCTGTCTCCTCATCATCCCAGCTATCTTCGCTCTCCAGGCTTGTGGCATTTGCCATGACAAGAGGCTCTAACTCATCCGCAGCTTCCATTTGGAGAGCTAGCTTGACAGCTCTGGCTAACGTGAGTTCACTTGGCACCATAAGTAGCCAAGCTCGCAATGCGGTGCTACAAGTGTGTTCCACCAGCTGGTCACGGACCATTTCCTCTTCCAGTGCTCCAAAATGGCACTCGCTACTAAGCTGCCTCACATCAGTGACAAACTGCCAGACGGGTTCACCTACCCATTGATGTTGCTGCCGAAAGTGGATCATCCTGACTGCCACATTATCTGGGGTGTCAAAATGGCTAGCTAGCAGCCCTTCTACCTCTTCATACGTGTCGGTAGCACTGAGCGTTCTCAGGATTCGCTGGCCCTCTATGCCTAAATTGTGCATCAGGAGCGCCCGGGCCCTTAGCTTGTCAAGTTCCCTGAGACCCAGCGCGGCAACTTAGTTCATGAAAGTCCCCTGGCATGTTGAGAAAAGGGCAAATTTGAGCAATGCACACCTCCATGGTTTAATCCGACGTCGCCAATGTTATGTCTATACTTACCCTTGGTTCACAAAAGAGGCGAGGTGACTTGGAACACAGCTTTATTGACTTACTCACACTGACAGCTACTGACAGATCACCGGCTAATCTGAGGCGAGATAAGAGAGAGTAAGATGGCCAACCCGACCTTATATCGGGTGGGGTGGAGATGTCACCGGGGGTGCGTGTCCATCTTATGCTTTCATATTAAAATATATATCTCACACAACTGTATCAAAAGCAGCACTGAGGGCCAATAAAACCAAGACAGAAACATTGCTTCTATTTGTGTTTAGCCAGATATCGTTTAGCACTTTAACAAGCGCAGTCTCTGTGGTGTGCTGTATTCTAAAACCTGACTGAAAAATACCAATAAAGTTATGGATATTCAAGAACTGGTTCAATTGTTGAAAAACTGTTTTTCTTTGATTTTACTTGAAAGTGGAAGATTTGATATCGGCCTGTAATTATTCATCTATGAGGTGTCCAGATTGCTCTTTTTTAATAGTGGTTTGATGACTGCTGTTTTTAGAGCTTATGGAAAGACACCTGAATGTAAAGATGTGAGAACAATACGCAGGATGTCTGCAACTAAACAACCAGAAACATTCTTTAAAAAGTTTGCTGCCAAAATAACGAGGCAGCAAGATGAGGGTCTCAAATGCTGAATAATATTTTCAAGGTTGTGCTGGTCAATTGGATTAAAATTTGTCATAAGTTTGGTTTAGATTTATGTAGACAGGGGGTCAAATTATCTCCAGTAGCTGTAATAGAAGCCTTAATAGCTTGTCTAATATTCAAAATTTTATCAGTGATAAAGGACGCAAAGTCATTACAGGCTTTGGTGGATAAAAATTCTGAGGCTATTGGCACAAAGGCATTTGTTAATCTGCCGTGAACAGGACACGTGCATTATTATTATTCTTAGTGATGTCAGAAAAGAAGGACTGTCTTGCATTTTTCAGAACTGAATAATTGTAAAGTCTCTCCTAAAAGATTTCATGATGGACCTGTATATTTGTTTTACGCCACTGACATTCAGCGTTGTGACACTCTTTTTTCCTGTTTAAATGATACAGTATTTCGCCATGGAGATCTTTTCTTCCCAGAGATGATCTTCACCTAAATGGGTGCTATGGCATCACTAACCATTGCAAGTTTACAATTGAAAAATTCTACAAGTTCATTAACTGAGGCCATTGGTTGAAGTGGTATAGAGGAGAAAGCCTGAATAAACATTTCCTTGCTCTTTTCAGTGATATGCCTTTTTGAACTTGACTGTGTTTGAATATTTTTGTTTACACAGATAGAACCCATAAAGAACACACAAAAGTGATCAGAAATAGCAACATCAGTCACCACAACCTTGGAGATATCTATACCTTTGGAGACAATTAGATTGAGAATGTATCCTTTGTTGTGGGTTGGCTCCAACACACGCTGAATCAGTCCATAGTTATTAAGAACACAGTGTAATTCAGAATCAGAATCAACTTTATTGCCAAGTATGCTTTCACATACAAGGAATTTTACTTATCACTAGGGTGCGCTCATTCTTTAGTTGCTTTGCCTTGTGGATTGTCAACATGGATGTTAACAATGAGATGATAATACTGTGGGGGACCAATGCTGTAGTTTTCCTCTCAGTCTGAAAGGCATGGAGATGCAGTAATTTTCCTCTGACGGAGGAGCATGGAGATCAAAGGACTGGGGGACAAAGGGGAATTGTCATGGGGGAGTGAATTGTGAATACAGGACCTCAGGTAGCAGGGACGTGTGAGTGTTGGGATATAAAAAGAGAGTCCCTACTACATGAGGTTAATGTTTCTGATTCTGGAAGATGTGAGAGAGCAATAAAGTTCATCTGCTCGGAAAGCTCGGTCTGGTTATTTCCTTCTCCACACTGGTGACCCTTGACGTACAGTGGGGCAAAAAAGTATTTAGTCAGCCACCAATTGTAGAAGTTCTCCCACTTAAAAGATGAGAGAGGTCTCCAATTTTCATCATAGGTATACCTCAACTATGAGAGACAAAATGAGAAAAAAAATCCAGAAAATCACATTGAAGGATTTTTAATGAATTTATTTGCAAATTATGGTGGAAAATAAGTATTTGGTCACCTACAAACAAGCAAGATTTCTGGCTCTCGCAGACCTGTAACTTCTTCTTTAAGAGGCTCCTCTGTCCTCCACTCGTTACCTGTATTAATGGCACCTGTTTGAACTCGTTATCAGTATAAAAGACACAACCTCAAACAGTCAGACTCCAAACTCCACTATGGCCAAGACCAAAGAGCTGTGAAAGGACACCAGAATCAAAATTGTAGACCTGCACCAGGCTGGGAAGACTGAATCTGCAGTAGGTAAGCAGCTTGGTGTGAAGAAATCAACTGTGGGAGCAATTATTAGAAAATGGAAGACATCCAAGACCACTGATAATCTCCCTCAATCTGGGGCTCCACGCAAGATCTCACCCCGTGGGGTCAAAATGATCACGAGAACGGTGAACAAAAATCCCAGAACCACGCAGGGGGACCTAGTGAATGACCTGCAGAGAGCTGGGACCAAAGTAACAAAGGCTACCATCAGTAACACGCTACGCTGCCAGGGACTCAAATCCTGCAGTGCCAGACGTGTCCCCCTGCTTAAGCCAGTACATGTCCAGGCCCGTCATTTGGATGATCCAGAAGAGGATTGGGAGAATGTCATATGGTCAGATGAAACCAAAATAGAACTTTTTGGTGAAAACTCAACTTGTCTTGTTTGGAGGAGAAAGAACACCATACCTACTGTGAAGCATGGGGGTGAAAACATCATGCTTTGGCCTGTTTTTCTGCAAAGGGACCAGGACGACTGATCCGTGTAAAGGAAAGAATGAATGGGGCCATGTATCGTGAGATTTTGAGTGAAAACCTCCTTCCATCAGCAAGGGCATTGAAGATGAAACGTGGCTTGGTCTTTCAGCATGACAATGATCCCAAACACACCGCCTGGGCAACGAAGGAGTGGCTTCGTAAGAAGCATTTCAAGGTCCTGGAGTGGCCTAGCCAGTCTCCAGATCTCAACCCCATAGAAAATCTGGCTAGGGTTAGTTGGCTGGAGTTGAAAGTCCGTGTTGCCCAGCGACAGCCCCAAAACATCACTGCTCTAGAGGAGATCTGCATGGAGGAATAGGCCAAAATACCAGCAACAGTGTGTGAAAACCTTGTGAAGACTTACAGAAAACGTTTTGACCTCTGTCATTGCCAAGAAAGGGTATATAACAAAGTATTGAGATAAACTTTTGTTATTGACCAAATACTTATTTTCAACCATAATTTGCAAAAAAATTCTTTGAAAATCCTTCAATGTGATTTTCTGGATTTTTTTTTTCTCATTTTGTCTCTCATAGTTGAGGTACACCTATGATGAAAATTGGAGACCTCTCTCATCTTTTAAGTGGGAGAACTTGCACAATTCGTGGCTGACTAAATACTTTTTTACCCCACTGGATAATGGAACACGAGACGAACACCCCGGAGATGACCCGGGCCGGAAGCTCCAGCAATGCGTGCGCCGTTTCGGTTAAACTACCAGACCTTTGGCTGCACGACCCGAAGTCTTGGTTCCTCCACACCGAGGCCCAGTTCATGCTCCAGGGAATAACGCACTCCGAGTTAGGAGATGGGTCTGTGGTTGAACTGATGGAGAAGATGTTGGTGTTGATGGCACGGATGATGGGCATTTTCTATACCTTTTCCTTCGGAACCTCCCAATGGCGGCCAGAGCAGTCCTTGCCAACTCGCTGCTGCTGGCCGTGCGGGACTACCGTGCCCTAGCCCAGGAGGCAGATTGGATCATCCTCACAACCAGAGCCCTCACAGTGAACGCAGCGGCGTCGGAACCCAGTGAGACGGCCAGCGGAGGCGAGGAGCCAGTGATGGTAGCGGCAGCGGGGGCCAGGAAGCGCCAGAGAGGCACACTTTTCTACTACCACCGCCGTTTTGGAGAGGGCGCACGCCGATGCGTGCCACCGTGCCAATTCAAGCGTTCGGGAAATGCCAGGACCGGCAGTTGGTAGTAGCTGTGATCGCCGGTGAAGCAAGCAAGCTGCTCTACGTGACAGACTCACGCTCGGGGAGGCGGTTCCTCATGGACTCTGGCTCCCAAAAGAGCCTCATCCTGCTGACCTATGCCAACCTGCGGGCGGGAACTAGCGGGCCCGAGCTGACGGCTGCAAACGGCTCAGACATTAGGACTTTTGGTGAGAGGACACTGACGGTATCCTTGCACGGTCGTACGTACCAATGGACATTCGTCATAGCGGCATGCAGTTTCCCAATCTTAGGTGCTGATTTTTTTGTGTGCACACGGACTACTAGTCGATGTTGCTAACAGACGCCTGATTAATGCAATGTCTTTTGATTCTCTCCTCTGTACAGCTCGAGGAACCGGGCCAACAACGCTAGCCAATGTCACAGCTCTAGGTGGTAAGTTCCACACACTGCTCACCCAGTTCCCAGCACTCACAGTCCCAACGTTTTCGGCGGCCATCACTAAACACGGGGTGAAGCACTTTATTACCACCACCGGGCCGCCCGTTTCCGCACGACCTCGGCGCCTGGACACAGCTAAACTGGCCATAGCCTGTGAGGAGTTTGCCAACTTGGAAAGACTGGGCATCATCAGATGCTCAAACAGCCCATGGCATCCCTACTACATATGGCTCCTAAGGTTCAGGTTCAGGTTCAGGTTACTTTATTTGTACCCGTAGGTAGATTTGTTTTGCAGTTGGTGACATCCATATTTACAAGCCACAATTACATTCAACATAGACACAAACACAGGCACACATCTTACAAAATAGGTAAATATAAAATATGTACAATAATTTTTATAGCTTGTTCAACTCTTTGACAGCAGCAGGGACAAAGCTGTTTTTGTAGCGCTGGGTTCTACTTTTTGGGACAGCAAACCTCCGTCTGGAGGGAAGAAGCTGAAAGTTGCAGTGCAAAGGGTGGGAGTCATCATTTAAAATCGAGTCGGCCATCCTCTGTACTTGTCTGGTGTACAGGGATGTCAGGCTCAGCTGTGACTCACCAAGCAAACGACTGGACCATCTGACTACCTGATCCAAGGATTTCCTCTGTTTCAGTTTTATCTGACCAAACCATGACATTAAAGAAAAGGATAAAACAGATTCAATAAAAGCCCGATAGAACATAGTCATTATGGTTCGGTCAATTTGGAAGCGTGCAAGTTTCCTCAAACAATGCAAATTTTGCTGACCCTTTTTGCACACCCTTTCACAGTTCACCTCAAAGTTCAATCCACTATCAATAATCGTCCCAAGATATTTGTACGATTGTACACATTCGGTGGTCTGGCTTTTTAGTATGGTGACTTTGTGCCTGGGAGTTTTCCTCCTAAAGTCAATAATCATATCTTTCGTTTTTGTTGTATTCAGCTGCAGGTAGGAATCCTCACACCAGTGAACAAAGTCATCAACTACTGGGCCGTGGCCACTCTCACCATCCTGGAGGAGACTGACAATGACTGAGTCATCAGCATACTTTATAATGTGTCTGTTGTCATGTCTGCTCCGACACATGTTTGTGTACAAGATGAAGAGTAGTGGTGACAACACACACCCCTGAGGAGAGCCAGTAGAAGAGCACTTTAGGTCAGACAATGTGCCATTGACCCTTACTCTCTGCGTCCTGTTGGTTAAGAAATCCAGAATCCAACCCACCAGATTATTGCTTAAATCAAATTGTTGCAGGAGCCTTTCAACTAAAATATGAGGTTGGATTGTATTAAAGGCAGAAGAAAAGTCCACAAATAAAAGCCTGGCTTGTGTCCCATTAAAATCCAGATGTTTAAAAAGCATGTTAAACAGAGTGACAGTGGCATCCTCCACTCCTCTGTGAGGCCTATAGGCAAACTGCAGAGGATCCAATGCATGTTCAGTCTGCTTTAGGACCTCACATCTGACCAGTTTTTCAAAAATTTTCATTAAAATTGAAGTCAAAGCAACTGGTCTAAAGTCATTTACCGTTTTAGGACAGCTGGATTTTGGAACGGGAACAACCACGGCATCTTTCCAGATCTTAGGCACATGTTGTGTCTGTAAGGACTTATTGAAAATGTAGTGAAATATAGGACTCAGTTCATGTGCACAGGACTTTACCAGGCGCCCACATATATTATCAGGGCCCTGACTTTTGTTCACTTTTACAGCGCGGAACTCCCTTTTAACATCCTGCATCTCAATATTAAAGTGCTGATTGTCTTTGAGTTTCTGTTTCAAATCTTGGATTTCTGTGCTAAAATCAAAGGAGTCAAAACGACCATAAAAACAGTTAAGAGCATTAGCCAGCTCTGTGTCTGAACTAAAACCATCTAAAAACACATGATTACTGCGCTCTGTGCTCTGAAGGCCTGCAATAGTTTTCATACTGGCCCAGGCCGAACCAAGTTTATTTGCTGCCATCTTGCTTTCCAATTCTGATTTATAATTCTGTTTTGCTCTTAAAATTTCGGCCTTTAGCTCCTTAGTGGCAACCTGTAGCGCAGAAACAGACCCCTGTTTAAAGGCAAGTGCTTTCCTCTGTAAGCAGGATTTAACTGATTTAGTAACCCATGGTTTGTTGTTGGGATATATTTTGACACGTTTACGTGGAACAAACTTATTTTGACAGTGAGCCATGTATGAGCATGTGAGCTCAGCCAGAGAGTCCAAATCATCCCCGCAGGCCATTATGAACATCTTCCAGTCTGTACAGTCAAAGCATTCCTGGAGGCTGTGCTCTGAATCTTCTGTCCACACATCAATGTCTCTTGTCTCCACCTTGCCTCTTCTGAGAGCAGTTTTATATGTGGGCAGCAAATGAACACAGTTGTGATCTGATGATCCTAAAGGAGGAAGGGGGAGTGATTTATAGGCCCTCTCTATGGATCCATAGCACAGGTCCAATGTCTTTTTTCGCCTGGTTGGGCAGGAGACATACTGATGAAAGTTTTTAAGTGTCTTCTTTAAAGAAACATGGTTAAAATCCCCAAGAATGAAGTTTGGCGCCTCTGGAGAAATTGACTGCAGCCGCTGCACCACATCAGAGATGGTGCTGGAGGCGGAGTCACCGTCTGCCCTCGGATGAATATACACAACTGTGATGAAAAGTTGGGGAAACTCTCGAGGCAAATAAAAGGGGCGAAGCGACACAGACAGCAGCTCCACATGGGGCGTACAGATGCGCTCTCTGACCGTGACAGATGTGCAGTACTGCTTATTAATGTATAAACATACTCCGCCCCCCTGACGTTTCCCCGTTACCTCTTCCTGCCAATCCGAGCGCAGCGGAGCACCAAAGCCGTCAATCCACAGGTCTGCGTCTCGATCATGCGCAGTAAGCCAAGATTCAGTGAAAGCCATGACGCAGCAGTTCTTAAAATCCTTCTGGTAACGTACGTTGCCTTGAATTTCCTCCACCTTGTTTCTCACAGACTGTGCATTCCCAAAAATGATCGAAGGAAGAGGAATGTTACCAAACTGACGTCTCCTAAGGCGCAATTTCACACCTCCACGTCTTCCACGCTTCCTCCTGCCGCTTCTCTTTTCACCGCTGTGTCCGTCTCTCAAAATAAAGTCCGGCAGCTGAAATTTGGGCGCAATCAGAGACTCTGCACCAGCTGTGTTAAAGCGCAGCAACACGTCCCTGGAATATTGTATTCTGCCCGCTATTCTGCTCGCCATGGAGCCGAACGCGTTTACCTCAGAGACAAAGAGCCACAGCACAGAAAGCAATAGTGCGAGATATGAGAGGAAATCCATGTTACAGATACCAGGGAGCTCTTCGCCACATATTCCACAAACGCTCCAGGGCAGAAACGACACAGAGGATTTTCTAAAAACGTAAAAAAGTACAAAAAACACACACACGCACACACGCACTATATCACCAAGCTGCTGGTCGCTGCGTGCGCATGCGCCCATAAGGCCGAGGGATCGTTGCGACCTTGGGGAGATTTCCGCAGATTAAACAACGCCACAGCGCATGACCGCTACCCGATCCCCCATATTCAGGATTTTTCCGCTCACCTCACCGGGGCTCGCATTTTTTCCAAGATAGACCTGGTCCACGGTTACCACCAGGTCCCAGTGCGCGCGGAGGACATACCTAAAACAGCAGTAATAACCCTGTTTGGTCTGTTTGAGTTTTTACGCATGCCTTTTGGGTTAAAAGGCGGGGCACAGACATTCCAACGCATGATGGATGCGGTGTTGCGCAATCTGCCATTTGTGTTTGTCTACCTGGATGACATCCTGGTGGCCAGCGCGTCCGAGGACGAACACGTAGCCCACCTCAGGACGGTCTTCCGGAGGTTCGAGGACCACGGGTTAATAATCAACCCAGCAAAATGCCAGTTCGGGGTGATGGTGATTGATTTTTTGGGACACCACATCTTACTGGAGAGAGCGATACCCTTGCCAGACAAGGTGCGCTCAGTGACAAATTTTCCCCAGCCTCAGACGGTCAGGGCGCTGCAGGAGTTTTTGGGGATGGTTAACTTCTACAATTGTTTCCTCCCCCGTGCAGCCCAGCTCGTGCAGCCATTGTATGCTGTTCTTAAGAAACGGAAGCCGGCGAACAGAGTCGACTGGACTCCTGAGCGAGAGCAAGCGTTTTCCAACGTTAAAACAGCTCTGGCGAATGCTGCACTACTGGCGCACCCAGACCCGGCGGCTCAGATTGCGCTCACTACAGACGCATCAGACGTGGCCATAGGGGCCGTTGTGGAGCAGTGCGCCGCCGGTTCTTGGCAGCCGCTTACCTTTTTTAGCAGGTCTTTGTGCGAAAATGAGCGTAAATACAGCGTGTTCGACAGGGAGTTGCTGGCTCTCCACCTGGCCATATGCCACTTCCAGTTCTGGCTGAAAGGGCGCACCTTCACTGCATTCGTGGACCACAAGGAACTAACGTACGCGATGGCCAAGGTTTTGGAACCATGGTTGGCCCGGCAGCAGAGACAGCTGGCCACGATCTTGGAGTTTACAACTGACATTCATCATGTGGCCGGTAAACTCAACGTGGTGGCTGACTGTCTCTCGTGCATGTTAGTGGCCCCATTCTACGTGGAGATAGATTACACGGCCATGGCCGCGGAGCAGATTGACGATGCGAACGTTTGTGCGCTCCAGTCTGGACCAACAGGGTTAAGGCTGGAGAACAGAGTACTGCAACACGCCCCCCCCCCCCCCCAATCTGTGATGTCTCCACGAGCCACCCGTGCCTGGTGGTCCCACGCGCTTGGCAACACCACATTTTTGAGTCGGTTCACTCCCTGGAGCACCCAGGAGTACGTGCGTCGGTCAAAATGGTGGCAGAAAAGTTTGTCTGGCCGAGCCTGGGCAAACAGGTGAAAGAGTGGGCTGCAGCCTGTGTAGCGTGCCAGTGAGCCAAAGTGCACAGGCACACAAAGGCCTCCTTGGAGCCGTTCCATATCCCGGTTAAGAGGTTCGACCACGTTCACGTGGACCTCGTGGGCCCCCTCCCGCCATCGCAGGGGTTCACGCACTTTCTGACAGTGGTGGACCACACCACTGTAGGGTGAATTGCCTATAAATTATTTGTCATAAGGTACAGGAATTATTTATTTTATTTAATAGTGGGTGTGAAAGGGGGCGGAGTTAAACCGTCACTTCTACACCCGCTAAATTAAATAAAAGCACTCGTAAAAGAGGCACCAGTCCTAACGGACAATAATATTAACTTTAATTTTAATTAACTTTGTACCTTAAATTACTTAATGAATCAGTCTCAAAGTTTCAGTGAGTTTTTGTCCTGCCGTGATTAGAAAACCTGTATATGTGAAAGGAAAACGCTTCAACTGCTCTCATTCACTCTTTTATTAAACTCATTCAGGTTACATGACATGGCGTTCAAATGATGAATAAACAGATTCAGATGATAACAGCGTAATATATCACATCAACTGATATTGGGTTCCTGAACATAAAATCCAGCGTTACACCTCTGCAGAACCAAGGAGAAACTAGACTTTTATGTTTCAACGGTAAATGAGGCTGGAATGTTTTAACAAAACAACGCAATTTTATGGGGAAAATTCATAAACTAATTATCTAAAAATGACTCCTGAATTAATCTACAAAAATTTAAGGGCAGTTACTTAAAAATGACTAAGAGTTTTCCTTCAGTTTACAGTTCTATCCTGTGGCTGAGAGACTAATTGAGCCCTGAAATACGGGCCATATTCAATTGTAATTTAATTGTTAGGACATCACGTTTTTAACCCAGGAGATAGGAGAAATAAGAGTTTCACTCACAAGACAGCTGTACGTCCACGTTTCCGCGGGTCGGTACCGCTGGGTTTTGAAGTAAGGACGTCGGAGGAAGCGGCTGCTGCGATGCCTCCTCACAGCCGTGGGAGTGTAAACTCAGCTGGGGGGCCCTTCAAGGAGACACTTGCAGCCGTGGGTGATTTGTCTCAGGGCGGCGTGAAAAGTCCTTGAAAAGAATCTAAATTTGAGGTCTCTTGTAGCGGAATAGACCAAAAAAACTGAAGGAAAATCTTCTCAGTCTCTGTTCACTTTAAACTAGGCAAATTAAAGGTCCACTTTAATGGCGTGAAAAGTCATGAAGAAAAAAAAATGCTAGAAAAACATTTACTAGGATAAGAATGGCTTCTGAGGTGAAGGAAAAAGTTTGAGAATTTGATTCTCTAAAAGGAACGAGCTCTAAAGAAAAATGGTTTCTCCTCAGTGACCAGACTATAACGAAAGACTTGACAAACACACAGAGAATAAAATAAAACTTCACAGGGCCTTGAAACAGTGGAATAAAATCTTCTTCTGAGATCTAGATTACTATTCTGCTTCTTTAATCTTAATTTAGTTCCTAATCCTTCTCAAAATCTCTTTCTTTCTTCTTTCTGTGTTTCTAATTCTTAATCTTATCACCGTTTTGCTGTTCTAATCTTCCTGCCTGTTGTCTCTACTTCTACTTTTCCTTAACTAAACTCAAATCTAACTTCTCTCTTTTAAAGTTACCTCGCCGGGTCGTAAAACTGATGAGTCGATCGCAAGACTGACCAATCGGCTTTTTCAGAAGCAGTTTGAAATGGCTGCTATCCAATGTGAGAACACTTCTTTGTTTGAGAGCAGCCAATCAAATGAAGACACCATCCCATGAAATTTCAGAGGGAAAATCAACACTCAGTCAGTTCTTATAAAATAAATGCTCAATATAAAATCTAACTAAATTAAATGACTTAGCTAATATTTGGTGATCAGTTATACCATTACTCCAATAACACTCATGAATATAACATTTCTTATACATAATTATAATACATGCATTCACATTTAGATCAAAAATGCAGCAAAACATGCAGCAAACCATGGTTGGTGATAAAAGAGGGATGATTTTCAGTGTCCTTAGGATCCAGAGGATAAGCTGAAAGAAACTTAATGTTTAGAACAAATTAAAAGTCATCCTACATACTGAAAACACATTCCGTAGGCATCTGCTAGGAGGTACTGTTGAGCTGTAGATGATTTCCTTTAGTATCTGGGCGAAGAAACCTGGACAGCATCGGCTATAAACCCGTCAGATTAAGTGGTTTATGACTCTTTTAAGAACATTGGTTTCCTGTGAAAAGGTACGTTATCAAATGCAGTGTTCACGTTGAGAGGTCTGGTCTCCTGAGTTTTATGTTCCTTTGAGCCTTTAAAAGCAAATTCTGATCCTTACAATCTCTGCAAGAGGCAACTGTTTACATTGGGGTCCTGGGAAAGCAAGCATCTTTGGTCAGGCCTGGAAGAAGCCTGCATGAGTCGACATAAAAGCCAGTGATATTCCTGAAAAGGCAGAAAAGTGATATTCCTGTGTAATGAATAAAATGAGATTCCTGTAAACTGGAGAGAAGTGATCTTCTGTCTTGGTTTGAGGGGACGATGATGCTACAGTTCCCCCCTTTGTAGCAATGGTGAGCGTCGGTCAGCGTTGGTACACACCCATGGCAACTTCGTCTCCTTGGCAACACTTGACCTAAATACTGGGTTAAAAGGTTTGTGTGATGTCCATACACACTAGCATGCAAACAGTATCTATTACTAAGTACAGATCTTTGACTTTGGTTAACTGGAAGGACTTCCATGAATTTCCAAAAATAATTTGAATATGGACAAATGTAGATTATAAAATTGACTTGGAGTAGTACGCTAAGGCATAGGTCTTGAAATGACTCAAAAATTCTAGCTACAAAAATAAGTGCATAGTCTTACATACCTGAGGTAGGAATTTTGGTTCACGATGAAATAGCTATCATAGTTGTTTATAAAAAATAGTTTGAATGGGTACAAAAATCAAAATGGAGTGCAAGAGCTATATATAAAAATATAGGTTTGTATATAAGCATGCATATAACTTCAAAAATTCTAAAAATAAAGAAAAATAAAAGTCAAAACAAAGAATGCAAAACAAAAATGTATTGCTTATCTGAGGTAGATGTTTAGGTTAAGCAATATTGAGTTAATTCAAGGAGGTTCGAACTGAATTGGTTTAGCTGGACTAAACCATGGTTCCACAGAGGTCTTACTCAGAGGGTGTTTGAGACCTTTGTTCTGGAAGACTGAGCGAACATGGAAAGTCATCATTGTTCTTTGAGTGGCAATGAGGAATAACTTTGTGACATCTGAAACAGGGGCAAGAAGCGGTGAAGGCAGACTCATTGTCAAAGTGTTAGCTGAAAGTCAAATATTTTTAGCTACTTTTTGAAGAAACACAGGCATTAGATGTGGGTGAGCAGGGTCACCCTCTAACATGAAGAGTGACAAGTCCAAGACCTTGTTGAGTTTGAATGAGGCTTTGGAGCAAACATTCAAAACCAACACAGTATCTTGCAAAGTTTTGGTAACAGTTGGTGGTTCAACTATCTGGCATTTCAGTGTAGCGGCGTTGACTGATTTAACAGTAGACGTGCTAAGGCTAGCAAGGGGCCCTAATGATGAGGCCGTGGTTGAGAATCTGCTTAAGGATTGTTGACTTCTTGTCTGGGTTCTGTCCAGTCCTAACTGGGCGAAAGTAGGTGAGAGTGCTAGGTAGAGGGCTAAACTGAAAAACAGGAGGGCCATCATCCTGGCCAACGAATAGAAGTGAGTCATTTTAATCTTGAGCTTCTTGTCAGTTTTCCTTTTCTTGAGGTACCTGAGTGGTAGGTGAAAGTTATTCTTAGAGGTGGAACAACTTTGTTAGAGGCTGGGCTCTAAGCTATTAGTGTTTATCACCTTTAGAGGGTTTTGTGATTATTGACTTAAGCTAGTGATGTTAATTTTGTTTGTACTACTTTGAAATAGTAACTTGATGATACTGAATGAAATTTTGCGGGGTCTTTTAAGGTTAGATTTTAAGGAAGTCAGTTAGTTTGGGTTAACTTTCTCCTTTTGAAGGTTTAATGCAGTTACCTGATTGAGGAAGAGAAATGCGACCGAGAATGTCTGAGGCTGATAGTCAGCTAACAGTTATCTATCGGGCACAAACAAGATTTAGGTTTGTTTACTGACTTAATGGAACAGTGTTGTCCTCGACAAGTCCCATGGGGTTTTTGTAAGCTTTGATTTGATTACGATGGACCCATTTGGAGATGGGGTCCTGGCGACCTTTGCTTATTTTGATTTGGTAAACGACCGGAGAGAGTTTATCTGTGATCGTGTGTGGACCTGTCCACCTGGGGAGGAACTTCCGAGCAAGTTTTCCTGCTCGTGCGTTGGTCTGTCCTGTCTGAGGAATGAAAGCATAATAGAAAACCTTGTCTCCCACTTGGAGTTCGTCATGTGTGGCTTTCTGATCGTAGTAGGCTTTGTGTCCTTCAGCTGATTGGTCCAAATGTTTTTGGGCAAAGGCAAAAGTCTGTCGGAGATGTTTGGTCAGGTCAGTCATGTACTGGTGAGTAGTGTAAGCTGTAGCAACACTGGCTTCTCCAGGTTGGTAGAGTAAATGCAGGGGCAAAGTCATTTGCCGGCCTGTCATCATTTCAAAAGGTGACACCCCCGTAGCTTCATGGGGTGTGGCTCGGATGGCCATTAAGACCAGCGGGAGTTTTACATCCCAGTCTTTTTGGTGTGGTGAAACATACTTCTTCAGTATGTTGATCACAGTTTGGTGGGTTCTTTCAACCTGTCCGGAGGATTGTGGGTGGTGGCTAATATGGAAGTTAGCTTTAACTCCCAAGGTTTCCCACAGTTGTCGCATGACTTCGGCGGTGAAATGAGTGCCGCGGTCAGAGTTGATTCGGCTTGGCAGACCAAACCTAGAGAATACGTGGTTCATCAACAAGTAGGCCGTGGTTTCTGCCGTGTCATTAGGAGCAGGCAGGCACTCGACCCATTTGGTGAAAGCACATGTGACTGTGAGGAAGTATTTGTTTCCTCTGGCTGACCGTGGAAGGGGACCTACCCAGTCAATTTGGAGGTCAGACCATGGGAATGAAATGCCTCTTTTCTGTAGGGGTGCTCGATGCATCGGGTTGGTTGGTTGAAACTGGCAACATACGAGACATCCCTTGATGTAGTCGGCTACATCCTTTCGCATGTATGGCCAATATGCCACTTGTTTGAGCGCGTTGTACGTCGCTTTGACGCCTTTGTGTCCTGCAGTTGGGAGATCATGGGCATGAACAATCATCACCCCCCTCTGGTTACGAGGGACCACAAGCGCAGGCGTAGGGAGTTCATCGGAAACATGAACTAGAATGCCATTTCACAGCTGCAAGGATGATCGTGCGGCAAAAAGTGGCTTCAAGTCTGGAGTGTCAGCGAGATCCGAGTTGGATGGTGCATTAAGTGCAGGATCTGAGATGTATTGTATCATTTTATGGACCGCAGGGTCAAGGGTTTGAAGAGAGATAAGGTCAGCGTCAGTGAAAACAGGGTCAACTGCAAGGGGACCTGTGGTTTGTGTCGTGTCTTGGGTCCTGTTAGTCTGGGCCCTAGTGACTGTGCAGACTGTAGGGGTGGGTGGGTGGGACTGTGAAGTCGGCACCTGAGCAGAATCAAAGGACCAGGGTGTGCCTTGTATAGCTCCTTGTTTTGCAAGTGAGTCCACAAGGTCATTCCATTCTTTGTCCTGACCTGGTGTGCGCGAGTGACCTCTGACCTTTTTCCAGTACATCTGGAGGTTGTTGGAGGTGACCAGGTGATCACATGCCTTGAAAAGGTCTTGATGTTTAACCGGTTTGCGGTTGGAGGTTACAAAACCTTTGGCCTTCCAGAGTGCTAAATGACAAGTGAAACTGAGGCGTGCGTAGTTGGAGTCAGTGCAGATGACCAATGTGCGAATGCCATGGTCTACAGCAAGTTGCAGTGTAATGAGCACACCTGCGATTTCCGCATACTGAGATGATTGGGAACCCAGTTGATAGTTGTGGGGTTCACAAGGCTGATTGTTCAGCCATGCCACACCCACACCAGCACGAATGTGAGTTTCATGGTGAAAAGAACAACCATCGACATAGGCGGTGACCATATCTTGGCAGATGTTCTGGTCAAAGTAGTGATGGTTTGGGTCTTCAGTGACTGTAGGTGGCTCTGCACAAATGGATGGTCCTGGAGTGTCCTCAGAGCACCGTTGGCAGGCAGCCAAGTCTGTGCCGAGAGGGCTTCTCAACTTTTGTGCGTAGCGGACCTCCACATCAAAGCTTTGTAGAGCCATCAACCAGGAGGCTATTCTGGCATTTGTTACAACGCCTTCTCTGATGCGTTGACTGTTGAAGAAGACCACTGGTTGGTGGTGAGTCTCAACTGTGATTCTCTGGCCTCCTACATAGTTGGAGAAATGCTTGACTGCCCATACAGTGGCCAGAAGGGCTTTTTCACAGTCCGAGTATTTCAGTTCCGGACCAGAGAGGGTTTTGCTGGCGTAAGAAGAATGGCTGGTCGCAGTTGGGATAGGCCAAACATGGTGCTGTGCATAACTTTTGCTTCAACGCTAGCATAGCCTGTTCTTGAGCCTCAGACCAAATGAAAGGGGTGTCCTTTCGTAGGAGGTCTGTAAGGGGTTTTGCCAAGTCTGCATAATCCTCCATGAACTGACGTAATTGCATACCCCTAGGAAGCTCCGGAGTTCGGAGATGTTGGTAGGGGCTTTGATGTTTAACACACCTTGAATTCGTGCCGTTTGTGGTAGTACCCCTTTGGATCCTACCAAGAGACCGACATAGTTGACTTTGGTTTTGCACCATTGGCATTTGGAGAGAGAAATTTTGGCTCCAGCTCGCGTGAGCTGGCCAAGGACATGGTCAATTTCAGTGAGGTGGGTGTCCAGAGTTGGACTCCGAATGAGAATGTCGTCAACATAGATGAGGTTACCTCTGTCTCGGGCGTCTGGACATGCTTTGTTCAAGAAAATGTTGAACTCTGCAGGAGAGTTGGCATAACTGAAAGGGCATCGGGTGAATGTGTATTGGCGATTCGCGAACGTGAAGGCCAGTTTGTGTTGGTCTTCAGCTTGGACAGGAATAGTCCAAAAACCAGAAGCAATGTCCAGTGTTGAGAAGCATTTGGCATCTTTGACTCCAGGGAGTTCTTTCTCCAGTTGAGTCATAGGCCACCTAGAGAGAGGAACTTGAGTGTTCAATTTCCTGTAATCAATGGTGAGTCTCCACTTACCATTGGGCTTTAGGACAGGCCATAAGGGAGCTGAGTAGGTACTGTTGCATGGCCTGATTATGCCACGGTCCAGTAAATCATCGATTATTTCTTGTACTGGGCCGTACGAGGCCAAGGGAATCTTGTACTGCCTGACGTAGGTTGGAGGGGCATCAGGTGGTGTAGGAATACGTACTGAGTGGATTGTGGTCAGTCCACAGTCCAAGGAGTCTTTGGCAAAGGATTGTTCATACTTAAGAAGAACTTGGTGAAGTTTTTCACGTTCTTCGTCAGAGGTTAGGGCATCAGCATCAGCTACCACCTGTGCAATCTCTTCAGCGATAGTGAGGACTGGTTTCGGCGGAGCATCGCTGGGATTGTCATTGGTTTGCTGATCGGACTCCGATGGAAGGAGTTCAATGGCTTGGACGAGCATTTGGTCATTGTTAGTCAAGTCGATTCATCCCACTGACTCTTTGTCAGGGGTTGGTATTGACACAAGAGCGATGGCCTTAGAAGGCTTAGTGTAAATGACTGTAGGTTCAAGAGAGTCGGCCCAAAGAGAATCAGGGAGGCCGCCTAGCACAGGAACAGTCAGTTCAAAATCGTGGAAATCTGTGGTGATGAGCCAGCCAAGAGGCATGGCCTTGGGCAGGATGATGGTCTCTGCCGTGGGATTGTTAACCGGTAATGTGGTGGTTCTGTATTCTAGGCTTAGAAGGGGCATGGCTTCCAGAGTTAAGCCTAGATTGTCAAGCAAAGGAGCCGGTTGGAAAAATGCTTGTGGATGCATAAGTTTCTGTCCTGTTTGAATGCATAGTTGGACCGGGTAGCACGTGACATTAGCAGGTATGAGACAATGTTGAGTGTTCAGTACCTGGCAGGCCTCAGGGATGGTCTGGCCTGACTTTAGAGTGTCAAGATCTGGTTTAGAGTGAGCGTCTCGAACTTAGGTGAGAGACCATAAGACATTGTTTATGGTATCAACCTGGGTTCCAAGTCTCACAAGAAGATCACTGCCGATGTAGACTGCATGTGGCAGGTCGGGAACGACCAAGAAGGGATGCGTTAGCAGTCTGTGGTTCCACTGAAGGTGGAGGGCGCAGATACTTCTGGCGACCAATGTTTTGTTTGATTTGGTCCCAGCGGGGAAATGAAAAGACTTGTTAGTGACCATAAGGTCAAGGTATTTCTCGTGTAGAGAGTCGAAAAGTGTCTGGCTGATTGCAGATTTATCAGCCCAGAGAGCCAGTACCACGTCTTCTACGTGGGAACTTTGGATAGCTAGTCCTTTGACCACTTGGGGGCAGTACTCTTCATCGACTGCCCCCAGTTTCAGGGTGCAAAGAAATGAACTGTGTTCATTTAAGGTTGGGTTGTCAGATGTGGTGACCTGAAAAGGGGTGTCTGTTTCAGCCTGGTCCCCAAGGTCACTTTCCGTCAAACTTTGTTGGGTCAGCAGTGCGAGTGGGTTGACTCCTGGAACATCCAAGGTGTCAAGAGTGTAGCACTGTGATCCGGTTGCTTCAAGTAGAGTGGTTGGAAGAGGTTGTAGAATTTGAGCCCATAGCTTGAGATTCTTGAAGTCTATCAGAGGCTCAAAGCGATTAAGTAGATCCTTGCCTATCAGCAATGGAATTGAGTTGAGATTGGACACATAGACCGGGTGGATCAAGGTCATGGGCCCAATGGAGATTTGTATCAATGACATGTGTGACACAGTCGTGTTTGAGGGTGCATAAGGTTGAATAGCTAAGGAGCAAGGTCTTAGTTTCAAGTCTTTGTGCGCAAGGTTAGCAGTGACGCGTAGGTGTTCGAAAAGGTCACGCGACATGAGTGTGATTTCCGCTGCAGTATCCAGTAAGGCTTCGTGCGTCATCACATCTTCCAAGGTCAATGACAGAAAAAATTTTCATGCAATCCCCCTCTCGGTTAAATCACACAGAAATTCTTGGACCGGTGGTTCAACACAGATTAATGAGTCGCCGGTTTCGGGCGAGTGAGGTTTCCCAGGTAGCTGGACTACCAAAATGGCACTGGGTGGCGTTGCATTTTGGAGCTCCTCCTGAGTTTCGGGTGGAGGATGCTCGGTTGTGTCTTCGGTATCCTTCCCTTTTGTAGTAGGAGATTCCTCATGGTTGACTTGTGGCAAACCCAAAGGATCGTTTGGGGTGGTCACAATATTTATGGCTAGGACATCTGGTTTCTTGTTCTCTTTCGCCTCCTTTTTCCTCTTCAGTTCATCAAGTATGCGTTGGAGAGTCTCCAGGTCTTCTTGGCTGAAAATGGGCTTTTCTTTCTTCTCCCAGGGTTTGGAGTTAAACTTTCCAGGGGGAGGTCTTGCTTCCCTTTTGAAGTTTTTCCGGCGGTACGAAGGAGGTGACCACTTCCCGCTGTTATGCGAGTCTCGAAATCGATATCTGTCATCCCGGGTATCCGTACCGTATTCTCGTGACTTACCTGGTGGGCTTAGTCTCCGGTGGTAGTGAGGTTTTGGTGATGTTGGCTTGGAACTTGGTGTCAAAAATTTTTCCGGGTCATGACTCGACTTATCTTGACTAGAGGATTGTCGTCGTTTTATTTGTGACCGAGATGCTGGAACAGGGGCTGGCTTTGGGGCGCCCTCTAGGTCCAGGGTGTCTGATGCGGTGTTGACTGCTAACACTGCGGTAGACTCGGCATGCTTCTAATTGCTTTGTCGCTGTTTCTGGAATGCATAATGTGCGAACTCTCTTAGTTGGTTTATCGAGTTTGTCTTTGGGTTAGCCATGACTCCAAGGTGGTGTCCAATCATGGGATGGAGATTCTGAATGAACAGAGCCTTGAAATTGTGGTCTTCCATCTCAGGCATGTTTTGAGATCCGAAATATGCACGCAGGAGTCGCTGGTAGTATGCCTGTGGGGGCTCTAAGCGACCCTGCTTCACAGCTAGGGCTGTCGCTAGCCCTGACTGCAAGCAGTCGTCGGAAAACTCTCTTTTGATGGTTTCATAGAGCTTCCGGTGGTTCATCTTGATGTCAAATGGTTGCCGATCTATAAATTTTGATACCGACCTGTTGGATGTCAACTTGATCAAATAAATGCGGTCGTCAACAGTAGCATCAGGGTATTTACGCAAGTAGTAGTCGATGTCTTGCAAATAAGCCCTGGTATCAGGTGACCCACTGGTTGAGGGGTCAAATTTCATGACGTGGTGAGCGATCTTACTGAGATCTCCATTGGATGGAATTTGCACACGTCTTTCACGTTGCTGTTCGGGTCTGAACGGGTCAGGTGAGTGTGAGCCGGGGGAGTCCCCATCCCATGATGGGATGCCCCCCTTTGTCGAGGGAACCGGCCTGTTCATGGATTCGGATCTCAGATCCCTTTGTTTGCGGTGGTCTTCCAGCTCTTCTTGGATGTCCTGAAGACCTTGTTGTGCTTCTCGTAGGAGCAGTTTGCATTTCCCATAATCGGAACTTGTTTCGTCCAATTGACCTTCAACTTCCTTGAGTTGATTCTCTTTGTGAAGCAGGGCGGTTTTCAATTCCTCGTTTTCTTGCTGAAGTGAGGTATTGTTGTCTTCTAGTCGTTGCTTTTCTTCCTCTGCTTGTTCCAGATTTAGCAACGTCTGATCGAGCATAGCTTGGGTGTCTGTTTTCTCTATGCGAGCTTGTTCCTGCTTTTTCACAAGAGATTTGTTATCTTCCTGAAGAGAAAGGGTGGTTGTTTGTCATTTCACCAGTTCCTTTTCGGCGTAGAGTACTTGGGTTTCAGCTCGTTTTAGCCTTGCAACTAATGCTAGTGCAAACTTTCCTAACACACCAGGGATTTCCTTTGCTTTCGGTGGGTTAGCTTCGCATTCATCCGAAAGCTTTTTCGTGATTTGCTTCAAATCTTTTGGTGGAGTATCCCGAACATGTTTGGAGAAACCGGGTATAAGGTCGGAAGCCAACTCTTCCAATATTACTTGAAGGTCATTTAATTCGTCAAGTGGATTCGACATGTTTGACCGTTTGTGTAACGCTTAGCTTGAAATCAATTCGTTGATTATAGCTAAAGTTGTGCGTCAAGAGTTAACCTTGAGTGTCGTTTTACAGTGAGGGTAATTACAAGCTTCTTTTTGGAGTTTGTTTAAACTTCCAGGCTTGTAAGAAGGAAAGCAAATATTTTGGAATTCTTTAGAAATGTGGAGTACGTGTTAGTTTATTTGTTGACACTGTATTTTGATTTGTATTTCACAAGACAAAAGCAAAAGAACAAAAAAATTTGTGTCGATTGACTTCTTTCAGTTCAGTTATCAAAGTGTAGTTTTGGAATAGTCCTCAACTAGGTTGTGAATTTTTTGTTGAATCTCACTTGAAAGTAATGATTTTATTTACAAAAGAAAAAGAAAGCAGCAAAAATAGAAAAGGTTAAATGCTTTAAGGCTTTAGGGTTACAGTATAAGTCTTCACTTTGTTTTAAAGTTAGAACTGGCTTTGTTCTATTTGTTAAAGCTTATCTTCATTTAAAGCCTTTCAATGTTTTAATATTTACAAGTTAGGAAACAAATGAACTGTCTTTGTGAATTGTCACTAAGGCTTCCTTAGGATTAAAGTTAATGATTATTTAAAAAGAGAAGAAGAAAAGAAAAAATGTTTTACAGACTAGTCAAAGTTTTCACCTTTTGACTTATTTCAAATCCTGGTGAGAAATAGTAAGCTGGTTAAATGTTTTCCTTCTCCTGGGGAGGAAATATGAATCAAAAGCAACACTGACTGTAAATAAGCTAAAGCTTTCAAGTGTTAATTGCTGGATGTGGTTTCCTAATTTTGGAGAATTTTGGTTAAATATTTAGTAAATCACTGAATCCTTTACCAACATGCACAGGATTAACATTAACTTGAGTTTAAATGAACATTGTCATTTATTTGAGTCCCTAAGTTGAATGGCTTCCTGTGAAAGAAATTGCACAAAGTGATCTTTAAAACAAAACACATATATATAGCTTCAAAAGTTTGCAGACTTTTAGCATAAGACGTGTGAATATATGCTTTTAACTAAAAAGATTAAAATATGTGGTTAACATACGTGAGTAAATACAAAGTCTATGCTTCTATGCTCTTTCAGTGTGTATATATGCAGTCAAAAGCTCTTCCACCAATGAGAACAAACTTCAAACCCACAAGTTTCCTTTTCCTTTTGGTTCTTGGGATAAAACTTTGAATTGGGTTTAAATTTAGGTTGTTCCAGATAATTCGGATTGATTTAAAGTCAATTTGGAAGCTCTGTTTGATTATAAATCAGCTTAATAGATTTGCTCTGCTTTAATCCGAGTGTGCATTCATGCAAGAAATGCAGAATCAGAATCAGAATCAGAATCAGGTTTATTGCCATTGTTCATGTAGTACACAAACTAGGAATTTGTCTCGGTACAATGCTGCAACATTAAACATGATAAGATAAGAGAAATAAACTATACATGTAATAAAGTGTAGGATAAGATTAAGTGATACTGGTCAACAGTTAAAATATATATTAGCCAACTCCTATAGTTGACCACAAGATGGAGGCAGTTGTCTCTGCCCTCCCAGGGGGAGGAGACACTGGTGACGTCGCTCTGGGCGGGTCTACCGGTCTCACTCAAAATGGCGGCTAGGGTGACTCCCTCTTTGCGCCTTCAAAATGGCGTCTGCACGCTTACTCTGCTCATGCGCAGTTTTTCGTGCACGCCTTTCAGTCACGCGCGCGACTGTGCGTGTTCACGTGACACGTGATGCGGGCGTGAGTCTCAGCGACAACACCACGCCTTGCTTTTCAAAATGAGAGTTTAATCTCCAACTTTCACAAATAATGTTACCCCTTTAATTCCGGGTATAGTTTAGCGCTACAGTATTTCCCCAGCGGTTTATCCAGTGACCAAATCAAACCGCGTCCAGCTTAATCTGACGTCACCACACTTGGGTAATTAAATTACAGAACTGGCCAGTTTAATTACTCCTTTCGGGATAATCGCCGGAAGGTTAAACTGGCGAGAGACAGGACGGTTTTCTTCGCGTTTCTGTCACTCTAGGCCTCTATGTTTCTTAATCCAGCATATAATAATATTGTTTAAACTTCTTTGCATGCATCAAAAACTGTTGACTTTAGTGGGTGAATCACTCACCCCCCTTTGCAGCTATCAGCAGCCAGACTCCTCAGCGGGAGGTTAGGTAAACAAGCACAGCAGACACACACAGGCAGGAGGAGAGACGCGGCCTCAGCCTCTCAAACAAACACACAGACTCGCCGAATATGGATCAATATTTGCAGGGAAAAAAATTATGATTTCAATGAATTTTCTTTTTGCATATACGTTTCCCAATTACAGAGGCCTCACAGCGGGCGCACCATTAAGCTGTAGGGTGAATTGCCTATAAAATATTTGTCATAAGGTACAGGAATTATTTATTTTATTTAATAGTGGGTGTAAAAGGGGGCGGAGTTAAACTGTCACTTCTACACCCGCTAAATTAAATAAAAGCACTCGTAAAAGGGGCACCAGTCCTAACGGACAATAATATTAACTTTAATTTTAATTAACTTTGTACCTTAAATTACTTAATGAATCAGTCTCAAAGTTTCAGTGAGTTTTTGTCCTGCCGTGATTAGGAAACCTGTATATGCGAAAGGAAAACGCTTCAACTGCTCTCATTCACTCTTTTATTAAACTCATTCAGGTTACATGACATGGCGTTCAAATGATGAATAAACAGATTCAGATGATACAGTAACAGCGTAATATACTGTATCACATCAACTGATATTGGGTTCCTGAACATAACATCCAGCATTACACCTCTGCAGAACCAAGGAGAAACTAGACTTATGTTTCAACGGTAAATGAGGTTGGAATGTTTTAACAAAACAACACAATTTTATGGGGAAAATTCATAAACTAATTATCTAAAAATGACTTCTGAATTAATCTACAAAAATTTAAGGGCAGTTACTTAAAAATGACTAAGAGTTTTCCTTCAGTTTACAGTTCTATCCTGTGGCTGAGAGACTAATTGAGCCCTGAAATACGGGCCATATTCAATTGTAATTTAATTGTTAGGACATCACGTTTTTAACCCAGGAGATAGGAGAAATAAGAGTTTCACTCACAAGACAGCTGTAGGTCCACATTTCAGCGGGTCGATACCGCTGGGTTTTGAAGTAAGGACGTCGGAGGAAGCGGCTGCTGCGATGCCTCCTCACAGCCGTGGAAGTGTAAACTCAGCTGGGGGGCCCTTCAAGGAGACACTTGCAGCCGTGGGTGATTTGTCTCAGGGCGGCGTGAAAAGTCCTTGAAAAGAATTTAAATTTGAGGTCTCTTGTAGCGGGATAGACCAAAAAAACTGAAGGAAAATCTTCTCAGTCTCTGTTCACTTTAAACTAGGCAAATTAAAGGTCCACTTTAATGGCGTGAAAAGTCATGAAGAAAAAAAAATGTTAGAAAAACATTTACTAGGATAAGAATGGCTTCTGAGGTGAAGGAAAAAGTTTGAGAATTTGATTCTCTAAAAGGAACGAGCTCTAAAGAAAAATGGTTTCTCCTCAGTGACCAGACTATAACGAAAGACTTGACAAACACACAGAGAATAAAATAAAACTTCACAGGGCCTTGAAACGGTGGAATAAAATCTTCTTCTGAGATCTAGATTACTATTCTGCTTCTTTAATCTTAATTTAGTTCCTAATCCTTCTCAAAATCTCTTTCTTTCTTCTTTCTGTGTTTCTAATTCTTAATCTTATCACCGTTTTGCTGTTCTAATCTTCCTGCCTGTTGTCTCTACTTCTACTTTTCCTTAACTAAACTCAAATCTAACTTCTCTCTTTTAAAGTTACCTTGCCGGGTCGTAAAACTGATGAGTCGATCGCAAGACTGACCAATCGGCTTTTTCAGAAGCAGTTTGAAATCATCGAGTCCATCATCGAGCCATCATCGAGTCCATCCTCACCACCTCCATAACCGTGTGGTACGCAGAAGCCACTGCCAGGGACAGACTAAGGCTGCAGCGCGTCGTGCGCACTGCTGAGAAGGTGATCGGCTGCAAGCTCCCATCTCTCCAGGATCTGTACATCTCCAGGACCCGGAGGCGTGCTGGCCGGATCATAGCTGATCCCTCACACCCTGGTCACGTACAGTTTGCCCCCCTCCCCTCAGGTAGAAGACTTCGGTCCATCCAGACTAAAACCTCCCGTCACATGAACAGCTTCTTCCCCTCTGCCATCAGACTGCTGAACACTAAGTGACTTATTGACTCTCGTGCACTATGTACAGCAGCTCAACCAGACTCATGTCAATCATCACTGTTTTCTTCCTGCATTACCGACTGCACTATATGGTTCTCCACAGTATCTGCTGCTCGCTAATATATTTTAACTGCTGACCAGTATTACTCACTCTTATTCTACACTTTATTGCATGTATAGTTTATTTCTTTTATTTTATCACGTTTAATGTTGCAGCATTGCACCGAGACAAATTCCTAGTTTGTGTACTACATGAACAATGGCAATAAATCTGATTCTGATTCTGATTCTGAAATGGCTGCTATCCAATGTGAGAACACTTCTTTGTTTGAGAGCAGCCAATCAAATGAAGACACCATCCCATGAAATTTCAGAGGGAAAATAAACAGTCAGTTCTCATGAAATAAATGCTCAATATAAAATCTAACTAAATTAAATGACTTAGCTAATATTTGGTGATCATGCATTTATACCATTACTCCAATAACACTCATGAATATAACATTTCTTATACATAATTATAATACATGCATTCACATTTAGATCAAAAATGCAGCAAAACATGCAGCAAACCATGGTTGGTGATAAAAGAGGGATGATTTTCAGTGTCCTTAGGATCCAGAGGATAAGCTGAAAGAAACTTAATGTTTAGAACAAATTAAAAGTCATCC
The DNA here is from genome assembly GCA_020510985.1 of Pholidichthys leucotaenia. Lineage (NCBI taxonomy): Eukaryota > Metazoa > Chordata > Actinopteri > Cichliformes > Pholidichthyidae > Pholidichthys > Pholidichthys leucotaenia. The sequence goes on along the minus strand of CM035849.1, from coordinate 4,099,314 downwards.
TACATACTGAAAACACATTCCGTAGGCATCCGCTAGGAGGTACTGTTGAGCTGTAGATGATTTCCTTTAGTATCTGGGCGAAGAAACCTGGACAGCATCGGCTATAAACCCGTCAGATTAAGTGGTTTATGACTCTTTTAAGAACATTGGTTTCCTGTGAAAAGGTACGTTATCAAATGCAGTGTTCACGTTGAGAGGTCTGGTCTCCTGAGTTTTATGTTCCTTTGAGCCTTTAAAAGCAAATTCTGATCCTTACAATCTCTGCAAGAGGCAACTGTTTACATTGGGGTCCTGGGAAAGCAAGCATCTTTGGTCAGGCCTGGAAGAAGCCTGCATGAGTCGACATAAAAGCCAGTGATATTCCTGAAAAGGCAGAAAAGTGATATTCCTGTGTAATGAATAAAATGAGATTCCTGTAAACTGGAGAGAAGTGATCTTCTGTCTTGGTTTGAGGGGACGATGATGCTACACCACGCAATGGCCAGAAGCAGTCCCGCTAGCTTCCACCACGTCCGCAGACGTGGCACGTGCTTTTTTGACAACATGGGTGGCACGTTTTGGCACCCTTTTGGACATCACGTCCGATCGGGGCTCTCAGTTTGTTTCTGACCTCTGGTCCATGATGGCCCGGAGCCTGGGCGTCTCAATTCATTGCACAACCACGTACAACCCACAGGCCAATGGGTTATGCGGGCATTTCTATAGGTTACTGAAAGCAGCGCTCAGGGCTTTGCTTACGGATGCAAATTGGATGGACTGGTTACTGTGGGTTCTATTAGGGTTGTGTTCCGCACCGAAGGAGGATTTGGCAGCTTCCCCAGCAGAGCTGGTTTCTTCTCAGCTGCTGCGGCTCCCTGGGGAGTTTTTACCAGATAACCCCATGCCGAACACCCATCCATCCCTGCGTTCACGGCATAGCGCAGATGCAGGGACGCTACCTGGCCCGGCCCACCACTGTTTTCCCCGCGTTTTGTGCCAAAAACCTTGAAGGACGCGGTGTTCGTGTTTGTCAGGCACGATCCCCAGCAGACGCCATTGCGCCCACCCTACGATGGCCCGTTCAGAGTGCTGGAACCTGGGGACAAACATTTTGTGTTAGACTTGGGGGGTCGCCAGGAGAGAATCTGTATAGACAGGCTTAAGCCCGCCTTTGTTGTAGCAGACGAGCAGGTGGTGTTGGCCCGAGTTCCTCGGCGCGGAAGACCCCCACTGAGAACTCCCCAGGTAAACGACTCATCAGAGCAGTCACATGCGCATGCTGAATGCCCCCCCCCTCCATTGTCCCCCCACAGACGGAAACACCCCCAGGAACCCTCCACCAGCACAGCAGCGCCGCGGAGCCGAAGACCCCCCGTTACAACAGCTATGGGCGGAGGCTGAAGCCGAGAGGACGTGAGGGGTAAAACTCAGTCTGAGACTCGGGGGGGGGGGCGGGGGGGGCATGCTTTAGTTTTCCTCTCAGACTGAAAGGCATGGAGATGCAGTAGTTTTCCTCTGACGGAAGAGCATGGAGATCAAAGGGCTGGGGGACAAAGGGGAATTGTCATGGGGGAGTGAATTGTGAATGCAGGACCTCAGGCAGCAGGGACGTGTGAGTGTTGGGATATAAAAAGAGAGTCCCTACTACATGAGGTTAATGTTTCTGACTCTGGAAGATGTGAGAGAGAGCAATAAAGTTCATCTGCTCGGAAAGCTCGGTCTGGTTATTTCCTTCTCCACAATACGTGCTTTTATTTCTTCTCACTTAGACTATTGTAATAGTCTTTTTACCTGTCTGAGCCAAAAGCATCTTCAACGCCTCCAGGTTGTTCAAAATTCAGCTGCTAGACTTTTTAAAAAAAAAATATATTTATTAATTTTCATTTTTCCAAAACAAAAACGACACAAGATAAAAACCCACACATACACAAATTGCTTAGCAAAAAAAAAAAAAAAAAAAAAAAAAAAAAGCAGGCAACATAATTAGTGCAAGGATGAGAAAATTTTAAGAGCAAGTAAAAGCTTGGGACAGAATGGTAGACAAATTTCCTTCGGTATAGTCAAGAAATGGTTTCCATATACGGCAGAATACATCAGTTTTAGACTGTATAAGGCAAGTCAAAAAGTCAAGTGGAATGTACTCCAGTATTAGCCTTCTCCATCCAGGAACTGTAGGGACTTTATATGAAATCCATTGTAACAAAACATTTTTCCAGGCACAGAAGGCTAGAATGTTATATAATGTACTGTTAAATTTAGCTCCAATTTGTTGATTTGATAGACCAAGGAGAAGAGACAGTGGCTCAAGATCAAGGTTAATTTTCAAAATTTTCTTAATTTCAAGAAGAACAGACTCCCAATACCCCTGAATCTTGGCGCATGACCATAAACAGTGAGCAAGGCTGCCTTCATCAGTTCTACATTTAGGACACAGTAAAGAGGAGTCTGATTTACATTTACAGTAGATACTCTGTTTGGGGCTAAATGGGCTCTATGTAATAATTTAAGTTGTAAAGCCCAGGTATGATTACAAATAGTAATTCTTTTGGTGGCATTACAATTCTTACACCACATTTCTTCTGTTATACCAATAGTAGTAGTAGTAGATTAGTTTATTTGACAGGGACAGTGCAATAAACATAGACAATTAATCAAAGACAATCAATCTGATGTGTTGCACATAGAGTGTATAGCTATTAGCTAATTTGCAACTCTTGTCCCTGGATGGGCTTTAGAAATATCCAGTCCTCTTCCCCAGGTTCGAGCCAAAATAGGAAAATCAACATTACAATGACCTTTCAATACCTTGTAGCACATGCTAAGTGACTTTCCCCTGGAGTTAAAAAACAACTTTTCAATCTCAGAGATTTCAGTATCCTCAAAAAATCATGTTTCTTTTTTGATAAAATCCGTAATTTGAAAAAAACCAAAAAAGATTATTTCTACCTAATTTGAAGTCCTCAGCCACCTGATCAAAAGACACAAGAATTCCTTCCTTAAAAAGACAACCAAGTGTGGAAATACCCTTAGAAACCCACTCCCCAAAACCAGAATCCAGCAGTCCGGGAGGAAAGTCTGGATTATTGACAATAGGAGTGAAGGTAGAAGTTATCCCAGCTCTCCCCTCAATGCACTGTACTGCTCTCCAGGCCTTAACAGTGTTAACAGATACCGGGTTACTACAGCATTTCTTTATAGTTTTCGTACTTTTTAAAAAGAGCAAAGTATTAAGAGGACATGACACTGGGCATGCGCTGGCGTCTGTTAGCGCTTTGTCACGTCAGAGTGCTATTTTGTCGGCTTTTGCTTGTTTTTTATTGATTTAGTTTTTAATCTCTGTTTGCTGATATTAGTTTCTGTTTGGTGCTAGCTTGGTACTGCCTCGCTGAAAAGCCCGATCGGACGCGTGGGTGGTCGGACCCCCAGCTGGGCTGTTTTTACCGGGCTAGGCTACCTGCTAACCTGCTTTTAGCCTTTTTAGCTGTTTTTAGCTAACTTGTTTTTAGCTGTTGTAGCCGTTTTTTGGCTGGCTGCTGGCTATCCACCTCATCGCCTGGAACGCCATGGCTCCATCCCCGACGTGTATCCCTTGTGTGTCCCTTCTTAGTGAGGTTTCTGAGCTGGAAGCAAGACTCGCCAACCTCTACAAGATTCGAGAGGCTGAGGAACGTCTCGATACCATTATACTCGGGCGAACAACAGCTCCGGCAACCGATTCACAGCTAGCAGAGACGGCTACCTACCTGGGGGAGGTCAGTGCTTTTCTGTCCACTTCCACTCCTATTCCGGTTCTGGCTTCTTCCGATGTCCAGGACCACAGCAATCAACACTGGCTTCATCTCGGGGCTAAACCCAAAGCCCCGGTCGGTACTTCTCACACTCAGTGCGCACCCTGGACCTTGGTTGGACCAGCTGGCAATCATTGCCGGTCTGCCAGACAGGGCCACGCCTCTTCTCTTCCCCTGCAACTGGATAATAGATTCGACATCCTTTCTCTGTAGGATTTTCCCCACCTGGACACTGGCCGTCCGCCCGTGGCCGCCCCTCCTCCTCCTTCCTCTCCTTCAGCGGCAGCTCAGGTCTGCAAACCCCGGACTAAGACAACTCTAGGTGTGCAAAATTACACACCAGCTCCAAATAGAAGTGAGCGCATCACCCCGCCTTCACAACAACACCACCCTCGACAAAGTCATTCTCCACGTCAGAATCCACTGACAACCCCCCCCCCCCCAGACGATGCTGGTAATTGGTGACTCAATTATGAGGAACGTCAGAAGCAGGTACTGCACCACTAGATTTTTTCCTGGGGCTAGAGTCTCTGAATTTGAGGTCCTTATCCCTGACCTTCTTAATGAATTCTCCCACGTTCAAACTGTCATAGTGCATGTTGGATGCAATAACATCCCAGATGAAGCATCGGACATTTTAAAGAGTGACTTCAGAAGCCTTCTGTCCACTCTTATGAACTGTGGCAGACGTGTGTTTATCTCTGGACCTTTGGCACCTCTTAGACGAGGCTGCAATTATTTTAGCAGAACTCTTAGTCTTAATACTTGGTTGTGTTTTACTTGTCCTGTTTTTAACATTGGTTTTGTAGCCAATTTTAACTTGTTTTGGAACCGCCCATCACTTATGAGGCCAGATAGCATCCACCCAAATAGACTTGGTGCACGTGTTTTAAGAGACAATCTGTTCTATTCCATTCAGTGTTTTCTGGTGCAGTGACTGAAACTTGGTGTGTTTACTCACTCTGAAGCTCCTGGGTCTGCCAATCAGCCCTTTTTTGGTTCTGTTTCCACTTCTTATATTAATCCCATTAATCCATATAATCTGCACTGTTTGGATTAGCCTTTGATTTATAACCCTACAGAGATTGTGCCTGTCTCCCGTTACACAAAATATTATAACTCAAGACAAATACAACACAACTTGATGAATACACATCTTTCTGCAGCTCCTCCTCATCGACCACCCCTCAACTTTGCCCCGTCTTCTCCCTTAGAGAACCTTTCTCTGCTCCCCCCAAAGTTAATAAAAACGTTAATAAAAATAGAATGCATAAACATCCCAAAGTGATTAAACAAAATGTTGGTAAAATTCAAATCAAACCTCAAGTCTCTAAATTTAATAATTTGGCCTCTGTTCCTCCCCAAAATTTAAAAATCAAATGTGGTTTATTAAATATTAGGTCTCTAACTCCCAAATCTCTTCTAGTCCATGATCTATTAATCGATCATCAGATCGATTTATTATCCCTCACAAAGACCTGGTTTGGGCAAGATGATTATATTGGTTTGAATGAATCTACTCCCTCTGGGTATTTAAACTGTCATAACCCCAGAGGTTCTGGTTGTGGAGGTGGAGTCGGGGCAATTTTCCATTCTAAATTACTAGTTAATACCAAGCAAAAATTATGTTTTAATTCCTTTGAGGGCCTGGTCCTCAGTGTGGGGCATGTTGGCTATCTTTGCTTGAACCCAATTCTCTTTGCCATAGTTTATCGTCCTTCCTCGGCCTATTCAGAGTTTCTATCCGAATTTGCCAAATTTTTAGCTGATTTAGTGCTGAAATCAGATTAATTAATCAGAATAATTATTGTAGGGGACTTTAATATACATGTTGATGTAGAGAGTGACTGTCTTAATAAGGCATTCAATTCAATTTTAGACTCAATGGGGTTTTCCCAGAATGTAGAAAATTCTACCCATTATCTCCACCATACATTGGACCTCGTTTTGACTTATGGTATAGATATAGAAAATCTGGTAGTGTATCCTCTTAATCCTGTACTGTCAGACCATTGTCTGTTAACCTTTGATTTCACTATTTCTGTTTATTTGATTCCTAAAGAAAAATATTACTACAGCAGTTGTCTTTCAGATGACGTTGTTACCAAATTTTTGCAGATTGTCTCCTCTATACCATGTGTCAACACAACGGAAATAAAAGATGGAGAGCCTGCTCCTTTTGTAATTGATTGCATGGTAGATATTGTTACAGCCTCTCTGCATCGGACTCTAGATTTGGTAGCCCCTTTTAAAAAGAAAAAGTCTAACCAGAGATTTCTAACCCCTTGGTTTAACTCAGAAACTCGTAGCTTAAAACAGAAGACTTGTCAATTGGAAAGGAAATGACGTTCTACTAATTTAGAAGAATTCTATTTAGCCTGGAGAAATCATCTCTTAATTTATAAAAAATCTCTTAGAAAAACTAGATCGAGTTATTATTCTGCATTAATAGAAGCAAATAAAAATAACCCCAGGTTTCTTTTCAACACTATAGCTAGGCTGACAAAGTGTCATGACTCTGTCAATCCTCGCATCCCCCCTGAGCTTTCTAGTCAGGCCTTTCTGAACTTTTTCAATCATAAAATTTTATCTATTAGAGATAAAATCAGTCAGATTCTTCCTACCGTAAACTTAAGTACATTAACTACTACAACTCCCTCAATTGATATCTGTTTAGATAAGTTTACTCCAATCAACCTCTTAGAGTTGGATAAAATAATCTCATCTAAGCCTTCATCTTGCCTTTTAGAACCTATTCCTACCAGGTTATTTAAAATTGTCTTCCCAATTATTGGTAGCCGTATTCTTCATATAATTAATTCTTCTTTAACTCTGGGTTATGTACTACTGGCTTTTAAAACTGCTGTAATTAAACCCTTACTCAGAAAGCCAACGCTCGATCCAGGAGTTTTGGCTAACTATCGACCAATCTCTAATCTGTCTTTCATTTCAAAAATCTTGGAAAGAGTTGTTGCTGCACAATTGTTTGACCATTTTCAGGGAGTTGGTTTGTTTGAGGAGTTTCAATCTGGGTTCAGAGTTCATCACAGCACTGAAACTGCCTTAGTGAAGGTCACTAATGACCTCCTTATTGCATCTGATAATGGATTTGTTTCTGTTCTTGTCCTTTTAGATCTTAGTGCAGCCTTTGACACTATCGATCATGCCATTCTACTTGATAGATTAGAACACTATATTGGACTGAACGGAACTCCGCTGCAGTGGTTTAGATCTTATTTGTCCAATAGATTTCAGTTTGTTCACATCAATGATGAATTTTCTTCCAACTCTAAGCTCAGTCACGGAGTGCCACAGGGATCTGTGTTAGGCCCTACTCTTTTTAGTTTATACAGTATATGCTTCCATTCGGCAATATCATTAGAAAACACTGAATACATTTTCATTGTTACGCAGACGACACACAACTATACCTGTCAATGAAGCCCAATGATTGTAATCAATTAGCCAAGTTAGATGCCTGTCTTAAGGAAATCAAAGCCTGGATGACTTGTAATTTCCTGCTATTAAACTCAGATAAGACTGAAGTCATTCTTGTTGGCCCAAAACACCTTAGAAATTCCTTTCCAAATCATGCTCTTAATTTAGATGCCACCACTCTCACTCTGAATAGTTTTGTGAGGAACCTTGGAGTTATTATTGTGATGACTCGTTCTGGGCCATTATCATCCACAGCTGCGTGCACACTGGCCCCTCATCAGGCCAGGACTATATAACCTCACTCTGCCTTCAGGCCTGCACGTAGCTGTCTGTCTCCCTGGCTTCACGAAGTGCATCTCACGACTTCCTAGCCAACCTCACCACGATCATCCACCTCGCCACCTCAGCATCAACTCTTGGAGGATCTCCTCTCTGAACCAAGTAAGCCTCCCCTTTACTCACCTGTTCTCCACTACTCCCCTGTGCACAGGCGGAATCTCCCGGCGGCGGAATCGTCCCTCTCGGCGGCGGTCTCTGCTCTCTCCTCTCCACCCTCTGCACGACTGCAACGACGCTGGGACAGCGGGCGCTGTCTCCCTGGCCAATGGGTGCTCACCATCTGCCTGGAACAGTAAGCCACAATTACACCTGAATGAATGTCCATCTTGCACCGTGCTAATTGTGTGTCTTTGCTCCATCCATAGGGTTGCCAGGCTGCATGGCGCTCTGCTCACTCCCAGCTGCTCAGAGTCTCCAGCCCGCACTCACATACACAATACAACACATTCACACACTCACACACTGAGCACTGGTTCAGTAAAGATAATTGTATCCATTTTTGAGTCCGTGTCTGTTCCCTGGGTCAGCCATTATGTCAGTACTGCTCCGTCAGAAAGACCCAGTGAACAGCGCGTTATCACAACAACTTAACAAGTTAGGGGCTCGAGTGGATCAGATTACTTACCAACAACAGGTTATCTTGAATCAGTTGACTCTAATTAACAGCTGGTTGGATTACCTGGCAGGGCAGCAGACGTTTCCACCGGCATCAAGCAGTGTTACAGCTCCCGCTAGCTCTTCCGCTAGCCAGGCTAGTCAAGCTACCCCGGCCCGACTCACTCCTGTTCCCTCGCCCTCCCGCTTTAGCGGAAAACTAGGGGAGGCTCCTGGGTTCCTCCTCCAGTGTGAGATAGTCTTCCAGCGGGTTCCGGGGTTTTTTCCATCTGACCATAACTGGATAGGTTACATTACAAACCTATTGGAAGGGCAAGCACTAGCATGGGCATATGCTGTGATGGCTAGGGTGAGCTATGCTAACTTAACCTACAGCCAGTTTGTTAGCGAGTTCAACGAGGTATTCTACAATTTTGACCGGGACAATGTGCTCACCACCCGGCTGTTAAATCTTTGACAGGGGGGCAGGTCCGTGGTGGACTATGCTGTCAATTTCTGGGTGGTAGTGGCAAAGGTGGGGTGGGAGGATGCCTCGTTGTGCAGTATTTTCATCAGGAGCTTGAGCCCTAGCCTGTGAGATGAGATAGCCCGCTTGGAGAAGTCAGAGAAGTTAACGGCGCTTATTTCTCTTTCCATTAATTTAGATAATAGACAGAGGGAGCTGGCATCCGAGCGGAGAATTTCCAGTCGCTCGGGTTCCCAGGCCTCACGCTCCCCCCAGACCCCTTTACTGGCCTTGCCTTCCTTAGAGCCAGCTGACACACAGGAGCCTATGATCATTGGGCAAACTAAGCTTTCCCAAGCTGAGAAACAGCATCGTAGGGAGCTAGGCTTGTGCATGTACTGTGGTAATGACGAGCACGAGTTAGAAGCCTGCCCCGTTCAGCCAAAAGAGGGGGTCCGTGCGTCGCAGTAGGGGGACTCATGGACCAACCTCGGCCAAATCCCCTCTCCAAATGTACAATACCCATCAGATTCATACACAATAAAACTGAACATTGCACACACGCCTTGGTTGACTTGGGAGCTGAGCAGAGCTTCATCTCGGGGGAACTGGCAACCCGACTGGGGCTTCCCTGCCATCCTTTGAAGACCCCCCTATGGTTCATTGCCCTGTCCAGAGCGCCATTAGCGACTGTGACTAAACAAACGGCCCCTGTCTCAGTTATCATCTCCGGAAATCATCGGGAGGATCTCAGCCTGTTGGTCCCACCGGTTGCCTCCTCCCCGGTCATCTTGCAGCCCCTCACAGTACCAGTAAATATACAGGGAACAGACATCGAGATGGTGACATCCTATAAGTACCTGGGTATTCATCTGAACAATAAACTAGACTGGTCACACAATACTGATGCACTCTACAAGAAGGGACAGCGCAGGCTGTTCCTGCTGAGGAGACTCAGGTCTTTTGGTGTACAAGGGGCGCTGCTGAAGTCATTCTATGACACGGTGGTGGCATCAGCCATCACTTTTGGAGTGGTCTGCTGGGGCAGTGGCATTACTGCAGCCGATAGGAAGAGACTGAACAAACTGATTAAGAAAGCTAGCTCTGTCCTGGGGCAGCGCCTTGATCCGATGGAGGAGATAGGAGAGAGAAGGACGGTGGCTAAACTGTCATCTCTGCTGGAGTCCGAGTTCCACCCTATGCAGGACATACTGAATGCACTGAGGAGCTCATTTAGCAGCAGACTACATCATCCCAGGTGCACAACCGAGAGGTTTCGTAGGTCCTTCCTACCAACGGCTGTCAGACTGTACAACCTAAGCAGGGCTGCTCGCAGAGATAGCAAAAAGACGTAACAAACTAATAGTTTTTTGAATGCAAAAGATGCAATAGACTTACACAATGGTCCTCTCCGGCATACAACTAGGAACATACCGGTCGCTATGGAGGGTGAGAATATGTATGGGCACATAATCATACCATGTAGGATAACTAAGTAGACGGTTATGCTGTTTCATTCCATCTAGCAACAATGCTCTGCACTGTGTGTGTTTATATATTTGCATATTTATTCCATCTAGCTACAATGCTCCGTACTGTGGGTGTTTATATATTTATATATCTACATATTATTCCATCTAGCTACATTGCTCCGCACTGTGTGTGTTTATATACTTGCATATTTATTCCACCTAGCTGCAATGCTCCGTACTGTGGGTGTTTATATATTTACATATTTATTCCATCTAGCTACAATGCTCTGCACTGTGTGTTCATATATTCATATATTTATTCCATCCAGCTACAATGCTCTGCACTGTGTGTCTGTGTGTGTGTGTATATATATATATTTTATAGTGATACGTACATATGTTTATTAGCTGCTCTTGCTTGCTTGTTTTTTTTTCTTGCCTTCTGATTGTTGCTCTGAGTGTTGCTATCCCTGTGCTGTTGCAATCCTGGAATTTCCCCGTTGTGGGACTAATAAAGGCTTATCTTATCTTATCTTATCCCTGGCTCTGGCTCCACAATCCCTCTTTTGACCGGCACGCAGGAAGTGAGGTGTCCTGGAGCTCCTTCTGCCTCAGCGCTTGTCTCCAGTCTGCCACATGTGCTCCCTCCATGCCGTTGGTCACCCCCGTCTCTCCTCCTCCTGATCTGTCCAGGGTGCCCACTGAGTATCATGATCTAGGGGCAGTTTTCAGCAAGGCCAAGGCGCTGTCGCTTCCCACCCACTGGCCCTACAACTGTGTCATTAATCTCTGGGCTGGGGCCCCGCTGCCTTCGAGCTGCCTCTACAGCCTGTCGGCGCCGGAGCGGGAAGCTATGGAAGCATATATTAAGGAGTCTCTCAGCTCGGGCATTATCCACCTGTCTTCCTCGGCAGTAGGGGCCGGGTTCTTTTTCGTAGGGAAGAAAGATGGCTCCCTAAGGCCGTGCATAGACTTCCATGCCCTCAACGAGATCACCATCAAGGACAAGTACACGCTGCCCCTGATTGACATGGCTTTTGATTCCCTCCAGAGGGCTTTGATCTTTACCAAGCTGGACCTCCGGAATGCATATCATCTGGTGCGCATCAGGGAGGGGGATGAGTGGAAGATTGGTTTCCAGATCCCAAGCGGCTACATCAAATACCTGGTGATGCTGTTTGGGTTACCGTGCAGTGCTAAACCACTGCACGGTGCCGCAGTGGTTTAGCACTGCGGCAGCACAGTTTACCCTTGGCCGGGGGATTGTGGGGATCGTGGGATCGTGGGTTCGATCCCAGCCCCCGACCAACAGTGATCTGTGTGGAGTTTGCATGTTCTCCCCGTGTTGCGTGGGTTTACTCCGGGATTTCTCCGGTTTCCTCCCACATGCCAAAAACATGCATGTTAGGTTAATTGGCTGTTCTAAATTGTCCCTAGATATCTGTTTCCTATCGGCCCTTAGAATAGAGGGTTAGTATTAATGAAAGCGCTTTGAGTGGTCTTTGTGACTAGAAAAGCGCTATATAAGTGCAGGTTAGTTAGTAGTTAGTTAGTTAACCAACGCTCCGGCCGACTTCCAGAGACTGATCAATGATGTTCTTCGTGACTTCCTGGGATCATTCGTCTTTGTCTACCTTGACGACATCTTGATCTTCTCCCAATCCCTGGATGAGCACTGCGTTCACGTGAGATGTGTCTTGCAGCGTCTCCTGGAGAATAAGCTGTATGTTAAGGCTGAGAAGTGTGAGCTTCACATCTCCAAGACCTCATTTCTCGGCTTCACCATCGCTCATAATCAGCTCATCACAGACCCTGACAAGATGAAGGCCATTGTGGACTGACCTCCCCCCTCCTCTAGGAAGCAGCTGCAGCAATTCCTGGGTTTCGCAAACTTTTACCGGTGCTTTATCAATAACTACAGTGTCATCGCTCTTCCCCTCACCTGCCTCACCTCCCCGAAGACGCCTTTTCAGTGGACGGAGGAGGCTGCAGCCACATTCGCCGAGCTCAAGACCCGGTTTTCGTCCTCCCCCATCTTGACTCAGGTGGATCCCGTGCTACAGTGCTTGGTAGAAGTGGATGCCTCGGACTCCGGGGTGGGGGCCTTTTTGTCCCAGCATTCTCTGGTGGATGGGGATGTCCGGCCTTGTGCGTTTTTCTCCCGCTGACTGTCCCCGGTGGAGAGGAATTACGACATCGGGGATAGGGAGCTTCTGGCGGTTAAGCTCGTGCTGGAGGAGTGGCGTCACTGGTTGGAGGGGGCCGCCCAACCCTTCGTTATTTGGACAGATCATAAGAACCTGGAGTACCTTAGGACGGTCAAGCTTCTGAACGCGCACCAGGCCCGCTGGTCCTTGTTCTTCGGCTGTTTCAACTTTACCATCACCTATTGTCCCGGGTCTAAGAACACTAAGCCTGATGCGCTCTCCAGGCAGTTCTCCCCTGACACAGTGGAGGCACCCGTTCTCTCAAACCTCCCATCTTCATTCATCGTGGGCGCCCTCTCGTGGGAAATCAAGGAGAGGGTCCTGAAGGTGCAGGAGGCAGAACCGGACCCAGGCGGGAGGCCAGCGGGCAAGTTGTTTGTTCCATCCTCAGTTTGGGGCAAGGTGATCTACTGGGCCCACTCCTCCAGGCTGGCATGCCATCTGGGGGGTTCCCGCACGGTCAAGATGCTCCAGAGGTCATTTTGGTGGCCATTGCTCTGGAGGGACATCGCTGATTACATCCGTGCCTGCCCTCAGTGCTCCACCGGCAAGATGCCTTCCTCTCCTCCAGCAGGGCTGCTCACCCCCTTCCTGTTTCTGGCATGCCTTGGTCACACATCGCCTTAGACTTTGTTACCGGTCCCCCTCCATCCGATCAACACACCGTCATCCTCACTATCGTGGATCGCTTCTCCAAAGCCGCCCACTTCATCCCCCTACTGGGACTGCCCACAGCGAAGGAGACGGCAGATCTGCTGGTGCAGCACGTTGTCAGACTTCATGGCATACCTGTGGATATCGTCTCTGATCGGGGGCCGCAGTTCGTGCCACAGGTATGGGAGTCGTTCTGTAATGCTCTGGGGCTACGGTGAGCCTGTCCTCCGGCTACCACCCTCAGAGTAACGGTCAATGTGAGAGAGCTAACCAGGAGCTGGAGGCTGCACTGCAGTGTGTGGTCTCGTCTAATGCGGCCTCGTGGAGCACCCAGCTTCCATGGGTTGAGTATGCCCATAACTCCACTATGTCTTCAGCCATCGGCATGTCCCCTTTCGAGGCCTCCCTGGGCTACAACCCCCTGCTCTTTCCCGAAGAGGAGGGGGACATCACCGTGCTTTCTGTCCTGGCCCATCTGAGACACTGTCAGCAGATATGGAGGACGGTCTGAACGGCGCTTCAATGCATGGCTGAACGTAACTCCAGAGTCGCTAATCACCGCAGGAGGCCGGCTCCAACCTACCAGGTGGGTCAGCAGGTTTGACTCTCGACACAACATATTAACCTGAAGGGTGAGAGAAGGAAATTGTCACAATGATTCATTGGCCCATTTCCCATCGCTCGGATTGGAAAGCTGTAGCTGTGCGCCTGTGTCTCCCCCCCCCTCCCTCCGCATCTGTCCCACATTCCATGTGTCCCAGATCAAGTCCTTCTTTTCCAGTCCTCTCTGTCCTCCTCCCAGGTCTCCACCTCCACTGGTCGTGATCGACGGCGACCCAGCGTGGAAGGTCACCTCCATCCTGGACGTCCGCTGTTGGGGTCATGGCATGCAGTACCTGGTGGACTGGGAGGGGTATGGCCCTGAGTGCCACTCCTGGGTGCGTCCGTCCTTCGTGTTGGACAAACAACTCATCAGGGACTTCCACCGGACGCACCCAGGTAGGCTGGATCGGGTGCCAGGAGGCACCCCTCGGGGGGGGGGGGGGTACTGTGATGATTCACTGTGGGCCATTATCATCCACAGCTGTGTGCACACCGGCCCCTCATCAGGTCAGGACTATATAACCTCACTCTGCCTGCAGGCCTGCACGTAGCCGTCTGTCTCCCAGGCTTCACGAAGTGCATCTCACGACTTCCTAGCCAACCTCACCACGATCATCCACCTCACCACCTCAGCATCAACTCTTGGAGGATCTCCTCTCTAAACCAAGTAAGCCTCCCCTTTACTCACCTGTTCTCCACTACTCCCATGTGCACAGGCGGAATCTCCCGGCGGCGGTCTCTGCTCCCTCCTCTCCACCCTCTGCACGACTGCAATGACACTGGGACAGCGGGCGCTGTCTACCTGGCCAACGGGTGCTCACCATCTGCCTGGAACAGTAAGCCACAATTACACCTGAGTGAGTGTCCATCTTGCACCGTGCTAATTGTGTGTCTTTGCTCCGTCCATAGGGTTGCCAGGCTGCACGGCTCTCTGCTCACTCCCAGCTGCTCGGAGTCTCCAGCCCGCACTCACATACACAACACAATACATTCAAGCACTCACACACAGAGCACTGGTTCAATAAAGATAGTTGTATCCATTTCTGAGTCCGTGTCTGTTCCCTGGGTCAGCCGTTATGTCAATTTTTGATCAAGATCTGTCCTTTAATTCACATATTAAATTTGTTTTTAAGACTGCTTTCTATCATCTGCACAATATTGCCAAGATTAGGAGCATCTTGTCTCTGAATGATGCTGAGAAACTGATCCACGCCTTTGTCAGCTCTCGATTAGATTATTGTAACTTGTTATTATCAGGCTGTCCTAAAATATCCTTAAGAAATCTTCAGTTGATCCAAAATGCGGCTGCAAGAGTTTTAACTGGCTCTAGAAAAAAAGATCATACAGTAACGCCCTGGTTCTGTCCTCCCTTCATTGGCTTTCCATAGAGTTTAGAATTGTTTAAAATCCTTCTTCTCATTTTCAAAGCTCTTAATAATCAGGCCCCCTTATATATAAACAAGCTGATACTACCCTATTATCCTAATAGAGCACTACACTCACAAAATGCTGGATTACTTGTGCTGCCCAGAATCTCCAAAAGTACAGTGGGAGGCAGAGCCTTCTGCTATCAAGCTCTCGCTCTCTGGAACCAGTTACCACTCTGGGTCCGGGAGTCAGACTTAGTCTCTGTCTCTGTTTTTAAGAACAGGGTAAAATCCTTCCTTTTTAATATAGTCTACGATTAGGGAGGGATTTTGTGTCTCTTAACCCCGCTTCTGTTCTGCTGCTAATAGATCCATACTGCTGGGTGACCTCCAATAATATTCTTGGCTTCTCACTGTTATGTTCTTTATGTCTGTTCTCTTTATCCTCTCTATCCCCTCACCACCTGCCAGTCGCAGCAGATGACTGCCCCCCCCTGAGCCTGGTTCTGCTAGAGGTTTCTTCCTTTTAAATGGGAGTTTTTCCTCTCCACCTTTGCTAAGTGCTTGCTCACAGGGGATCGTCTGATTGAATCAGAATCAGAATCAGAATCAGATTTATTGCCATTGTTCATGTAGTACACAAACTAGGAATTTGTCTCGGTGCAATGCTGCAACATTAAACATGATAAAATAAAAGAAATAAACTATACATGCAATAAAGTGTAGAATAAGAGTGAGTAATACTAGTCAGCAGTTTAAATATATTAGTGAGCAGCAGATAATGTGGAGAATCATATAGTGCAGTCGGTAATGCAGGAAGAAAACAGTGATGATTGACATGAGTCTGGTTGAGCTGCTGTACATAGTGCACGAGAGTCAATAAGTCACTTAGTGTTCAGCAGTCTGATGGCAGAGGGGAAGAAGCTGTTCATGTGACGGGAGGTTTTAGTCTGGATGGACCGAAGTCTTCTACCTGAGGGGAGAGGGGCAAACAGTACGTGACCAGGGTGTGAGGGATCGGCTATGATCCGGCCTGCACGCCTCCGGGTCCTGGAGATGTACAGATCCTGGAGAGATGGGAGCTTGCAGCCGATCACCTTCTCAGCAGTGCGCACGACGCGCTGCAGCCTTAGTCTGTCCCTGGCAGTGGCTCCTGCGTACCACACGGTTATGGAGGTGGTGAGGATGGACTCGATGATGGCTGTGTAGAACTGCACTAACATCTTGGTGGGTAGCTTGAGCTTCCTCAGCTGCCGCAGGAAGAACATCCTCTTCTGGGCCTTTTTGATGAGGGAGCTGATGGTCGGCTCCCACTTGAGGTCCCTGGTGATGGTGGTGCCTAGGAAGCGGAAGGAATCAGCAGTGGTGATGGGAGAGCCTGTGAGGGTGAGGGGGGGCAGAGGGGTTGTGACTTTCCTGAAGTCCACGATCATCTCCACTGTCTTCAGAGCGTTCAGCTGCAGGTTGTTGTTGTTGCACCAGGACGCCAGCTGGGCCACCTCTCTCCTGTAGGCGGACTCGTCGTTGGAGATGAGCCCGATGAGGGTGGTGTCATCTGCAAACTTGATCAACTTGACAGACTGGTGGCTGGAGGTGCAGGAGTTGGTATAAAGGGAGAAGAGTAGGGGGGAAAGTACACAGCCCTGGGGTGATCCGGTGCTGATGCTAGCAGAGTCTGAGACAGTCTTTCCCAACCGCACATGCTGCCTCTGGTCCGTCAGGAAGTCGGTGATCCACCTGCAGAGGGAGTCAGGCACGTTGAGCAGGGACAGCTTGTCCCGGAGCAGAGCGGGGCGGATGGTGTTGAATGCGGAGCTGAAGTCCACAAACAGGATCCTGGCATAGGTTCCCGGGGAGTCCAGGTGCTGCAGGATGGAGTGGAGGGCCAGGTTGACTGCATCGTCTACAGACCTGTTGGCTCGGTAGGCAAACTGCAGCGGGTCCAGGAGGGGGGTGGTGATGGACTTGAGGTGGGGCAGGACCAGGCGCTCAAAGGACTTCATGACTACAGAGGTGAGTGCTACAGGTCTGTAGTCGTTAAGTCCAGTGATCCGTGGCTTCTTGGGGACAGGGATGATGGTGGAGGATTTGAGGCAGGTCGGCACGTGGCATAGCTTAAGGGAGGTGTTAAAAATGTCTGTGAAGACAGGAGCCAGCTCTTTTGCACAGTGTCTCAGGGTGAAGGGAGACACGCCGTCCGGACCGGGGGCCTTGCGCGGGTTCAGTCTGGAGAATTGTTTGAGCACGTCCTGCTCACTGATGACAAGGGCAGGGGGGAGGGGGGGCGCCTTTGATGAAGTAGGGATCGTGGAGGCTGTGGAGCTGGAGGGAGGGGGGGAGTTGGACACAGATGACGAGGTGTCAAAACGAGCATAGTGTTGGGACAGTCTTTGCCAAAGGGCTTTGTCATCCTGACCTTTAGGAGCCTGAGGCCGATAGTTGGTGATTTGCCTCAGTCCTCTCCACACAGAAGCCGAGTCATTAGCAGTGAACTGCTGCTGGAGTCTCTCAGAATACACAGATTTAGCTCTCCTCAGCTCTCTGTTAAACCGATATTTAACCTCCCTGTAGCAGTCCCTGTCTCCACTTTTCAGCGCTGCTTCCTTCTCCTTCCTGATCTGTCTGAGCTTAGCAGTGAACCAGGGCTTGTCATTGGAGTACCTCACCCTGGTGCGCGATGGAAGAATGCTCTCCTCACAAAAGTGGATATAGGAGTTCACAGTGTCTGTGTATTCATCCAGATCATGCGTGGCTCCTTTAAACATGCCCCAATCAATTATTTCCATGCACGTTTCCAGCTTCTCCTCAGCTTCACTGGTCCATTTCTTCGTAGTGCTCACAACAGGTTTAGTGAGCTTCAATCTCTGTCTGTATGTGGGAATGAGGTGGACCATCACGTGATCAGATAGTCCGAGCACAGCGCGGGGAACAGCGTGATACGCGTCCTTCACTGTAGTGTAACAGTGATCCAGCGTGTTTATTCCTCTGGTGGGGCATTTAATAAACTGTTTGTAGCGGGGGAGATCGTGGCTCAGATTGCTCTGGTTAAAGTCGCCAACCACAATAACCAGAGTCTGGAAAAATCTGCTCCGTGTGTTGGATGTGATCCGCGAGCATGCGCTGAGCTTCGCGCGTGTCCGCGTCGGGAGGGACGTACACAGCGACGAGGATCAATGAGGCGAACTCCCGGGGGGAATAAAATGGCTTGCAGTTAATAAAAAGAAATTCCAGGGCGGGAGAACAGTGTTTGGAAATTACCGTTACATCAGAGCACCAGCTGCTGTTGATGTAGAAGCAGACTCCTCCTCCTGAGGATTTACCGGAGAGCTCTGTGTCACGATCAGCACGAAACAGCTGCAATCCCTCGAGGCGCAGCGCGCTGTCCGGTGTATTTTCCCTGAGTCAGGTCTCGGTAAAACAGAGGGCAGCCGAGGAAGAGAGGTCCTTAAAACGCATCAGCAGTCTCAGTTCATCTACCTTGTTAGAGAGAGAATTGGTATTGGACAGAAATATGCCAGGCAAAGCTGTGCGCGTGCCTCTCTTGCGGAGCCGGACGAGAGCGCCTGCTCATCTTCCTCTCTTTCACCGTCTCACTTTTCGAGCTAAGCAATGAACCAGATCGGTGGCAGGAGCTAAAAAAACTGGGAGTAGATTGCTGAGTCATTCTGAAATTGTGGGGTTTTCTCTGCATTTTGTAGCGCTATGAGATGACTTCTGTTGTGATGTGGTGCTATATAAATAAAGCTGAATTGAAGGGCTGCACGGTGGCGCAGTGGATAGCACCGTGGCAGCACAGTTTTACCCTCGGCCGGGGGATTGCGGGGACCGTGAGATCGTGGGTTCGATCCCTGCCCCCGGCCAACAGTGATCTGTGTGGAGTTTGCATGTTCTCCCCGTGTTTGCGTGGGTTTACTCCGGGATTTCTCCGGTTTCCTCCCACATGCCAAAAACATGCAGGTTAGGTTAATGTACATCAAAACTGGGGATTCTAAATTGTCCTTAGGTGTGACTGTGAGAGTGAATGGTTGTCTGTCTCTCTGTGTTGGCCCTGTGATGGACTGGCGATCTGTCCAGGGTGGACCCTGCCTCTCACCCAAAGATGCTGGGATAGGCTCCAGCCCCCCGCGACCCGAAAAGGATTAAGCGGAAGAAGATGAATGAATGAATGAATGAATTGACATTCACATAATGATTCTTCTTTACCCAGCCCTATTGCAGAAGTATTTTTGCAAACCCACTCTCGTGCATACAACAAAAGAGAACTTAATGTTATGGATGCCCCTTGCAGTGCAACAATGAGACGCTAAGGCCAACCAGTAAGTTTGCTTGTTTATTAACAAAAGACAAGAAGGACAAATAAACAGCCATGTGGGACAAAACACAAACATACACTAAACACCAAAATAATAAACACTGAGGGCTGAGAGGAGAAGCAGCGAGGACAGGACCAACGCTGTACAATAAACACTTACGAGGAATAGAGTAACGATGAATCACAAAGGAGACTGGAGTCGGGGATAGGAACTCCAGTCGCATACACAGCGGTGCACGGAATTGTGTTGTAGGTCGCAGCGAGGAGTGAGCCTCAGCTGCTCCCTTAAATGAATAACCAAAACCAATCAGGAAAGGGGAATGTAATTAATGAAATGACACACAGCTGTCACAGCGCGGCTCGGCTTTGACAGCCGGAAGTCCCGCTGTGACGCTGTCAAAATAAAAGCCCTGGAGAAGGCCACATGATAAGACCCGAAATAAGACAGAACAGGGAAAATACTGGACAACCCGAGCGTGGATGGGATCAGCGCTCAGGCCATCGCAGTACCCCCCGTTCACAAGGCGCATTCCAGGCGCAAACGTAACATCCAAGGGCCCCCCCAACCAGAAAGCTACCAGGACCGACCCAGGGAGGGCGGAGGGGGAAACAGGCCAGGAGGGAGAGAACCAAAAAAAAAATAAAGAATGACTACAGTGACACAAAGAAAACAAACCCCACAAGGGACGGGTAACAAAGATAACCATAAAATGGTGTGGCTTAAACACAGGAATGACCAAAGGTAGACAATACTACAAAGAAATACTCAAGCACAAAACAACTAAACCAGCCCTTTATTTTTTGAACAAGTTTATGTGTAAATAGATTAGATTAGATTAGATTATTTGTTTATTTGAAAGGGACAGTGCAATAAACATAGACAATTAATCAATGACAATCAATCTGATGTATTGCACAAAGAGTGTATAGCTATTAACTAATTTGCAACTCTTGCCCCTGGATGGGCTTTAGAAAGGAGAAACAAGTAAAAAGAAAAAAAGGAAAGGAAAAGATTAAAAAAAAATGAAAACAGAATAAACAATAACCACATACATCAATGCAAAAAAGATTATAAATACATTATAAATACACAATTATAAATATTATAATGATTATAAATATTATAAATACACAATATAACAACCTGACTCACATTTGCCTATTTCAGGCCTCCCTCCCTTCGTCACTCACTATAAACAAACACATTCATTCCTTCCCTTCATTCACTCTCACCCTGCAGACAATCATTTCATACATGGGTACATTCTTGTTTATTTTTCAGCCAGTTTTTAACCTTTTTAGTGAATGTTTTAAAGTCTGTTATTATTTTAATTTCATTTGGCATAGAGAAAGCTGTTTGTCCAAATGTGGTTCTGCGGTGGAATATTTTACAGTTATTGTTAACAGAACTCCTGGTGGCTCTGCTGCTGTCCTGTCTTTGGATGAAACCAGCAAGTGGCTCGGGTGCTGATTTATGGAAACATTTGAAAGTTAATTTCAGAAAACAGAGGTCAATGAAACTCTCAAAACTCAATAGGTTGTATTTTTTTTTAACATATTATAGTGATGCCACCTAATGGGCTTTTTATCCAAGATTTTTAGAGTTTGATTATATAATGAACCTATATGTCTTATTGTGGAAGGGGCTGCTTGAGCCCAGACTGTCAAACAGTATGATATATGAGGAAAAAAACATAGAATGCATATACAGTACAGCTGCTTCGTACGGTATGTAGTATCTAATTAATTTAAAGCAGTTCAGATTTTTTTTACTGTCTTTGAAATTTTCTTTATATGAAGATTAAATTTGAGTTGAGGATCTAGTACAATGCCAAGGTATTTGAATGCTGTAACTAAACTGATGTCATGATCATGTATATTAACTTTAAAATGTTGCAGGTTACATTTTTTGATTGAAAAGCACATTGAAACTGTTTTCTGAAGGTTCAGCAATAGATGGTTCTGGAGGAGCCACTCTTGGACATCAACCATACTTGTAGACAGTACATCTGCAGCCTGTGCTGGAGTCTTGGCAGCTGTGTAAATAACTGCATCATCTGCATAAAGTTGCAGCTGAGCAGTGTAGTGGCAAGTCATTAATAAAAATGCTGAAAGTAAAGGACCAAGAATGGACCCTTGTGGGATACCCATGCGGTTGTTTAAAAATGAGGATTTATCCTGGTGAACTTTTACACACTGTTCTCTATTCTGGAGATAAGATGCAAACCATTCTAATGTATCTGGAGAGAAGTTAAAAGATACCATTTTGGATAAAAGCAAACTGTTGTTTACAGTATCGAAAGCCTTTTTGAGATCTAGAAAAACAGCTCCTACCACATTACCCCTGTCCAAGGACTGTTTGACATTTTCAATAAGGCAACAATTTGCTGTTTCTGTTGAGTATCCTGGTCTAAAACCAAATTGATGTGGATGAAGAAGTTGACTGTCTTGTAGATAGTCTATCAGCTGTGTAGCTACAACTTTTTCAAGAACCTTAGACAGGACTGGTAAAATAGAGATTGGGCGGTAATTGCATATATCGTCTTTACTGCCTGATTTATGAACTGGTATGACGACAGCTTTTTTCCAACCAGATGGAAATGTACTAGACCTAATGGAGAGATTAATGAGATGAGTCAGTGGTTTGATTAATATTTTGCTGTGCGTTTTGAGAAAGGAAGTGCTCATATTGTAGATATCATTAGTTTTTGAGTTTGACGGTGTTTTAACAATACCAGCAATTAACTCCTCATTTACCTCTTCGATGTGGAAAGAATCTGTTGGAAGTATTGATTATGTGTTGTTGAGCACATTTGGCAGCACAAAATTTTTTGTTAAGTCTTCCACAGAGTCCATAAAATATGAATTAAATTCATTTGCCAATGTAGCCTTGTCACTGATGGTCTTGCCATTGATTCTAAGTTCCTTTACCCCATCAGAACATTTTTTTATTAGTTATTTAAATGCCTCCATAGGGAACTGTTGTTACCCTTTGCATGTTCTATCAGTTTATTGTAATAAGATACTTTTGATTTTCGCAGCTCTTGTACCACTTTATTTCTTAAACTTTTGTACACAAGGTGATCATTTTGTAGTTTAGAGGTTTAATGATGTTTTCAATGCAGAGTCTCGCCTCTTCATAAGTTTTCTTATTTCATTATTTAACCATGGTAGGTTAATCTTCTGTTGTCTACTTTTAATTTGCTTTGTAAATTTTTCTATGGACTTTGTAATTGTTGCAGTTATAAAATTACAGCAATCATCTACTTCATATATTGACATGAGCTGCTCCCAATTTTGATTCTCTAAGTAATGTTCAAACTCCTCATTTTTTGATTTGGGAATAATAAAATTTGATTTGTCAATATCGATTCCCCCAAAATACTGTAGTCGCTTTTTAGTAAGTTTTCTGACAGCAAGAACCATGTTATGATCTGAGAGACCAGTTACAAGATTATAGGTTCTGGTTATTCGTTCTGGTTTATTAGTAAATACCATGTCAATAAGTGTTCTAGATTGTTTGGTTATCCTGGTGGGTCCTTTGATCATTTGTTGGTAATTAAATTTAGTCATGAGGCTTTTCAGTTTCTGTTTGTCCTTTTTATCAGACCAGTTGATATTAAAGTCACCATAAAATATTGTATCTCTGCTCCTCTCAAGTTGTTTAACCAGAGCACTTAATTCATTATAAAAAGAAGAGTTGTGTGACGGTGGGTTGTACACTACTGCAATGTTGAAATTCTTACCGGTGAGAGACATACATTAACAGCTAAACATTCAAGTGAAGTATTCAAATCAACCAACTGACATTTAAATTTCTCTTTGATGTAAATTAAAACACCTCCTCCCCTCCCTACCTGCCTGTCTTTTCTAAAACACTGATAACCCACAATATCAATCATATTAGTGTCTATGTTCCTGTGTAGCCAGCTTTCTGAGAGACAAAGATAGTCCAGATTTGAGTCAGACAGCAACACCGAAATCTCATCTCTTTTGGGGATTATGCTCCGTATGTTTAAATGTCCGCCGAGGATCCCCTTTGGTTTAGCCTTTGTGTCCCAAAGAACTTGTGCATGATTAACAGTTTGGAAAAATAGATGTTTTTGCTTTTGTACAGCTCGGTTTTCGGATCTCGCCTCATTTGCATTTTGTTTAACCGCTCCTGTTTCCAAAAGTTTGGATGTAGTGCAGCTGTTTACAGCAGGATCAGATATGTGAGTCTGTTCAGTGCAGTTCGACTCACCCGATTCGCTAATAAAATAGGAATCATTCTCATTGGATAAAGTAAGCAAGGAAGAATATTCATTTTAAGAAGTGAGATTCTCCCTAACCATGATATGGGGAGGCAGTTCCAATGCTTGAGGTCCTGTTTGATTTTACCAAGTAATGAAACATAGTTTGCTTTAAACATCTGATCAAAACAAGGTGTAACAAATATACCCTGATACACAAATCCTGCTGGTGACCACTTAAAGGGAGAGCTAGGAATGTAACTTTGTTTTCCCAAAGGCACAGCCTCAGATTTTGAGAAATTAATCTTATAACCAGAGAATTAGCTAAACTTAATGATTGAGATGACACTATGCACTGAAACAGTTGGGTTAGACAGAAACAATAAAGCATCGTCAGCATATAATGAAATTTTATGAGTTTGTGCTCGTTGTAATGCCAAGGACAGGAGTGTCACTTTGTATTGCTTCAGCTAGCGGTTCAATCACAAGAGTGAACAAAAGAGGGAAGAGGGGACAGGGACAGCCCCGTCTGTTCACTCTTCCAACCTCAAAGTCCATTTGTGATAACAGCTGCCAGAGGACAATTATAAAGGACTTTAATCCACGTAATAAAATTAAGACCCAGTCCAAACTGCTGCGGAGCATAGAGCAAATAGGACCACTCAACACGGTCAAACCCTTTTTCTGCGTCGAGAGAAACTACCAAACCATCCGCCGCACGCTTCTGACACAACTGAATCACATTTAAAAGACGTTTGACATTATTACCTGAATTGCAACCCTTAATAAAGCCTGTTTGATCAAGATTTATTACATGGGGCAAGATTCTTTCCAGGCATGTTGCAAGAATTTTTGACAGTATTTTGGAATCAACATTAAGTAAAGAAATTGGTCTATAAGAGCTGCAATTTTCTGGGGATTTTCCATTTTTGAGAATTAAGGATATATAAGCTTCCCTAAGAGAAGGAGGGAGGACACCAGCACCAAACGAGTCACTTAGCATATCTAAATACGGCTTTGACAGCAAATCCCTAAATTCTTTATAAAATTCTGACGTGAGTCCATCCGGACCTGGTGCCTTCCCGTTCTGGAGAGATTCAATTGCTCTTTTCACTTCAAAATCTGATATTTCTGCATTTAAGTCAATTTTTTGAATGTCTGATAAATTAGGAAGTTTAATTTGTGGAAAAAAGTTGCCATTAATGATTGAAAGTTATTACATTGTTCAAACTTGTATAAATTTCTGTAGGCTGCCAGACTTTTAACCCACACCAAAACAGGGCTCACATTACACCGGTTTTAGCAGCACTTCACTGGCTCCCAGTTGGTTTCAGGATTCAGTTTAAAATTTTAGTTCTTGTTTTTAGAGCCATTCATGACCAGGTCCCTAAATACATCACCGAGCTGCTTGAAGTGCACAACCCCTCACGGTCTCTGAGGTCCCCGGATCATCTTCTACTGGCCATCCCTCGAACCCATTTCAAAACTCCAGGTGATAGAGCCGTTCAGGAAGTGGCACCAAAACTGTAGAATGCTCTACCACTGTCTTTGTGCTCAGCAGACTCTGTTGACGCTTTTAGAAAGCAGCTGAAGACTCTTCTGTTTAAACAGGCTTTTTAGTTTGATTATGGATTATGGTTTTTATGTTTTTAATGCCTTTATTGTTGTATTTGTGATTGTCTGTTTTATTTTATTGTGAAGCACTTTGTGATTCTTTCTGTGAGAAGTGCTATATAAATAAATTTTACTTACTTACTTTTTTTTTTTAACTAAAAATCACCAATAATTAGTACACACACAAAATCCATGCAAATTACTGCTGAACGTTCAGCAAATTAATCAAAGAAGACTCCACTGTGTTTTGTTGGCCGGTAAATATTTAACAATATGGCCTGAAGAGATGAGTTCAGCTGAAGAGCCACAAATTCTAAAGATGTTACAGTGTCAAAAGATGCTTTCTTACAGTTGAGGGAGTCGGTGAAGAAGGTCACTACTCCGCCACCAATCCTACAGTCTCTAGTTTGACTAAGTGAACTAAAGTTTGAAGATGTTGACTTGATAAGAACCACTGCGCTATTATTTTGGTCTAACCAGGTTTCTGTTAAAAACACAAGATTAAGATTATGTCAAAGACTAAAATCATGGTTTAAAAATGATGTTCCCACTAATGATCTGACAGTCAGTAAAGCTAGCTGTAAAGTCTTCGGAGTTTTCTGCCCCGTGCTTGGTGTTTATCAGTCTATCGCAGTGAATGGATGCTAAATTTGTCAAATTTGTGGTGCTAGTTAAGTATTTTCTTGTTCTTTGTAGGCTACTACTGCTTTTTTTTTTTTTTACCTGTCAATACAGGAATTGGTAAGGCTGCATGTTCACAGGACCCTGGCCTTTCCTGGGGAGAGTAATGAAGTCTACCTTCCTTGTAGCCTGGGTCCAGTGGATATCAAAGTAAAGGCCTAGTTGGAGTAGTGATTTTTCTAAAATCATGTGAGCCCTGAGATCTCCCGTCATTTGACCTTGACTTTGAGTGCAGCCTGGATCCAGACCCACCTGAGGATCACTGTAGTGAGTTTGGTGAGCTTTGGGACAAGTGCCTAGGAGGAGTAGCGATTCTTGAGAAATGTGGACAAACGGACGGACGGACGGACAGATTGACGGGTGCCACCTCATTACATTAGCTCCTTTTGCCCTCGCCGGAATGAGCTAGTAATTGATGAATGGACAGACCACTTTTACACTTTTACACTGATAACGGAGCATGGGAGCAGGGAGGACATGAAAAAACAGAACTGCCCCCTCCCCAATATCATCATAAACCTGAAATATCATGTTACAAAAGACTTTGATGCACCATGCTAAATGTGAGAAAAAAGCGTGCAAATTTGCAACTTTTTTCTCATAAATCTAGGAAGAAACGTGCGGCAGAAGCAGTCAGGGAGGGGCCGTCGTCTGCCAACACAACAGACAAGCGCTGACCTCAGGGTTACTATAGAACCTCTTTACTGGAAGACCTGCTGCAAGCACACAGGTGAGCAGCGTACAGACGTGTCCCCATCAGAACTTCTCCCATCACCCCAGAGGAACCAGACAACTGTTTTTTTTTTCCTTCTTGCCTTGAGAGAGAGCAGTCGCATTTTTCTTCCCTCTTCCCCTGCCTTCCTGATCTATTCCCAGCTTTTGCAATGTTGCGTTTTTGTCTGTGTTTAGTCGCTCTTCTTCTGCTGAATCTTAATCTAAACGGAAATTATGGATTTGGAAGTGGCTTAAATGTGCTATTGTCACTATTTTTCAACAAGAATTGGGCCAAGGGGGAGCCCAAGAATTGGAACCTACAAAAGACTCATGGACATTGGAATCCATGCGTCTATGGGAATATTATTGGTTATGATCTCAGGACTTCTATTTTTGGCTGTGGAGTTCCCTGATGCATCAGAAATTGAAGGAAGGTGAGAGAGCGGATCAAGCGGACCCAGCCAGCTCCTTCATCAAATTCGACCAGTTGGGGAGGGCACGAGTAGCGGCAAACGGTGAACTGAATGACAGTGATTCAGTGAAGGAATACATCTGAAGCCCTGTGCTCTCTATGGAAAAACAGTTTAAGCCTGCATATATAATGGAAGCACAGAATTACACGGGTGAGGACAAAATTCTACTCTCTGAGTGCACTGTGCTGATTTGATTTGATTTGACCTTGTTTGCCCTGTATTTACATTCCTCCTGACTGAGATTAGCGGAAGAACCGGCTCTTATGTCTACCCATACAATCAACAATCAGTTGTTGTCGTCAGCGGATTGGACTCTCAAGGACAATGCCCATGTGCCTTCTGCAAGCAAGAGAGAGAGAGAGAGATAGACTCTGAACTCTGGACTTGTTTATAAGTCACATGATTATAACATCTATCCACTGCCAGGAGGCGCCCTCTGCTGCTCACTAACAACTGTTACGTTTACACTACACAATGACATGCAAATATACACACACTGCTCTCCCTCCCTCTGCTGTGTGATTGTCACTAAATGTCTGCTAAATATGCATTGAGGTTTTTTTTTTGCCTGCAATCAAAATTTCGCTTACCCATTAAGCGTCAATTTGATAAAACATGTTTTTTTTCTCTCGCCTATTGTGTCGTATCATTTCTTTTCTTTTTTTCTTTTCTTCTTTATGACTGGCACCTAGCGGCTGCCCCGGCCTTGGATGCGCTCTGCAGAGCGTGCCCAAATGCCAAGTCACGTTTCATTACCTTGTATTCATACATGTGTAATGACAATAAAGTTGAATCTCAATCTCAATCTCAATCTCAACTGGACTGGAGCGACGTGCCCCACATGACCAGACGCCCCTCTACTCTCATCCGTCACACGCTCACATTCTGGAGGCTGACAGTCACACTGCAGCTCTTCATGCTCAATTCCCACCTCTGCTCAGACCCCATTTCTTTGTGCGGACGTTCACCTTACAGCTTAAACGTGACCCTCATCACACTGCAGTGGGTCTACAGCTATGACGTGACCCGCATGCGCAGAAGATAACGTGATGTCAGACAGCGTTGTAGAACAATGGGGGGGGGGCTTCTTCCCCCTGATGCAGCAGCAAAATAAAATGTTAAAATCCTAAATATGAGAGCAGCTTCCTTCGTCTCCAGGCCAGATGAGCACTGTCATCAGCTCCACTTCATCACAGCTGATCGCCTCTTTAACACAAGGAAACGTGACGTCACCGTGCGCCTGCAATGTGTGACGCTTTCAGCTCCCCCGAAACTTTGAAGTTATTGTGCAGTCGGAGCTGACAAAAACTACAATTTAGCGCTAAAGGGAAGGAGACTGATGAAAGAGCGCAGAGATCAGCTGTGTGCGCCACGCCGGCTGCATGCTCCGCAGCTGCAGCGTCTGCGTCACGCCAAAGACAGACGGGTGATGTGCGTCATGACCGTTCAGACCGAGAACCCCAGCCAGGCATCCCAGCTGGGACCACATGTGGAAGTGGCCTGGCTCTGGGGTGAAAGAATCGGATGTGCGCTGTTCAGACGCTCATTAAAAAATCAGATATGGGTCACATTTGTGCAAAAAAAAAATCAGAGTTGAGCATTAAAAGCTGCAGTGGGACCGTAGATTCTGGACCTGCTGGCTGTCCTGCTCCCGAGCCAGGCTGTAGACCACCTCACAGGGACCCTTCTCTGCAGACATGATGGTCCAGGGCACTCCACTCCTGCTGGGACTTGAAAGTTGCTTCCTGAGGGACGAACTTCAGGTCAGCAAACTGCAGCGCTCACAGGAGGTCAGAGTCCTGACAGGAACAGTAATAAACGCCTTGGAGTTTCACAGTAAAGTTCCTGTGTCAGTCAGGTGAAGATCGTGTTTGATGGAAACTGAGAACCGGTTCAGGTTTGTTCCACAGGGGATCTGCACAGTCAACCGCAGCAGGGCTCAGCAACATCTACTGAGGAAACGTGTTGTGTAGTAACATGGCGCTGGGTGGAGCAGGAGTGATGGCCCGCCTGTCCGGTTCCACCGTCGCCAGGAGTATAAAGGGGAGGGGCAGAAGAGACCCCTTAGCCTGTACGGAGTGCCTGTTGTGAGTTTGTGGTTAATAAAGTGATGTTCAGCTGCACCTCAGCCTCTTCCCTGTTTACCTAGGCTAGGTTCAAATATGCTCTACAAGCATGCAGGCGCAATGAAGAAAGTATCAAATGTGACCAGCTAGCTAATCACATGAGTGAACTGAACATGGTAGAATTCTGGAAACAAATGAAGGCTATGAGCTCCCACCGGTCTGTCAGATCAAACACTATTGATGGTGTGACTGGTGACGTTAATATTGCTGAAAAGTGGAAATGTCATTATGAAGCTATTTTCAACTCAGTCAAGAATGTTTCAATGAAGGATTCTGTTATGCATGATATTCATCTGTATAACGACATGTTTGATGCCTCTGATATCTCTGCTGTTACTCCTGTTGAAGTTGATTCACTGATCAAAGTTCTCAAGAAAAGCAAATCTGCTGGCCCTGACTGTCTCACCAGTGAATGCTTCATCAACGCTGATTTCAATTTGTGTATTCTATTGTCATTATGTTTTAACTGTATGCTTGTTCATGGTTACATGCCAGATATGTTGATGGACTCTGTTATTATTCCTTTAGTGAAAAACAAGTGTGCCAGTCTTTCTGATATGAACAACTACAGACCTATAGCTATTGCAAATGTTATATCTAAACTGTTAGAGGGTTTATTCCTGAACAGAATTGAGGATTATCTGTGGACAAACGACAATCAGTTTGGTTTCAAATCAGCTCTTTCAACTGACAAGGCTGTTTACCTACTCCATGAATTTGTTGACTACTTCAGAAGCCATTCCACTAGTGTCTATGCTACGTTCCTTGATGCTAGCAAAGCTTTTGACAGGATTAACCACTGGTGTTTGTTCAGAAAACTGATCGATCGAGGTACTCCTATTTACATTGTTAGCATCCTGCTATACTGGTACAGAAGGCAGTCTATGGTTGTTAGATGGGGCAATGTCACCTCATCCAAATTTCATGTGACCAACGGTGTTAAACAAGGTGGTATACTGTCACCCTTGTTGTTTAATGTCTATGTTGATGATCTCAGTGTACTGTTGAACAATACTAATGTGGGCGGCTCCTTTAACGGTGCACTGTTAAATCACATTTTCTACGCTGATGACCTCTGTTTGTTAAGTTTGTCTACTGCAGCAATGCAACATCTCCTTTCGGTATGTGAAAAATTTGGTGAAAAAAATGACATCCTGTTCAACTGTACTAAATCTATGTGTATGGCTTTCAAACCAAAGGGTGTCAATACGTCGAATCCTGTTATGCCACTCTGTGGTAATAGCTTGAACTTTGTTGAAAAAGTCAAATACCTAGGTGTGTGGATTGAATCTGATAAGACCAATGTTGATTGTAACAGGCATCTCAGGAAACTGTACGCTCAAACAAATTTACTGTTGCGAAATTTCCATAGATGTTCTCCTGATGTCAAATGTATGTTGTTCAAGACCTTCTGTACCTCAATGTACTGCTCGCCGTTATGGTTTAATAGCAATGTTGCTGTTAGGAACAAAATCCGCATTGCATATAATAACTCCCTAAGAAGATTGTTAGATGTACCACGAAGGTCGAATGCAAGCAAGATGTTTGTGTCTGTGAACATTCCGTCTTTTGGCGAATTGATACGTAAGAATGTTTACAGTTTTTTGAGAAGGTTGCTGGCATGTAACAATCATCTTATATCAGCAATTGTCAACTCGTCACTCACACTTCATTCCAGCATTTGGAAGTGGTGGCGTTCCATTTTATACTGAGCCCATTATTGTATGTTATTGTTGTTACAAGAGCGCCGAGTGTCTGCTGATCTGTATATACTTTATTTATTTATTTACTTACTACTCTACTCGTTTTAGTTTTGCTCATAATATGAACCCTGAGTTTGAAATAAACGTTTGAATTTGAATTCGAATTTACCAAGTTATGGACATAACATTTGGCAATGAGGTAAAAGTTATGGAGAGAGCTGTTTCTGTTTTTCGGCATTTTTTGGAGGTTCTGGGTGAGCCACCGGTTCCCTGGGCTAGGCGGTACACGGCTTTCCAGAATTATCTGGTGGCCCTTAACCTCGGTGAGCTCGAGAAACTGTGTGCGAGAGCAATTTTGGTTCATAATCTTGGTATAGAGGGTCAGAGAATCCTCGGCACGTTAGGAGGGGCTGATAGCTTTGAAGATGTGGTTGGGCTAATGGCATGCTATTTTCACACCCCGGAAAATGTCATAGTCTGGAGAATTCAGTTTTGGCAGCGCCACCAGCGGACAGGAGAGTCAGTGCAGCGTTATGTTGCAGACCTACATCAGCTGGCAGGGGAATGCCAATTTGAAGCCCCTGAGGAGGAGATGATCCACAACCAACTGGAGGAGCACACACTCTGTTCTGTGGCACAATCGAGGCTCCTGACATTCTCAGGTAAACTGACGCTAGCCACGGCAATTGAGATAGCGCAGCAGTTTGAGGTGGCAAAGAAGTTATCTAAAGACCTCAGTGAGAGAAGCACGCTGCGGCACAATGAGCCATGTTTAAAGGCGCTGGCTATGGACTCGGATAGCGAGGACAGTGTGTATGAAAAAGAACATGCTGCCACTGTGAAAATTAGGTCTGCCCCAGGTTCAACAAGATTTTATGGCTGTGGGTCCACGAGGCACTGGTACAAGGCAAGAGAGTGTCCGGCAAAGGGCAAATGCTGTGGCAAGTGCAATCTTCTGCACCATTTTGCCAGGGCCTGCAAGAATTTTGAGCGAGGGGACCGAAGACGTAGGGTAGATTCCCCTGCAGCCATTCCTACGGTTGTTCATACCATCTCCCCGAGCATAGATGGATGGATCTACTGCAACATGATGCTGGACGGCGTGGAAGTGCTGTTGATAGTAGACATGGGAGCAGTGACTTCAGTGTTGAACTGGTCCACTGTGAGGAGTCTGTTCCCGCGTTACCACGTGAGTGAACTGTCAACGCCTTCCTTTGGCTATAGTGGAAATAAGCCGGCCATCGTGGGTTCACTGGAGTTGGCAGCGAGGTACAAGTCGGTGATGATAGCAAGCGTCCATTTTGTGGTGACTGCCTGTGGGTCGAACATCATGGGATGTGATATGTTCTACGGCCTGGGATTTACGATCACCAGTGGTGTCGTTGAAGAGTGGTCTGGCTGTGGATTATGGGACCGTCCTGCTCCGCATGTGGAAGATGATGTGGTTTGGGACAGTGATTGGCCTGGTATTATGGGGTGTGTGCAGCACCATGGAGCGCCATCGTGGGAGGGTTCTGATGTCAGTGTCCAAGTTACCCTGAATGTGCGAACTGGACGGTACAGTGGAACACCCAGGATGACAGATGCAGCCAAGACGCAAGCCTCTTCTGCTACCAGAGTTCGACCTGGTGTTAACGAGAAACAGGGAGCTGCAGTGGCTGTGCCAGCATTGGGAATGAAAGAGAGTGAGGCAGGATCGACTGGCGCGAGTTCACGATGCACCAAGCAACAACAACCAAGAAGGGCTTCAGACCGGGTCGGCGGGACGGTTCAACTCAGGAAGGAGGCCCAGTCACGACATGGTAGACGTCTGAAGCCGAGTCAAGCTCC
The DNA here is from genome assembly GCA_020510985.1 of Pholidichthys leucotaenia. NCBI lineage: Eukaryota > Metazoa > Chordata > Actinopteri > Cichliformes > Pholidichthyidae > Pholidichthys > Pholidichthys leucotaenia. Next base: position 4,066,722 of record CM035849.1, on the reverse strand, counting down.
CCTACAGATTGAAGATGAGGTCTGGCCCAGGAAGGAGGCTCGGGCAAGAGGACTCCACGAGAATCGAAAACAACGAGGTGACCAGGGGTGGCTGCGAGTGGTGGCGGCCCAGGAGGACGGCTACCTTAGACTGTCTGATGAGTCGTGGAGACACCCTAACGAGCTGCGGTGCGCGGATGAGAAGAGGCGCTGACGTGTCTGGTCCCCGGAGATGAAGAGGCGAAAACACTGTGGGAGGGATCCGCCAGACGGAAATCCATGGGGTGGGTCTCCCAGAGGGACTGTGAGGTGACTGGGGGGAGGGAAGTATTGACACGGTGTTGTGGAGTTGTTAATGTGCCACCCGACCCTAAGTTGATATGTACTTGTTGCATTTTGCCCTGCTTAAAAACAAAGGAAAAAGACAAGTGTAAAACCCTCCATACTGTTTGTATTATGTTTAAAATAAGTTGTTTGTGTGGTTTGCCCAAGTTAAGGGGTGGATGTGTTGGGGTGGGGGGGCTGGCGACAAATTGTGTTTGTACATATTAACTGTTAGTGTTACTGGTTCTTGCTGTCATGAAAATTTTGATTGTATATGCATATATCTTCTGGGATTAATTTAGTTTTTCAGGAACATGGCTATTTTGGTTTTCACAGACTTTCTGAAATTACAGACAGTAGAATAACCCGTCTAGCTGTGTGTGTGTGTGTGTGTGTGGTCAGTATTCTACCTGTCCCCCTCCAGGTAGTTGTATTGTGTGAAGGAATAGGACTGTATTATTAGCGTGTGAGTCGGGTTTAAATTTGGGGAGGGCCTAATCAGTTTGTTTGCATTTTTCTACGGGGGGGGGGGGGGTGTAGTAATATGGCGTTGGGTGTAGTAGGAGTGACGGCCCGCCTTTTCAGTTCTGCTGTCACCAGGGATATAAAGGGCAAGGGTGGAAGAGACCCTGTCCCTTTCTCCGTCAACCCCTTGGCCTGTGTGGAGCACCAGTTGTGAGTTTGTGGTTTGTTCATAAAGTGACGTTCAACTGCACCTTCAGCCTCTTCCCTGCTTACCAGGTTATGGACACAACAACATGTTCATGAATTCATGTCCAGAAAAATGATCATGGAGCCTCTGAAGATATCTGAGCCTCACAATTCAAAGGATCAAAGGATTCAAAGATTTTATTTGTCAGGACTACTATACGTATAGGACATACATGAGAATTGAAATGGCGTTTCTGTCTCTCTTCAGTGGTGTGCACAATATAAAAGAAAAGGAATAAGACTGGAAAAACAGCAACAGCAGTCTATGTACAGTAATGCTACCTGTAGTGCAAATGGTGACAAAAGATAGACCCAGACCTCCCATCGTGCAAATAAAGATAAACGATTAACGATGATGAAACCCAGCAATCCTATATACAGAAAAGTAGAGCTGTAATACCCACAGTTGCAAGTTCACTGCGGTAGTGTAGGTGCAGACAGTGACAGACAGGACTGCACATGATCAGTACTGCAATGACAGACAGCAGCAGATAAAAATAAATTAAATCACCCTTTATTGTCATTCAACTGTACAACCAATCATGTACAGCAGAACAAGATTGTGTTTTACCTATCTACTGTGTTAATCACACACACCCCAAGTGCAGAATCAGAGGGCCGCTGCCATGCAAGGCGTCGCCACAGATTTCCCTCCTCTATTCCATTTTTGCTGAGCACCAAGCTGGACGGCTGGAAGTTCCATTTTTATATGGTCTTCGGCATGACCTGGCCGGGATTTGAACCCCTGCCTCCTGGGTGTGGGGCAGATGCTCTACCAACTGAGCCACCACTCCGGTAGTGGTGGCTCGGTTGGCATTTGGCTCATAAGGCATTTGCGCAAATGGTTGCAGTAAAGTGCAGAGACATACAGCAGCAGATGTGTTACTGTATTACAATGAAGGACAGAGGAATTAAACCTGAAACCAATGACTGACTCATGCCCGTCCGTCCTTGAAGAAATACACTCCTCAATGTCAATTTATGTTTTAATGACAAAGATGAAGGAGCCCTGCAGGGATACAAATATACAAATATAAAATGACCGCGGCAACTAAATGTGGAGATATGTAATAAAGAAACCAACATAACTGAATATAACTAACAGAATAAGTAATGAAGCAGAGAAACTTACAGTAACAAAGTCGATAACTTGATGCAGAGGTTGTGTCATGAACAATGGGGAAGCATGAGACAGAACAACAAACAAAATGGATGACTATCCCCTATCGTTCCATAATATATTCCTTTGTGGCCCCTAGTGGCCGGAGGTAAACTCTACATCCCCCCCCCCCAGTCCGGAAACCAACAAACTGGAAGAGGTAGACGGACTCAATCCTATACCCAATGGCCCGTCTCAGGTTCATAGCGCTTGGGCGGCCTCCTCGGGCGGCACAGCTGACGGGGTCGGGGCGATGCTGACGGTGGCCGTGACGCAGGAGATGGAACGGTCGGGGTTGAGACCGTCGGGGCAGGCGCCACTTGGTTGTCGGTTGCAGGGGCAGCCTCATCGCAGGGTTCTGGCACAGATGTGTCCCGAGCCGAGTTAGGGTGCTCGTCCGCTGACAGCTGAGAGCCCGGGCGGATATGTGGATACTCTCCCGCCAGGGCATAGGGTGTCGGCAATGGGGCAGCCGGTTGCACATGGGAATGGGGGGTCGCTGGTGTGAAGGCACGAAGGAACCGCCGGTTGCGTAAAGTGAGACGTCCCGATCCGTCAACCTTGACGCGATACTGATCATGACCCAGAGACTCCACCACCACTCCTGATCTGTCCCACTTGTTAGGGCTCGGACCCAACTGATTCTGGAGGAACACCGACTCGCCAAGTGCCAGTGGTCGGAGTGGTCTCGAGTGTGTCCGTAGGGACTCAGTCGTACGGGACAGGCAGGTCCGGAGGGCATCCTCCTTTGCCATCTACACCTGGCGCCAGAGTGGTCGGACATACGGGTTAGAGAACTTCTCCAGCCGGTTGACAAAGGGGAAGGAATCGCGAAGGGGGCGACCAAAAATGATTTGCGCCGGGGAGAGGTGGCAGTCAGGGTCGGGCGTGTTGCGCAATTGCAATATAGCACGCAGAAAGCGGTCGTGATCGAGGCTGCCTGTCGGGCCAGTATTGGACATCAAAAGACGCTTAGCAGTCTTCACAGCAACCTCCGCTCTCCCATTCGACTGTGGAAAACCAACTGAAGAGACACGATGCCTGACATGCCATAAGCGCAGGAAGTTCTCTGTGTGGCCTGCCATAAACTCTGGACCACCGTCGCTGGAAAGTTCCTCAGGAACGCCAAAGGTAGCGAAGAAGGAGCGGAGGTGGTGAACTAAGCCTGCCGAGCCTCCCAGGTCTGTGCCAGCTAAAGAGCTAAGAACTTCCACCCAGCCTGACAGTCGATCGCCAACAACCAAGTAGTGGCGGCCCCCATAGTCAAAAAAGTCAGTGAACACCGCCTCAAAAGGTGTGGATGGAGGTGGGGATGGCAGGGGGGGCATAGCCGCCTGCGAAGGGGCATTCCGATTGCAGTCAGCACATCCATATCTGGTGGCCTGAATGTCTTTGGACATTCCAGGCCAATAAACTATAGCACGGGCACGGTTTTCCATAGCAGAAACGCCTTGGTGAGCCGCATGGAGGCGCCGAAGGATTCTGTCCCGGAGGGACGGAGGGACCACCACACGGTCACGATACAGCAGCACACCATCCTGAGCATAGATGGCCTCACACACTGGAGATAGGTCCGCCAGGGCAGGGTCATTTGCATCGACCACACCATCGTGTTCAATGAGGTGTAGTAGCCGGGCAAAGCATGTGTCCGCAGCCGTCTCTTGTGCTAGGAGATGCCAGGAGATTGCTCCAAGTTCCTGAGCGTCATCACGGATGGAAGCCATCAACGCTGATTCCACGGCATCGGGCACGCTCCATGACCCTAACGAGAGCACGTCCGCCGATCCCGAGGGCGAGGGATGCCTTGAGGTGGCATCAGCAGCATGGTTACTCTTGCCAGGCAGGTGCACTATGTCGAAGCGCCACAGAAGGGTACGTTGCTTGAGTCTGAAGAGACGAGAGTTTGTGATCTCATCCAGCGTACGGTCACCGAAAATCTTCACTAGCGGCTTGTGGTCGGTGACCACGACAAGGTTGTCACAGCCCTGTGTGAAGTACCTTGTCTGCTCAAGGCCCCAGGCCACCGCCAGGGCCTCACCCTTGATGGCAGCATAACGTTGTTCTGCTGAGGACAGAAATCAGGAACCAGCCAGGGTAATCCTCCAACCCCCCAAGCAAAGTCCGGTGTGCCAGAGGTACAGTTACAATGTTGTTGTAGAAGGAAGTAACCGATACCTCGCCTGGACCAGTCTGGGCGGAAACAGGTACGTTTCTCCATGTCGTAGATCTCCACGCCCTTGCAGATGGCACCAACAATGGCTTCTTTGGATTTTTGGAAAGCCTCCTCCAGTTCAGACAACCATGAAAACTTACAACATGGGCTGAGGAACGGTTTGAATGGTGCCATCGTGTCACGTAGCTGAGCATAGTTGGTCACTTGGTTGACGAGGCCAAACCAGCTCCTAATATCTGTCGTGGATTCCGGGGTGGGGAAGTCTCTGATAGCATCCAAATACTTCGGGAGCGGCTCGATAGTGGTGTCTGAGACCCTGAAACCTGCAAAGTCGACGGCCCTCTCCGCAAACTGGAACTTGTCTGCATTCAAAATGATGCCTGATCGGCCAACACGTGTGAGAAAGTCAATGGTCCTCCACCAGTGGTGCGCTAGGTCAGTGTCATAGTGGACAGTATCATCCACACAACGTTCTTTGCGCTCAAAGTCCGAGAGGACAGCATCGAAACGCCGGTTGTACCCATCCCCCGATGACAGGAAACCTTGTGGTGCCCTGGTGTACCGTCATCGTCCGAAGGGTGTGATAAAGGTGGTAAGGTGACGGTCAGATTCCCATAGGGGTACACTGTGGTAGCCATTCCAGGCGTCGGTGACAGTCTTCCAGGTGTCTTTCGGGATACGTCGCGCGAGGTGGAATGGGGATTCAGTGGCAAAGGTCTCCCGTTGACAAAACTTGTTAAGAGGCGAGAGGTCCACCGTTCTCCGCGGGGAGCCGTCATGTTTACGAGTGACTACCATACGATGGCACCAAGTCACCGGCTCACTGTATGGGACACGCTCAATGACACCAAGGGCCTCATCCCGAAGGAGGTCATCATAGACCCTCTGCTGCCAGTGTATGGGGACGACGGCAGCTGTGTGGCACGCTCTCGGTGTGGCAGCCGGGTCCACATGTATTTCAATGGGTGGCCCTTCCATGCACGGCAACGCTTGATGAGGGCATGTATTGAATGTAGACGAAGCATATCTTTTGAGCAGCCATTCTTTCATCCGACCATTATTCTCTGGGGTGCAGGGGAACGGTAGCTCTGTAGGGCGTGGTGGGGGTACCGTACACTGGGGACACGAACACTGAGCGCTCTGAGGACTAGCCGGACCCATACAGCCACTGATCGTGGACCGTGTAGCATTAGAGGACGAGGGCTGCTCACACGTGCTAGGGTGGTCAGAACTCCGTGTACCGTCGTGTTTCACCCCACGGCTACCTAACGGGAAGTCCAAAGGCAAGAGGCCAAGGTTGAGTAATGACTCATGGGAGAGGTACATGGCTTGGACAGAGCTACTCACATATATCATGGAGCGGCAGGACGATCCCACACCACAGCTGGGGGCTGTTGAGGGCCTTGCAAAAAATGCCCCTTCAATGGCGATAGGGGACCGGTTGGCAGCAGACAGGCTAAGATTGACAGGGTGCAAGACATTGCGTGGGAATCCACAAGCCAGGAACTCCTGCAGGGACCAGAGGTCGGACTGCGCGCCAGTGTCCGCGATGGCAGATATCCTTGCCTCGTTAACTGAATCACGGGTGCTGGTGCCGCTACCCTGTCCATCCGGCTCATCAACAGCGACAATGATCGACACACGGGGGTGGTCTCTCAGCCTGGCACGCCGCCACTCACCCCTCGAAAAAATGTGGTGCCCGAGTTTAACGGGTGAGGGTTCGGGGACACTGACACGGGTCTTCGGGATAGGGCGTTGGCCGGTACGGGCCCCAGCATGAACCGAAGAAATCTGGGAGATTGGCTCACACTCGACGGCGGCGTGCTGACTGTCTATAGCAGGTGTGTTACGATTCCTATGCCGGCGGGCCTTGTAGCAGTCAATACAAACTCGGTGGGGCTTAGTGTTCATCCGTGGGATCCCTCAGTAAAGGCCTTGAAGGAGCATTTGCAGTCCAGGCACACGGGTTGTCTGGCCTTGTCAACTGGGGATGGGGCGGCACCCAATGGTGGACTTTTCCTCAGGCGCTGGAATGAAGACACAGCTGATAGGGTAGGTGATGGAAGAGCATTGCAGGCCATTTCCTTGTTTTCGACAAGCGCAATCACATCATTAACTGGCTTGCACAGTACGTCTGGTGTCCCCAGTGTCTCGCGGCGTATGTCCGAGTCATATATACCATTAACCAAAACATCGCGGATGACGTGGTCGGTGTAGTTCACATTTTTGCCACACTCACATACCGCGTTGTAGGCGCACGTCTCCGCCTTGCCCCGCACCCTGGCAGAGAACGTGCGAAACGCTTCATCACGTTCCTGGTGTAACTGAAGTAGCTCAGTGCGTAGGACAGAGGTGGCTACTGGAATGACAGCCAGGGAGCGCATGGCGGCGAAAAGATCTGGCAGGGGTCCAGAAGCTGCGTTGGGATTGGCTTTCAACAGGTTGTCCCCAAGCTCTGGACCGGCGCACTGGAACAGCTGGAAAGGAGCTTGTGCATCCTCTATGCTCGAACCGGTGCGGAAAACATCCCAACGACGAGTGAATATATTCCATTCCTCTGCCGATATGCCCACGTCAACTCTAGGGCGATCTAACTTCGGACCATGAAAAGATGGGGGTTGGACGGGCGCCTGGATAGAAGGGCTCTGATGATTAAATCCATGATTTGTCAGCAAAGCAATGGCGAGGGCTTCAGACACGTTGCCCGTCTTGAAATCACAACCAGGGACAGTGCATTAAACGACGACCATGGCTCCTTCATGAAGAAATACACTCCTTGATGTCAATTTATGTTTTAATGACAAAGATGAAGGAGCCCTGCAGGGATACAAATATACAAATATAAAATGACCGCGGCAACTAAATGTGGAGATATGTAATAAAGAAACCAACATAACTGAATATAACTAACAGAATAAGTAATGAAGCAGAGAAACTTACAGTAACAAAGTCGGTAACTTGATGCAGAGGTTGTGTCATGAACAATGGGGAAGCATGAGACAGAACAACAAACAAAATGGATGACTATCCCCTATCGTTCCATAATATATTCCTTTGTGGCCCCTAGTGGCCGGAGGTAAACTCTACAGTCCTGTCTGCTGTTCCATTAAAAGGTCTTAAAAAAAGAAGAAATGAGTACCAGCAGGGGCAGTTCTGCCATCCTGCCCCCAGGTGGAGCCAAATCACCTTCAAACCAGAGAGCTGATCCGAGTCACACTTATCACAGAGAAAGAAGAACAAAATTCAGACGGGTATTATAAAAACCCCCCCACAAAAGACACAAGAGTCACTGCTCATTTAACATCTTACGAGACTAAAAAGTTCATGGGGGGGGGGGGGTGTTGAAAAGTTCACAGTGGTCAAATTTGACCAAATGTGGTTGTTTTTTTTTTTATTATAAAAAATGGTTGGTCCAGTGGTCCAGTGGTTGTTTATTTGCATAAAGTACAAATGCATAAATGTAAACCAAGCACAAATTTGTGAGAATAAAGGTGTAAAGATATGATAAAATTTGCCAAATTAAAAATTTAAAAAGTTCCAAATTACAATTTCATCACATATAATTAAAATTAAATCGACATTTACATGAGAATTGAAAGTTGGAAATTTAAAGGAAAAAAGTTAACCACTTGCACTCCGTTGTTCCGCGGGCGGGCAAGTCTCTGCGTCCTATGACGCACGAGGGCGCACGAGAGCGCCCTCGTGCGCGCTTGGACGCATGACGCATGATGGTGGTGATGGTGATGTAGTGGCGTCCAAAAAAAAAAAACTGCAGAGACAGCCGCGAACAGATTAGTTCATCTGATTGACCTCTCATTCGACTAATAAGAGCCTTGAATTGGGTTTCTGAAACCTTGAGGAGCCAATGAATGAAAATTTAGGAAGGAGGACCCGCCTACTGTGAACGCAGGAGCCAATTGAAGCACAGAAATTCAGGCTGGGTGAAGAGATATTTACTGCTGCAACAGATGAAAACAAAGAACGCTGGACGAAATCTACTACAGACCCCGCAGCATGGAGACCACCCACAAGTGGGACCTGCACTCATTCCAGCAGAATAGACGGAGGCCGACGACAAAAGTCGTAAATCATTCGCCAAAATGGCAATAATGGAATTATGTTGATCGGGATCCACGAGCGGAGCAGCGTCGCGTTCGTCTGACAATGGGGGAAGAGATGTTCGCCTCGACTCTGCTGCTTTGAAGAGGTAAGGTGTTATAAGCTAAATTATTATTTATCCCTGAAAACTGTAATCCAAAAATGACTTTTGAGCGATCGGTAAATTACAACTGTACTGCGCACAAAGTACGAAGTGCGTGCGCCGCGATAAACGGTTCATTTGCCGTGTTCGGACCGTGAACGCCCCCCCCCCCCCCGCTGCAGAAGAGGAGCCGGGGGGGGGGGGCTTCACGGTCCGAACGCCCCCCGGTCCGCGGGGGGAAGCATATCAGTCTATTCCATCATGTAGCGATGGCCCTCTTCTGTAGCGAGGGGGGGGGCGTTCACGGTCCGTTCACGGTTCCCCCCCCCCCACACACACAGTAGCGAGGGGGGAGGGAGCCGCTGTGAAAACATGCAAGGAGTGTAATCCGTCATATAGCGAGGGCTGAACTCGGTCCTTGATAGCGGGGGGGGGAACGACCCCCCTCCCACACACACACACACACAGACACAGCCCTGAGTGTGACCTTTCATTAGAGCCTAAAATGAAGATTCTACATTGAATTATTCAAAAGTTACAGACGTTTTTCCAAACTGTGCCATTTGGCACAATTTGGCACAGTTCCAAAATGCCTGGGAACAGCCTGAGAACAAAGCTGTGTAAAATATTCATTTTTTGTGGTATTGTTACCAAATTTGGATCTCAGCTGGATAACACTTGGTTCTACATTTCTGTTGCATTTTCCAGCTGGATCGGACAGCTGTGTGTTATTTACAAGCATTTGTATCCAAAAAAACACTGTGTCCAATTTTTTTTTCTTCAAGTTCAGTATGTTTAGATGACTGTAACTCAGTGGCCGGAGCATGTAGAGAGGTTATGTTTTTTTTGCAAAAAAATTCAAAGTGTTTTCTTTTAAATGAGACCAACCCCATGAAGATGCTGCAAAGGGTTGAATAACAGCTTTCGATTTACTTTGGGCATGTTATTTTTTGGCATTTTTAGGAAAATTGCCCGGAGTGCAAGTGGTTAAATGGTAAATGGTGTTCACTGATATAGCGCTGTTTCTCATCTCCAGACAACCAAAGCTCTTCACAGATCCTGCTATCCACACATTCTATGGTGGTGGTGGAGCTGCCGTGCACTGACGCTGGCCCGACCCACCAGGAGCAACGGTTCAGTGTCTTGCTCAAGGACACTTCCTCATGCAGACAGAGCGGGAATTGGACACCTGACCCTCCGATCCTGAACCATCACAGGGAAGCTGAATATTCCCTGGCATTCAGTTCAATTCTTCAGTTCCGGTTTATCCTTCGCCAGTGGCATCGCTTCTGGTCCACACCTGTTGCTGTTGTTTCTGTCGACTTACCGACATGTCACAGAAAAAGAAGTTTATGTCACGGGTAGCTCTCGCGAGCCACCATAAGACGCCACACAGTCATCAGTGAGGTCAGTGAGTTTTATTTACGGTGAGAAAAATGACAACACAAGCTGCAGAGACAATGACTCTTGAGTCTACTCGCAACAGGAGGCATAGGCTAAACAGCTCTACAGGTCCATAGCAGGAGACAGTCATACACTAGGCAGGCAAGGTTGGTGAAAATAATAATTACACCAGCTGCTAAGGCAGAGACACACAGAGATCGATACACACCGGGAGGGGTAAGGCTGAACAGCACACTTACTAGTCCAGGGGCACGACGGTCTAACCAAGCAGATGTGGTAGGAATAAATCCTAAGCATCCGTAGCGTGACGGAGAGTTAACAGACACTGCTGCGCCGATGCGGCTGCCATCGCGGGTAAAAGTAGCTTGAGCGCTAACGACCACAAATGCAGCACAGCTGTTGAGGATTTGACAGCTGGGCGGAAGCCTCCCCGAGCACTATCACAATAAGAGCTCGGAGAGCTAGAATTATAACACCGCTGTCAAACCCTGACAGGAATAACCCGAGCACCAAGGCATAGTGCTCGGGTCATGACAGTAGGCCCCCCTCACTTGACGGGCTCAGAACGTCTAGTAACACCTGACCCCCCCCCCCCCCCCGCAACCACAGGGCGAGTGGATTGAGGAACAGGCAAGGAGGGAGCCAAACAAAACCTAACAAAACCCTAAACAGAAAAGGAAAAGAATACATCACCTGACATATCCATCCCATTTTCCCCAGAACAATGACGAGAGGAAAAAAAACAGAGAAAAAACAAAACAAGACATGACTACAATACAAGGGAAAAAACAAAGCACAAAAAACACTTGACCCTGAAAATTTTCCCACCGAGACCACAGACAACCCATCTAACTTGACTAAGACTTGACTATGGCTTTCAAAACACATGAGGCAATCTAAATTGCTTTACATAACTTGACTAAGACTTGACTATGGCTTTCAAAACACATGAGGCAATCTAAAATTGCTTTACATAACTTGACAAGACTAGACACCGTATGGGCCAAAGCAAAAAGATGATCGGCGGAGATCCAACGCCCCCCCAGGCAGAGCTCCGGCGACCTCCCTGCCTCTGATGGCCCACGGATAGTCCCACAAAACAGTACATGGTCAGGCGGCCTGCCCCAGTCCCAGGCCCCCAGAAACAAGTCCTCTGGTGGCCGAACCAGGTCACCCCGTAGCAAACACAGTTTATCGGGCGACCAACCCAAGACGCTGAACGGACAAAGCAGTTCATCGGGTGGCCGACCCGCATCCCATAACCGCCAGGACCGTGGAGGAATAGCATGCAGCCTGCCTAATGACGACAATACATGAGAGCGCAGGTCTGCCAGACAAAAACCTCCAATGGCCCCCAGCTGGTGGCTCCTGAGAGGGGAACAATCAAAAAATTGGACCTCCTCGAATCCTGATTGGGTCGCAGCCGCACCTGCGCTGGACCCCCACTGGACCTCGTCGGACCCTGATTGGGTCACCGCTGCACCCACGTCGGACCCCGACTGGGTCACAGCCACACCTGAGTCGGACCCCGACTGGGTCACCGCTGCACCCACATCAGACCCCGATTGGGTCGCAGCCACACCTGAGTCGGACCCTGACTGGGTCACCTCGGCCCACGCGTCGGACCCCGACTGGGTCACCTCGGCGACGACCTCCATCCCCGAACCTGGAACCTCCAGTCCCATGACCTTGACAGATTCCAGACTAGTAATGCTGTGGAGAGGCTCAGAGAACAAGAGAGGACCAGGATCAGTTCCACCGGCAGCGCCAGAGCCCAGCGAGATGAGCTCGGGTACAGCAGACGGCTGCCCCTTGCTCGCCTCCCCATGAGGCAGGCAAAAATGCTCTAACACACCATAAAGGAAAACAAGGAAGAGCACTTGCCTGCACTCGGGCTCTGGAGCCGTCCAGGACTTCGTCGATCCAGGTTCAGACAGACGCTCGTCGTCGGGCTCCCACTCAGCTGCGTCGGGTTCCACAGCCGGCCTGATGGTCTCTGCAACTGGATCCTCTCGCGCTGGCGTCCACGCCAATAACCCGTATGGTGTGGGGGCAGAGGACCCTCGGCCTGCTGACTCGGGCTGCATATCTGAGGAACCCTGGGGACGCTCACTCGTCGGCTCTGGCTCCTCACCGCAGTCCGTTCTCCTCCTCTGTCCAACACTAGGCTGCAGGGCCGGGATATCTCCCAGAGCCGCAGGCCTCCCCCTCGTTCCACGGCGTGGGACTGACGCCGAGGACCGCTCCGCAGGAGGAAACACAGAGGCAGCAGGTTCAATATACATGGCTTCAGCTGGAGAAGGAAACTCGGGGAGCTGCGAACCCCGAGCTTCACCCCCAGGAGTCAGACAAGACAAATCACTAAAATGACTAGGAAAGTGAAATTGAACTTGCCTGCCTCCCGAAGGTAAGATGGAGCCAGCTGAAGAGGACGTTGCTCCCTCCCTCGCTCGCTGGATGGTAACATAGGACCCATGGACGGAGCTCACCGGTACAGGACTCAGCTCACTCACAGCAGCTGGCTGATTGAGGGGGTCATCCCGGCGGCCCGGAAATGGATCCGGAGCAGGAGCTTGCTGAATACATGCTCGGCCTTGGCGCCGACGCCTCCGCCGGCCCCCAGATGGTGCGAACTCCAGGACTCGATCGAGGATGGGATCAGGATCCGTAGGCCACGAGCAGGAGTGCCTCTTCTCCTGCTTCACGCCGCGCTCCTCCTCCAGCATCAGGAAAATCTCGCGTTGTGCGGCGATATCTTCCCTCCTCGCGTCGACTTCCGGGTGGTTGGCCCAGCGGGAAGGGAGATGACGAAGGACGTCTTCAGCAGTGTCTAGGTACCAGTGTATACTGTGATGGTAGTCCAGCAGGGAAGCGGAGATGAGCATCTCATCCACGACTTCCAGGAAGCCTGTCAGCTCGAGGCTCGGGCTCCCAGCGCGGCACCTCCGCGACGGCATTCTCCCCACACACTCAGTACTCAGACGGGAACAGCAACTGTCCAAAAACTCAAAACTCACAGGTGAATTGCGTCTCGGGTTGGCGCCACCGTAAAGGCCATTTTGGCAGCAGTGTACTGTCATGGGTGGCTCTCGCGAGCCACCATAAGACGCCACACAGTCACCAGTGAGTTCAGTGAGTTTTATTTACGGTGAGAAAAGTGACAACACAAGCTGCAGAGACAATGACTCTTGAGTCTACTCACAACAGGAGGCATAGGCTAAACAGCTCTACAGGTCCATAGCAGGAGACAGTCATACACTAGGCAGGCAAGGTTGGTGAAAATAATGATTACACCAGCTGCTAAGGCAGAGACACACAGAGATCGATGCACACCGGGAGGGGTAAAGCTGAACAGCACACTTACTAGTCCAGGGGCTCAACGGTCTAACCAAGCAGACGTGGTAGGAATAAATCCTAAGCATCCGTAGCGTGACGGAGAGTTAACAGACACTAGTGCGCCGATGTGGCCGCCAGCGTGGGTAAAAGTAGCTTGAGCGCTAACGACCACAAATGCAGCACAGCTGTTGAGGATTTGACAGCTGGGCGGAAGCCTCCCCGAGCACTATCACAATAAGAGCTCGGAGAGCTAGAATCATAACGCCGCTGTCAAACCCTGACAAGAATAACCCGAGCACCAAGGCATAGTGCTCGGGTCATGACAGTTTAAATTTCAAAAACTGAGAGCACTACAGCGGAACACTGCTGTGTACCTTTGTGTCAGGCCTCTAGTAAGTACAACAAAATAGTTTTCATACGTTTCCGTCACACAAAGAAACCAGGCGAAAATGGATCGTTGCTATCCGGAGAGTTAACTTTACAGTTACCCCCCCCCCCATACTAGAGTCTGCAGCCGACATTTCAGACAGGAGGACATCCGTGAGCCATCATCTGAGACTGGACGAAGGCTATTAAAAAAGGGAGCAATCCCTTCTTTGTTTGAATGGAACAATTACTCCGTTCCACGGTCAAGACTGGGGGTCTGGGAGAGGAGACAACGACAGGTGGAGGATGATCCATTGGATCACACAGTTAGCAACCAGAGTGCTAGCATGCACCGTGATCATGACTACGCCTCGGCTCCGGACCCTGCTATCGTTGACATGGCCCTGGCTGAAAACAGGTCTCTCAGAGATGAGATTGAGCAGCGAAAACAGCAGGTGGAGGAGTGAACCATCAAGCAGCGGTTTGGAGTCCAGCGGTCAGCTGCCTCTGACAGAGACATCCGTTTTCTCACAAGGTAAATCTGAATGCACCAAATGTGTTAATGTTATGGATTTGTTCATGTCCTGATCTCAGTTTATGAATTAGAGAATCTCTGTTTATTTGTAGTGGTTTAAAAATAGCATAACAGGCATGATAAGAAAAACAGCAACAAAGCTAAAACTGCAATAACAGAAAATAAATCTTGTAGTAAACAATCTATCCGAAAAAATATTGCTGCTGCTGATTAAAAAAAATATTGAATGAATATTAAATTGACATGATTAAAGTGTCCATTTTCAATATCCACAGCATTCACATTATATATATATATATATATATATATAAAGCCTAACATGACTTGATTAAGATGGATGATTGTTTCACTGTACATACATATAGGCTGGTCAATATGCAGTTTCCATAGGAAATGTATAATGCTGCAGTAAATAGAAATGCTGAAGATTCTGTATTACATATGGGTATTGGATATGCAACATATGATGACATTAACTGGTGGAATATTATTTGAAATAGCTTATTTAATAATGCTTTTGTTATGATACATATAAAGTAGAGGGAGAAAGAGGAAGGCGCCTTGCATGGCAGCGGCCCTCTGATTCTGCACTTGGGGTGTGTGTGATTAACACTGTAGATAGGTAAAACACAATCTCGTTCTACTGTACATGATTAGTTGTACAGTTGAATGACAATAAACCGGCATGATAAAAAACGACGTTATCAAAAAAATGTCAGAGAAAAATAATGAACCTTTTCATTTCCTTCTTCCAGACTCGTTCCCTGCAGCCAATAGATGAGCTTTTTTGTTCCTGAACTATCTTGCACTGGGTTCAAAACAGCATGACCTTGCTGACCGGTATGGGGTCCACCAGTCCAAATCTGCATGAAATCCATAAATGAAAACAGTAAATGTAAATTCAGCGCTTACAAGTTTTACTTTGCTATTTATAAACATTTTTCTTATAAGTATACATGGTTATTATACCGGAGTGGTGGCTCAGTTGGTAGAACATCCGCCCCACACCCGGGAGGCAGGGGTTCAAATCCCGGCCGGGTCATGCCGAAGACCATATAAAAGTGGAACTTCCTGCCGTCCAGCTTGGTGCTCAGCAAAAATGGAATGGAGGAGGGAACTCTTGCATGGCAGCGGCCCTCTGATTCTGCACTTGGGGTTTGTGTGATTAACACAGTAGATAGGAAAAACACAATCTCGTTCTACTGTGCTGTGCGCAGGGGTGGACCAGCACCTGCCATCATGGATCCTGGACTACCTCACAAACCGGCCTCAGTTTGTGAGAACCCAGGACTTTGTGTCTGAAACAATCATCGGTAGCACGGGGGCCCCCCAGGGAACGGTTTTGGCTCCCTTCCTGTTCACCCTTTATATTGCGGACATCTCACACAACACAACACACTGCCATCTACAGAAGTTCTCTGACGACTCTGCGATCGTTGGCCTCATCTCCAACGGAGATGACGCTGAGTACACAGGACTTATCCAGGACTTTGT
Organism: Pholidichthys leucotaenia; assembly: GCA_020510985.1. Taxonomy (NCBI): domain Eukaryota; kingdom Metazoa; phylum Chordata; class Actinopteri; order Cichliformes; family Pholidichthyidae; genus Pholidichthys; species Pholidichthys leucotaenia. Next base: position 4,051,040 of record CM035849.1, on the reverse strand, counting down.
GGACTGGTGCCATCGGAACTGCCTCCAGATCAACGTGAGGAAAACTAAGGAGCTGGTGGTGGACTGCCGCAGGCAAGGACAACCCCTCACAGCACCAGTAAACATCCAGGGAACAGACATCGAGATGGTGACATCCTAAAAGTACCTGGGTGTTCATCTGAACAATAAACTAGACTGGTCACACAATACTGACGCACTCTACAAGAAGGGACAGCGCAGGCTGTTCCTACTGAGGAGGCTCAGGTCTTTTGGTGTACAAGGGGTGCTGCTGAAGACATTCTACGACACGGTGGTGGCATCAGCCATCACTTTTGGAGTGGTCTGCTGGGGCAGTGGCATTACAGCAGCCGATAGGAAGAGACTGAACAAACTGATCAAGAAAGCTAGCTCTGTCCTGGGGCAGCGTCTTGATCCGGTGGAGGAGATAGGAGAGAGAAGGATGGTGGCTAAACTGTCATCTCTGCTGGAGTTCGAGTTCCACCCTATGCAGGACATACTGAATGCACTGAGGAGCTCATTTAGCAGCAGACTACATCATCCTAGGTGCACAACCGAGAGGTTTCGCAGGTCCTTCCTACCTACGGCTGTCAGACTGTATAACCTAAGCAGGGCTGCTCGCAGAGATAGCAAAAAGATGTGACGACCTAATAGTATTGAATGAAAAAGACGCAATAGACTTACACAATGGTCCCCTCCGGCATACAACTAGGAAAATACCGGTCGCTATGGAGGGTGACAATATGTATGGGCACATAATCATACCATGTAGGATAACTAAGTAGACAGTTGTGCTGTTTCATTCCATGTAACTACAATGCTCTGCACTGTGTTTATATATTCATATATTTATTCCATCTAGCTACAATGCTCCGCACTGTGTTTATATATATACTATATACTGTATATATGTATACTCGCTGCTCTTGTTTTTTCTTGCCTTCTGATTGTTGCTCTGAGTGTTGCTATCCCTGTGCTGTTGCAATCCTGGAATTTCCCCATTGTGGGACTAATAAAAGCTTATCTTATCTTATGATTGGTTGTACAGTAGAATGACAATAAAGGGTGATTTAATTTAATTTAATTATTAAACATATGTTCACTTACGTGAAACATGTTTGTACACATGTGGACAAAATTGTTGGTACTCCTCTGTTAATGGAAGAAAAACCCACAATGGTCACAGAAATAACTTGAATCTGACAAAAGTGGTAATAAAAAATTCTATGAAAATTAACCAATGAAAATCAGACAATGCTTTTGATTTGTGGTTCAACAGAATTATTTTAAAAAACAAACCCATGAAACAGGCCTGGACAAAAATGATGGTACCCCTAGAAAAGACTGAAAATAATGTGACCATAGGGCCATGTTCAACCAAGATGTGTCCTCTAATTAACATCACAGGAGTCTACAAACTTGTAATCGGTCAGTCGGACTATTTAAAGGGTGACAAGTAGTCACTGTGCTGTTTGGTGACATGGTGTGTACCACACTAAACATGGACCAGAGGAAGCAAAGGAGAGAGTTGTCTCAGGAGATTAGAAAGAAAATTATAGACAAGCATGTTAAAGGTAAAGGCTATAAGACCATCTCCAAGCAGCTTGATGTTCCTGTGACTACAGTTGCAAATATTACTCAGAAATTTAAGATCCACAGGACTGTAGCCAACCTCCCTGGACATGGCCGCAGGAGGAGACAGATAATACGAATGGTAACAAAAGAGTCCAGAACAACCTCTAAACACATTATATATTAATAGTTTATTTGACAGGGACAGTGCAATAAACATAGACAATTAATCAATGACAATCAATCTGATGTGTTGCACAAAGAGTGTATAGCTATTAGCTAATTTGCAACTCTTGTCCGTGGATGGGCTTTAGAAAAGAGAATCAAATAAAAAAAAAAACTGAATACACAATAACCACATATATCAATGCAAAAAAGATTATAAATACATTATAAATACTATTATAAATATTATAAATACACAAATATAACAGCCTGACTCACATTTGCCTATTTCAGGCCTCCCTCCCTTCGTCACTCACTATAAACAAACACATTCATTCCTTCCCTTCATTCACTCTCACCTTGCAGACAGTCAATTCATACATGTACATTCTTGTTTATTTTTCAGCCAGTTTTTAACCTCTTTAGTGAATGTTTTAAAGTCCGTTGTTATTTTAATTAGAATTGGCATTGTGTTCCAGATGTGCCTGCCCTTTATAGAGAAAGCTGTTTGTCCAAATGTGGTTCTGCGGTGGAATATTTTACAGTTATTGTTAACAGAACTCCTGGTGGCTCTGCTGCTGTCCTGTCTTTGGACGAAACCAGCAAGTGGCTCGGGTGCTGATTTATGGAAACATTTGTAAGTTAATTTCAGAAAACAGAGGTCAATGAAACTCTCAAAACTCAATAGGTTGTATTTTTTTAAAATATTACAGTGATGCCACCTAATGGGCTTTTTGTCCAAGATTTTTAGGGTTTGATTATATAATGAACCTATATGTCTTATTGTGGAAGGGGCTGCTTGAGCCCAGACTGTCAAACAGTATGATATATGAGAAAAAACCATAGAATGCATATACAGTACAGCTGCTTCGTAAGGTATGTAATATCTAATTAATTTAAAGCAGTTCAGATTGTTTTTTTACTGTTTTTGAAATTTTCTTTATATGAAGATTAAATTTGAATTGAGGATCTAGTACAATGCCAAAGTATTTGAATTCTGTAACTAAACTGATGTCATGATCATGTATATTAACTTTAAAATGTTGCAGGTTACATTTTTTGATTGAAAAGCACATTGAGACTGTTTTCTGAAGTTTCAGCAATAGATGGTTCTGGAGGAGCCACTCTTGGACACCAACCATACTTGTAGACAGTACATCTGCAGCCTGTGCTGGAGTCTTGGCAGCTGTGTAAATAACTGCATCATCTGCATAGAGTTGGCATGTTGCAGCTGAGCAGTGTAACGGCAAGTCATTAATAAAAATGGTGAAAAGTAAAGGACCAAGAATGGACCCTTGTGGGATACCCATGCGGTTGTTTAAAAATGAGGATTTATCCTGGTGAACTTTTACACACTGTTCTCTATTCTGGAGATAAGATGCAAACCATTCTAATGTATCTGGGGAGAAGTTAAAAGATACCATTTTGGATAAAAGCAAACTGTGGTTTACAGTATCGAAAGCCTTTTTGAGATCTAGAAAAACAGCTCCTACCACATTACCCCTGTCCAAAGACTGTTTGACATTTTCAATAAGGCAACAATTTGCTGTTTCTGTTGAGCATCCTTGTCTAAAACCAAATTGATGTGGATAAAGAAGTTGATTGTCTTGTAAATAGTCTATCAGCTGTGTAGCTACAACTTTTTCAAGAACCTTAGACAGGACTGGTAAAATAGAGATTGGGCGGTAATTGCATATATTGTCTTTACTGCCTGATTTATGAACTGGTATGACGACAGCTTTTTTCCAGCCAGATGGAAATGTACTAGACCTAATGGAGAGATTAATGAGATGAGTCAGTGGTTTGATTAATATTTTGCTGTGCGTTTTGAGAAAGGAAGTGCTCATATTGTAGATATCATTAGTTTTTGAGTTTGACGGTGTTTTAACAATACCAGCAATTAACTCTTCATTTACCTCATCGATGTGAAAAGTATCTGTTGGAAGTATTGAATTTGTGTTGTTGAGCACATTTGGCAGCACAAAGTTTTTTGTTAAGTCTTCCACAGAGCCCACAAAATATGAATTAAATTCATTTGCCAAAGTAGCCTTGTCACTGACGGTCTTGCCCTTGATTCTAAGTTCCTTTACCCCCTTCTGATCGTTTTTTTTTTATTAGTTATTTAAATGCCTCCATAGGGAACTGTTGTTACCCTTTGCATGATCTATCAGTTTATTGTAATAAGATACTTTTGATTTTCGCAGCTCTTGTACCACTTTATTTCTTAAACTTTTGTACACAAGGTGATCATTTTGTAGTTTAGAGGTTAATGATGTTTTCAATGCAGAGTCTCGTCTCTTCATAAGTTTTCTTATTTCATTATTTAACCATGGTAGGTTAATCTTCTGTTGTCTACTTTTAATTTGCGTTGTAAATTTTTCTATAGACTTTGTGATTGTTGCAGTTATAAAATTACAACAATCATCTACTTCATTTATTGACATGAGCTGCTCCCAATTTTGATTCTCTAAGTAATGTTCAAACTCCTCATTTTTTGATTTGGGAATAATAAAATTTGATTTGTCAATATCGACTCCCCCAAAATACTGTAGTCGCTTTTTAGTAAGTTTTCTGACAGCAAGAACCATGTTATGATCTGAGAGACCAGTTACAAGATTATAGGTTCTGGTTATTCGTTCTGGTTTATTAGTGAATACCATGTCAATAAGTGTTCTAGATTGTTTGGTTATCCTGGTGGGTCCTTTGATCATTTGTTGGTAATTAAATTTAGTCATGAGGCTTTTCAGTTTCTGTTTGTCTTTTTTATCAGACCAGTTAATGACATAACTCACGGCTCAGGAGACGCACACACACAGGCTTAGAGTAGTTCAAAGAGTTTATTAACAGCAGGAGTGAATGAGTGCGTGTCTGCGGGATGTAAATGTGTAGGTGATGGCGTCTGCTTCAGGCACAGAGGCAGGTGACCGTTCAGCCGAGCAACCCTATGGAGAGAGCACAGGGAGAGGGTGACGGGCATACACCCGTCAAAAAGCCCATTAGGTGGCATCACTGTAATGTTTTAAAAAAAATACAACCTATTGAGTTTTGAGAGTTTCATTGACCTCTGTTTTCTGAAATTAACGTTCAAATGTTTCCATAAATCAGCACCAGAGCCACTTGCTGGTTTCATCCAAAGACAGGACAGCAGCAGAGCCACCAGGAGTTCTGTTAACAATAACTGTAAAATATTCCACCGCAGAACCACATTTGGACAAACAGCTTTCTCTATAAAGGGCAGTCACATCTGGAACACAATGCCAAATGAAATTAAAATAATAACAGACTTTAAAACATTCACTAAAGAGGTTAAAAACTGGCTGAAAAATAAACAAGAATGTACTCATGTATGAATTGATTGTCTACAAGGTGAGAGTGAATGAAGGGAAGGAATGAATGTGTTTGTTTATAGTGAGTGACGAAGGGAGGGAGGCCTGAAATAGGCAAATGTGAGTCAGATTGTTATATCTGTGTATTTATAATATTTATAATATTTATAATTGTGTATTTATAATCCTTTTGCATTGATGTATGTGGTTATTGTGTATTTTTTTTTTTCTTTTCTTTACTTGATTCTCTTTTCTAAAGCCCATCCAGGGACAAGAGTTGCAAATTAGCTAATAGCTATACACTCCATGTGCAACACATCAGATTGATTGTCATTGATTAATTGTCTATGTTTATTGCACTGTCCCTGTCAAATAAACTAATCTATCTATCTAAAAATGTTTGCAAACACATCTGTGTGTAGTTATAATGAAATCTGTAAATACCAATTACTGTACATGTGTATACTTGAATGAAATATTTTGAAATATATGGTCTTTGGTCAAGTTAATGAGTCCCTTTATATTGGACTTTACATCTGTCAGGTTTTCTTATCTAACCTTCTATGATAATCGCCATATTCTGAACAAAACAAATACTCCCATGCTTTTTATCTTTATTACAATGATTAACTACAGACATTCACACAGTATATATTTATGCATAAAATACAATAATCATGTAAACTGTAAACAAATGCCATTTTAAAAAAGGTACTATTGTCAAAGTGTATTATAGTGGCATGAACTTGTGAAACAAAGAAGAGAGAGTACAACACTTATTTATGAACAAATTATGTATTTCCAGTAAGTTTTGAGTCCAATCCAGATGTCAGCATCTGGTCCTGGATATGTCAAAAGTAAGGATGTGATTTCTTCAGTGTTTGTTTACCTCACTGATCTGAATGGATGGACAGCCCACAGAGCTTGATACATTTGGACATTTCATTTCAACCAGGCCAAAAACATGCCGCTCCTTTGGATCATACACAATCCCATCAGGTGACGACCGTGTCTGTGGTGCGTCTGGATGGATCAGGAACCCACAGGGATAATGGTTGACCTCCCTTACTCTGCAGTACTCCTCTACTGCAGCAGGTTCCATGTCAAGGCCCCTCCTCATGTCTGCTGTCTGGTAGTTTGGTCTCAGAAGTCTTCTGGCAAGATTTTCAGCTGAGCTTTGTGCTCTTGTGTGACACCTCCCTGAATTTTGACGAGGCGACACGGGGCCTCCTCAGCTGGTGCCACTCAACACATGAACTTTGTTCTTTTGTATTGTTTTCAGTTTTGTGTGCCGTTTCAAATGATGTCTCCAGAGATGACATGCGGAGCTGCTGATGTTCACAGCAAACAAAAGAACAGGTAGAGGGTCCCAGTCTGTATTCATGCAGTGAAAGCTGTGGGGGAGCTGGGGCATCTGTGTGTGGACGGGTCTTCGGCACTCTGTGCTGGCATGTGATAGGATAATACACTACCTTGTTGCACTTTTCCAAACACGGAGTCAATCAAGGTACATCATTGGCTATACCTGTAGTTGTTATCAGTGGAGCCATGTCGGTGGGAAAATCATGGTAGACTTCATCTACCCTGAGTGTGGACAGTTCGGGCAGCGGTGAACTAACTCCCTTATACAAGTGGCTTCTATAAAAAGAGAGAAAATATGTTATTAGTGTCTTGTTTTCATACATGATGAAAAGTTAAAGCATTTCATTACAAAGAATAAAGACAAGAACTTATTTTTATTTAAGTAGTAATAATAGTTGAAACATCCCATTTGAGTGCAAAACTTAGATGGGGCTATATTTAGTCCATCTTGCATGGCTGGTTTAGAGGAGTGGTTCTTAAAGGAAACCAGTACTGGACACTATAACAACATTAATCCTGCATTATTGGCATTCACCATGCCAATTTTGAGCCATATGACATCATAAAGACACATTAGTGTAGGCATCGTGAGTCACGGTCTATATGACATCATCAAGACACATTTGGACACATTTGTCTATATGATGGTATCGCGAGTCCTATGTTGCCTGATATCATAGGATCATCATAGGACATCATGCCTCATAGGACATCATGCCGACACTATGATGTGCTGTGTGTGCATGATGTCATATAGGAATCATATCTTTATGACGGCTTTGTGCGTCCTATGATGCCTGATATCATAGGATCATCATAGGACATCAGGCAGACATCATAGGCCGTCCTATGATGCCCTATGTCATGAATCTGAAAACTCAGTGATTGTATGTCAGTTTGTTACCTCAATAAAGATTCAAGACACAGAATATTTGTTCTCATATGAGTATTTACTACAGGAGTGCATACCTTTAACAACGTTTCAGCACTAAAGAATTCATGGAGTTCAGGCACTTTTATGCATCGTTAGTCACACAGTCACAAGAGAACATCTGCTGAATATCATGCACAATCATGGCAGGAATATGCAAACATCGACATGGAGGGAGAACACCATGACCTTGCAATAGTACATCACACGAAGTCTAAACTCTAAATTAATCATAGTCACAGCATTTCAAAGAAAAACAAGATTAGCTTTCTCTTACTCCCAGACTCTTAATCACATGCACAGTTTTTATCTGGTGAGATAGTTTCGCTTCCCATACTAAGCACATCTTAATCTTACATATAAAGAACACTCAGTAAGTCTTCTCATTGTCAAAGTGAAGAAATGAAACAGTGTACAATGAGCTTGTGTCATATGATAATGATAATATGCATGTGTAATTTCACAACAACATAATATGCATAGATGAGTATTATATGAAATGAAAATTAAATGATAACATGTATGTACAATTTTCTGGCAATTCCCTCCTGTTTATCATTTTATCATCCTTTATATTCTATTTAGAGATGCCTTTATTCATCAGGAACATGTAACTTCTCTCGATTTTCTACATGCCCGCCATTTGCATCATATTCCAATTACACAGGAGATCAATCACAGTCATCACACTTCTTTCTGTGGTCATAGTCATCATCAGTTTTTGAAAGAGCTGCATATTGTCCTTTACACTCAAGTTTTAACATAGCAGTTTGCAACAGGAAAGTATGATGTGTAATAGCTTGTGTAATCATGGATCTCATGCAAGGAATAACACACATAAAAAGCACACAGAATAAGATTAATATCACAATCAATGGGGTTAACCATTTCAAAAGAACCTGCCACCAAGTTCCACTTTGAAACCAAACCCAGGGACCCCAACCTTTATCTTCATCTAAAGAATGCTGTAAGTGTAACATATCATTTAAATGGCTAATAACGTGAGAAATATTCTGATATTCATCCGGATATATGTGCAGCACTCTTTTTTTTTTTTTTTTTTTGTTACTTATTTGTACCCGTAGGTAGACTTGGTTTGCAATCTGGTGACAAGCCACTGGCTGCTGGTTGCTGCGTGCGCGAGCGCCCTAAACCTACATGTTTTTGGTGTGCGGGAGGAAACCGGAGAAATCCCGGAGTAAACCCGCGCAACACGGGGAGAACATGCAAACTCCACACAGCTCACTGTTGGTCGGGGGCTGGGATCGAACCCACGATCTCATGATCCCCGCGATCCCCCGGCCGAGGGTAAAACTGTGCTGCCACAGTGCTAAACCACTGCGCCACCGTGCAGCCACTCTTGGCCAATAATATGACATACTCCTCCTTGTGCAGCTAATGTTAAGTCTAGGGCCATTCTATTTTGCAATGTCATCATTCTTGATAGTTTTTGTTCTTCATTTAAAGCTGTGAAACCTTGCTCCATTAATACAGTTAGATTTTCCATTGTCCATGCTAATGTATTTATGTGGTGTATAGCTAGAGCACTGCCATACATTGGAAAAAGATTACCCATAACACTTTTAAAATCACTAATTCTCTGTTTTCCAGATAGTTTACCTACTAATTGTTGCATGTCTATTTTTGTGCTTCTTTTTGTCCTAGTGTGTATTTCAGTTTGTTCAGGATGATAATAATGAGAGTAAGATGTTTTCATGTGATGTGTTAGATTTGATCTTATGTTAATATGTGGGAATAAGATAACCATGTAACATCTGTCATACCACCCTGGCGGAAGTAATGAGTAAACATTAGGCCCACAAACCCAAACATGGTCCTCCAGACATCCATACCCATCATCATTTGGCCAAAAACAGTAGGATTATTGCTACAGTTAATAGTACAATTTTTGCTCTTTAAAGTGAAATTTCCAGCAGCAATATAGGGAAGATGAAATGCATTTCTACAACCAGAATCATGATAACGCACTCCACAAGTCACTTCCTTTGTGTTCTTACATTTTGGTGAAAAACCCAAGTTGAAATTGTCTTTACTGCAACTCTTGTGAAAACAGATTGGTGAAGTAAAAAGTGTTGGACTGACTTTCATCAAAGGTTTTTTAACTGTGAACAGTGAACTTCTGAGTCCAGTAGTATTGAATATTCTTATCTTAGACCCAGTGTAATCAGTAACAGTAACATTCAGTCTATTAAGATATCCTTCTGACAGATTCCCCACCAACCAATATGCAACATCATTACTTGAATTAAGCAGACTGAGATGAGAGTTCATAGCTATTGTCACTCTGGCTGTTTCTCCTTCACTCAATGGAACAGGAATCATGGGTATTGCAGTCTTGTGTGAATGGGGTAGCAATTAGCACACATAGCAAGAAGTATTGATTCCCAGTCCTCTCACCGAAACCACCATTGTTTGGTACCACAGGTTATGCGTATAATACACGTATTGTTCATTGTCTGTACTTCGTGGTCTCCTTGTCCTTGTGATATTTTTTTTGGTGTGTGGAAAGCGAGGACAACAGTCTTCAATTCCAATTTTCTTTATTTTATTTCAAACTCCAGTCTCTCAGGTAAACAAGTCGATACCGACATCCATAATCCAAAATACGATCATCAGTGAACCACACTAAGCATCTCTCAGTCTTTACATCCAACATCTCCACTCTACAATCAAACATCACCTGTTTATATATTCTCAGAGACAATTAAGCTAATTACGACCATACCAAATCCCAGGTAAAACAATAACATTTTCTTTTACCTTACACATACCCATTAATATCTAAAAGTCCATCATATTTTCCCCAGCTAATAAATAGAATAAATATACATAACACACCATAAATAACATCAATAAATAATTTAATAAATAATTTAACCCCTATTTACAAATCTAAATCTCCCCTATAACTCACCATAGCATGTATCCTTCCTACAGGTGTCCTTTAAAAGGCATTCACCCTCTGATAGAGTCTTTTGCCCGGACACCCACAGGAACATGTTGGCCAAGGTATGTGGATAATTAATTATCAATTGTTTTTACCCAAATAATTAGCCGTACAATATCTCACAAGGGGCATTCAATTAGTCACAGACAAGTACCATAATGTGCACTTTAGAAACAGTCAAATTTAACATTTACAATATTACACAAGTAATACAGTTACACATACAAACAATCATAAGAGTGGTGACACCTAGTCGTCACATATCCTCCCCCCTTTCCCGAGAATACAGTACTCCTAAGAGTCATGTATTCTTGAGAGGCTGTCTGCCTCAAGGTTGGTCTTCCCTGCCACATACCGAACAGTAAAATCATACGGTTGAAGGGACACATACCACCCTGTGAGACGACTATTTACGTCCTTCATCCTGTCCAGCCACTGTAAGGCCAGATGATCTGTCTGTAACACAAAATGACGCCCCAATAAATAGTACCTCAGAGACCCTATTGCCCATTTCATGGCAAGACATTCTTTTTCTATTGTAGAATATCTTGTCTCCCGGTCCAACAATTTTCGGCTCAAGAACAGTACTGGGTGTCTCTCTCCCCTCTCCTCCTGGAGAAGTACTGCTCCAATGTCAACTCCTGAAGCATCTGTCTGTAAGATAAATGGATGAGCAAAATCTGGACTGTAGAGAACCTTCTCCCCAGAAATAGCTCTCTTCAAATCCTCAAACGCTCTGTCACATTCCTCTGTCCATTTTACCTTATTAGGTGCTGAAGCCTTGGTGAGGTCAGTCAGCACTGCAGCTCTTTCAGCAAAGTGGGGGATGAACTTACTATACCATCCTACCATTCCCATAAATGATCGTACCTTTTTCTTAGTGGTAGGTACAGGGTAGGTCCGGATGGCATCCACTTTACCTACTCGTGGTCTAATGACCCCCTGACCAACCACATGTCCCAAGTACTCCACCTGCTGCTGTCCAAATGCACATTTGCGTGGATTGATTGTCAGTCCTGCCCTTTTAATTAATTGTAGGACCTGCCCAAGGTGTGCCAAATGTTCTTCCCAGGTCTGACTATAGATGACCACGTCATCCAAATAGGCAGCTGCAAAGTTTGGTACCTTTCTTAACACCTGGTCCATAAGCCGCTGAAAAGTTGCAGGTGCCCCCTGAAGGCCAAATGGCATGACCCTAAAATGGAAACTGCCATAAGGTGTTTTAAAGGCTGTAAGTTCCCTTGTTTCTGGTGCCAATGCCACCTGCCAATACCCCTTGCATAGGTCCAGTGTAGAAATAAACCTAGCCCTGCCCACTTTCTCTAACAGTTCATCAATCCGGGGCATGGGGTATGACTCAAATTTGGACACTGAATTGAGATATCTGAAATCAATACAAAATCTCAAAGAGCCGTCCTTTTTGGGTACCAGCACAATCGGGCTACATCACTCACTGGCTGCAACATCAGGTCTATCTCCTGCTTCATTTTTGGAACCAATCGTTCCGGGATCCTATAAGATTTCCTATGTGGAACAGCTTCCTCTTTCAAATGTACTTTATGATGTACCAATGTAGTAAAACCAGGTCTCTCTTGAAACAAATCTTGATCCAACAATGTTTCTAACTCTCTCCGCTGATCCACCTGCAAATGAGACAGTTGAAATGAACAAGGTTCTGACACATTTGTAGGAAAGGATTGTTCCTTCTCCTCATCCACTTCCGTCGCACAGATCAAGAGATGTTGTCTCCTGAAGAGCAGGTTGCTGCTGCTGATGGCCAGGCTGCTGAAACTCTTTCAATAAGTTAATATGGAAGGTCTGATATTTCACCTTCCTGTCAGGCATATATAGTTCATATGTCACTGAACTTAGTTTTTTTTAAAATTTCATATGGCCCCTGCCATCGAGCCAACAGCTTGCTGTCACACGAGGGCAGCAATAACAAAACTTGTTGTCCTGGGTGAAAAACCCTTTTTCTGGCCTTCTTGTCATACCAAGTTTTTTGTTTGGCCTGTGCCGTCCTCATGTGTTCCTGAGCCAAAGCAGTCATTCGATCCAGTTTTTCTCTCATTTTAATCACATAAGAGACCACATTGTCCTGATCACTCGGTGGACTCTCAGACTGACATATGGCATAGAAATAGAAAATCTTGTAGTGTCTCCTCATAACCCTGTACTGTCAGACCATTGTCTGTTAACCTTTGATTTTACTATTTCTGACTATTTGGCTCCTAAAGACAAATATTATTACAGTAGATGCCTCTCAGATGATGCTGTTACCAAATTTATGCAGATTGTTTCCTCTATGCCATGTGTCAACACAACGGAAATAAGCTATAGACAGCTTGCTCCTTCTCTAATTGATAACATGGTGGATAGTGTTTCAGCTTCTCTGCATCAGACTCTAGACTTGGTGGCCCCCTTAAAAAAGAAAAAGTCTAATCAGAGATTTCTAACTCCTTGGTTCAACACAGAAACTCGTAGCTTAAAACAGAAGACTCGTCAATTAGAAAGAAAATGGCGCTCCACTAATTTAGAGGAAATCTATTGAGCTTGGAGAAATCATCTTTTAATTTATAAAAAATCTCTTAGAAAAGCTAGAACGAGTTATTACTCTGCATTAATAGAAGAGAACAAGAATAATCCCAGGTTTCTTTTCAGTACTGTAGCCAGATTGACAAAGAGTCAGGACTCTGTCAATCCTAGCATTCCCTTAGAGCTTACTAGTCAGGACTTTATGAACTTTTTCAATAATAAGATTTCATCCATCAGAGATAAAATCAATCAGATTCTTCCCACAGTTAACTTAAATCCTGTAACTACTACAGCTCCTTCTATTGATGTCTGTCTTGATGAGTTTACTCCAATCGACCTTTGTGAGTTAGACAAAATAGTTTCCTCATCCAAACCTTCAACTTGTCTTTTAGACCCTATTCCTACCAGGTTATTTAAAGAAGTCTTCCCACTTATTGGTAGCCTTATTCTTCATATAATCAATTCTTCATTAACTTTAGGCCATGTACCGCAGGTTTTTAAAACGGCTGTAATTAAACCCTTACTCAAAAAGCCAACGCTAGATCCAGGAGCTTTAGCTAACTATAGACCAATCTCTAATCTCCCTTTCATTTCAAAAATCTTAGAAAGAGTTGTTGCTACGCAATTATTTGACCACCTACAGGGAAATGGTTTACTTGAAGAGTTTCAATCTGGGTTTAGAATCCATCATAGTACTGAAACAGCCTTAGCGAAGGTCACTAACGACCTCCTCATTGCATCTGATAATGGACTAGTTTCTGTACTTGTCCTTTTAGACCTTAGTGCAGCTTTTGATACTATCGATCATAATATTCTACTTGATAGATTAGAACACTATGTTGGACTTAATGGAACTTTGTTGCAGTGGTTTAGATCTTATTTTTCTGATAGGTTCCAGTTTGTTCATGTAAATAATGAGTTTTCTTTCAACTCAAAGCTCAGTCATGGAGTTCCACAGGGGTCTGTGCTAGGCCCTACTCTTTTTAGTTCATATATGCTTCCGTTAGGCAACATTATTAGAAAGCACTGTATACATTTTCATTGTTATGCTGATGACACACAATTATACCTGTCAATGAAGCCAGAGGATAGTAATCAATTAGCCAAGTTAGAAGCCTGTCTTAAGGAAATCAAAGCTTGGATGACTTGTAATTTCTTGCTATTAAATTCAGATAAGACTGAAGTCATTCTTGTTGGTCCAAAAAACCTTAGAAATTCCTTTTCAATTCAAACTTTCAGTTTGGATGCGGTTACTCTTTCTCTTAATAGCTCTGTGAGGAACCTTGGAGTTATTTTTGATCAGGATTTGTCCTTCAATTCACATATTAAATTTGTTTCTAAGACTGCCTTCTACATTTGCGTAATATTGCCAAGATTAGGAGCATCTTGTCTCAGAGTGATGCTGAGAAACTGATCCACGCTTTTGTTAGCTCGAGATTAGATTATTGTAATTCTTTATTATCAGGCTGTCCTAAAACATCTTTAAAAAGTCTTCAGCTGATCCAAAATGCTGCAGCAAGAGTTTTAACAGGTACTAGAAAGAGAGATCATATCTCTCCCATTCTGGCCTCCCTTCATTGGCTTCCCATAGAGTTTAGAATTAAGTTTAAAATCCTTCTTCTTACTTACAAAGCTCTAAACAATCAGGCTCCTTTTTATTTAAAAGATCTGATACTACCGTATTATCCTAACAGAGCACTACGCTCCCAAAATGCAGGATTACTTGTAATACCTAGAATCTCCAAAAGTACAATGGGAGGCAGAGCCTTCAGTTATCAAGCTCCTCTCCTGTGGAATCAGCTGCCAATCTGGATTCGGGAGTCAGACTCGATCTCTGTTTTTAAGAATAGGGCTAAAACCTACCTTTTTGATATAGCCTACAATTAGGAGGGATCATGTGTTTCTGAACCCTCCCTTAGTTATGCTGCTAATAGGTTTAGTCAGCCGGGGGACCTCCAGTAATACACTGGGCCTCACTCCTTTTCTCACTCTCAATGAATTTTTTTTTTTGCTGGTCATTAACATTTGTTTGTTCTCTCCCATAGATTGAGTCCCCATCGTGCTGTTTGCTCTCTACATGTCTGTTCTTTTCTTCTTCTCTGTCCCCTCACCCCCCAGCCAGTCGCAGCAGATGACTGCCCCTCCCTGAGCCTGGTTCTGCTGGAGGTTTCTTCCTGTTAAAAGGGAGTTTTTCCTCTCCACCGTCGCCAAGTGCTTGCTCACAGGGGATCGCCTGATTGCTGGGGTCTTTCTGCAACTGTGGGGGTTCCCCCCTACAGTTGATAGTGCTATGAGATGACTGTTGTTGTGAAATGGCGCTATATAAATAAAGTTGAATTGAATTGAATTGAAAAAATTGAGGAATCGTGTCCTACAGCATTTAACAGTGTATGAGGGTCAGGGACAGATGGGGCGTGAGAAATGACTGCAGCATTTACAGCTTGAAGGTCTTGCACTAACCTCCAACCAACACTAGGTGGAGCCTTCTTAACAGGGAATAGTGGGGTGTTGACTGGCGAGTTCTGACAAGGGATTATTACTATGCTCTGTAAAAGATCTGCAATAATTGGTTTGATACCTTCGAGTGCCTCAGGTTTCAGTGGGTATTGTTTTTTGTAAGGAAATCCTCTCCCATTTGACTTTATGATTACAGGAGTAGCATTTTTTAAAGACCCTACATCTGCCGGCCCGCAAGACCACAATTCAGGGGGTAGAAAGTCTAATTCT
Organism: Pholidichthys leucotaenia; assembly: GCA_020510985.1. Taxonomy (NCBI): domain Eukaryota; kingdom Metazoa; phylum Chordata; class Actinopteri; order Cichliformes; family Pholidichthyidae; genus Pholidichthys; species Pholidichthys leucotaenia. Next base: position 4,035,457 of record CM035849.1, on the reverse strand, counting down.
CAGGTTGAAACAGTGTATGCTGGTGCATAAATTATTCCCAGAGCATCAAGTGGAAACTCAGTTCCACAGGCATAATGAATCTCAAAATGGAGGGTCATCATGACCATGAGGGGAACCTTAAAAAGGCCTGTGGAAGGTGAGTGTAGCACCCTCTGCTCTGTGGTGTTTTCCCAATCAGTGGTACAATTTGCTCTTTGAATCATTTTACCACAGTCAGCCCAGAAATAATCCTCTGGTCCCCAAAGAGACACATGAGGTGGGGTGGGCATGCAATGCAAGGAGGAAGCCTCTGTGGGTAGATTCAAAGACATTGCTGCCACCCCTTGTCTGTCAAAAATCAGGTTTTCAGTGCATACATTTATGTCACAAAATTCTTGCAATTTGTCAGCCAATGCTGAATCAAAAGGCTCATTACAACGAATGTACTTCATAGTGACATGCAGTGGTTGTGGTCTCACCAAGTTTACAAATATGTTTTCTGGCAGCAGAGCAGACATAGTGGCTGTGCTCTGTGTGCAGAGGGCAGCTACGGCTGTGCTGCTGTCAGACAGATCAAAGCTGAATAGGATGCCGCACCCTTGATCATCAGGTTCATCATTGTCTACAAAAAATGTCTGTGTAGTCATCCTTTTTCAAATCTGGACCTAATGTGATGTCAAGTCTGAATAAGACATCCCTTCCCAGCAGATTCACTGGGCAGGAGGGGGCAACCACAATATCAGACACACAGGAATTTCCTGTTTCTTTGTCTGTTAAAGTAATGGGGCCATATAGGCTTTCAGTGGTGGTTCCTCCCCCTGCATGTTGAACCTTAATTGTTCTTCCAGTGAATTTAGCACCTTTGGGGATTTTACGAACAGTAAAATCCCCAAAGGTGTGGCTCCTGTGTCACAAAGAAACTCAACCTCTTTTCCATTCACCAGTAGCCATATTGTGGGAGCAGACAACGCACTGCTGTACATAGTCAGGTCCAAAGTTTCATTAGGTCTTGTTAACACCTCAGATAGTCTTTTTTGTTGGTCAAGTACTGTCTGTTTGTCCTCAGGAGAGAGTCTGTCTATGTCGGTTAGTCATGCTCTCCCGTCTGCAGGTCCTTGACCCCCTGAGGGTCTCTGGTCATTCTCATAACCACCTTGGTATCTTTCCCCTCTGCCTTGCTGAAACCTCCCTCTCTGAATATTCTGAAACCTTCTTCTGCCTCTACTATGTCCTCTATCTCCAAATCCACCTTTTTGGTCAAAACCACAGTCATGGGCCCAGTGACCAAGCTGACCACACCTGTAACAAACATTCTGATCACATTTCCACCTAGGCTCTTCATTCCATCGCACTCCCCCCCTTGGGCGCGCTTCACCCTGAATCATCTGAGCCACATACAATTCATCATCAACTTCTTCATTTACATAAATTTCCACCTTTTTCTTGCCCTTGTCTCTCTTCTGCTTGGCCTCAGCCACATGGAATACATACTGTTTAAACTCCTCCATGGTGCATGTTTTCAAGGTCACACAAGATACCTTTATAGCTTCCTTAAGGTCAGCAGGCAAGGTATCTAGGGAGGTGTGTTTAAACAGCAGGCATTCCTTTGCATCCTCATTTAAATTAACATAGCCTCCAAAGAGTAAATCAAACATTTCCTTAAAGCGTACCCAATAATCAACCATGTTCTCATCAGGCTTCATACGCAACATTGCCACATCAGCCATAGACAAAGGGGGTCTATAATGTTCTCCAGCATTTCCCAACACCTTTGCAGCAGACTTTTCCCACTCCTCTCTGTGCTCGTCTGAATCATACTTATCTAACCAATCAGGCTGAATTAAGTCTTCAGCAAACAACCTTTCCTTTTTCCCAAATACTGTTTTAAAAATCTTTAACATTTCCGGGCTGGGGTCATACAAATCCATAATACTGGTCAATTCTTCCACACAACCATTTATGTCTGTGTCAGGTTTTGGGACGGCCTTGGCAATTCCATGCATTTCAACAAGAGACCATGGTTTGAAAACTCGGACTGTGCTCCCCTCTAACTCCTGTGGGTTTCCTACTCTTTTTGAAGCCAGAGATAGTTTACCCATACTTTTTTGCGGGGCCTCCTCATCATCATCTTCCTCATTCTCAGTTTTTTTCCCGTTTTATCATAGGTTTAAGGCAGGGCTTTTCAATATACGGATAATTTGGCTGAGGATTTAAAAACTGTTTTTCCGTTTGTTTTGCCTCTTTCATCAATTTGGAATACGGCCCCTCCTTAGGATCCGGTGCAGGATAAGGGGGAGGAGTGCTCGGTTCTTCACTGCTTTGATTTTCACAATTTGTTTTTTTCTGATCTAATTTTTTCTTATCACTTTTGCTTCCTTGGTTGGCTTTTGTTTTGGCTATCTATAGCCACCGCCGCCCAAAGATTAGCACATCGGAGCTCCGAGTTCGGCTTCTTATTTTTTTTATTTCCTTTGGTTGTAACTTTTACCGTTGACGCTAAGACTGCGCATTCATCCACATCCAGTGTGGGTTTGAAGGAATAATCTTTTTCCCATTTGTTCAAATATTTTTCGGGATTCTTTATCTGATCTTTTTCTTTTAACCAATCATTGTAATTTTTTACCGTTCGATGCGCCGTCTTCTCTTTTTTTTGTTTTGTTTTTGTTTATTTTCTCTTTTTCCCACACAGTTACCCATTTTTAACCCTTGTTAATTCCACAGGAATTAAAATGTTTTACCAGGAAAAGTGTGCTATTTCAATTGAAACCCGCTACCATTACGTCCCACACGACCCGATAATTTTTCTTTTTTGGTCCCAGACCAGGTATTCCAACCTCTTCCTTTTTCGGTCCCAGACCAGGTATTTCAACCTAAACAAAACTTTTTACCTCGTTGCAACTACTCGTGGTCCCGGACCACTTCCGTGCGCTTCACTTTAACGGTCCCCGACCGGGTTGTACAACCTAAACCAAACTATTAAACTCACTTAGTATTATACTCTTTTCTCATTTATGAGCAGCACTCACTTGTTGATTTTAAAAAGATTATTGTGGCTCCTTATTACGCTAGTCACTTGTGGTTGGATTATGAGGGTCTTATAATGCATTGAGGATATATCCTTTTTCTTTTTATTACATTACTCACTCGGGGATGGACTAGAATGGTCTTGTAACGTATTTAAGAATATATCTTGTTTTACATTACTCACTTGGGCTGGACTAGGAGAGTCTTGTAGCGTATTTGAGAGTATATACTGACTTTTATTCACTTGCGGTCCCAGACCAGGATATAGGAAACTCACTATATCTTTTTTCTCTTAATAATAAAAAGAAATCACTTACTTTCTTTCTTGTTATCGAGGATGGGCTTCACCAGGCGACACCAGATTTCCGCAGACCCCCGAAGTTCCCTCAAGGGGGGTTTTGCCAAAGCTGACTGTGTCAGACCATGCGCACGAATTTCAACTCGGAGGGCGCATAGTTTCTAGTGTCTTCTGGATGTTGCCCATCCGGGTCACCGGCACCAAGTATGTTATGAATCTGAAAACTCAGAGTGATCGTATGTCAGTTTGTTACCTCAATAAAGATTCAAGACACAGAATATTTGTTCTCATATGAGTATTTACTGCAGGAGTGCATACCTTTAACAGTGTTTCAGCGCTAAAGAATTCATGGAGTTCAGGCACTTTTATACATCGTTAGTCACACAATCACAAGAGAACATCTGCTGAGTATCATGCACAATCATGGCAGGAATATGCAAACATCGACATGGAGGGAGAACACCATGACCTTGCAATAGTACATCACACAAAGTCTAAACTCTAAATTAATCATAGTCACAGTATTTCAAAGAAAAACAAGATTAGCTTTCTCTTATTCCCAGACTCTTAATCACATACACAGTTTTTATCTGGTGAGACAGTTTTGCTTCCCATACTAAGCACATCTTAATCTTACATATAAAGAACACTCAGTAAGTCTTCTCATTGTCAAAGTAAAGAAATGAAACAGTGTGCAATGAGCTTGTGTCATATGATAATGATAATATGCATGTGTAATTTCACAACAACATAATATGCATAGATGAGTATTATATGAAATGAATATAAAATGATAACATGTATGTATCATGATATGATCATGATCGTAGGGTGTCATCATGCCTCATAGGACATCATGCTGACATCAAAGGGTGAACAGGAACCTTCCATGAACAAGCCTGCACTGAACCTGCAAGATAACTTTCTTCTTCTTGCCTTGAGAGAGAGCAGTCGCATTTTTCTTCCCTCCTCTCGTCTGCCTTCCTGATCTATTCCCAGCTTTGCAATGTTGCGTTTTTGTCTGTGTTTAGTCACTCTTCTCCTGCTGAATCTTAATCTAAACGGAAATTATGGATTTGGAAGCAGCTTAAATGTGCTATTGTCACTATTTTTCAACAAGAATCGGGCCAAGGGGGAGCCCAAGAATTGGAACCTGCGAGGAGACTCATGGACATTGGAATTCATGCGTCTGTGGAAACATTATTGGTTATGATCTCAGGACTTCTATTTTTGGCTGTGAAGTTCCCTGATGCATCAGAAATTGAAGGAAGGTGAGAGCTGATCAAAGCGGACCCGGCAAGCTCCTTCATCAAATTCGACCAGTTGGGGAGGGCACGAGTTGCGGCAAAGGTGAACTGAATGACAGTGATTCAGTGGAGGAATACATCTGGAGCCCTGTGCTCGCCATGGAAAAAAGCTTAAGCCTGCACATGGAAATTATGAAGGCACAGAATTGCACGGATGAGGAAAAATTCTATTCTCTGAGTGCACTGTGCTGATTTGATTTGACCTTGTCTTTTGTGCCCCATGTTTACATTCCTCCTGACGAAGATAAGCGGAAGGAGCGGCTCTGCCTGCTAACCCAAACAAGACACAGTTGTTATTGTTTCAACAGATGAACGCTCAAGGACAGTGCACCATGTGACAATTTTTCCACCTGCAAGCAGAGCGAGAGACGCTAGACTGTTTAGATCACATGACTTTAACATCTATCCACTGCCAGGAGGCGCCCTCTGCTGTTCACTAGCAATTGACACACCTACACTTGCATTCAACATTACACTACTGACACAATTACTGATATATATATTCACAATACACTGACTCTCTCAACTACTGCTTTGTCATTGTGTGATCTATTGTCTGCTAATTGTGCATTTGAGAGTTTTTTTTCTTGTAATCAAAATTTTGGTCATAAATGAGCTCTATTTTGATCAACAATGCGTTTTTTCTCTCTCCTATTGTGTTTTTCCCTATCCTTCCCCCCTCCCCCCCTCTTCACCCCCCCCATTCGACTGGCGCCTTCGGGCTGCCCCGGCTATGGGATGCGCTTACTGAGCGCGCCCAATGTCAAGTCAAATTTCAATTCTCCTGTATGTATTACGTATGGTAGTATTGACAATAAACCTTATTCATTCATTCATTCATTCATTCATTCATTCATTCATTCATTCTCTTACAGTCAAACTGTGAGGCTGTTGGCTTTTCTTCATCAATCTGTAGTACTCAGCCCTAACAGTTATTGTCCCTGTTGTCAAATCCTTGTTTGAAACTGAGACTGACAATGGCCTCAAAACACCTGAGACAGCCGTAAACAGACATTAGTACAGCAGTATCATCGCAGTAGCTAACATGTGTAGCATCAACGTCTCCTCAAACCAATCCAAAAGATCACTTTCCTCCGGCGGCGGCCTCCGTCAGTCTATGATGACCATGGAAGAGAATCCTAAACGTCTACTCTGCTGGAACAGCACCGCCTGTGGCTGAACAGGCCGATGCGCACCGGTGTTCTACCTTCCAGCGTTGGGCGTTGGTAGGATTCAAGCCTGGGCAGGAAGATATGGAGGACAAGATGTTACCCATGCAGCATGTCCCCCCTCTCCACGTCATTGATGAATCCAAAGGAACAGCAGGGCTGCTATAGTTTGGCACCAGCGCCGTCGCAGGATCGTAGGTTCCAAGGTTGTCATAGCCAGGAGTGGCACTGGGGTTAAGCTCCCAGTGCTCATAAAATGCTCCTTACGGCGTGCGTCTCGAAAAGCCTCTGACAACTAAGTCCAACTCCTAGCCTGCCCGTGTGGTTTAGTCTCTAAGCCCGGCGGAACTGCTTTTACTAATAGGAGAAGGGGCGAGGGCGGATCTCTGGCGCCTTAAAACCAGATGCTTCGGGTAGATGGTGGCTCGTCAACCTGGGAAGGTAGCCCATCTAGGGGAAGGTAAACCCTGATTTCAAACCTCCGCTGCCTTGCGGCACACCCGGTCACGGGAAAGGCTTCGGGAGTCAACCCTGAGGAAAAATCCAGAGTCGGAGCCCCTAAGGCAGTTCTCTGTTGTGCTCAACATCGTTCTGGCAGCTCCTGCGACGGCACTTTCCTCCATTCTTCAGGAATTTCACCTTTCTTCATTCTACAGGAATCTCACTTTTCTTTATAATAAAGCAACCCTCACTCACGGTGAGGGCTGCACGGTGGCGCAGTGGTTTAGCACTGTGACAGCACAGTTTTACCCTCGGCCGGGGGACCGTGGGGATCATGAGATCGTGGGTTCGATCCCAGCCCCCGACCAACAGTGAGCTGTGTGGAGTTTGCATGTTCTCCCCGTGTTGTGTGGGTTTACTCCGGGATTTCTCCGGTTTCCTCCCGCATACCAAAAACATGTAGGTTTAGGGCGCTCGCGCACGCAGCGACCAGCAGCCAGTGGCTTGTCACCAGACTGCAAACCAAGTCTACCTACGGATACAAATAAGTAACAAAAAAAAACAAAAAAAACAAAAACAAAACAAACTCAAGGCCTGACCAAGAATGCCTTTCCCAGGACCCCAATGTAAACAGTTGCCTCCTGCAGAGATGGTAAGGATCAGAATTTGCATTTAAAGGCTTAAATGTACCATAAAAACTCTGGAGTCCCAGATCCCCAAAGTAAACAGTTCATGTTGATAGCATCTGCCCTACAGGAACTAATGCTCTTAAAAAAGTCATAAAATTCTATATGGCCTCCTTTCCTTCCTTTGACATATACCAGAGACTTGAAGTCACCTACAGCTCAACAGTACCTCCTAGTGGACATCTATGGAATGTGTTTCATTATGTATAATCTGACTGTCAGTTCTTACTAAACATTAAGTTTCTTTCAGTTTATAATCTCCCCCGGATCCCAAGGACACTGAAAATCATCCTTTTGATCACCGACCAGGGTTTGCAGTAATTCATTAATCCTTGATCTAAATATGAATGCTGTGGCACATATGTTGGGTTCATATTTTCCACAAATGTATAGCTGTATGTTTATTGGGTGCTTCATGTCTCGAGGGACAAAGAGGTCTGGATCTGCTGAAGTCTGCAGGAGATAATGAGGAGGTGTGAGATTCGGCCTTTGTTTCAGAGAAGATGCCCCAGAGGGATTTCCGGATCATCGAAGAATAAGAGACAATGGTGAATGATCAAAGAGTTGCATTGTGACTGGGATTAAGTACCATGGGACTGTATGTTTGCTAAAGCACCATGTGACTTAAGTTTCGATGCTCCAGAAGTATAAGAGCGTGATGTGATATGGTTCTGTCTTTTTTCCTGCTTTGAGAATGCTAGAGATGTGTTCTGTTAATAAAGCTGAACCTGAGAAATAAAACTCAGCCTCATCCTTTGAGCACATCCTCTACACTGGTGACCCTACGACAAAGAATGAGCAGAGAGAATTCTCCCGAGCAGAGCTCGGCGGAAGCCAGCCTGATGGCTGCCTCCACACTCCTGCTGCCTGATTTCTGGCAGCATAGTCCGCGCTCCTGGTTCAGCGCAGTCGAGGCGCAGTTCAATCTCCGGAGAATCTCGAAGGACGACACAAAATTCTACCATGTGGTGGCGAAGCTGGACAGCCACACGGTCCAGAGGGTGGAAGATCTGGTCAACCACCCACCGGACAGCGACAAGTACAGCGCATTGAAGGACGCGCTGATCAGCCATTTCACCCCTTCGGTACAGCAGCGAGCAGAGGGGCTTCTAACGTTGACGGAGTCGGAGAACGACAGACCTGCGGACCTAATGGTGAAGATGCTGAGGCTGAAAGACTCCGAGGATGGCAAATTTATTTTCGCCCACCTTTTCCTCTGGACCCTGCCGCCAGCGGTGAGAGTGACCCTGGCAGATTCACCCCGATTGGCCAAGCGAGACTACCATGGGTTGAGCAAGGAGGCGCAGTGACTCGTCGACGCCCACAAGCGGAGCACGGTTTCGGCCGCGGCAGCTGAGCTAGGAACGACGCCCGGAGACGGCTTGGGGCCAGTGGTTGCGGCGCCAGACGCACCGACGACGGCGGCGACAGGTACCAGGCGATGTGGAGCTGATGACGGCCTGTGATTCTACCATCGCCATTTTGCAGAGAGGGCACACAAGTGCCTCCCACCGTGCCACTTCAAGCATCCGGGAAACGCCAAGACCGGGGGTCGGTAGCGGCTGCAACCCTCGGGGAGGAGAACAAGCTGCTTTACCTGACAGATGCACACTCAGGGAAACAATTCCTCATGGACACGGGCTCCCAGCAGAGTTTCGTCACGCCTACCTACGCGAAACGGCTGATGCTGTCTGAAGTTCCCTGGGTGTCAGTGTCAGCAGTGAACGGCTCAGGGATTAAGACCTTCAGTGAGAGGACTATGCTTCTGTCCTTACAGGGTCGTTCATTTGAGTGGACCTTTATTGTAGCGGCAGTCAGTTTCAACATGTTAGGGGCTGATTTTTTGTGCTCACATGGTTTATTGGTTGATCTTGCTAATAGATGTCTGGTTAATGCACTGTCTTTCCATTCTCTTCCCTGCACAGCTCGAGTGGCCCCGCCTACTGCACTGGCCAACGTCACAGCTGCGGGTGGTAAGTTTCATGCACTGCTCACTCAGTTTCCAGCACTCACAGTCCCAACGTTTTCGGTGACAGTGGCTAAGCATGGGTTGGAGCATTTTATCACTACCACTGGGCCGTCCGTTTTTGCAAAAGCTCGGCGCTTGGACTCAGCTAAACTGGCCATAGCGCGAGAGGAGTTCGCCAACCTGGAAAAACTGGGCATCATTAGATGCTCTAACAGCCCCTGGGCTTCACCGCTACACATGGTCCCAAAGGCTGACGGCTCGTGGCGATCTTGCGGTGATTTCCGCAGGTTGAACAACGTTTCAGCACACGACCGCTACCCGATTCCGCACATCCAAGATTTTTCAGTTCATTTGGCGGGGGCGTGCATTTTTTCTAAAATTGATTTGGTGCGTGGTTACCATCAAGTCCCAGTGTGCACTCAGGATATACCCAAAACAGTGGTAATAACTCCTTTCGGGCTTTTTGAGTTTTTGCGCATGCCGTTTGGTCTCAAGGGTGCCGCGCAGACCTTTCAACGCATGATGGATGCAGTTTTACGAGACCTCCCT